>JARCFY010000012.1:44381428-44987857 GCA_029233225.1 Lepidodactylus listeri
AAGAAAGATTGCCTCTTTGAATTATGCCATTTCTTCCTGCTACATGTCCAGTCCCTTCATGTCTATGAACTTCTGAGTAGGAGAAGCTAATGCCCCCAGTCTTCAAGCATCAATAAATTATGTCTCCCATCCAGCACAAGCAGAGTCTAATGGTTGGTGATGTCATCTCTGAGAACAGCAATCACAAGTTTGGAAAGCTGGGTTGATAGCAGACTTGGGTACAGTCCTCTTGCCACCAAGCATGATCTATTCATTGATAATATCCAATGCATAGTCCAATGCTGGGAGCCACGTGGACAATTTGGAGCAATGGATGCAGTCTCGGAAACCAGGTGCATGGTGGCATCCTTTCAATTTGCATGACATTTTATCAGTGCCAGGTAATATTTTTTATTCAATTCCAAGATGATGTGAAATATTTTTATGTACTTTGCATTCAGGACCTTGTTATAAACTTCTCGAACCACTATTCATACAAGCCAGGCATTACAAATACAAGGCTAAGGACTGGATCCTATGATTTCCTTCCTCAAAGTGAGAAGTGGTGCTCTGAAAGAAAAGACTCCTTCCTCCAGAGCCAGCCTCCCACTTCACAGGAGCAGTAGAATGCTAGCAAGCCATGATTGGTAGGCTTGCCAATCCCTTTCTCAGTTACCATCAGAAGAATTGCACTGGGTCATCTGGTTTAGGACCTATCTGTATCTAGGTATTTATTAACTAAAATATTTACATCCCTTCTTTTCCTGGTTGCTCAAGGCAGCTTACAAAGCTAAAGCTAAACTTTAAAACAGCACAATTTACAACATAGAAAATAAAACTCCAAATTACCTCCTCCTTCCAATGAAAACCTGCAGTTTATACACCGTTAAAATTGCTGGCAAATAAAATGGCCTTACTATTCTGCTTGAAATTTTCTAGCAGTATAACTATGTGTTATATTTTCAAAAATAATGCTAAGAAATTGGAAGTGGCAAATCTGCTTTATCACACTTAGAAAATTGACATGCAGGAGTCCCTTTGATGTTTTACTAGTTTTGTTTGATATCATGTTGAACTACTAGAATTCCTTTTTGGAACTATTGATATGTGCATGTGGAAATATTCATTCCCTAAAGATGTGATGCCAAACAGAAAAAAGAACGTGTCAAATGGCTTCTGGACCACTTTGATCCAAATAATAATGGTTTCTTGGGTGTTAGAAATATAATTTTCAATATTCTATTCTCGTTATTTATTTATAGCATTTCTACCCTGCTCCTCAGCTAAAGATTCAAATTAGAATCCACAAAAATGGCATGGATGAAGTAATCCAATATATAGAAAATATATTGGATTACTTCACTGGGTGCTCTGGCATGTGGCATGCAGGCTGTGCCCTTGGTGCTTGGGTGGGAGGATAGGTGCCTCTGCTGAGTGGGGGTGGGCTCCCTCACCAAACACCTACCTCACTGAACAACAACATCAACTTCATAAGACAACACCTACTTAATGATCACTCCAAATGGAAAACTTTTATTTCCACTGGTCTGGTGGGGCTGGGGTGCCCTGCCACCAAGCCACCATGGGGTTACTTTGGGGAGCCCCATTGGATGCCTGCGTTTCTGATGTGGCTGACATCACTAACCACTGTAAGTGGAAAACAGATTTCCACTGGTCTGGTGGGGCTGGGGTGCCCACCAAGCTGTCATGGGGTAACATTGGGGAGCCCCTGTCAGAAGCTGCTTGACATGTCTGCCTTTCTTCACTAATCACTTTAAATGTGGATTTCACTCTTGTTGCTTGGGTGGGAGGATGACCACCTCTGCTGGGTGGGGTTGGATTCCCTCACTGACCACCTACCTGTCAAACTCAGGCCTCGCTTGCCATATATTTCCTTTAGCTTACACTCCTGTTTATTGCATTAGGGGTTATTGTTCCACATTTCTTTATTCCATTGGTTGTGTTATGGATTCACATGTATTCTCATACAGTTCCTCTGTTGCATGCTCTAGGGGTGACCTTGCTCTTTGTCGTTGTTTTTCATCTCTGCAGGGAACTGGGGGGGGGGGGGAGTGGATGTGTATGGCTGTCTGTTTTGCTTGGTTAGTGCCAGCTTGTAACAGTTCTCACACAGGGGCCTCCCGAGTGTGTGGAAAGCACCTTGGGAAGTATATGATTTCATTGTTCTGTGTGACCTTGTAGTCCGGAGAGCTTCTAGATAATGTAACTATTAGCTTGCAGGTGCTAGGGGCAGTCTCAAGGGCAGGGCAGATGTGTGGCAGGACGAATGGGAGCAATGATTGGTCTCTTGGCATTCATGGGATTTCCTACTTTCAGTATATTGATGGAACTGGTGTCTGGGACCCAGTTCCAACACAGAAGCTATCTATGGTTGGAACCTCTCTACTTCTTAATAAACAAATCTTTCTGCTACAAGAGTGTTTGTGAGAGTGATAGCATCCAGGACTTGACACTACCTCATGAAACGACATCTACCTCAAAACACAACAGCTGCCTCATGATCATTTTAAATGGAAAACTCTGATTTCCACTGGTCTGGTGGGGCTGGGGTGCCCACCAAGGTGCCATGGGGTAACATTGGGGAGCCCCTGTCAAAACTAGGGGGCTGTCTGCCTTTCTGTCCTTCAGAACTTGCCTTTGGAGACTTGAGGGGCTGCAAGTGTAAGGGGGATGCTTGCCTTGTTTCCAGTGTCTGGCTGGGAGTGGGTCTGCCCAGGTGAAGTTTCCCTATGAATCTGTTGTCACTGGCTTGTTCCTGAGCCATTCCATGGACTCCTGTAAGTGCAGCTGTCTTTTCCAGAGAGAATACTGGGGAGACTGGTTTTTTTTGGGGGGGGGATCTGTAACTGGGACCCCAGAAATGTAATCTGCCCCCAGCTTGAAGAGACTGTAGAGGAGTGGGCAGCAGGATAAGGTTCCCTGTGCATTGGATGTGTGTACCTTGCAGGATATCCATTCTATACACTTTTGAATCTGTGCCTGACATGTCCCCCAAAAGCACTTTCTTGGCTTGACCTTAGTTCTGTTGCACACAGACACTGGTTCTGCTGGGCACATTGCACTGGTTCTTCTGGGCCTGCAAAAATGCCTCCCACCTTCAGTTTTTACTGAGAAATTCTCTGGTTTGACCTTAGTCCATTGGAAACAATGGAGGATGGGGCACCTTTTTTGGGAAACTGTAATTTGGCCCCTGTAACTCCAGTCCTCACCATACTTGAAGAGCCAGTAGAGGAGATTTGGCCAAATACCTGCTGTACATTTGGTATCTCTAGCTTGCACAGGGTCTGTTCTACACATTCCTGAACCTCCTGAACCTGCACCACATTCCCAGAAAGAACTTTCCTGGGGCACCTTGGGGGGGGGGGTTAACTAAGTCCCCATAGATCCAATCATTACCAGACTTGGAGGGCAGGTAGAGGACAGTCAGCCAGAAATCCTGAATGAGTTTGGTGTCTCTAACATGCCGGGGTGGGCATGCTACCACATCACAAACTTCATGAACTGAACCATTTCTTTTAGCATCAAAAAGTTTGTGATGGTCCATGGTTCGCAAACTGTGCATGGCATGAACCACAAATTGAGTTGCATTTTCACAGTCTGTGCCCATTCTACACCCTAGCCATACCTTTCAGAGCAGACTGGTATTTGGTATTGCAACAGTACACTTTGGCATCCTGGAGGTGTGAGCTCTCAGACTCAAGGCGAGAGAGAAAAGGCTGCTAGCAGGTGTTGGATTTTTCATCAATTAGTACATATTTTAAATCCAGTTCTAACTGGAATTGTTTGTGGAGAAGCTATGTCTCAGAGGTAGGGCACAGATGTTGTGTGCATAAACTCCTCCATCTGCCAAACAGAGGGGAAGCTCTGCCTAAGACTTTGGACAGCCTAATAGACAGTACTAGATGAGACAGACCAATGTTTGGAAAACATAAATCAGTTCATATATTCATATGGTGCAATTTCTTCAGCAGCAAAAAGATTTCCTGTGCTTGGTGCAGGCTAGAAGCGCTAGGCCCATGCAACCTTATTGAATTACACTCCAAATATGAATGTTGGCACAAGGCAGACACACACTAACCATTTCAATCACAAGAATACTGATTTCTGAAAGTTTCTGTATTTTCAGGGAGTAATAGAGTTCTGTCCCCACCCCAAGTTAAACTTTGACAGCTGGGGAGGTCATTTCCCTAGTCCATGAAGTATTAAGGTAGACCAAAGAAAGTTTCTTATTCTACACGTTTTCCCATTTTAACAGCATAAGATCTCTTTTCTCAAGTTCAGGATCCTTCTTTGAAGATTCAGAAGCTGTTAGTCTTATGGCGGGGAGGGAGAGGATATTGAATAATTCCTGCCTGTTATGAAACTCAATATTCTCCAGATGGTTCTTTTAAACTCTATTTTAAAACAGGTTTAAAAATATCCTGCATTGTGATTGACTCCACAAGTCACAGCAGCTGTATACCGTTTGCAACTGATTTTCACTTGGTGTCAGTTTTAAGACTAAAGCAATAAAGCAGTAATAAAGACAAAACTTTTAAATTCCAAACCTGCAGCAGTATTTTGCCAGCCGTAGCAGGGGAATGGAAAGGCAAGGGACTGTGATATTGATTGCAGTGGCTGCTGGTTAGCTTCCAGCCAACTCAAGGTGTAGGTATTTACACTCTGATTACCTATAATAAGCCTACATTAAGATAAACCTTTCCTGTGTGAATAGCACCACCTCTATTAAGCAGTGGTATAAAATCAGTTCAGACATTGGACGGAGGCAGAATAAAACTGTGATGCTAGAATTCCTCCCAGAGAATACCTTCTTGAGTTTGACCCTACCGTCCTTTAGTAGGCACATCAATATTTTAGTGTTTTTTTTTTGTTTGTTTTTTTAAATCCCTTAAGCTTATTTTTCTTCTGGGAAATGTGACCACAAGTAGAGACTTTCTTTTTTTATGGTTGGCTTAATTTTTACAGATTGCAGTTGGATTTCTCTTTTTTTGAAGGCTCTTGGGTTAGCTACATGAGCTTCCTCAGGAAGGAAAGTCTGAGTACAAATGAATTAATCAATCCTTCATTCACTTAAAAACTCAATTCATTAAATATTGAAAGCCCTCTTACACAGTCCCCATTCATTTCAATGGATCTTGTGCAAGAACAGGCCCCTCTTTTCCAGCTTGCCCAGTGATGGGCTGCAAGCAAATGCTTGAGGGTTGTGTGGTGTAGTGATTACAGTGTCAGACTACAGTCTGGGAGACCCAGGTTCAAATCCCAACCCTGCCATGGAAGTTTACAAGGTGACCTTGGGCTAATCACTCTCTTTCAGCGTAACCCACCTCAGGTTCGTTTTTATGAGAATAAAATAAAGAAGGGGAGAATGATGAAGTAATTAGTTTCGTGTTCCCTCTGAGGAGAGAAGTGGCATGTAAATATCTAAATAAAAATATTTGAGGGGTGATTGCTACCTTTGAGTAGCAGATCTTGCCATGTCACAGCCTGTTTTTCAAACTTTCCTCTGCTTCAAAGTAGGTTGCCATGGACCATAAGGAACTGCACTGTGTGACAAAGGAGACGAAACCTCTCTTGGGTATGTGGAAATGGTTACCTAGGTTTTTGGATCCTGGACATCAGCTCTGGCTCTTCCCACCCCTCCACAACCCTGATGCTTACAGGTGCTTCGGAGCAATGCGGCTAGCACACGAACAATGGAGTACAGAGGTGCCTTTGACCATAGATCTCCTTATGGCATAACGAACTGGGGTCAGCAATGTTGTTATAAAATCCATGGTCCATGTAGACCACAAACCAGTAGTTATTACATGGGATGTCTCTGGGTACCTCACTGACAAATGGAGGTTGGGTTAGTTGGACATTACAGAGGGAAGATTTAAAAAAAAATAAAGTCAAACACTGATAGATTCTTCTGATTTGATATAGACCCCTGAGGTTGGTTGGTCAGTAATATGGGATACCCTTTAAGCTTATATCAGAGGAATATTCATTAGTAAAACATCAGAATTAAATAGAACATTAATGAAACAAGAATCAGACTTGATAAATCAAATTCAATCCCAAGAAATAATACATTATTCTACTAGTGTCCAGAGTTTCTTGACAAAATTGTGCTTTTGAAGGCTAAGCTACAGTTGAAAAGAACATAAACTTCCCTCAAGTTTATGTTCTTTTCAGCTGTAGCTTAGCCTTCAAAAGCACAATTTTGTCAAGAAACTCTAGGACACTAGTAGAATAATGTATAAATTTGTGGGACACCAGAGACATTTTGAATTTGGCAATATACTTTAAGTAGTTAGCTCAAACTTTGTAATGGGTCAGAAGGCAAAATTTTAGCACATTGAATGGGAATGTGATTTATCTTTAAGAATATAATAGATAAGTTTTAAATTTTCTTTGAGAAATTACATGCATTTGAACAATCTAGTAAAATAACTATACATAATTTTTTAAAACAGATTAACACAATAGTGAAGGTAGGTCAACAAGGTGTGTTTCAAATGGGTCAGTTATTAAGATTTAATGAATGAATAAATAAATAAAGCCCCAGGACTGGATAGATTGACTTCTGAGTTGCAGATAAAATTACAATAATCTTATTGACTATAATTAATAAGATTCCTCCTTTACAGAGAATTCCTGATTCCTGTTGAGAAGCTAAAATAATAATAATTTCTAAACCAGGGAAGACGTGTCTCAGCTGGGGTCATGCCCATATTTTTATCCAATCTTGGTCAACTATATCCTCATGGATACTGGTTAAAATTATTATAGAATATACTGATTCCAATCAGAAAGGCTTCACTGGAAACAGACAAAAGTCTTCAAATATCAGGTGGATTTTGAATGTAAATGTAATTCATGGAGCACAAAAAAACCTCTATAAAGCTTATAGACTGGCAGATATGATGAATTGGTACAAGTAAGACAAAGACATCTTAATTTTAGAAACATTACTTTGGTTTTGTGGGTACAGCCTCAGATCTAATCTCAGCCCAGGTCACTCTCCCTTATTTTCTACATTCTATAATGACCAAATTTAACATACATCTAATTTGAGTAATTTCCAAATCTGGAAAAATAGTAATCTGGATAGTTTAGATTTTTCATCATTAATCAACATGTGCTAGAATAGCACGAAATTATTTGGAACCTCTGCTCTTTCAGTTTTTCCAAAGTAGACACCTGGTCTATACACTGTTGAGAAAATAGGATAGTTTTAGACTGAAAATGCCTTTTGAACTACTGATGAGTGCTCAAATTTTTAATGGTTATATCACTTAGATATATTCATTATTAATGTTTGTATAATAGTCATTTAAACTGTGCTAAAAATGGGATGTAGATTTACAGACTAATATTAATATGGAAGAATGGGGATTCATCTGGAAAATGTTACTCCAGACTAATTTTGACTGGCCTTAAATTCATACAAGATTCTTTCCCAACAGTATTTACCCCCACCCCATAAACTGGCACTCATATATAATTCAGTATATGATATATGCTGGAGGTGTGGTTCATCATTTGCAGACACAAGTAACATTTTGGGCTGTGTCCCAAGATTCAGATGTTTTGGGAAACAGTAGATCAGTTCATCAGTGGAATGTTAGGTAATAAAATACCTTTTGAGCCCAAAATAATCTTATTAGGATATCAGAAAGGCTATGTGGGTTTTTCTGACATGGAACTAGATTTAAGCTTATTTAATGTTGTTCATATGATTATTGAGATGGATGGACTTTTCCTTGTAATATTATAAAGACTGTAATATTATAAATATTTATTTATCTATAATGTAATACAGTGTTTAACATGCAAAGATTTACTAAATGTCTTAGTCATCACATCACAGTGTTTGGTTGGTTGTATTTCCTGTATGTGTAACTCTGATCCCTCCTGTGTGTTTTTTCTTCATTTGATTATAACAGCAAATTGGAAGAAACCAGAATCTCCATCTATAAATGAATGGTTCACTAATATCTGGTGTACTGCTTTACTGACAAGGTTAAAATGTTGTCAGAGAGTTCAAAAAGAGTATTTTTCAAAAGGCTGATTTGTTTCATAAATATCACATATGGTTCATTAGATACTGGAAAGAGATCTGTTTGCTCTTAGGAGCCTTTGTGAATACATTTTCTGTGATCCCCCCCCCCCCCCCAGCATAAGAGAAGGGAACAAGGAAAAGTCAATGATAAGCAGACCACCAGGTTATAAATCATTACATTAAAAAATAGAGTCTATTTCTCTCTAAGATGTGGCATTGTAAAAGAAACCAACCAGAGTGGTCAGTTGGATGTACAAACTACTCTCATGAGCTAAAGATCTGTAAGCACCTTACAAAAGAAAACCAAATACTATTGTTGATACGACTATACTTACCTGTATTACAGTAGTGGCCAGAAACTCACATTGTGGCTCCACTGCACTTGGAAGGAAAAAAGCAAGACTGCCTTAAGAGAATTTGGGTTATCATACAAGTCATCCAGATACATGATTTATTGTTGGATTTTTTCCCTTCAACCCCACAGTTAGCCTATGTTCCATAGTTTCAATTTAGTATTACTAATAGTGCCTTGGAAAAAAAACAAAAACCTCCCAGATTAACAACATAGCTGAACACCTGCAAAGTTCATTTGATGCTGGGAACTGCAAATGCTGCAAATTTTAAAATATATTTAACATATTTGTAGTTTAAATGTTAACCCACAGCTGCTCGAGCACTGTGGGTTGAGAACCACAGCATGTACATATTTTATACATCCCAAGGAGTAGGTCTGATTGATTGCTCCTTCACGTCAACCCTTCTTGATTTGCTGGAAGATATAATGAGGAATACGACATCACTGGGCGGATTTGGTGAGAGCTGCCCAGCCGGTAACCATTTTTATAGCTCACAAAAAAAGGCTGTTGTTTGACAGACTTCCTCTGGCTTTTAATTAGAGTCTACTGAGAATGGAAGAGAGGATAAATTAATACTGTAAGAGAGAGAAAGGGGAGAAATGGTTCATTAGTTTACAGAGAGTATCCCCTCCTGCTCCAGTGGATTGCCCTATGGTTGACCTCAAAGGCTGATAAAGCATGGCTCATGCACAGCTGCACTCATGTCACCTGCAGGTATTTCAGTGTCCACCGCCAAGTCGTTCTGTGGATCATTCACAAATCTTGCCAAAGGACAGAAACCTCTCCAGTCACTGGCATCAATAACATTTTTCCACAGTACTCAGGAACTGGCTCAGAGCCATTACACACACCTCTCAGCAAATTCTAAGGGCTTCATTCTTCTCTCAGATCCACAGTACTCCAGTGGTTTTAGTAACATTACAATGCTGCAGGCGTATCCTTCGGGCCCCTGAAAGAATAACACTACTTTTTTGCTGTTAATATCCTTTCCCAGCCTTCTTCATCGGAGTCTTGTTCTGGCACTGAACTCTCGTTTGTTTTTGCTTTTTGTTCCTCTAGGCAGTCCTTGGTTCCTGAGCTGGGTCTTAGAGCAAAGTCGCTCCAAACAGCTCTCAGAATGCAGGGAAAGGCCGCAGTTCAGTGGCAGAGCAAGTTGTTTGCATGCAGAAGGTTCCAGGTTCAGTCTCTGGAACTCCAACTTAAAGAATTTCTGCCAGGAAAGATCTTGCTATATTTTTAAAAATGGCTTTGATATAATGTAAGTTCATATATGCAGACTCCTAGGCTGAGGACAGACTAGTAGTCTGCCCTGTAATGGCAGTGGGGCCAAAAGCTGCGGGGGAAAACTGGCCCGAGACTGCGCGTTCCCACTGGCCAGTTTCCCACGGGAGCATGCCAGAACGGAGCATTCAGACTGCTGCGGAGTGGCTCCAGGTGGGCTGGCCTCTGCAGCTCATGGCGGGGCTGTTTCGGCAACAGGCACATGGGTGCCTATGCGCACAGGCGCATGGCCGCGACAGTAGTCTAGCCATTTAAAATCTTCCCACTTCCTGTATTGGGGCTGCTTGTGTGCATGCACATCTCTACGTGGTGGTGTGTTCACACCGCCGCCTCCACTTGAATCCCGCCTCCTCCTGTCCACACAGCCGGGAAGCGGGATCCAAGCGGCAGACGGCCCCTGGACACCGCTTTCTGCCGGTGTCCCTCTGAGGCAGCAGGGAAGTGGCTCACAAGCGGGTGAGTGCAGAAGGGAGCCAGAGGACAGCTGCGGCTGTTTGAACTGGCTCCCTTCCCCCGCTTCTGAAGCGGAGCTCTCCCGCCCCACTTTTCTAGTCTGTCCTCAGCCATAGAGTAATGACTTTCAGGGATATGCTGCATTACCTTTTTATACCAATGAAACCTATCTCCATTCACAAAACTGGAGGTGTGAGCCTGGGTCTAAATGGTGGAAGGGGCAGTTTTGCACCCATTCCTCTTAGAGAATTGGAGGCATGAGGCACTGGGGGTGGGAAAAGATCTGGACAGTGTGCATTGGTGCAGTGCAGCCAATGAGAGGGCAAATAACAGAAGGCTCCTCAAAGTGACTTAAAGCTGTTCCCTCCTTATTTGCCTCTAGGGTTGCCAATTCCAGCCTTGAAATTCCAGGAAATTTAGGGGCAGTGCCTGTGGAGATATGGTGTACCGTAGAGTTCCTCCCCACCCAAAGCTGTCATTTTCTCTGAGGGAACTGATCTCTGCAGTCTGGAAATCAGTTGGGGTTCCAGAAGAACTCCAAGCCCCAACTGGAGAGTGCCATCGAATCTGGCACACTTTTTTGTTGTGGAGCTTTCCACTCTTCCTTCCCTATGGTGACAATGTGGGGCTAGCTGATTGTTTCAGGGTTGAGCAGGAATTTTGGGGCCCCTATCTATCTGTCTGTCTGGGATAAAGGACCATTTCTCGCCTGCTTTACATTTGTTGTTGAGGTTGGTTTTTATAAACAGGACTGACCCTGAAGGATTGGCATGGCCACCAAATGAGAAGGGAGCATTCACTGGAGAAGACCCTGCTGCTGGGGAAGATTGAAGGTCAAAGAGGAAAGGGGACGGCAAAGGATGAGATGGTTAGACAGTGTTATCGATGCAACAAACATGAAATTAAGCAAACTCCGGAGCACGACAGAAGACAGGGGGGCCTGGCGTGATGTGGTCCATGGGGTCGTGAAGTTGGACTCGACTATGCGACTGAACAACAACATCTATCTGTCTGTCTGGGATAAAGGACCTCTTTTCGCCTGCTTTACATTTGTTGTTGGGGCTGGTTTTTATAAACAGGACTGACCCTAAAGGATTGGCATGGTCCTAACTGGGGTGGGCAGGATATGTGCTGGTGAGGTGCTTGTTGCTTAATTACACTGACAGGCACCCTGAGGCAGCCAAGAATGGGTGGAGCCCCCCCTGCCCAAGCAGCCATTGTTGACTGCACGGTCCCAGAGGGCTGGTGGGGGTGAATCCCTCAGTGCTGCACTTCAGCGTTGACTGTTAAGATCGCATGGTGTGGGAGAATGGGGTCAATGGGCAACATCTCTGTGAACGGTTTTGGTGCAGGTGAGGAAAAGTAGTCAAGGCCTGTCAAGCTGTAAGCCAGGCAAACCAAAATGGGTAGCCTCTTAGGGATCCTGCTCAATGGGTGTGTGTGGGTGTGAGAGAGAGAGAGAGTTTAATGTGCAGGTTATATTGTGACTAATAAACCTTAGTCTAACCCATGCCTTTTGTCTTCATTTTGTGCCAACTCTGGTTAGTGTTGCCGATTCTGGGGTGGGAGATTCCTGGAGATTTGAAGGTGCAGCCTTCAGGGTAGGGTTTGTGGAGGGGAGGAAGCTCAGCATGGTAGGATGTCATTTAGTTGACTCTCCAGAGCAGTCATCTTCTCCAGGGGAACTGATCTCTGTCATCTGGAGAGCCACTGTAATTTCTGGAGATCTCCAGGCCCCTCCTAGAGATTGGCAACCCGAGCTATGGGGATTAGTCCATGTCCACCAGGATCCACTAGGGCAGATAAATCTGCTGCAATATTCAGTTTTGCCCATTTTGTGTGACCTGTTTTTTAGGAAGTGATTTTAACTATGCTACTATTGTTTCAAATACACATGGTCCCCATTGATGTTTCACACAGTGGACAAGTTGAGGTATAAAGTTTGAGATTCTGGCTTATGTGCTCCCTCCTCCCCCTCCCTCTTTCCCCCATGCACTCTGATTCCTTTTCTGACTTCCTGGTTCAGGGAAAGAATAGTGTTTGTCACACCTAACTCCACAAAATATAGTTTGCACTGGCCTCCACAAAAGCATAATTGTCAAACTTTCTTTGAACTCTGGTTTCCAGTTCAGGTTTGGAAGTCAAGAGCTAGTGACTGTTTGCCAATTCTTGTTTAATGAACTTATGAAATGGCCTTATACTGAGTCAGTTCATTGGACTATAATGTCAGTACCGATTACTCTGATTGGCCGCAGCTATCCAAGGTCTCAAGTAGAAGTCTTTCACATCACCTGCTATCTGATTCTTTTATGGAACTTGAGACTTTTCACATCAAAAGCTATAGTTTGCCCAAACCCAGAGGTCAGTGAGGAAACTGAGCACGTAAAGGGAAAGGAGGATGGTAAAGGGAAAAGCCAGTGAGTCTGTGACTTGGGCCCAAAAGACAAACCATAACTCTGTTATAAAATTAGGCTCCGGTCCTTCAGGAGGGGGTTGTTGTAGTCCCAGAATTACAACTGATCACCAGACTACATAATTCCCCAGCAGGAATTTGCAACTTTGGAGGGCAGATTCTATGCTATCATATCCCAGCTAAATTTCTCCCCCCCCGGTCAACCTTCCCAGGCACCCCCCCCAAAAAAAAATCTCCAGGAATTCTGCAAGCTAGGATTGGCAACCTGATTAAAGAGTTTATGAATGTAGATGTTAACATGGTTACATGACATTCAGATAACTTTTTAAAATCAAATCTATAATAAAAGTGGTTTTTAAAACTTTCTGATACCAATGACACCTGTAACAATCAATCAAGTTATGGACAATTATTTCAAGCATGCCCTCTTTTGATTTTCCAGATCCATGCTCGACAGGAACGCAACCCAGATCTCTCTGTCTAGCGAGTGAGCTGCAAGAGTGTGCCAGAAAGGCTGGCCCACCCACTGCACGTACCCCACCTCCAAACAGGGGTTTCAAAAATGAATTGGAAGCATGAGCATAAAGTCTCTGGGTTTAGTTGGGAAACCACACACACTGTTTATGGATGCATCCAACATGGATCTTAAGCTCCTTCACAGATGTTGAGAGGCACCAGCTGGGAGGGGACCATCCTGTATGCCCTTGTTCCTGTTGTCCAGTGCAGCCCAAAGCCCTGCTGTCCCATTTTTCAGGCCCATGGAGGGCAGTCTAGGCCAAGATCTGACTTGTAATTTTGGCTGTTTCTATTCTGAAGGAGACACTAGTATTCTCCATTGTGTATGGACTGTACTGGGGGCAGTCATCACTGTTGCCATGACTTTGGTTTTACTCTAAAATGTTTACTGAGGCTGTATATACATGTGCATTCACGAAGACTATGGCCTCGGAAAGTAAATGAAGTTCCTTTTTTAAATCTCTACCCTTTGTTCCATGAGACGTATGTTTGACATCTGAAGGCACTAGCTGCAAATCGTTACAGTTTGCATGCACCTTGCCAGAGGCTCAGTTCTGATTTAACCCAGACAGAGACAGGATCAGCTCATAGTTTCTCACTGGCATGAATTCTAGGGGAGAGGTAAGCACATAGAGCCTGCTGAATGGGGGAACATTACTATCCCATTTTGCATCTAAATCCCAGCTGAACTAATTAAAAGTTGCGGAGACTCTGAAGAAAGGCATTCCGACTGAAAATTGCTCACTCTGCTTTGTCTCATTAGGGACCCAACCTCAGAGTGGGCCTGGCTCGTTATGCTGCAAACATTCGTTATTTTTGCAGCGTATCAGGCACGCATCTTCATCCCACTCAAACGTATTTTTGAGTATCACTATTTCCATTTTGACATTAGAAAAATATACACCCCAAATCTATAAGACTTTGATTAAATGTTGATACAGCTGATTTCAACACAGCCAAAACCAGTGACCATACATGGAATCTAAACAACAGCTAGTAATTACAATGTCAAAGGCATATATACACTGTGTGTTATGTTTCATTGTCTGGCATGCAAATATAGCATTGGTTTCTTTTGCACTATTTCCAAAGTATAAAGAACGCTAACCAGAGAGTTCTGTTTCATTTACACAAAAGAACAAGGTTCAATCATGTTTGATAAGTTGCAAATTACTGGTAATACCGCAAGTGTTGTTACAGCTGCGCAGAGTGGTCAGTCGGATGTACAAACTACAGCAACGGCATGAATCAAAAGAAAACGTCTAAACAATGTTGAATGATAGTATATAGTATGTGCTAACTTTAGCCTGGTATTGGGGCCTATCTGCAGAATCTTGAGAGATATGCTGAATAAGTTGCTGGGCTCATTAGGTTTTAGAAAAACAACCATTTTTTAAACAAATGATCTTAGCTGTTTTGAGGATGTGGAAGCAAAGGCAGACTTGGGGCACATGAACCTCTTCAGCTTCTTTTATGGAACTCAGATCTCCATTAATTTACAGACTTACCATTGGGAGAGCAGAAAATAGTTATTATATGTTGTGGCTATAGAAGTCATATGTTGTGGAAACGTTGTTGAAACCTGCTTCAGTTGTCTTGCATGAGATGTGCAGAACTTCATATAGGAAAGGATGTGTATATTGGGGACACTGCATACAAATTTCAACATTCAGAACATGTTATTAGCCATATATACTGACATTTCCCCATAGAAAAAAATTCCAGCCTGGGAGCAAGAAATGTACTTGATGATCAGATGTGTTAGAGATGGATTAATTCTGTTTATCTGGTTTGCAGTGCACCCCTCCTGCCAGACGTCCAGAATGGATTACACAGAGGTATCTCAGTTTGTTCTCTCAGCAAGCCTGCAAGGAAGATTAGGCTGAGAGATCGTGGGTTTTCCCTGTCAACTGCAGAGCTGACTGGAGATTTGAGCTCACAAATTCCTTCTACAGACTGGCATCTGGCAAAGTGAGTTTTAACTCATGGAAAGCTTAAGGTGCTACTGGAATTTTGCTCTGCTACTACAGGCTAACTCAGCAATCCACCTGAAATTAAATTCCTGTTACAATTCCAACACTCTAGGTATACTCTCATTATTTAACTTATATTGCACCATCAGTTACTTATACAAAATTCACCTGAGTGCCTATCAAACTGAGATTTTTAACAAGAAAAATGTTTTGAGTGCTTGCAGATCATCCCTTGGGCACAGCATGGTGGTGGTGCAAAGTGTGCCAAGTTGACTTACAGAAATCCTGTAAGGTTTTCAAGGCAAGAGAGTTTGTCATTGCCTGCCTCTGCGTAGCAACTCTTGACTTCCTTGGTGGTTGTGTTCAACATACAGAAGCTTAAATTGCAGGACTGCTCATTCTTAAAGGCATTTACATTTCCCTACCGAGTCCCTTGCTGCCAGCTAGCTGTGCACAGCGCAATAGTCCATAATAGCATGGTCTCTAGCACTTTCAGATTTCTTAAAATCAGTTGCATGGTGGTTTCAAAAGTGCCATATCAATGAGAAGTGATAATAACTGATTCTCAGCCCAATCTTGCAGACATATGTAGAGAGGACAGTTTGGTGTGTATTGAAGGAGCCACAGAGGCAACCTCTAAACCTAGAAGGCTTGCCTGTGTTGTTTGCTATTGAAGCCAAATTTCAGACACAAGTTTCAGACACATGATGTCTGCACTGATGTTGGTAGCTCAGGATGAGAAATCCCTTCTGTGATCCCTGCTGTAACTCATCTGTCCTAAAATCTATCTATCTATCTATCTATCTATCTATCTATCTATCTATCTATCTATCTATCTATCTATCTAGATTTTGATCCCTCCCTCCCTGCAAACGGGCTCAAGGCAGGTTACAAATTCACACAGTCTCAGCAACAGTAATTATATAATTAAAACAACAATTTAGAAACAATAATAGAAACCGCAATCAAGCTTCGTGTTGCTGTGCTCAGTTTGGGTGGATCATAGAGTCAGTGATTTCAGTAGGGGAGGCCAAAGATGTCAAATAAAAACTTTGGGCATTTTGTCCGTGCCACATCTGGTGAGGAATACAATTGCAGCCATAGCAATGCCTATCCAATCAGTTGTCCTGGTGTGATGTTCTGTGCCAGCACAACATCCTTGTGGGCTGTGCCATTCTGCCACGTTAAACTGCTCACACAAATTGATCTGGGGCCTCATTGATTTTTTTAGCATATCAGACCCAGATTTTCAGTGTCAAACAGGTCCTTGAATAGTCATATATGAACCTATAAGAACTATAACCAATAAGAACTAAAATCTGTGCACAAAAGTCAGTTTGGTGTAGTGGTTAAGAGTGGGAACTGGGTTTGATTTTTTTAGCATATCAGACTCAGATTTTCAGTGTCAAACAGGTCCTTAAATAGTCATATATGAACCTATAAGAACTATAACCAATAAGAACTAAAATCTGTGCACAGAAGTCAGTTTGGTGTAGTGGTTAAGAGTGGGAACTCCACTCCTCCACATGCAGCCAGCTGGGTGACCTTGGATCAGTGATAGTTCTTTCAGAGCTATTCTCTCAAGAGCAGTCCTCGAAAGAGCTCTCTCAACCCCACCTACCTCACAGGATGTCTGTTGTGAAGAAAGAAAGGGAATGAGATTGTAAACTGCTCTGAGACTCTGAGTGAAGGGCGGAGTATAAATCCAACTCTTCTTTTTCTTCTGTGACTGGGCTCTCGCATAATAAGCTACCCGTTTTATCATTCCTAGTTCAGTTTTTGTTTCATTGAGCCTCAGCTCAGCCCTGTGAGGCAGATTTGGCTGAGAGATAGAAAGCGGCTCAAGGCCACCCAGTGAGCTTCATGGCTGAGAGAGATGTGAACCTGTCCAAGCCCAGCACCATCCAGTGCGTAGCCCTCATACCCTGACCCATTCTAAAAGCCTGTGGCTTATTCACTCAGGCTGCAGTCCAACTAGAACAGCTTGCAGTGGGTTAGCCCCTTGGGAAAGCTCTAATTTACAAAACCCTGTTTAGAAAAATCAGATATATTTAAAGGCATTACAGTATAAACATAAACTCCCTAATGAGCTGTAGTGAAATGGCTTAGGGCTATAACTTGTGAAGTTCAAATGATTTGGTCTTCCCCCCCCCCTTCCATGTATTATTTTCATTTAATCTGCATCACAAGGACTGTAAAGAGGCCAGCTGTTCACAGAGAGTTTTAACAATCCCAGCCAAGGGCCAAGGCTGTGCTGACGGTCCCTTCCTTTACAGTGTTTGGCTAAAGGCTTATTAATTGATAGATCAAATGGCTCAAAAGTATGAAATGCAAGGCAGGCATTTGACTTTAATGGAAAGAAATGCAGATGCTTGAAAATGTTCAGAAAAAAAATAGGGGAGATTAATAAGTAAAGTTCCTAGGCTGGAAGGAAAGAACCACTCCTATTAATGTCTTTGTAGAATACTACCAGGAGATCCAGCAATATAGACCAGACAGCCCCGACCATATCTTTATACTTTACACAGGATTTACATAAAGTCAATGTGGTGTAAGGGTTAAACTAGTGTTCTGGTTTAAGTCCCCACTCTGCCATGGACGCTGGCTAGGTAATCTTGGGTCAGTCACACACTGTCAGCCAAATCAACCTCACAGTGTTGTTATGAGGATAAAATGGGGGGGAGGGGGGGAAGGGAACAATGTAAGCCACTTCGGGTCTTCACTGGGGAGAAAGCCAGGGTATAAATGAAGTAAATAAAATAAAAATAAATTTCCCAAAGCAAAACAAGAATAGCTTGTCGTATGGTATTCTGCTGTTTTTCTAAATGCAAGGCACAATCCCTAGGATAAACAGTACCATTCTGCCAGTTTGGGGGGCTATTCTCATCATATCCAGTGTGAGGGCCACAAACTTTCGGGTGAACACATTTGTCAGTCAAACATTCTGTGTCCAACAGCCTCAAGCATATCCCAAACAGTTTATTTACCTGTCTGCTGTTCACTCTGAACAACTATTGAATAGCTTTAAAGTGCACCATAGTGATGGAGTGTCATTTCCTTGTGTTGTGGGGGCTTTTGCATTCCCTGTAGTAGGTGAGATGATTGGGTCAAGGATAGTTAAATGGCATGAGGGGAGAACTATGCTTCCCATAAGGCTGTGTGAAAATATGCATGCACAACAGACTTAAATGGACACCACATAGCAAGACTATAGAAAAAAAAGGCAAATTTATAATTGAAGGCAAACAATTTTTTTCAAGGTTATTTATATTAGAGAATCACAGAGTTGGAAGGGGCCATACAGGCCATCTAGTCCAACCCCCTGCTGAGTGATTAGCTGCTGAGTGACGTGCAGTGACAACAGGACTATGGGGGACAGAAAAATTAGAACTCCATTCAGGCTGAAAATGCACATGCATGAAACACTGCCAACTGCATTGTTCTGCACTGTATCAATATGTAAAAAGCAGCCCACTGCTACTGAACTGTTTGACAAAACATTGGCTCCCTGTTCACAACTAGTGAACGGACCAAGAACCAAACCAGCGGATATTTGAGCATCAGTACCCTTTGCAAGACACTGTAGCCTAATCATGATTTTCTGATCGATAAATACTTAAAATATTCTTGTTATAACCTCAGGCAATAAAAATAGACACTGTACAACTAGAAGCACCCAGTGAATAATTATTCTTCCGTTTGTGTTAGTATGCAGTTATATACACATTCTTAGGCTGCGATCATACACACAGTTAGACCTGACATAGGCACAAATGCCGGGCGGATTTAAAGGTCGTGATCAGATTTAAAGTCTGGTGTTATCCAGATAATGCAGGCTACAGATGGACTTTCCCCTGTCTGATTGCACAAGCACACACTCATGCCATCAGGATGATGTGATCATGACACCCCAACTTGGTGCCATTGTTTGTCCCCCTCTTCAAAGTATGCACATCATCGCATACTCCAAAGAGAGGCCTCAGTGCGGAGATGTGATTCCTCGTTTATGCACATGGGAAATAAACAGCAAAAACAAAACAAAACAAAACACAATGACTCACCCACGCCTGGGCCTGCAGCACAAAAGGGATGTGTGCAGCACAAAAGGGACACAACTGTGCGTCAATTTCCTCCAGGAGAAATAGCCTTGCATCCCCCCCCCCCCCCACTTCATCTGGCGTGTGTGACTGCGGCCTAGTGAGAGGAAAATTCCCTACCCAGTGAAACAAGGAATTAGCACTGAAGAGTGCAGAGATCCGTGGTCTGATGTCATTAGAAACTGCCTTTAGAGACCTCAACTGTCAGATAAAAAATCTAGACAAGTACTGGTGTTTCAAGAGAAGGGATTTGGGTACTGGAAAGAATGTACCAGCCTTCTGGAACCCAAAAGAGTTAGCGATTACTCAAAGAAAGTGTGCTGAAGTGTTTTGGGGAACAAAAGCCTCTCAACATAAAGATTTAAGTAACTGTGAAAAGCTTAAGAAACTCTCATAAGCCTGAAACACAAGAACTAAAGTCTGTGCCTGTATTGATTTTACTTCAGAGTTATCTATACTGAGTTACCACAGAAATTTTATTCCTGATTTCACCTGACCTTTCCCCTCTATGTTGAAGAAAATATTTTGTTAATTAGCAATATAAAGCCTTTTTGAGTGCTATTTAAGTCATATAAGTTAAAGGGGGCTCCCATTCCTTCCCTCAGGTTCCTGGGCTGAGCAAACAGCGAAAATATTATAGTGTGACAAGGAGGGACAGCCAGAATTCTTCAGGAAAGAAGAAAACAGACAACTAGGGTAGCTCAGTCACAAAAGGGAAAGAAACATGGAGGGGAAATCTTGCCTCTGAGGGAGGGAAGTGGACAGGGACATCATAGCAGGCAATTTAGAAATGCCACAAAAGTCTGATCAGGGATGAAGCACTCTTGTTTCCCCCGCTACTGCTTTGGCACTTGAAAAGGCATGCAGGAGGGAGTGCCTTATCTTTCCACATTGTGGGCCCAATCAGGGTTTTTAAATGATCCATGTTTTACAGGATCCACATTAGCCTTTCAAATAGTGGCAGTATTCATGGGTTGGACCTGGGGATGCTCTCACATCTAGCTTAGCCCTGAGAAGGAAAAACAAGTTCTCTCCACTTTTTTTGTACCATGCATAATTTTATAAACTCCTTTCATGCCCAAACTACTTACTTATTTTTTCTTAACTAAAAACACCCAAATTGTCTAGCTTTTCTTTTTTAGGAAAAATGCTGCAACCTCTTAAGCACATTGGTTGCTTTTTCCAGCTGTACAATATCTTTTTTGAGAAAGGGCAACCAGAACAGCACACTGTTTTCCACATGTATCCACAACATAGATTTATACAAGGGAATGACCATACTAGCCATTTTATTTTCTGTTCCTTCAATAATAATCCTTAGCAGGGAATTTGCCTCTTTTTTTTTAGTGCTGTTGCACACTGAATTGACAGGTACATGACATATTTTATGACCTCCAAATATCTTTTCTGGTAAGTTACCACCAGTTCAGATCCCATCCACATATATGTGAAATTGTGACTTTTAGTGCAATGTACCTAACTTTACCTTTCTGATATTAAACATCATTTATCATCTTATGGCCCAAAGATATTTGGGGAGATCTTCTGAAGTGCCACTATACAATATTTCAGGAAATGGCACAGCTGAATATTTTAGACACACATTCAAATGAAGGGAAACATCTTGAGGAGACTGCACTGAAGGCTAAAAGGGTGCCCACCCATGAGCAAATCAACAGGTTCAGTGGCTCTCTGCAGAATCCTGCTGGCAGTGGTGGTGCCATTGCTTCATTATGTACCATCACAACTTTATTGCTCCTCAAGCCTCTTTCAGTGGCCTGGTGTACGTCAGATAAATTTCCTACTGACTGTAAATAGATCCAGGTGAGGAGCTGTGTTGGTCTGAAGCAACAGAACCAAGTTAGAGTCCAGTGGCACCTTCAAGACCAACTAAGTTTTATTTAAGGTATGAGCTTTTGTGTGCACGTACAATGTATCTGATGAAGTGTGCATGCATTTCATTCATACCCTGAATAAAACTTTGTTGGTCTTAAAGGTGCCACTGGACTTTAACTTTCTTCTACTACTGACTGTAAGGTATCCACATGGCCACATACTGGATTACACGTCCTTTATGCATGTTTCCACATCTACCACCATACAACTCACTGAGCTGCAAGTTCAACTTCAAATACTGTCATTTGGCTTGGAATGGATCTAGCATGTGGAAGAGGGCTATTTCCCCCCTCACCCCACTTTCCCACTGAAAATTACCACTCCCAAACTGCTTTTACCCCACTGGGAGAAATGTAGGGTTACCTTGTTTCCTCATTCCCTCCTGGAAATAATTCTGCTTCAACCCCCAGTAGTTGTCTGCTGGCTATTTGGGCTTCAGTTGACTCAATTCTGACACTGTCAAACTTCAGGTCCCACTTTACCATTTCCATCCATCTCCCCTTGTCATGTGTTGAGTTTAACTTCTCTGCCTGAAGAGGGCCTTTCTCTCTTACTATCAGCCACTTAGGAAGACAACCATCTGACAAGTTGGCTGTACATGTAATAAATAGACAAAATGAAAAGAGGATGCAGGACACTGCAGAGTGATGAGCAAAATCACCCTGTGGATCAATGATGAAATCAGTGCTGCTAGGGAATAAAATAAACTTAATGACTTAAGCAAACCAATTACGTTCTCATTTAGAAAACAACACAAACTGATCCTGCAGCAAAAAAGGGGGGGATTAGCCAACATTTTTTAAAAAATGGTCCTTTCTAAAAAATGAATCATGGTAGAATTAGTTCTAAGGCTACTTTCTTGCCTCCAGCAGCTATCATCTTTTTGGGCAATACAGGGAAAGTCAAATGTAAAACTGTTAATGGTGTGAAAAACTGAAGTATCTCAACAGCAACACAGACTGCAAAACCAGAGTGCAAGGACAAGCCCTTTTATAATGAACTAATTGGACTCTTTTCTGGGAGAACCGGGTTTGATTCCCCACTCCTCTACATGCAACTGCCATAGTTCTGTCAGAGCTGTTCTTGAAACAGCAGCTCTCTCAGCCCCACCTACCTCACAGCGTGTCTGTTGTGGGGAGGGGAAAGGGAAGGAGTTTGTAAACTGCTCTGAGACTCCAAGTGAAGGGTGAAGTATAAATCCAATCTCTTCTTGTTCTCTTCATCAGTCGGAAAACTCTGCTCTGCCCCAGTGCAATTACAGTGAATGGGAACTGTGTGACAGCATTGCCAGAAAACTTTCTTGCAATTCAATAGGCTTGCTGAAGAGATTGCAAAGTGGACTGTGCTCATTAGATTCTCATTCTCACAGGATACAATATTGGTCCACACTTCTTCCTTTAAAAAAAAATCCCCATATGTAGAAAGTATTAGATCTGAGCAGACTAGAACTGTCCTCTTAGCCATCTAAAGTTTTCCAGGGTGCAATTTGTTGTTGTAAGAAGGAACATTAAACCATATGAGCCCCCACCTGCCCTGTTAAGTGGTACAGCCAAGGTACAGTTTTACCACCTCTGTGAGAATGAGGTCCAGGATTCGCTTGCATCCTGCGTTTTGGCTTCTCCCCCCACCCCCCACATTGCTTTCAGCATAGATGAGATTATCCCACTGTAGGTTTCATTCTTTAATCTATTTTCCCCCCTAATGACTTAACTCAATTGAAAGATGTATGAAGTAAATGAAGATTATGGTTAACCAAAGGCAGTATTCATTACAGTACTACTGTATAAATTAGCAATGGTAGAATCAGAAGGGGCTCTGGTCTTGATTAAGCTTTGGTCTTGGCCAAAAGCTTTCAGTGTGCATTTCGATTTGAATCCAAGCCAGCACCTGTTAGAAGATAATAGAGCAGAGTAAAACCACATTTTAAAACTCTTTAATCAGGAAACAAACTAGCAAAAAAAAAAGAGCATTGATTTCCCACCCCAACACTCCTGTATGAATATTTACTACTAGAAAAACAGAACTGGTCGAAGTCCACACACAATGATTTTGACTTCAAAATGGTAATAGCTGCCATTCTTTCTCAATATTTTTTAAAGGCAACGCAAACGTTCCTATTTTAACAGTTTTCCAATATTAGCCCAGGGCTTGATCAAAACCATTGAGCTGGGGCAAAATGCTCCCTTCTGTCAATGAAAGTACTTCATCCATAAATGAAGGATCCCTTCCATGAGCAGAAGGTACCTTACATGACCAGACTTGGTCCACACTTCTTCCTAAAGAAGACACAACTCATTATATTTGCCGCATGTTTATATTTTCCAGAAGGAACTTTTTTTCATAACATGTTTCCTGAGACAGTAGAATGGTTTTCAGTTTAGATCCCATCTCAGTCATGGCCTGCATAAGTAATTGCCCCAGCATCATTCCCCAAACAAAGACACAGGACAACTGTACTATGTGTTCAACTAGCTTATTAATATTAAAATCAACTAGCTTCTAATATTTTTTGCCATGTTTTACCTCACTTGTGATAGAGGTGCCAAGATCCATCAACTGCACCCAACATGATTTAGACCAGTGTGTCAAATGTACGGCCCGCAGGCCAGAAGCGGCCCGCCCAGGGCTTTAATCCAGCCTAATCCAAAGTAAATCAGCTTGTTAAACCTTGGCTCCACTTCCCTTTACCTCCTTCAAGCTTTGCCTTGCCGTATCTGTGCTGGGGGGGGGGGGGGCTGGGCTGCCTTGGCTTTGCTGGGTACAACTGGCTCCGCCTCCCTCTCGCCTCCTTTATGCTTCACCTTGCCACATCAGGTCTGTGTTTCTTTTCTTTTTTTGCTGGACTCCTGCCTTTGCTTTCCTGGGTGCAACTGGCTCCCTCTCCCCCTCACCTCCTCTGTGCTTTGCCTTGCTTCAGTGGATTGGTGTGTTTCTATTTACTTATTTTTTTTTTTGCTGGGCTTGTTCATGTCAACTTTAGATTGTGGAAGAGAGGTTGTAGCTCAGTTGAAGAGCTTCTGCTTGGCATGCAGAGTGTCCCAGTCTTTATCCCCGGCACCTCCAGTTAAAAGGATCAGGCTGTGGCTAATGAGAAAGACTTCAACCTGAGAGAGCCACTGCCATTCTAAGTAGACCTGGGGTGGGGGGAGAAGCTCACAATGCCCAGCCATTTCATGTTTTCTCCTGGGCTCTAGGCTCAGAGTATTGACCATGAGAGCATGCTGGGGAAAGGGTTTGCTCCCCACTCCAGGCAGCATGGGAGCATCAGCCCAGTGCTGCACTGCTGGCTCTTCAGTCTGCCTGTGTGAGTTTTCCTCTGCAGCTGGGGCCTTGTGATAGCACACCAATTTGATGCTTACCCGGAAACTGGAAAGATATCTTTGTGCTGTCTGTGTCCTTTACAGTTTATATCACCACTACCTGGCATTACATTTTAAGACTCACATGGCCTGGCCTGACAATGCCCCATTTATGTCAGATCCGGCCCTCAGAACAAATGAGTTCGACACTCCTGCCTTAGACTATAGAGTTGGTTGTTGCTGCTCAGCACCAAGGACATCTCCTCTCAACCCAGCCTGCCAAAGGGATGAATGATAGGCTGACCAGGAATAACCCTCCATCACATTTGATGGCTCAGGGTACTCCCCAGTTTGTCCTACCTATCATAAGCAACCCATCTTTTTCCTGACAAGTTATGGCCTAACCAGGCAAAAGACCAGGCATATTTATCCCAAACCATTCCTGGGCTAAATGGAACAGGTAAAAATGGACCTCCTAACAAGCTAATCACAAAAGTCCCCCCAGAATTCCTGCTTGGCCAGCAACCAGTTAATCCTGTAAAGCTGTTAGGGAGAGCGTCTGGATCAGCAGTACACAGTAAATGCCTGCATGGGAAAGGCAGGAAGCCATTTATGTGGCTTATTCATGGCCCATGACCTATAGACGGGCAAATTAACTGTCCCAGCCAATAAGGTCACATGTTTTATTTGCAAATAGAAGGGTGATGACAGCATCCATGCTGCCTAGGGTTATCAACCTCCTGGTGGGCCTGGAGTTCTCCCAGAATTCAAACTTATCTCCAGAGTTTGGTGGATGGATTCTATGGTATACTAGAGTCTAGGAGAAACTGAAATCTCTTCCCTGCACCCAATCTCCAGGAATTTCCCAAGCCCGAGTGGGCAGCCCCAACAGCACCAGTCACTATTAATGAACCCAGTTATTCATATTTCATTCTCATCAGAAAAATAATAGGCAACCAATACATTTGAGATTTGGGCTATACATTAATTGCATTAAGGTCCTCTGGAAAAAAAATCTTGGATTTCATTGATGTATTTACATGATTCAAGCACTGTGAAATTCTAGAGTTCTAGAGTCAAGCACTATGAAATTATGATTAATATACCAAAGGAACCAATGCAAAATAACTGCAGACTTCAGATAAATATGACTTTGATTTAATAAAGCATTGACATCTAAGGAGCAAATCAGGTTTAAACATTGGAGCTAGAAATTTCAAACCAAATATTGTGTTATATTCCATGGCACTCATCAGAATTTTCCTTCTGATGTGACAATGCATGAAATGATACATACAATTGTGGTAAGCAGGTCTGGGTCTGATTAGTGCCTGGACAGGAGGCTGCTAGGGAACTCTTATGCATGTTGCTGAGTTCCATGAAAGAAATGCAGGAAATAAAAATATATTAATTGATCTAATTGTATCCCTAGCTGATACTGAGAAGCATTTTGTCAGTAAAGTAGAATATAATGGAATTTATAATTCCAGGCAGATTGGTAAATGTGTACAGTGTGCCCCTAAAACATTATTCCCAAGGTTTTAATCTAATATTTCTGTTTATAAAATTCTGGCCAGTGTTCAGGTATTACAGCAATTGGGGGCACCTATGGTTTGGGATGCAATCCAATGCACACTTCCCACATCAGTGGGACCTAGTTCCAAGTTAACATGCCTAAAATTGGACTGTTGAAAGATTCACCAGGGGGATTTATCCTTAAACACTAAGGCTGTATTAATCTAACACATCCAAACCTGTTGCATGACAACATGTTTCCACATGCTAACATTTATGATCTTCTGCCAGCAATTTTATTCTGATGTGTTCAATAAAAGAAAAAGGTTTTATAATCCTCGACTGGAGACTGAAGGCTGTTCCCAGAAATGGTCATAATGCTGAAATCCTAAAGGTGGTGAAAGGGAGCTTAGGGCTGATTCACAGGACCAATTTCTATATAGTGAAGTTGCTTCCAACTGGATGGTTCAGTAGATTTTGATGAACTGAGCTGGACTTGGAAGTTCTCCAGTATGTGTCCAGATGGTCATTTCACCACTTCTTGAAAAGTCTTTTGAAGTGATTAAATCAGTTCAAGATGAGTCATGAAGTGGACATGCATCAAACCATGCACAAGACCAGTGCAATAGCAAGACAATTCAACCAATTAACTCCTTTATGAAGAAAATAGCAGCATGGTGTAGTGCTTAAGAGCGGTGGACTCTAATCTGGAGAACTGGGTCTGATTCCCCACTCCTCCACATGAAGTCAGCTGGGCAAGTGACCTTGGGCCAGTCACAGATCTCTCAGAACTCTCTCAGAACTCTCTCAGCCCCACTCAGCTCTCTCAGAACTCTCTCAGACCCAAGGTGCCTGTTGTGGGGAGAGGAAGGAAAGGTGATTGTAAACTGCTTTGAGACTCCTTAAGGTAGAGAAAAGCAGGCTGTGAAAACCTACTCTTCTTTTTCTCATTGGCCATCAGTAGGAATACAGATCATATTTTGCAGTACTGCAACCATACAATGAAATTACAGAAGGGATGTTCTGTCTTCTCAGACACATTGTTCTTGAATGGTTGCCATTGACTTGAATTGAGAAGAATACAATATACCTGTTTTAATTTAAGATGAAAGCATTCAGTGACTAGCAAAGTACCCAAGGATCAACATCAGAATCGAATATTCCTTGTAGACTACCACCAAGTTCCCATCACCATTTGTGGCCATTAAAAAATTGAAGTGTCTATTGTACTTTTCACTTAACTGTAGGGCACTGACAAGGGCTATACTAGAAAAGCACAACCTACACAAAATTACTTTTGCATTGTATTCAATCCCAATGAATGATCTATGAGCACCCATTGATAGAATACAGTTGAGGGACTTATTCAATGACAACATATGAAACCACTATGAACCCCATGTAAACTAGGGTTGCCAGGTCTTACCTGGCTGCCAGTGGAGGCAGGGGGATCCCTCTCCATACCCAGGACTTTTTGGTAATCATAGAGTTTTTTCTCAAACACTAGACTTCACCATGCAACGTGCCCTGTGCAACAGCATCACCTCCAGGTGACATCATTGTGATGGGCATGTTGGCACAGACAGAGCTCTTTGGGGGCAAGGCTCCCCCATTGGCTGGATGGGCAGTGGTGGATTGGGCCCCCTGAAAGCGGTGAACTCCCACACCTATTGGGGGAATGGCAACCCTAATGTATACCTATATGAGCTTTCTAAATGAGGAATGGGGTATAACTATAATAAAGATATGTTAGTGTTATCCCTCTTGTTGCAAAAAGAAACATAATGATCAGTGATGAGATGTCCAGGTCCAGGGGCAGTGCTACGGGGCTGGGTTTTCTTCAGAGGAGACCGTGTTAGACATTCATGGTGTCTTTGTAATGTTTAATTCACTAATGTGCATGCAGAGAGCATGGAGCTCCTACAGCAGATAGCAAAGCCACAGATTCTACATCAAATATTTATTTATTCATTGCTTAAATTTCTACCCCGCCTTGTCAGACAAGCTGGCTCAAGGTGGCTTTCAACAATTAAAATACAATAAAACAATAATTTACAAAATTTTAAACACAGCATAATTTACAAATAGAACCAAACTGATGGATGATGGCGGCATTCAGACACAAACGGTGAAGGGGGCAGCATCCAATCAAGCTGCCTCTGACAGGGCCTTGGCCAGTGAGTTCCAGGGGCATAGTTGTCCTCAATCCCTGGTGGCGGCTCCTAATAGAAAGCCTGGTGAAAGAGTTCTGTTTTACAGGCCCTGCGGAACTGTGAGAGGTGAAATATCCCACCCAGTTAGCCAAAAGAAAAAGGAAAAAAAAATTATAACATAAAATACAGTAAACATTTTGGAGGGGCACCAAAAAGGCAAGAGGAGCCTCCTCTTTTCTGTGTACCTTTCTCCTGGAGGCCAAAGGGAAGCCACCGTTCATCTTCCATACTTCTTTCCCTCCCTCCTCCTAGGCCTGACCAAGCTGAAGGTGTCTCTGCTGCCTCTGTTCCACCACCACCACCCAATAGTCCAGCTGGAACCTCCTGTGGCTGCCACAGCTAGAAGCAGCAGGAAGGAGCAGCCACAGAACCACAAAATTGCTGAGCTTATCTATTTTTATGTTTACATTGTTCATTTTGAATCCCCAGTAAGTAAAACATTCATTTTAAACTTCTCACTTCTGTCTCTCTTATAAAGGGGTGGCAAAGTCATTGTCAGCCTAGGGTGGCAAAAAAAAAAGAAAGCCTGTAACTGATTTAGCTGTCCCTCAGGTGTCAGGAAAAAGCTTTGGCCAAGCCTTGAGAATGAACAACCATACACTCCTGGAACAAATGTATTGGCTGTGCCAACAGCAGGGTGCCAGGATGCAGCAGCATGCAGCAGAGTCAGCATCTTGATGCCAAGGTCCAACAGGCTTCACAGGAAAGGGAAGCCTAGCAGCAGTGCCTGGAGTCTCAGCATCAGGCACTGAGAGCCATGCTTGTTTCAGCTAGTGGGTTTTTTTTCCCCCAAAGTTGATCCAGAGGTCCAGCTACAGAGTAACCAGACAGGGGTGGTTGAGGACATTCAGGAGATAAATTAGCAGCTGATGGGCTTGAACTGTGGAGCTGTGCAGACAGTGGTTAAAGAGCGGCAGCCTTTGTTTGCCCAGGATTTAGTCAGCCAAAATGGGAGTGAAATACTAGAGAGAGAATGCACATTATGGAAACAGGTACCTTGGAACTTGGAGAAAGAGCTTCTTATAAACTTCTTTACCCCATGCGTAACCAAGGAAAGAATGTGCAGAAGAAAAAGCAAGTCATGTGTGGGCCAGATGGAGCCTAGATTTATGAGTGAGAAAAAATCCTTTACAGACTTCTATATACCAAGTGTCCCCCAGAAAGACCTTAATGGATGGGATCAGGCGCCTACAGCTGATGCACCCCAAGGACATACCCATCCACTGGGAGTCATTCAGAAGCATGGGAGTTATGGGTGTAAAAAGAACTGGGGGAATCAATCTCCCTATTTTGAAAACCCACCCTACCTAAGTGATTGGGATGATGGCGAGATCGAGTGCTTATGCCCTGGCCTGTATGGATCATCCATGATGGTTCTACAGAATGCACCAACAAGATGAAGATTAGTGAGATTTACTGTGCAGTCCTAAACAGAGTTATGCCCTCCTAAATCTATTGACTCCAATGGGTTTAGAAGGGTATAAGCCAGTTTGGGGCTGCATTGTTAGATCTGAAGTCTGGAGACTAAAATCAAATTTGGCTGGCTCCAAGAAAGGGCTTGAGAACCAGAGAAAAGGAGGAGAGGAGGAGAGGAAGCCACCCTGAGCCCACTTATGGGATAAGGCGGGATATAAGCTCAAATATATAAGCTTATGGGATATAAAAGAGCCAGTTTGGTGTAGTGGTTAAGTCTGCAGGCTCTAATCTGGGAGAACCGGGTTTGATTCCCCACTCCTCCACTTGCACCTGGCTGGATGACCTTGGGCAAGCCATAGCTCTGTACCAGCTGTTCTCTCAAGGACAGCTTGGGAAAGAGCTCTCTCAGCCCCACCTACCTCACCTACCTTGTGGGGAGGAGGAGGGAAAGGAGTTTGTAAGCCACTCTGAGACTCCAAGTGAGTGAAGGGTGGGATATAAATCCAATCTCTTCTCTTCTTCTCTTCAAATAAATAAATAAATAAATAATCCTTTGCACAACTTGTACCACAGAGAGATTTTGATCAGAAATTCCACCTGTTCATGTTGGAATTGTGCCTGGATCCCCGGCTAGATCCCCAGCAAAAGAGGAAAACACTGAGCTCAGCAAGAACAAAAACAAAATGATGCTGTGTTTTGATAACTTCCTTACAGCGAGGCAGTGGGCTTTGGGACAAATGATTATGTAAAGGGTTTTCATTGTCAAGATTTTTTATTTTGTTCTGTTCTGAAGGAAGATATTGCTGGATGGCTTGAACGTGCACCCACAGTGGCCAGGAAGGTGCCGAAAACAAATACAAATGAGTCCAAATGCCCAAGGTTAACCAGCACCTGTCTTTTCAGATTTCAACTCTTCCAGAAGGATTTCTTTTTTCTCCTGTCTTCTTGAGCATGTCAGACATTTAGGGCTTTTGCTGCATGAAGACCATTCAAAAGAACATCAAGGTTTGAAGGGTTCTGGCTTAGGTGATGAATGGCAAAGAAGAGAATGGGAATCCTGACATGGCCAGAAAGGTAAGTGAACAGTGACTATTTGTGTTGCTAATGGAAGGGCTGGATTGCAATGGCGGGGTAGGAATCATGCTGAACCAAGCAAAACTCCCATGTGGTGGTGTGGAAACATGATTAAGTATCTTGTGTACTTGGATTCCTTATTAAGCTGCCCATTAATGCTTTACTAGAATACAGAATACAGGGAGGCAGCCTAACAAGCTTGACATTTACGAATGATTTTATCCTCTCTGCTTGGATTCTGATTATGTAGTGGCTGCAGCTATCCTTTGGCTGGGCTTTAATGGCTCTGTTCAAGAGCACCTGAGGGCTGTGAGAGGCACCAGCCAAAAGGAAGGGGCGAATGGGAGTTGTGAAAGAAAGGAAGTCCAGCATGAAGATGCTGGCAATCGTGAGAAGAGCAGGCAGCCCCTGTTGGACTGGGTTGAAGCCCTTTTGGTGCAGCTGATCTCGCTGATGTGATCTGATGTGGAGCGGCAGATCAGCTTCCCTGCAGGAGTGCCACTTCACTACCACCTGTGCTCTACTGCTATATTTGTCAATACCAAATACAACTAAACCTGATTATCACTAAGAATGTTGAGAGCAGGTGGATGTCAGTTAAAAGAAAAGGGAGAAGCTTAGAGAGAGTGTGTGTAGAGAAACCTGGATGAGGAGATCTAGGGGAGCAGGATATCCCAATTGTTCCTCCCTCCCATGATCCATCAGGGCCACCAGCTTATAAAGACCATCATCTATTTACAGTTGGAGACATGGCAATATGCTTTAGAATAATGTACATGGAAATAATCCTTAAAATCACATTGGCAAAATTCTGTACCGCTATATTGATTTTAACATTATTTCACAATTTCCACATCAGTTTCCACTGGCCCTGATATAACCAAAGGGTATCAAAATATCCTGATTGGAACATTTCAAGGAATGAAACATGATTCATATACCAGATTTGGAGAACTCTTCATTTGTTAGTATTTCCAGTTATGAAATCAGAGCATGCCAAAGGAATGGAAAATTAATGTAATGAAATCTTGCGCAATTGTATGAGATCCTCTGCAAACAGCTTAATGAGATATGAAATTTCCGTAGGACGGCAAAGTGTTGAGAGCTCAATGGAAACATCAGGATCACTTTGGTTCATGCAAGAACTGATGAAACGTGAAAACTTTCTATAACAGCCTGAACTAATGAGAATGCAGCAATTGTATAGAAATTAATTTAACAAGTCAAAGTCAAAACCTCAATGGAAGGAAGCAAATATTCCCAACTGATTTTCAAAGGGAACACTTGCTAATTGCTATGGAAGGCTGCCCAATAAATGGCCCATGTATTATCCTCCTCTGGTGATTGCCTGCTTTGCTCAACAAATATATTACGCAAACCAGAATAAACAGTGCTGTTCACCATACATTTGTTTTGTAAAATCTTCATGGAAATGATGGCTGTGTCAAATACTACTGTACTCATGATTGCCATTTGAGATTCTGACATGTGGGAAGCCTTTACCCATACCCACTTGAAAAGATGCAGCTATCAACATGTGCAGGGTTGAGTTTTGAACCTCAAAACTGCAAAAAGCTGAAATATGCAAGGACTTCAGGTGGCATTGGTTGCATGAACCAGTTATAAATTACAGTTATCCAAGAGCTCAGTGAAAGAGAAGCTGAGAACTTCAGTGTGAACTTTGAATTTGCCTTTGAACTTGCCGCGATCAAACTGTTTGTTTATAGTCAAGGTGAACCTCCAGCATCAATTGCTGTGATGTTTTTGTTCAAAGTTCAGCTTGGCACCACTACAATTGCTATTTCTATAATTGCTATTTCTACAATTGCTATTTCTACATTGCTATTTCTGCTGTAGAATCAGAAAAACGACAACAGAAATACAGAAAAATAACTGCAGCTTCCATGAGGCGGTATGAGCATGTGCTTGCATGAATTATCCCCAATTTGAACAGTTCACCTCCTTTCCTATTAACAAATACCAGTTAGTGTAGTGAAAAAACAAGTCATGAAGCTCTGAGCAATTTCTTTTCTTAGTCAAACAAGTTTTAAGAAGAATGTTAGGAGTATGAGGAAGGTATTGGGGAAACAATACTACAGTTCCAATGAGGCACTGTGGGAGTGTGTATGTACATGAATTGATCTAGATCTGGACAGTTCATCTGCCATTGCCATTATAGCTTTGCTTTCAGGGTTTGTTATATTAAAAATAATTCTTATGTTGTTATTTTTTATTATTTATCTGTACCTTTTAACTTTATGAGCCATCTTGAGCTGGTCTCTGAGAGGCAGCAAATAAATAAATACGTACATACGTATGTACATACATGATAACAGAGTCCTGTAGCAATAAGAGACACAGGGGAAATATGTCTCCGCTGTAAGTCTGGATCTGTGAAATGCTAATGTTCTGTGCACTTAAAAGATGTCGCAAACAGCAGATGAGGAGTCAGTGGTGGTGACAGATGATGGCCGAATGAGGCTGGACAAGGAAAGCTGTGGGAAAGCAGTATTTGACTGCACATGCGCAGTCATCTTTTTTCTAATGACCAAACATATGCAAACTGTTTACACACAGCTGGAGAATTTGTTGAACATTCAGCTGTGGTGACTGCATCTGGCAAATGGACAGTGAGCCAAACCAGTTGTTTATCAAGCTTCTTTGCTCAGCACTGGAAAAGATTAAGTACAGTATGTCTAATGGTTCTCTCTCTCTCTTTCTCTCTCTTCACTCACAAACTCTCATGATGGGACATTATCAACCTGAGTTCTTCATTTTCTCACATCATGTAATATAAAGTTTTAGACTATATGTAGTTCAATGATATGTGATCATGGGATGAAGTTTACAAGCCTTACATTTACTAAACATCTAGCAGGCCTCCTGTTTACAATTAATAAATCTGCAATGGACAGCATCACTTGGACTATCTACATTTGGACTATCATATGATTGGATGCTATACACCAAAAGAATTCCTAGCAGACAGAAAACTAATACCAGGCTAGGCGAAATTTGTGCTGGGAATTTGGTTTTTGTTTTGTTTTTTCCTGTCAAGTCACAGCTGATTTATGGCAACCTGAGGTTTTCAAGGCAAGAGACAGATGGTTTGCCATTGCCTGTCTCTCAGCCCTGGACTCCCATGGTGATCTCCCATCCAAGCACTAACCATGGACAACCCTGTTTAGCTTCTGAGATCAGACGAGATTGGGCTAGCCTGGGCTATCCAGCTCACAGCATTTGTTTCACATGTCAAGGATGCCTTACTAATTCATATCCACAAGGAATTAAGAAAAAAAACCTGCAACAAATGTCCAGCAATTTCACCCCTGCCCATAGCCAAAAAGTCCCATAACAGATTCATGTCTTATGTAGTGGACTTTGTGGGTCATTTTAGGAGCCTACCTGAACAAATCTGCTCATAAATCTCATTTTATTCAGGGCCAGGAAAGTGTTCTTAGAATTGCAGCCTTTGTTGCCTAAAGGCTGAAATAGGCAAATATTCTTGGGGGGGGGGGATAAATTAGTTATAAATAGTCAAATGACTTATACAATAGGCAAGCATGCCAAAGGCAAACATTCCTTTGTTTTGAACTGTATTGATTTCATGGCTATCGTTTATTGCATAGGGTGGTGAAACTTTCCCCCCAAGGGTCAGAGAGAAGGAAAGAGGGACAAGAGACAGGAAGGAGGAAGGGAAGTTTAGGACAGAAATGGCTCACGTGTGTCAGGGAAGAGGACAGAAACAGACCTTGAGGATGAGAAGAAAAAACAAAGTTCAGGTTAGAATTCAGGGGGGATGACTATAAGGGAGGGGGGAAAGACTGTGGATGGAAATCTTATAGCAAAGAATGATAAAAAGATGGGCATCAAAGACAATGTGGGAGGAGAACATTCGCTCATGATCAGTTGTTTGAGAAGAATGATGTTGTATGCGTGTGTGTTTATCAGTCCAGAACTTGTCCTACACTCATGATATTAAAAGAAGTATCCAGGGCAAAGGCTTCCAAACTATACTGATTTTAATTTACAGTTTAATCTGAATTCATCCGCAAGTGGACTTTTAAATGTTTTTTTGGAATCACACTCCTTCAGCTGACATTTCTCCCACCCACCACCAAAATCCCAATTGATACCACTGGTCTATGTGATTAAAGACCTCTTCCCACCCAGCTAGTTTGAGATTATTTTCCTTTTGACGTGACTAACTTATCAAGTTCATTTATTGCTTAGGTTTCCAATATGGGTGGGGGAAGAATTGACGGCTATGAGACTGCAAGTTATGGCCAAACATAGCATAGTTTTGGCTTTACTTACAAAGAAAATCTTATTTTAAACCACATTAAAATGCTCCAAGAAAAAAAATGCTGTGTACATACTTAGTAAAGTCAAGGAAAATAAAATACATCAAGACAGAGAAGTTGGAGGACTTTAAAAGTTGTGCTTGTATCTCCTAACCTTGTGTTTATAATATATAATGCCTTTATGAAATCACTTTAGTTAATTCTAAATTACATATTAAATGAATAATCACTGCCTAGAGAATACAACTAGTATATGCAATCACAAGCAAGCTGTAAAATGAAACTTTAACTTTAAACTTTAAAAAACAAACCCAACCTTCACCATGCTCAGTATGGTTTGATTTTCTTTCCCTCTTCTTTGTTCCTTATGTCCAGTTGTAGTATAGTAGTAGAATCTGGGAGACCTGAGTTCAAATCCTCACTCTTCCATGAAGGTCACTCAGTAACCTAGAGGGAGTCTCTCTCTCTCTCTCTCTCTCTCTCTGCCTAATCTACTTCACAGGGTTGCAGGCACAGTTTCCACTAAACTGTGCTAGGGACCACTGACATACAACATTTCAGACACCACCTCAGAGGAGTTCTGCTTCAGCTCACAACCAAGCTTCCATAAAAAAAAATAATGGAGGATGGGGGCATCTCCTTCTGGAGTCCATAGAATTGGACCCACTGGTCCCATCTTTTTGAAACTTGGGGGAGGGGATTTGAGGAGAGGCACCAGCAGCCATGCTGTAAATTTGGTGCCTTTACCTCAAAGAACAGCCCCCTCCAGAGCCCCAGATACCTCTGGATTGATTCTCCATTGTAGCCTATGGGGTTCATTGACTGTAATGGTCACCATAGGTTGTAATTAAACCAGAAAAAAAACCACAATTTTTTTCACACTCCTATTATGCTTTTCAGAATAATTTGTAAGCTGCCTTGAGTCACAGGGAAAAGTGGGATATAAATATCTGAATAAATAAGTAGTTTGAGCAGGCTGATAACATTTAAACAATTTCCTGTTTATTAGATAGTCAGGGTTCTGACTAAGCCAGTGGCACCAACAATGGGCATTGGCTTACCCATAGCCTTCTCCCACAACTGGGCAGCAGTGAAACAGCAGGCAATTGCTGAGCTAATACCAATTATTTTTGCCACTGAAGGGCTTGATGCAAGTGGCTTGCTTCTGGCCACCGATGGCCCTCGAGGGCAATAGCCCACCAATAAATTTCCCTGTAAGTTAAACAACCAGTCCACCACTCTTGCTGAGAAGAGACCTCTTTATCCTATGTTGATTTCCTCAAAAGTATACCAGACTGAGTTCACTGGTAGTTCCAAGAAAAATGTATATAGGACTGCAGCCTTAGGAAAGAAACTGGTGTCAGTTCTGGTTAGGATCTTTGCCCACTGGTACTTTGACCTTCAACAAAACCCACACAGCAATGTCTTCATATAGTTTATCCTTTACTGACTAAGCACTTTCTATGCCATATGGAATCTTTTTTCAGGTCAAAACAACCTTCTAGTGCTACCTGAATTTTAAAAGGATATAAAGTTCTGGCTAATATCTCCAGTTCAGGAAAGGTTAAAGCCATGGAGCTTGTAGACTGAAGCTCTTGGGAATCTGCCAGGAAGGAATGAAAGGAGGGAAAAGAGAAGGGATAAAAAGGATTCTATGGGGATAGTGTTTTTCCTCTTCTGCTTCCTCATGTTTCTGGAATTCAGCCAGCTGTTCAGATCTTCTGAAATATGTTCCTCCTTGTCCAAGAAAGAGATTTCATAACTTCCTTTACAAATACAGTGCCACAGTCCTGTTTCCATCTGCTGAAGCCTCAGGACCTTTGTAGCTAGGTCTGATCACCATACACAAGCGAGTCAATATTCTCAGCAGAGCAGTGTGAGGTCCTGCCTCAAGTGTGAAGGTGTGACTTTAAGTATGGCTAGTTGGGGTGCTGCTTGGAGAGGAAAGTCTCCTGTCTCTCTTTGCGACTTGATTATTTTATTTAGCTAAAACATTTCTATGCCACATTTCCACCCAATTCAGGTGGAATCCCCAAGGTGGCAAACGTTAAAACCTTTCAAATATTAAAACCTTTCAGACATTAGAGACCATTTAAAATACAAATGTCTGTGTCTGTGTGCACATAAATTATTTAAAACATAATATGAACACATGAAAAATACAAACATACACAAATACACAAACTCTCCAAAAAGGAGTCTAGTCAATGAAGTCCATAATTTCCAAAGAGACTTGCTTCTTGGCCAAACTTTTCCAGACTGCTCCACAAGCTTAGGCCAATGGTGGTGGATTCAGAAAGAGTCGTGAATAGCATGCAGAAAGTGAGGCTTCAGGATCAACAGTTTTCTTGTCTGCTTGTTTTGTTCAGAAGCACAACCTTTTCTGGGTGGCTGGAAGGGAAGCGATAGGCCACCAGAGGGAGGTAGCCCCGTTGACTTACAAACTCTAGAAAACCAACTGAAGCCACCCAGTGAAAGAAAAGACTCATAGTTTCTGGAGACAAGATGTCATGGGTTCTGGCTCTGCTGAGGCTGACTATTCTTCAGATGAGGAAGAGGCGTGTATCAACCCAGCCGCCTCTGGAGTCAGCCCAGAAGAGGAACCTTTACCAGCACCTGAGGGAGAATTGGGGCACAGGACGGGCAACAAGGCAAAGAGACTGAGGTGCAGTCAGAAGGAGAGACTGGTCCAGAGTCTGGCCCAGCACCCCCAGGTGGAGACACCTTGAGGCCAGAATCCCCACCTAGCTCACCTGAATGTCCCAGACGCAGGGCACGCCAGCGTCTGAATGTGCAAGAGAGAAAGAGGAATGCCAGATTCCAGCTGTTGCAAAGGCAACGTGAGGAGCTGTAAGTCTTTGCAGATGGACTCCCAGGGAAGGGAGGATCTAGTCATAAACAACCACGCTCACCTGCCTTAGTGTAGAAGCAACTGTGTGTTCTCAGACCCAGTCCCACCTGCCAGCCTCCGTTTCTGAAAACTCTGACTGATTTCCCAGCATTTTGACCTTTGACTCTGTTTCTCGGCTTGTTTTTGGACTGTGTATCCAGGTTTCAGTGAAGAGCATCTGCGGCAACTGGCCAAATCCAGCACACAAGAGAAGCCCTGCACTGAGAATGAAGACACTTCAGGGTGCTGCCCCTCTTTTGGCTGCATTTTATTTCCTTGGTTTACTTTTTAGTGATAGTGCAGGCATCATTCCATAGCAGGACTGACTCCCTGGGCCTTGGAACCCAAGAACAGCTAGACTTGGCAGAGCAGTGCAGGGATGTACTTTAAGACTCCTTGTCAGCATTGAGGAAGAATCATGGCTGCCTTCCTTGTAACACATGGCATGCCATAAATGACTTTTAAAAAAATACACTTGAGTTTTAAAAGGGTTTCCCATGTGGTGAGAGGGAGGGTACTTCTGAAGTCTGAGAAACACAAGATCCTCAGATAAAAAGGACTAGTGAAATTGTTCTTTGAATCCAGGCCCAAGTATTGAGAGCCTGTTTTACAGAGAAGCTGTAAAACGGTTTCTCCTACCCTCCCACCCCATTTGAAACCAGTTCCAATGCTACTGCAAATTGGTCATATAAAAGATTGCTTTTCTGATCAGCAACGTTGGGGGTTGTGTTGAGTGCCCACATGCTTTTGGTGAATTCTTAAAATAACAATTTGACAATGCAGTAATTGTGACCTAGCACAGATTCAAAAAAAGTATTTTATGAAGATGTGAAAAATTTCCACAAAGGTTTCTCTTTAAGTTTCCCTTGAAAATTAATGTTTATAATGCTTTCCAAGCCATTGATAATGGCTTGGAAATGGCTTGGTTTCAGACCAGTGGGTCCTTGAGTCTAAATACACACAAACACACACACACCCTACCTAATGGCTTCCATTCTTCACATATGGAAAATCCTAGTTGTGCGGCTGTAGTTCCATGCATAAGAGGGAAAAGCTGGCTACGGTTCTCTGTAAATGGAAGACAACTTTACAAAAGTCCCAAGAAATAAAGAATAATAACTAAATGCAGTTACTTTGCAGTGGGCTCAGCTAACTAGAGTAATTAAGCAAACCTAGTGGCCAATACCTTGTTTGAATGCTATTTTTATGTATGAATAGGAGAAAATAATAATCAATTGAGGATAAGGAAAACCAGAAATTATTTTGATTTTAGAATTAGCCAACTAATAATTGAAATTCTCACTGTTTCCTCAACTAAGCTTTTTCCTTTTTGGTTGATAGTAATATTAAATAGCCTGAGTCAAAATAACCAAGTACAAAGGCCATTCACAATTTCACAAGAGCAATACACTAGCAGCAATGCCCCCTCTAAGCTGTGGAGTCTTGTGAGCAAAAATTCTACTTTGTGAGCTACTGGCATTAAGGTTGTGAGCGAGTGATTTTGCTACTGCATAAATTAGTTTGCTCTGGAGGTGTCCTTCCTGAGCTAAGATAAAAATCTGTGAGATGGAGACTAAAAAACTGTGAGGTAGCTCACACTAACTCAGCTTAGAGGGAACACTGACTGGCAGATGTCTCCTTTGTAATCTGCTTGGGCCCTGATCCAGAGAAAGTTAGTAGTACTAAAATCCCATTGTCTCACTGCAGTTGAAGACTGATACTACTAAGACTCAAAGGGACTGTTTCTGTAAACTGGGGTCCTGCACTCTACTCTAGTAAAGGTCTGTACAAGGTTTGTGCATGGTCTCTCTCTCAACTTGAACATTAGAGAGCCAATTTGGTGTAGTGGTTAGGAGTGCAGACTCTAATCTGGAAGAACTGGGTTTGATTCCCCACTCCTCCACATGTAGCTGCTGGTGTGACTTTGGGTCAGTCATAAGTTCTTTCAGAGCTGTTCTCTCAAGGGCAGTTCTCGAGAGAGCTTTCTCAGCCCCACCTACCTCATAGGGTATCAGAAGTTTGTGACAAGTCAACTGGCACGAATTTTCCATGAACCTTCAAGCAGTTCATGGAAGTTCGTGCTGGTTCATGAATGGACACAAACTGGCCCACAAACCTAAATTCAGGAGAAAATTGTCTAGTTCATGGTTCGTGAGATGAGGCCTGTGCAGTCTCTCCTGCAATGAACCTCCCACAACCCTCCACGTGGTTTTCAGAGGTTCGTGCAGTTCATGGTAATGCATGGCAGACTGGTACAGATCAATAATGGCTGAGGACAGACTGGCAGTCTCCGCCGCTCTGCCTCCGCTTCAAAAGCGGAGGCAGAGCGGCAGTTCAGATGGCCACATCTGCCCAGAGGAGGCAGCCCAGATGCATCGCGTCCGGCGCCGCGCTCCACCCGCACCAGCCGAGCACCACTTCAAAGTCTGAACGCTGCGGGCAGCTTTCTTCCGGCGGCATGCGAACGCCGCGCCACGGGGGAAATTCCCCCCGCCCCAGTCTGCTGCGCCGCAGAGGCGCGGCAGACTGGCAATCTGTCTTCGGCCAATGATTGTCAAAGAAATGGGGGGGTAGGCTTCTGCAGCCCTGGAAACACCAATAGTGACCCTCCAAAGCTTGACAGGCAGCAGTAGCTGCCAATAAGAGAGCTCCCATTCTGCTCAATGGGAGCAGAATGGTATATATATATGCTCAGCTCCCACAAAACTGTTTTTTTTTCCATTGGCAGCAGGAGCACTGCACGGTAATTAGAGGCAGAGAGGGAAGGGAACTGGAAGTCATTATTCAGTGTGAACAGTGGAGTTGGGGGTATTTGGTGTTTACTCAGGGCTCTGAGGTGCCTGTCTTTCTGCTTATGCCATTGGTTCCTTCATTGGTTCCTTGGCTCTGTCAGGTGGACTTAGGACTCTGAGCTACCCATCTCTCTACTCCCGCTGAGCAAAGGGGCTTAGCTACTGGTTTCCTTGGCTGAGAACCCACACCCCCCCACTGGGATTTGTGAACACCTCTCCCCAGGGTCCATTCAGCACACTGCTGAGCCTGCATTTGTGATTTCCTCAGAGAGCACTTCCCTGGGGGCACCATGTTTGGGGGGCTGTAATTTGCCCTCCCCAATTCAATCTTTACCAAACTTGGGAGGGCAGGTAGAGGAGAGTCAGGTGGAGACTTGCTGTGAGTTTGGCGAGTTTGTAGAAATATCTGTCTTGTCTGTTTATGGCCCCTTTCACCAGATGTAAGTATCTACCAATGGGGCCCTTTTAAAAATTTAATATATTGATGAAAAAGAAAAGGTAAATCTTCTGCCATCTTGTAGTTTCTATGTTTCCAATGTAGGACCTAATGTGGAAAAAAACTCCCTGCTTGGTCAAGTTACAAGCCTTTGGGTTGTGCTTTTGTCACATAGCACCGTTTTGGGAAGATTATTTTGAATGCAATGTAATACTTGCTTACCTCTGTGGAAATATGTCTGATTAGACTGCTAAAATTAGTAGTTTAGGAAAGACATCCAGGCTCAATTGCTATACTATCTTACATCAAGGCAGCCTTTCATGTTCTCCAGATCAAGGTTAGCCTAGATGCTCTGTTCTCAAAATAGTAGTAAATCAGCATGCCAATCCCACACACCTGTATTACACAACTGCTTTAACTATAGAGAACATCTGAGCTCTTGAGTCTCATGGCCCCTCTTCACCTATTTTGCCTAAAACTGTGGGTCTAATCCCAATGGAGCCTCTTTGGCCCTCTAATCCCCACAGTGACACCAATCAGGTGGGATCGTTTTAAGTCTCTGATTTTGCCCTTTCTCCTCTTAATCTGAGTGGGTAGCATAAACCTTTAAGAACTTGGTCTGGAAATAACCAATGCTTTATGACTGAAAATCCACTCCACAGCCTAAAAGAACCCATTTGAAACAAAATGTTGCATATTGAACAAAAGAAAATGTTTCAAATTGAACCAACTAACTTGAGAATTCCTTTTACTTCCCTCCTTCATATGTCACTCAGAAGTTTCTGAGGAAGGGTGCTGTGGTTTGTAGTTATTTTTGAAGGCCTATCTGATACCTTCCCCACTGCAGTATTGTGATTGCCTTGCTCTGGCCAACTAATCAGCACCCAGTTCCAAAAGAAAATACAAATGAGGTCAAACTGTGGAATTTTCATTTGGTAAAGTGTTGATACTGGAGCAAAGTAAAACAAGAAGCTGTTTTACAAGAGCCTTTAGTAATTAGTCCAACTTTTGAATTACATATTGGTTTCTAAATATTATTTCAGCAAGTTTATTGGATTCTCAGGGTTCTGTTATGGTTCAGCCATTTCCCTTGAATTATTGTTTAATAAAGGCACATTACTGTGCCCCAGGTTGTATGGGGAGGTAAAGAGAAAAGGTGGAAAAAGCTTCCTTTAGCATACCTTTACTAGTTGTTGTTTTAATTTCTTGATCACACATCAGCCTATGCATAAAAAGAACTGACAAGTTGCAAAAGACCATTGTAACGGATCAAGTCTGATTCAGGTTATTGGGAGTGCAGTCCTACATAGAATCAGTCGATTTTAAACTAACTGAAATCAGTGGATGCATACTAGAGTTACACTGCACTGCATAGGATACTGTTAGTCTGTGCCACTGCTTTTACTCACTGTAAGCAAATCTGAATCCAGACAGCAACTGGAGCATCGGTAGCTGAACAGTTAGGATGCCTACCCATACCTGCACTGGATATGAGAATCTCCCAGTCTATCATGCCTCAACATTGGTCATGCATAAATATTAAGCTTTTTGTGCTTTTGTTACACTTACTAGGAGAGACCAAAACTTTCAGAGAGGACCAGCCTTCTTTCTTGGGGAAAATCCATTGCACGGTGACACCTCCCCCTCCAGGGTTGGATTATCATTTGTTTTCCTTATATATTATTAAATCATTAGGAACAATACATATGATTGCATAGACTCATAAGACATGCTGTTTCAATAGTCTATAAATAAAATCTTATTTCTCACAAGTTTGTCTGTACTAAAAGTACAGTCCCAAGCAGAGTTACACCCTTCTGTCCATGGGGCAGTGAGTTTTGGAAGGGGGTAAAGTTTGTTTAGGATTGCACTGTAGGTAATTTTTGTTTATTTCAAATGTTAGATTCCAGATCCTGTTTTGTGAATTCATTAAAGGGAGGGCAGGGGATAGTGGAGCCTAAGGAAATGCAATACACATTCTTGCTGTTGTCAGCAGCAGTTCATTAATTCAAAATCATTTCTAACATATCCTTTAAATATCCCCAAAGTACTATGTTAAATTAATATGGAATGTAATAATCCATAATTTCTTTTAACATTTTCAAAATCTGTTTCCAAGATGAAAAATACATGATTTCACTCAGAAGATTTCCCCCATTTAAACCACCTGTCTCATGCACTTTCCCCTCATTTCTTCATGACATTGTCCCCCACTTCCACACAAATTGTGGACAGACCATTCTTTCCACAAAAATCAAATTTTTAAAAACCAAAAAATTTTATGTTCCCCAGCATGACATTTTCAGGAAATTTTATGTCCCCATCACGACATTCTCTGAAGTGGAAGGTATTCTAAATTGAAGCTTGTTTGAATTGTTCTTGCTTGTCTGTAGAAGAATGCTTTTTCCTTGAGGGCTAGAGATTCCATCTATGAGGAAGCCTTGTTGTGAAATGGAAAATATGCACAAGTTCCATTAGATTGTTGGGTTTCTGGATACATTGCATTTGGAATATACACATTGGATGCTTCTGAAGAAATATTGAAGAATACCTGGACACTTGGAACTTTTTGCATGTATTGGCAACTTTATTCCTTCAAGGAATGACATTCATCAAAGAGACTAATTGACTGAGGACTTTACTGGACATTGCAGTACATTCATGTCCTTTTGAAATATGTATTTGAAATTATTTATTGTTATTTGTATTGATCTGTTGATCCTTGTTTTTGTAAGCATCTATTTGAGTAAAATACTGACAAAATCTTTGCATTTCTATTTAGGATATTTGTAATACTTATCACGGTGTTTGTAAAATCTGACAGTTTTTATCCTGTGATTCTCTCATTGTACTGTAATTTCCAGGTGGTAGCTGGAGATCTCCCACTATTACAACTGATCTCCAGGTGACAGAGATCAGTTCACCTGTAGAAATTGTGGAAGGTGGACTCTATGGCATTATATCTCATTGAAGTCCCTCCCCTCCCCAAACCCCATCCTCCTCAGGCTCCATCCCCAAAATCTCCAGGTATTTCCCAACTCGGAGCTGGCAACCCTAGTCATGGCACAGTCACTAAAGTACAGCAATACAAAACCTGGAAGATTTGGGAGAGAGAGAATCAGCACCAGTGTTGGCCAGCCCAGATCTGAAATGGACCCCCAATATAAGGAGATAGGGATGTTACCCAAATCAGTCTCTGCGCTGGACATGTCATGTCAGAACACCCCTTTCAAACATACAGACTAGGCACAAATGCTTTCATAAAATCCCAAATCTTAACAATAAAAAGATTTAATTTAAAATAACTTTTAAGTTAAAAATATGAGGCTTTAAAATTAATTCAATCAAAATTGAACAGAGGAATTGGTTTCGTTTTGCTTTGTTTCAGAGTAAACATTAACACGTTAGCTAAAAATCAGATTACACATTTTATCACTGTCTTTTGTAGTAACTTTCTCCCCTCTTTCTCCTGCAGCTGTGCTTGCTATCACACTTTGTTACATCATCTGTCATCCAGCTACTGAAGCCAACTCCCTCCAACAAAGAGAGATGCTTGTGAATTTATATTACTGCCATAAATTTTTGGACAATGAACTCCTTTGCAAATAACCCCATAACTCCTGGATACATTGCACAAACCAGTCCATGAAATAACCTCCATGCTGGGATTTCTGGAATGTTCCATCTTTAGTCAAAGCTGGGAAGGGGGGGAGTTTATAAAATACACTGGACAGATCATGAATGTCACTGGGTGAACAGGGAAAACTCCACCTGCTTTAAAAAAAGCATTTTTTTTCAAACTCCTCCAAGTTCACAAAGTACTCAAGCCAAGGAAAATGTTAATTAGATGCAATGAAGAAAACTGAGCATTTTCAAGTAGTCTTTGGGGGCTTGCAACACTTGAAGAAATTAAGTTTTGAAATAATAGCTTATTTGTGGGTTGAGGCATTTCAGCTGGGACTGCTCTGACCCTCAGCTCATACACTCCCTCAATCCTCTTCCTTTCAATGTCTTATTTAAATAATGCTGGTTGGGACTTGTGGTCTAACATGTTCGTGATTTTAAGAGGCCCAGTCATTTTTAAGAGGTTGCTTTACAAAGCAAGGTTCAAAATCAGAAAATGGCTCAAACATGATTAGTTAGTGGGGAAATCTGAGATGTGTGTCACACTCACACTTTACTTTCATCACTTCTACATAAGCAAAATAAAATGCAGCTCATGGATCTTGCCCAGTTCAGATATTGTGCTGGATTCCAAAGAAGTTTTCTGTAAATGGAAAGGAGGCAGTTTTGCACCAAGCTGAGAGGAAAAATTATTCCTGGGCCCTGCATTAGAAAAGACAAAGTTATAAATCACATGCCCAGTCCAAGATGTTTTGTCTCCCCAGGCAGTGTACCATGTGTTCTGAAATAAGTACCCCAGAATCCACTGCAGTGTCAGACATATTTCTATGGATCATGCATGTCTGTGTGTTTCAAGAGTGATGGGGAAAGGGTTAGCATTTTTTAAGGCTGCACACTAACAGGTAGCCTACTGGTTCCAATGAGAGCCAGTGTCATGTAGTGGTTAAGAGTGGTGGACTCTAATCTGGAGAACTATGTTTGATTCCTCACTCCTTCACATGAAGCCTGCTGGGTGACCTTGGGCCAGTCACAATTCTCTCAAAACTCTCTCAGAGTTCTCTCACCTACCTCAAAAGATGCTTGCTGTGGGAAAAGGAAGGGAAGGTAATTGTAATCCACTTTGAGACTCCTTAAGGTAGTATATAAGTGGGGTATAAAAACTAACTCTTCTTCCTCTTCCTCTTGTTTGCAAATAGGGATGGGCACGAACCAAATTTTTGTGGTTCATTCATGGCTGAACCACAGACCAAACCAAAAAACAATACACCAGTTTATGAACCAAACTGGCTTGTGTAGGCTCATGAGCCATTTAAAGTTTAAACATCTGCTTTTTTCTCCCCATGGCTTTTTGCAGGGAGCAGAAAGCAGGGGGCCATATAAACCAAACAGCTGAGTGGCAGGAAGCTCCTTATCACTCAGCTGTGTAGTTTAAATGGCTGGGAGCTATTTAAACCACTCCTTTCTGCTCACCGCTGTTTTGGCAATGAGCAGATAGCAGGGGGTGAAATGGCTGGGAGCCATTTGAACCAAACAGCTGAGCTGTTTTTCATGAAGAGCACAAAGCAGAGGTTTAAACCACTGCTTTCTGCTCTTCATGAACTGCCACAGACCACCACAAACTGCATAAAAATTCGTGAAAGTTAGTTCGTCAGCCAGTTTGTGCCCATCCCTAGTTTCAAAATATTCTAGGCTGACCTGAGTTACTGGGCAACAGCCATGCTGGGCCACCCCACTTTTAAGTAATCCTAGGACCCACTATTTCCACCCATATCACTTCTGTTGAGGAGTTAATTTCCCTGATGTTTTCTAACTTATCTGATTCTATGCCCTCTTTGATGTACAATGCAACACCACCAGCAACCCATCCTTCCCTGTTCTGCCTATAGAGCTTATATCTTGGAATGACTGTATCCTATAGATTTTCCCCATTCCACCACATTTCTGAGATACTGACTGTAATTATTTCGTGTTTTGGTGTGTGTGTTCCTTTAAATGTTTAGTTTGACTGCAGTAATGTAAAGAGAATAATAGGGGAAGACAAGTGTGATTTGATTGGCTGATGACAGAGAGTGTGGGAGGAGATGTTCTGAGAGGAATCTGTGTGTGTCTATGAAGAATTCTGTGTGTGAAGTTTGAAGAGTGAACATAGTCTGTAGGACAATGGGATTTTGAGTCTTTTTCTGAGTGAATAAGAGCAACAATTTAGTCTGTGTGACTAAGATAGTTGGTTCTATTCTGTGTGAATAAAACTATAAATGTGGCTATAAATGACACACAGAGAGAGAGAGTATATGTATATGAGCCTGTTAGAGTGGATTTTGGAGTTTGAGAGACTGTTTGTAGCACCAAGCATTACCAGTTATATTTACAAGTTTCTTTTTTCAGCAGATGTTCAAAATTAACCAGAAACCTATTTTGTTCTTTATTAAATAAATCATTTTTTGTTTAAGCTTATCCCAGAAATCAATACAGTACTTCCTCAGGGCCATATAGTCCTCTGAAGTGCCCAGACCCTAGGTCATACTACCAAAAGAGAGAGATTTGGAATTTTAAATTCTTGGTGGCAGTAGAAAACTACCAAGTTTATATACACAGAGAGTGTTTAAAGGAGAAATAGTCCCCTCAATAGCAAGACCCTCACACTGACTATATCTAAATTCTCATTGAACACTAAGTACTCCAATTCCCCTGCCCCCATCTTGGCTCAGACTTCTGGCATTGCCATACAGACACCTATAATGTCTTTCCTTCTCCAGTAACCCTCACCTCCCTCGCCTCCTTAGTGGCCACACATGGCCCTCAGTCACCATCGTGCCCTCACTCCCAAGTTCTATTATGCTCCTATCAATATTACCCCAAGTGTTGGGACTTTCAGTTTCAGGCGCTTTAATGGCAGGCGCTTCTCTCTGCAACTGCAGGAGAGGTGACCCGCTCTCGGCAGGTTGAAGGGGTTCCGGACTGGTGCCGGACCCCCAGGGAGCCTAGGGAAGGGTCCCTGCCTGGGGTGCTTGAAGGTAGCCTCTCCCTGCGGTGGCGATCACGGGATTGAGGCTTCTTTTTACCCCTAGAGGTTTGCCTGCCAGAGGAGGCCCTCAGGCTGCTGGAAGCACTGCCATGAAGCTGCAGAAAATGTAGAGCAGAGAGGTGATGGTCTACCAGATACGCAATGGCTGAATCATGAGTCTCCTGATCTTTTGATATGAAGTGTTAAGGGGTGGGCTAGGAGGATCGGATCCCCCCACCCCCTCCCTTGTAACTTACTCAGAGACTTTCCCACAGTCTTGTTGCTGTTTTGGAGGCGTTATAAATGCGTTGGAGAGCTGGATCACTTGGAGCAGAGGAAGAGCTTGCAAAAGGCATTGGTGTGACAAATTGAGAATGTCCCCTTTGAGATCTCTTATCTATCTGTAAACAATCGGTGACTGCAGGAAGAAATGGCGGGGAGAGCTTCTCCAAAACCTGGAAGTTCGCCTCCTATTTTAAAAAGTGGATCTGAGCTGAATGAGGTATTGATGGCGGCACTGTGACCCCTAGTGGACCAACTGGCTTCAATCAACACTAAACTGGAGATGATGCAAACTGAAATCCGAGAGTCAAACAGAAAGCAGGAAAGGCTCCAGCAGGAACTCCTAGATGTCAAAACAGCGGTTGAAAAAAATGACTCAAGACTGCAGAAAACTGAAAAAGAAATATCTTTTCAAAGTGACAATGTATTGAAGCTTCAAATGGATCGATCAAACTACTTCCTGAGATTTCAGAACGTTCCTGAGTCAAAAGGAGAGAATCTGAAGAAAATACTAAGTGATGCATTGGCACCTTTGACAGGATGGCAAGCAGCGACAATTCAAAGCGACATGGATATGACCTATAGGACATATCCAGAATATGTTAAAAAGAAGAAACTGCCCGGTGAAATTGTGGTGAGATTCTCAAAAAGATCAACCAGAGATCTGGTGTTAAAAGCCACAAATGGAACTGTTCTGAAGATACAGGAAGAAGAAATTAGAGTTCTAAAAGATATTCCATTTGAAACAAGAAAGAGAAGGAAAGAGTATAGGAGTTTGGCTTTATGGTTGCAGTCAGAGACTATTCCTTATAGATGGGACATTCCGGAGGGACTGTTGTTCAGCTACAAAGATAAGAAATTTAAAATTGACTCCATTGAAAAAGCAAGAATGTTTTTGGAAAAGCACAAGAGGAAGAAAACAGAGACTGAACCAGATGATTCACTGGCAGAGCAGGAGAGTATGTATGGATTTGAAAGCTCAGAGACTGAAGATGGAGAAGACTTGGGTTCTAAGAAAGGGGCGGCTGCCCCTAGAAAGAAGAAAGACAAGAAGAAAGGAAGAGAATCAAAGGAGAAATAGTTTTATAACTGTTTTTTTCTTTGCTGTAATAACACACCAAGCCTTGTAATCTCAAAATTTATCATAGATTGTTTTCTCTGCTGTATGTAGTTCAGGGATCTAACGTTAAATTTTTATTTGTAAACAGCAAGAATGAATTAATAATGTATGCCAAGAAATAATTTAGCTTTTCAGTAACTAATGATGTCAGTATTATTAGCATTACGAACACATTTTCTGTATACCTTAGGGTAGAATAGTGTGTAGCTTTTAGTGTAGGTGTAGGGAATAAAATGCAATAAATTTTTTTTAAAAAAATATTACTCCAAGTGTTAATGCAAGCATCTCTTCAGACTGACTTGTTCAGAAACAGAGGCTCCCCAGCACCGGTCAGATTTCCCCTGCAGGTTAGTTTAAGAGCTGCTCTGCCACCTTTTTGACATTAGTTGTTCTCTGTAGTTTGGAGATCCGTTGTAATTCCAGGAGATCTCCCGACCCCACCTGGAGTTTGACAACCCTAATTTTTTCTGTCCTTCTACAATCTGCACTGAAAGGCAAGGCAGAAAGGACAAGGGTATCACCTTCTTCCTCCCCACTGTGGCCTCCTGACCCACATGGAATTTATTCCACATGGGTCCCATGACCCTAGGAATCAACTTTCCTAGTAGGGTTTCCAGGTCTCTACCTTTTGCCAGTGGGGGGCTCCAGTTCACTCTCCTGGATCTTTTTGCACACGTGCCATGATGACATCACCCAGAAGTAGAGTCATCATGCTAGGCATGTCACAGCAAGGGGGTGCTTAGTATTTGGTCAAAAACAAATGGTCACCATAGAGTTTTTAGCCAAATGCTAGAGTGTTCCTGCATGGCATGCCTGATGCAATGACATCACCTCCAGGTGATGTCATCGCACCAGGCACATCAGGCACAGCGGGGCTCTTCAAGGGTGGGGATCCTCCTGCTGGCCAATTGGCTGGTGGCAGATTTGGGCCCCCCAAAACCAGGGGAACCCCCATCCCCATGGGGGGGGTGGCAACCCTATTTCCTAGGGTTGGAAATGGCTGCTGGGAGCAGTGGAAGTGAAAAAGATGCCTTCCAGTGACATTTTGCTGTATCCAGTCTGTAGATTATTATCAACTTCTGGACAACCTAGGATGCCACTAGAGGGAAAGGGGTATGTTCATCTAAAGACCATTGTATGCTGAAATCAGAGAAGTGTTATACCAGGCCTGCAGATAGATATGCTGGTGAGCATATTTAAAATGGACAGAGGGCCAGACTGTTCCCCCTCTGCAAAAAAAAAAAAAAAAGTAATTTGGAGTCAAGTACAGGTTTGGAAATCAAATGACAACGTGCCAACTGACAGTTGAATTCTGACCCTGAAATCTGACCTCCACATCTGTATTTCAAAGAACCAGCCTTGCAGTTACCTTACAGCCAACTTGCTGCAGATCAGGCCAAAATAAATTTGTGAAAGGCAGAAGAAATAATATAATTGGATGGCCAAACCTATTTGATTCACAGAGGCCACCTGAAGGCCTACAGAGGATAGCTGTATCCTGAGGAAAGAGAAAGCAGAACAGGAAGCTTTGTTTTGTCAGTTGTTATTGCCAGTTGTTATTAGGAAAATGTACAATAACATACCTTTTTAAAAAGAGATAATTTCAAACTTTCAGTTTATGAACTTGCATTTTGGTCACTGAGAGATAAAGTTCCCAAGAAATTCAAGCTGAGCTTCTTGGACAATCCCCCCCCCCCCCAAATACAGATTTCATTGGATGGAATCCAGCTCAGTTAAATTCAGCATGGCCTTTGTCACGGTTTTCAGTGGGATGGGGATTGCACCCTCTCCTATTTAACTCTAATTTTTTCTGCTCCTGAAACCAGAGTCCTGCAAAGTAAAATGCATGGGAAGTGGGAGACTCTTTGGGGCGCTGCAGATCCACAGCAGAAACTTTATAGCAGAAAGCCTTTATAAATATCTGCTATGAAATGCAAGGAAGCGTAGTTCAAAAAGGAAAGTGCTCTTTAAAAATATTTTTATGAGGCAGGGATTAAACTAATCAGTGCTGATGACAGTTCACAGAACCCAGAAAAGGAGGTGAAGCTGAACAACAAAGGCTGGCTCCCTTTCCCCAAGTCAAATAATTTTTGTTTTGCTGGCACCTTTAACAAACTTGCATTGCATCTTAAAAGGTCACTGGATATCTCAAGTGACCTCACCTAGCAAAGGAGCTCGTCTGAAGGGAAATTTAAGACATGATCCAACCAAAGTTAAGCATTTTAACGTCCTGTTGATTTCAGGGGACAAGTTTAAGAATGAGCTTACTTTTCCACTCAAAACCAATGAGATCTGAAGCACATAATTTTAGCATAGATTTTGGATCTACTCACAAATTCAAAGGCCATCCTGCATTTGTACTTTGCAGATACTAATCTACAACTGTTGATTCGTGACTGTCCAGTGTTGGAAGGTTACTGTACATTCCAAAATACAGCATTTTGTTTGCTTTATTACATTGGGGAATTCAGCTGTGCAAGTAAATTATAGTTTAAGGATCCGTGCCATTTAATTTAAGAAGAAGTTAGTCATGCCATAGAAATCTCTGTTAAATGTAGCCTGTTTGCTAAATAACATATTTTTCCTGTTTTGATGACTGAAAATGGACCCTAAGCATTTCCTGATTTGTTTCTAACCTCTAAAAGTATTGAAATTTGTATTTTTAAGTAGTTCGACTACATTCAAGATCTGTTCACACATATATCATCTGACATTCCCAGTGCTTAAATAACATTTGTTGTCCCATTCAATAACCTGCTTTTCTGTAAAACCAGTATTTTGAGCCAGATTTAAATTTCCTTAATTTCATGATTCAGCATGACTTAATAGCTGTTGCAGTTTAAAATAATATTATTAATTGGCTGTGGCAGGTAAAAGAAACATACATGCACACACTTGTGAAGGGAGTGACTAACAGCATATAAAAATGAATACTCATAAAAATTTGGAGTTCAAAGCTAGTTAAAAAACAAATAGTTACAAACTGGTTGCCTTCTATGTACTCGATCTTTCTGCATCCTGGCAAAATGAGTGTGTATTAATTAACAATTTCATACACAAATTCTTTGGCATGTTATGATCGTTATATCTTCATCATGTATTTTAAACATTTTAAACAATTTTAAACATTTATTTAGATTTGCAACCTGCGTCACTGGCCAAGGTTTGAGAAACTTGTGACTCTGCAGAATTCAAAAGCTACCATTTTGGATACCCTATGTGGACAGTCTTAAGTTGCCTTACTGCTGAAAACTTTCAACATTCCCAGCACCAGCAGTTACTCTATAGGTCCAAGAAAACTCAGGGTCTAACTTCATTATGATATGCATTTGCTGGCTATATCCTCAAGTCCAGTTGAAAAAGATGGTCTGGCCTAATTCAGACTGAGACCATAATGCATGTGGAGAGGGGGCTTAAGTCTCCCCTCCATACCATTTCCTCAACCTGAAGTGACCCCACAGAGCTGCTATTTGCCTCACTGGGGAAACGTTTGTGTATCCTTTGGTAACAGTTTCCAGCCCCCAGCTAGCAACCCTCAGGAGCCATGAGAGGGCAGAGACTGGTGTTGCATGATGCTGTTACATCACTTCCTGTTCAAGACCCAGAAGTGACAGTAGAGTATTGGAGACAATCTAGGAATTTTACAGATCTGTTTTTACCAGCTTCAGGGTGACATACAACTGAGCCTAGCACAAATGATGAAATTTTCACATCTCCTGATTTACACACAGGTTTAAGCCAGGCAATTCATTTTCCATTCACAGTTCTGGTTTTTATACAGTATCACTTCCTCTTCAATGGACTCTTCAACAGAAAATGTATCACTAAAAGAAAATCAAAAGGTATGCCCTTGGATATTAGATGCTCTTGTCGAGATCATGTGAGCACTACAGACCACACTAAGCCATGGATTATGCCATCTGAACTGGATCTATAGGATTGTATAAAAGAGAATATTCCTGCTTTTACCTAGAATTCTGCCTGTCTTCAAGACTGATTCACAGAACTAAGCCTGGAATCTTACACAGAGATGTCATTTTCCCTTCCCATCATTTCTTTCAAGTGATTAAAAGCAAATGCAAGAGAGAGACTAAAATGTTCTTTGTAGAATTCAACAACCCACACATGGACATGCGCCCACTGTGTTTCATGGGATGGAACATGGTGGAGGTCAGGATTTTTATTTTATTTTAGTTTTTGCAGTACAGTTGCAATGTAATACTGTGCAATTCAATTTTCAGCTATAACTTTTAAAAACTTTTTTTTTTTAAAAAAAGATGGCGTGACAGCAAAGCAAGCAAAGGAAAAACCAAGATGCCAGAAATGGGCTTTATGCTCTCAACAGGCATTTGGTATAAAAAAAGTTCAATGAACTCTGTAGATCAGAATGTCGGCATGTATACATCATTCTAGCATGTCATCTGAGTCAGTGACTGAAACAGAATATATTTATAAGGGCTGAATTTGGGTTTTTAAATCCTGAGTGAATACCAGAACTTTTTTTAAAAAGTACTTCTCCTATCTGTATAAAGGCAGTTTTGGCACGATGCCGTTTTGGCATGTATATTTCAGTAACCCTCCCATTAGCCTCAAACTACAGCAAAATACCTTAAAAGTTTTAAAGAAATTAGGTTGATACTGTGTAAAGAGAAATCACTTTTTGGAAGGGGAATTAAATTCTAGATTTCATGCAGTTATTGGGACAGCGCTCTTGCCATTGACAAAAGGACTGCTATTATAGCATATTCCTGTACCCAGAAAATCAGAAGCAGATTTCTTACACGTATCTCTAGAAAGCATAGATGTGTACATAAAATGCAAATTTGGGGGGAAGTGTTTTGCTACTAATGTTCAGAAAGAAAACCAAGATATCTGACTATTGCCTTATCTTGTCATTGTCTGAAGTGAACTTGTGATCAAAAAACCATCTCAGTGCCACAAAGTTAATTATTCTTTACTGATGGTTGAATATGCTTGGCGTTAAATCATTTTCTATCTCTTACTACATGTTATATTAATATATCCTGTTGTTATATCTCTATTTCATTGTATATGATGTTGGTATTACACCATCCTTTGATGTTATGTCGAAATAGTCTCAATAAAAATTTAATTATATTAAAAAATATTCCTTACTTTAAGTCCCGGCCTTTGGCTAACTTCAGGCACCTTGTATTTTTGATCATGAGCTTAAAAAAAGAGTCAGTAAATGGTCAGAGATTTTAAAAAGTCTTGTCGTGTAAAAGAAGAGCCAAATGTAAGAAGAGTGATGTGAACTACAGCGACTTCCATGGAAGATTTGCACAATGCATATCATACATATGACTGTGACAGTCTGGCATTCAAAATGTACAAGCCTTTGCCCATTTCCTGGCCCCTTCCCAGCCTCAAAACATCATGTTAAAAGAAGCCCTCTGCTATTTTCCTCTGAAAGATTTGTTACAGCAAAGAAGTACTTCCATCAGGTACAAAAAGGAAACAGAGCACCCCCTAGCCACCATCGTGAGAAAAGCCTTTATTCTAACATGGAGCATTTCCCCTCTTTATAGTGCGGGACTTGGTTTCATGCAGCAGTAAACTATAATCTAAACATCAGTGCTATATTTGCTGCACAGTTATTAAATGTCTAATTATTCTGGGTTACTTGAAATGGAGAAAAAACAAATTGTCCAAAATGCACGGTGCATAACTGAACAAAACACCACCAACGCTTAATGAGGGAGGCAACTTGTAGTCCATTCACTGGTGTAATTAATTCATGGCATTTTAGCCCCAAATTAAGATTTAATTTCATTTAATTATAGGGGTGACTTGGAGCAGCAGCTCTGAGATGGGACTGTTGAAAGTCAGGTTGCTCTGGCCCATTCCTTTCTGCATCCCAAAACCACACCTAAAAAGATGGCTTTGTTTTGTAGTTTGTATCCAAAGTTAGAGCATAGGAAGCAGAATCCAGTTAATACAGTTTTGGTTCTGTAATGAAATGAGACTTGGTCATTACTAAGAGCTAAATGGCAAAGTGCTCTCCCCTCTAGGCATTACACATGTGCCCTGTCCTATTTAAATGCATTTACTTATGTGTAGCAGTCATTCAGGGCTGTGGTGGCTCATTGGTTAAGACACTGAGCTGCAGACTGGAAGGTTGGTAGCTCAGCAGTTCGAGACCCCAGTGCCACATGATGGAGTGAGCTCCCATCTCTGGTCCCAGCTCCTGCCAACCTAGCAGTTCGAAAGCAAGAAATTGCAAGTAGATAAATTGGTACCGCTTCAGTGGGAAGGTAACAGCATTCCATGTGCCTTGGCACCTAGTCATGCCAGCCACATGACCACAGAAAAAGTCTTTGGACAGTACTGGCTCTTCAGCTTGGAAACTGAGATGAGCACTGCAACCCTAGAGTCAGCCTTACTTGCATTTCTACTTGCCCAAGACTTTGTGCAACCGATTTCTGGGCACTATAGTATATAAGAGATACAGCACTAAGTGTGGCACTAGATCTTGCACAAACTGAACTGCATTTATGTTTCCTACTGGGCATTGCTGGATCCAAGATAAAGAAAGCAGGCATAAGCAGGTCTTCTTGGAATCCTACTGAGGACTATTCAATGAGCTTATTCCCAGGAAAGTGTTTTTAGGATGGCACTGTAATTTAGTTATTGATTTATTGATTTATTGATTGGGATTTATATCCCACCTAGCCAGCATGAGCCAGCTCTAGGTGGCTTACAACATTAATCGGTATACATATAAAATCACAGCTAAAACCTAAAACAAGAGTCACAGACATCCTCCAGATATGGTGGGCAATATTACTTCCAAAACAAGCCAGCAATTTCCAGGCCCAAGACCAACAGGCTTGCGCACGTAGATTGTTTCGGCGCTAACCAAGGGCCCCCTTCCCCCCCAGTGGCGGCTCCTAATTGAAAGCCTGGTGGAAAAGCTCCGCTTTGCAGGCCCTATGGAACTGCATAAGGTTCAGCAGAGCCCTGATGTCATCCAGGAGCTCATTCCACCAGTAGGGAGCCACCACTGAGAAGGCCCTGGTCCTGGTGGTTATCAGCCTAGCCTCTCTAAGGCCAGGGAGAGCCAGGCAGGTGTTGGGTGCCTCAACGCAGTGCTCTCTGGGGTATATATGGGGAAAAGCGGTCCCTTAAGTAGGCAGTCCCCTGACCATACAGGGCTTTAAAGGTTAAAACCAGCACCTTGAACCGGATCCGGTACGTTATAGGCAGCCAGTGCAGTGTCCTTAGCACAGGCTGGATGTGGTCCTGCACTAAAAGACCTATCAACAGCCTGGCCGTGACATTCTGCACTAGCTGCAGCCTCCGGAGCTGAGACAAGGGCAGCCCCAAGTAGAGAGCGTTACAGTAGTCCAGCCTCGAGGTGACCATTGCATGGATCACTGTCGCAAGGTCATTGTGTTCAAGGAAGGGAACCAGCTGCCTAATCAGCTGCAGATGGTAAAAGGCTGCCTTGGCAGTGGCTGCTACCTGGGCCTCCATTGTTAACGAGGGGTCCAGGAGCACTCCCAAACTCCGGACCTTCGGCGCTGGCACCATTGGTGCCCCCTGAAGGCCAGCAATGGGATCCCTACCCCCAATCCGCTCCGACTCAGGCACAGGACCTCCGTCTTCATTGGATTCAATTTCAGTTGGCTCAGCCTGAGCCAGCCCGCCACATCCTGAAGCACCTGCTCGAGGTCATCTGGGTTAGCCCTAGACTGGCCACCCATCAACAGATATAGCTGGGTGTCATCAGTGTACTGGTGACAACCCAGCCCATGTCTCCAGGCAATCTGGGCAAGAGGGCGCATGTAGATGTTAAACAACATCGGGGATAGCACTGCCCCTTGTGGCACACCGCACACTAGCGGGTACCTCCGGGACATCTGCTCCCCCAGCGCCACTCTCTGTCCCCGACCTTGGAGAAACGAGGCAAGCCACTGCAAGGCAAGCCCCTGAATCTAGGTGTCAGCGAGGCGGTGGATCAGTAGCTGGTGGTCAACCATATCGAACGCGGCCAACAGCTCTAACAACACCAGCACCGCCATACCGCCCCGATCCAGATGCCACTGGAGGTCATCTGTGAGGGTGACCAGTGCCGTTTCTGTCCCATGACCTGGCCGGAAGCCAGACTGAAATGGGTCTAGCACAGAAGTGTCATCCAGGAAGCTCTGCAACTGAATCGCCACTGCCCTCTCCGGGATCTTGCCCAAAAAGGGCAAGTTGGACACCGGCCGATAGTTGGCCAGTTCAGCCGGATCCAATGATGTTTTTTTCAGGAGGGGATGGACCATCGCTTCCTTGAGTGCATGTTGAGTGAGTATTGATTTAGAGTGCACATGTGTATAATAGTGTTTAATGGGGGGGCTGCCATTTTTCAAAATAATGTGAGCTGGGGAAGAGGCCCACAAGTCCTGGACAGTGGCAGTGTACTCCGAACAACCTGGCCAGATGTAAGCTTGGTGAGAGCCAGTTTTGTGTAGTGGTTAAGTTCGCAGACTTTAATCTGGGAGAACCGGGTTTGATTCCCCACTCCTCCACTTGCACCTGGCTGGATGACCTTGGGCAAGCCATAGCTCTGTACCAGCTGTTCTCTCAAGGACAGCTTGGGAAAGAGCTCTCTCAGCCCCACCTACCTCACAGGGTGCCTGTTATGGGGAGGGGAAGGGAAAGGAGTTTGTAAGCCGCTCTGAGACTCCAAGTGAGTGAAGGGCAGGATATAAATCCAATCTCTTCTTCTTCTTCTTCTTCTTCTTCTTCTTCTTCTTCTTCTTCTTCTTGGCTGGGCTGGAATTGCCAGAATGCTGCCGGTGGGTGGGTGGGATGCATCCCTGCAGCCTGGCAGCTCAAAAGAGCATGATGGGCTGGCTGAGCAGGAGGCAGAAAAGGCATCAAGCACAGGGACAACTGGAAGGGGTTGGAATCAACTAACCCTGGGGAGAGGAGAAAGAGCACTGCAAGATAGGGCAGGAGGGCCCTTGGTCGCAGTTCTGGTACTTATGAAGGGAGGACGCAGAGGGCACCCACGTGTATCATGGGAATGGTAGGGGCACAACACATCTCAAGTGTACTTGTAAAGCAAATAAGTATATGCAAAAGAAGCAAAGAAGAGACCACATGAGCAGCCAAGCTGGCTGAAGGTAAGCCAAAGGACCCACTGTGAGGATCCTTAGCAGAAGATGTGACAAATGGGTTTCATGCATTGTGTGCACTGTGCAAGAAACAAGTGTGGCATTCATTATAGGGCAGTGATATTCACTCTGCGGCTCAGGAGCCACCTGTGACTCTTCTGAGCACCGTCCCCCAACATGGCACCTGCCCCATTTTTCAGGAAAGCTGGCAAGACTAGCACCAGTTGGAACTTGTGGTTGGCAGGTGGTTCCCACTTAGCACTTGTATATTCATAAGAAACATGGCGGGAGGGAACAAAAGGCAAAAGAGACCCTCATAGTGTCAGACCATGTGGGGGTTTATTTGTGCACTCCGTGCCCTGGTGATCAGATGCTGGTGTGCCAAACACCTGCAACCAAGACTGTGCTGACAGCTTCTAGTTCACAAAGCCTAGCAGAATCAGTGGAGGCAGAGGGGGGCAAGTACAGCATCCATCAGGCAAACCCAGAAGTGGTAGCTCCAAGCTTCTGCTATAACAAGAACTTCTTCTCTGAGGTGTTCCTGGTTTGCCTCTGGCTTTGTGGCTGTTGTTGCCAGGGAATCTGTCATCTGGAAGTAAAGTGACAGCAAAGCCGGCTCTGATCTGAAACTGGAGTTGGTGACAGCTTCCAAGAGTGCTGGGAGGTTTTACCATCTACCCGAGGTCACGGTCACACCCTCCGATGAAGCTGACATTTGGACTGTGTTTCCAATCCACCACTTTGCCGAGATGGCTGCCAGCTTTATTCCCTTGGCCTCTCTCAGCTGCGGCAGCCACACCAAGGCTAGAGGCCCCAACATATTTGAGTTTTGCGGCTTGCTTCATGTGGAAGAGTTTGCAGGTGCCTTGCTCTCTCCTGGCAGGAAAGCCAAAGGAGCAGGACTTAAATAGCTCCCAAGGAAACCTTGGGTCAGGAAGGAACAACCACGCTGCTGAGCCATCACTTATGGTGACCTCAGCAGCAGATTTAGCTTTAAACTCGGTGATGTAAACAAACAGCCTGAACTTCCACACAGCTACAGAAGCCCTGTGCTGTGTCTAAATCAGCATCAATGACTAGTTTTGAAATTACAGCTTATTTTGTACAATTTTAACAAGGCATTCAAACCGTAGCCCTTTTCAGGTGTTTCAAATTGGGGGGAAAACACACGGGGGGGGGAGTGGGTTTGCAGCAGCAAGTTCAACTTTCAGCCTATGAGTGGTCATTGGAGTACATGCACAGATACATATTCAAGTATGTCCAGCCTCATGGAAAGAACTGTACACATGTACATCTGAATACAAGTAGACTCTAAACAGGCATTCCAGTACAGTACATTCATTACCCATGCCCTACCCCCAAGCATTTGAAAAGGGCGTACGAAGCTAGCTGTAGTAATTCCACCACCCTCTGTGCTCATTCATGGAGCACAAAAATTTGAAAATGCAGCAAACATCAGAAAGGGGCTTGAGTCTCTGCTCTCAGCCCTATGCTGAGCCATACTGACTTTCAAGAAGTCTTCCCTGCTTGAACTTAGTTGAAAGATGATGATCTTCACAGATGACAGTGAACTCATTCATTCAGTACATTCTAGTGACTAGTCATGTAAAAGAAACAATTGTCTTTTACTGCTCCTCACCAGTATTTCCACCTGGTCATTAATTAACTATTATCTAAGGCCGTGGTCACACAGTCATTTTGATCGGGTTTCTCCCTGTTCCCTCTTGCATTGAAAATTGTTGATCAGACACCTGCAGCTGTCTCCCACACTGAAGTGGGCTCACTCGCACAATCCTCCTGGTTCCCTAGCAAGTTTTCCTACACCTGGAAAATCAAGTACTTTTCGGATATTTGCGCTTTGAATCCACAATTTTGCCGATCTTGACAGCCATCTCTCACAATGATTGAGATTAGGTCATCTGAACATTCTTCTCACAGTGTTTTCCCCCCACACATCCACCATTGTGTGCATAAGCAATCCTGCGCTGAATAAATTCAATGTATAAATGTTCAGGCACACATCTAGACTCCAGCGCTTGGTTGTATGTCACCAGTTAATTTTGTTTGCTGTTGGGGAGGGGGGGAGAACCTGCAAAATAAGGGAGTATGGCAAGTCCCAGTGGGAGCGGTGATTTGCCCATGTACATATGTGCATGCACAAAACCAATTTTTTAAAAAAACACAAGCCGCGCCACTGCCTGGGTGGCACGGCTATCTGGACAGTGCCCAGAGCCTCATCACACAATGCAAGCAGTTCAGGGAGAGATGTGTGATCATCCCAACTCCCCCCCCCCAAAAAAAATTCCTGATCAAATCTATATCGGAAACAAATCGGGATAAGCTTGTTGTGTGACCACAGCCTAAAAGTTATCTAATCCCTGGTACCTGAGTTGGCTTATTTTCTGTCCCCTTCTTAGCCTTTCCCCCTTCTTTTCTATCTTGTGTATTATATTGTAGGCAATTATCTGGAACTGTGGACCACTTTGAATGCAAGGACACAAAGGAGGCATCTGAATGGAATAAGTACAAAAATGAATACTAGATGTCCCTTCTTCTCAATTGACATCTTAAGTGACAAGTACACTCAAGATGATTGTGGCTTGTGCAGCCACAGATGTTACAATTACTACTCAAACTCAAGTTTATTTATTTATTTAATTGATTTTTACCCCACCCATTCCGACCTAGGCTGGCTGATACACTCTGAAAGTTGGTACAGGCTGATATTAAACACCTTGGCTTAGATCCAAATCATGTTTTCCACCAATGGAAGTGCCCTTCTGATGGAGGGAGGAGGCATTTTTTGCTGATCCCCCTTCTAGACCTTTATATGACCCCAGTGCTGTTGCTGGAGGTCCCCTGGCCCCTGGGGCAGCATTCTGGGATGTTCAGGGGGCTGAAGCAGGAGAGGGGAGACAGGAATATTTTGTTTCTGTAGCTGAGTTCACAGGGGCAACTAGAAGGGGCTGGAATCAACTAACCCTGGAGGGAGGAGAAGGAGGGTTTGCCTCTGTCCTTTATAAAGTGTGTATCTCCTATACCTGGCATTACATTGTATGGTACACATGGCCCAGCCCAACAAAGATCAGATCTGGGTCTTGTAACAAATGAGTTTGACACCTCTGATCCATGGTATCTCATATCCACTGAACTCCCTCTTCTCCCTAAACTCTGTCTTCTCCTGGAACTTCCCAAGATGCGGTTAGCAACCCTAACTCTGGCCGAGGCCCTCATTCCCAACAGCCTCTGTTAGAGGTAGTTAATTCTGTCCAAATTCAATGTGATTGGAGTGTTCTGTCATGGCTATTATACAGCAATGTCATAGAGGTTTACCCACAGTTGGAAAAATCTGCTTATTGTACTGTCTCCCTGTGTGAGTCACTGCTGTAGGCTTGTCTTCTTCAACTGAGGAGGAATGTTTGGAATAGGAGTTTCGCAGAAACACGAGCTGAACTTCTCTGAGGGCATACTTTTATACAGGGCTTTTTTTGTAGAAAAAGCCCAGCAGGAACTCGTTAGCATAATAGGCCACACCCAACAGCAGAAACTCATTAGCATATTAGGCCATGCCACTGACAGCACAGCTTATTAGCATATTAGGCCACACCCCCATGTTACCCAAAGAGTGGTCATCCAGCCACACACCCCTTTTGCATCTTATTCTGTTTAACCTGTTTGTTGTCAAAACTCAGGGCTTTTTTTGTAGCAGGAATTAAATTGCATGTTAGGCCACATACCCCTAATGTAGTGAATCTTAATGAGTTTCTGCTGTTGGGCTTGGCCTATTATGCCAATGAGTTCCTGCTGGGTATGGCTAACTCCAGAGCCAGCCAGAACTCCGTTCCTGTGTGTTCCTGCCCCAAAATAGCCCTGCCTTTATACATTTTAAAAAATGCATACATTATTCATACCTTTATACATTTCAAAAATTACCCCTCTCATAGGGTTGCCATCTTTTAAACTGGCGGGAGTACAGACAGAGAACTGACAGAGAGTTGGAGCATAGTGGAGAGCCTGTGAGAGCTGAAAAAGCCCTCGTGGGGATGAAAATTGACATAAAAGATCATGACCTGCAGATTTGTCCTATTGGGTGGAGCTTTTCTGCACGAAGGGCCAAACTTGATGTGACTAGGCATGGGCACAAATTATCTCACAAACAAAAGTTCATAATGAACCTTGGCCGGCTTGTGGTTCATGAAGTCAAGTCTGTGGTGACTCTGCCACCATGAACTTCCATGAACTTTCAGTGCTGTTTGTGGCAGTTTGTGGCAGTTCGTGAATGGAGACAGACTGGCGCCAATCAATTAAACTGTTTACAAAACTCCAAGGTAATGGGGGCCAGAATTCTCCAGCACTGGAAACACCAATAGGAGCCCTTCAAAGTTTAATAGGCACTGCCAGCCACCAACCACAGAGTTCTAATTCTGCCCTATGGGCCCAAAATGCTATATTTTCAGTCAGCACTCCTCCCACCCTTTCCTGTGTTGGCTGGTAAGAGAGAGGCTTGGAGCCTGTTAAAAGCAGAACAGATTCATTGTTTTTTGCTTGTGATCTGTTCTCTGCTGCTGGGGTTTGTGTAGATGGACTCAAAGATCTGAGCTACCCAGTCTCTCTGTTCACACTGAGCACTGGGGCTTAGCTACTTGGTGCCTTGGCATAGAAGACCCAGATTTCATACCCCCTCACCCCTCCTAATTGTGATCTGCTCTCTCCTGCTGGAGTTTGGGTAGGTGAACTCAGGGCTCTGAGCCTCCCAGTCTCTCTGCTCCAGCCAAGCAGAGGTGCTTAGCTGGTGAGTGCCATGGATGAGGGCCCACATTTATCCCCCCCTCCTGATTGTGAAGACTATGAGGGTTAAAGTGGGTAGAAGGAGTGCTCACTGTGGGGGCAAGAAGCCCTCCCCCCACCGCATACCAGAAGCCCCTGTCTCCAGGAACCAAACCCAGTCTGCCAACCCCCCACCTCAAGCCCTGCCTCAGTAGGGCATCACCAGAGGTCTCAGAGCCTCCTTCCCCTGCTCCATTCATGGGGCTCTCCCATGGAGACAAAAGAGTTTTTAGCACTGTCCAGAGACTAGCAGTTGTGAAAAATCTTTGGAGAGGATTGGGGGGTTATTTTGGGGAGCCCCCATTGAAACTCTGGGGATGCCTGATCTGCCTTTCTGTCTGTCCTTCATAACCTGTCTTTTTAGACTTGAGGGGTGGCCCTGCCACCTTCACGTGTGTTTCCATTTATCACCAAAGTAGAAGAATTCACCCTGATGGATGGGTGCACTCCGGACCCAGTTGCAGAGTAGAAAAATATACACACCCCTTGGTGGGTGTGCTCTGCATCTGTGTGTTTAAGCCTTCGCAAGTGGGTGCCTTGGATGAAGACCCACATTTATTATATACACCCCCTTGCTGTGGAGGTACTTTGGGGAGCCCCTGTCAAAGGTCTGGGGATGTCTGTCCTCCAAGTACTGGCTGTGCATTTTAACCAGGGGAGGGGTGTGAGTGTTGTGGGCATGCTTTGGGTTTGGGGTTTCTGGTGGACTCAGGGCCCTCATTTGAAAGCCACCCTCCAAGAAATCATTCCCCCGGGGCACATGACAGTGCTATCCAAAAGGGCTGGGGGAAGGCCCAGGAAGCAGTTACTCACTTGCCTTATTGAGGAGATTATTGTTGTACATGGCCAACGCTTCTCAGGGCTTTGAGCCACCATGTCTATGTGTGTCATTATATGCTAGTTTGGGTTTGGTTCTCAGGTGGTCTCAGGGCTTTGAGCCACTATGTCTATATAGGTTGTTGCAACCTTTCAGGTTTGGGTCTCCGGTGGTCTCAGGGCTTCAAGCCACCACATCTACTTACATAATTATGCCCTTTCAGGTTTGGGTCTCCGATGGTCTCAGGGCTTCCAGCCACCACGTCTACTTACATAATTATGCCCTTTCAGGTTTGGATCTCCGGCGGTCCCAGGGCTTCGAGCCACCACATCTACTTACATTATTATGCCCTTTCAGGTTTGGGTCTCAGCTGGTTCCAGAGCTTTGAGCTACCACATCTACTTACATCATTGCATTCTTTCAGATTTTAGTCTCAGGTGGTCTCAGGGCTTCAAACCACCTCATCTACATATGTTGTTGCACCCTTTCAGGTTTGGGTCTCAGCTAGTCCCAGAGCTTCAAGCCACCATGTCTACTTACCATTGCATACTTTTGGGTTTGGGTCTCAGGTGGACTCAGGGCTGTAAAAGCAGTTGTGCTTCTCATCTGCTCCAGTCATGGGGCCCCGTTTCCAGGCCACTGTTTGGAAACATTTCCACACACTGTCTGTCTTTCCTTCAGAACCTGCCTTTGGAGACTTGAAGAGGGGGGCTGCCAGCTCAACATGTGTGTTTCCATTATTTTAGAGAGTGTAGAAGAATAACCCAGGGTGAAGATGTTGTGTGCTCTGGACCTGTGTGTTTCAGCCCCAGGGCGGGGGGTAGAACTCTGAGAGTTGTGGGCATGCTTCCCTTCCTTGTGGTATCTGGCTGGGGTGTCAGCCAGGCTGCTGTGGGATTATTTTGAGGAGCCCCTGTCAAAACTCTGGGGATGCCTGGTCTGTCTTTCTGTCCTTTGGGACCTGCCTTTGGAGACTTGGGGGGGGGGCGTGAACCTTTGGGGGATGCTTGCCTTGCCTCCAGTGTCTGGTGGTGGGGGCTCCCCAGGTAAAGTTTTCCTGTGAGTTTGGTGTCACTGGCTTGTTCCTGAGACAGTCCATAGACTCTTGGCTGTAACTGCAGCTGTCTTTTCCAGAGAGAGCACTGGGGTGGGAGACCTCGGGGGGGGGGGGTCCATAACTGGGACCCCAGAAACGTAATCCACCCCCAACTTGGAAAGACTGTAAAGGAGTGGGCAGCAGGGTGAGGTTCCCTGTGTGTTCAGTGTGTGTAGCTTGCAGTGGGTCTATTGTATATACTTTTGAACCTGTGCCTGACATTTCTCCCAAAATCACTTTCCAGGCTTGACTTTAGTCCTGTTGGGTTTGCAGTGACACAGTTGTTCTGATTCTGCAGGGCACATTGCACTGGTTCTGCTTGCAAAAAATGCCTGCCACCTTCAGTTTCTACTGCAGAAATTCTCAGAGACTTTGATTTCATTCTGCTGGTCTTCTATTGCCCTTGCTGTTTTTGTTGTTTCCCCCCCCCATTAGAAAAAATGGAGGATGGGGCACCTTATTTGGGGGGCTGTAACTCAGACCATGTAAAGCCAATCTGCACACAACTTGGAGGGGATGTAGAGGAGAGTCAGCTAGAGGTCTGCTGTGAGTTTGGTGTCTCTAATTTGCACAGGATCAGTTCTGTACACTCCTGAACCTCCTAACCTGCACCTGTCATTTTCCCAGAAAGCACTTTCCTGGGGGCACCTTCTTTGGGGAGCCATAATTCAGACCCTGGAAATTCAATCATCACCAAACTTGGAGAGCAGGTAGAGGAGAGTCAGATGGAGATCCCCTGTGAGTTTAGTGTCTGTAGCTTGCCAGGGGGCTTTCTACCACATCATGAACTTCACAAACTGGTTCAGTTTGTGATCTTGCGTGGTTTGGTTTGTAAACCACCATGAACCAAGAACTGAACCACATTTTCCTGGTTCATGCCCATGATGTGACATTTGTCATGAGTCTGGTCTGTGCCTCCCCCCATACCAAATTACCATGGTTTAGAGCAAAATGTTAACAGTCTTGAAACAAAGTTTGCAAACGCAGAGGAGCCTGGTTTGGATTAGGACTGGGGAGCAGGGAGGCTGAAGCCCCCCACTCCTCTGGCGCTGAAATCCTGATCTGAATGGGCCCCTGGTGTTCCTGCACACTTTGTTACAAGACAGTAACAGCTGGTTGTAAACCAATATGTATTCAGCCGGGGAGCCAACATGCAAAATGTCATATCTAGTTTGCCCCTTCATTATTTTGGGTCTAGGCAATAAATGTGCGCTTGTTCAAAGAAGACTGTGAGAGCCCCCCTGTCTAAATGGCTCTGAATTTATGCTCTTTTTTAACCAGTGAGGAACGTTCCAAAATTTGATCTTACACTTTTGATCTTCCACTTGCACAGTCCATTCCACTACTTCAGGTTTCATCCACTTCAGTCTCATGCCTCTGTGAACCAGGCCTTATACTTGGAATCCACTTATTTTCCACCCAGTGAAAGCTGGAGCTCCCCTGGCACCATGCCTCTCTAGGGATCACCAAAAACTCTACGGTTTTACCATTATGTTTCTGGTAATTCCTAGAGAGAGATGACATCAATTCTGGTTTTTCCCTGGAAGTGGCATCACAGTGTCACTGACAGCCACCCCCCTCTTTGTCCTTGCCCCCTCCATGTTCTTGTTCCCTCTCTTGTTCCCTCTCTTGCTGGTTGTCAGGCCGGGCCTGGCAACCCTAACTGTGGTGCCTGCCCTGGATACATTTCAGTTAGACTACTGCAATGCACTGTATGGGGAGCTGCCCTAGAAAAGTATTTGGAAACTTCAGTTGGTACAGAATAAATGCAGCCAGAATGTTGACTGGAGTAGGTCATAGAGTTCATATCACTCCAGAATTGGCCCAGCTGTACTGGCTCCCGATCTGTTTCAGGGCACAATTCAAGGTACTGGTGTTGACCTTTAAAGCCTTATGTGGTTTGGGGCCAGCATATCTGAGGGACCACCTGCTCCCTTATGAAACAACCCAACGATTATAGTCATCAGCCAGGGCTTTGCTTCATGTGCTCCACTTTCAGAGATTAGGCAGATGACAACCTGGGAGAGAGCCTTCTTGGCCGTGGCATGGAAACTCTAGAATTTTCTCTCCAGAGAGACTCACCTTTCACCTTCTGTTTCCAGCTTTCACTAGCAGGAGAAGACTTTTGTGTTTTGTCTGGCATTCCTCAGGGACACCTCCTTCCTGACCTGTTTTAGGTTGTTTTTGTGTCTGGGTGTATTTTAAATAGGTTTTAATTGTTTGAATGATGTGTTTTTGTTTGGTATAATAGTTTTTTAAGAAGTGCTTTTGTTATGTACTTTTAAAATCTGTTAGCTGCCTTAGTGGCCCTTAGGAGGGCAGAAAGGCAGGGTATAAATTTTTGTAATGAACTAATAGGACTAGGACTGCAGAAACCTGAAACAAATTTGAAAGAAAGCATAAGTATTAAACATGACATTAAATAATGCAGAAAATGGTATTACAAAAGTAGAAATAACTACAAAAGTATGCTTCTAATTTTAATTCAGAAAAAAAATATATCACATGGCCCCCAGTATTTCACAAATGACAACAGGAGCAAGCTTGTTAGCCCAGGGTACTGTCCCCAGCCTAGGACTGCCAACCTCTCGGTGTGGCCTGGAGTTCTCCCACAATTGTAACTGATCAATAGGTAGACTCTGCGGGATGACATTCCTGCTGAGCTTCCTTCCCAAACCCCGCCCTCCCCTGGCACCACTTTCAAATCTCCCAAGCTGGGCTTTGCAACCCCACCCTACCACATCACCCTACTCACCCTTTGCCATATGTTGCATTCATTTACACTCAGGGCTTTTTTTGTGTGAAGGTACTCACCAGGATTGAGTGTCAGCACCTTTTTTCAAAGCCAGCAAATGAACAATAGAAGAATTCCGTGTACATTTGTAAAGGCAAGGAGAAATAAAATCAGATTGTCCCCAGGTCCAGTTTTATCATTGCTCCAAACTCACGGGTAGCCTTAGGTTAAGTAAGGCACAGATTCTCAGACTACTGTTCATACCCTGGAAATAATAATATGGATCTACTTTACAGGGTTGTTGTGAGGATTACCAGCTGATGGCCTACACCCAGCCACACTATTAAGAACTCTTAAGAAGGGGCAGCTAGCAATTCCCCTCTTCTGCTGAAGCCTACTGAGCCCTCCCAAATGTTGACCCTGTGGGTTAGTGGATTTACTGGGGGTATGCGAAACAAAACAATAAGGAGGATAGATACAACAACTGAGAAGGTCCTTTCTCAAGTTGTCACCTATGTAGCCTCAGATGGCTGGGGCACCCGATATAGGGTCTCCGAAAATGACCAGAGTGGACTGGGAGAAAGCGGTCCTTCAGATATGCTGGCTCCAAGCCATATGCGTACTGGAGCGTTTTTTAAAATAAAAAAGTACTGTTTATAGTCCTCTTTTCCTTCTTCCCTTCTCTTGTGTTGTTTATGTCACATTCAAATTCTAGATTGTAATCTGCTCCAGGCTGGGACCTGATTCTTTGTACTCTGGAAAGCGTTTTCATGAAAGCACTCCCAGCCAAGATCAAATCTGCACCACTTCCAAGAGCTTACTTGTGCGCTGAGCCAGACAATGAGCCACACAGCAGACAAAAGGGACTCCTAAATAAGCAAGACATATGTGGCCATCGTGTGACATTTTTTTCTGAAGATGACCACTTCTATAGGGTTTTAACATTTCATTTAAACAAAAGACTTTGCTATGGAGCATGAGTGGTTGAAAAAGATGCAAGGCTTTAAAACAAAAGGGGGGAAAATATGTTTTTGATTCCAAGGACTTAAAAGGCTGTGAAGAAAGGAAACCACAAACAAAAAAAGGAAAAAGGAGTGAGAACTTAAATTAAAAAGAACAAAACGAAAAACCCAGTAACAAATCATTCTTTAAACGCATTGTTCCTATCACAATAAAGTGGCTGTGGCATCCTAAATTCTTAGTAAAGAGGCAGCTTCAGGGACATGGAAATGCTGTTAGAATTAGGCCTTGCTCCATGCTAGGCCTTTGATATTGTTATATGCCAGTGCCAAGACAGAAGCAAAGCTTTTGAAGGCAACCATAGAGTTAGTCTCACTGCTGGAATACTTAACTTTTATTACCTTTACCACTAAAATTAGACAAGACTGCCGGTCTCGTTCACAAAAGACAGCTCCAATGTTCATTATTTTATGAAGTGAAATACAAGCAATGCTTTCAGATGAGCAGCAACGCTTTGCCCACTGCAGATTCCAATAAATACCTCTTCCTTTCATGTTCAAGGTTCAAAGCATTACAGGTCTGGATAGCTTGATGGAGGACCAAGGGTGAGCCAGATTCAATTAATTAGGACACATCTTAGCTCACGGCTTGTAAAATATGTGCTCATGCACCCTGCAGAAGATGATAACTTAACCATGCAGAGTCTGCAGACAAAGATTTTACTATGTGCCGAGACTGCAACGTGGCAGGAAAATAATATGGCATTGTCCTGTGCACAGAAAACCAGGGTGAGAAAGAGAGAGTAGGAAATTCATTCATAAATACTGGATTTTCAATCAAGGATGATTTTAATTAATCATTGAGTTATGATAGGAAGAAAGAAACCCCCCAAAAGGATAGGGCAGAGAGAGAGAGTGTGTATGAGTGCCTATTTTTCACTTTAGGCTTTGAAAAGATGTGGACTGACTCTGAGCTTCATCCAACAATTGCATTCAAATAGAGAAAGCTACTTAAATTGAATAAGAAATCTCTTTGGGCAGAGAGAAAAACTCCTGAACCTGGATTTCAATGAAGTTGTAATTTCAGAAACAGTAGTTGACACAGACTGGTTTAAATGAAATTTTTAAAGGAACCCTTCTTTCCCCATTCTGAGAAGCTGTCATTTATAAACACATTCATTCCTGTTACACATTTTAGAATTAGCATTTTGTGCAGTATTTTGTAACTGATACAAGGTGTACACAGTCTGCCATTTATCCTGTGGTAGAAGTGGAAGATGGTCATCTGTCCAAGCACCATCAGGGACAGTGCTGCTGTGACTCTACTGTGACATCATAATCCCAATCCTGCAATCTCAGTTTTAATTCAGAGCCTCCTTATTTGTTTACCATAACTAGGAATTGGATGCAGGGAAACAATGTGAAACCAGAATTTACTAATTTCTGAAAAGTCTAGAAAGCACTGGATCACTGACTGAAAAAACTTATGATGTCCCACAAACTAAATGTTACATCTGACACAAGTTGGGTTGGGGGTTCCCTTGACCTCACTGTGTTCTTTTCACCATCAGACATGATACCTGGGAACTAATGTTCCCAAGCAGCATGGAGGGTGGGGGGAGGTTTGCCTTCCCTCCCATGCTATTTTCCCAAGATGAAATGGATGCAAGGGGGATCCTATTTTCCCACTGTGGGTGGGAGGAATTTCCTGTAACTTGTATGTGAATTTAAGACAACCCCCTATTTCTCTTGAAGGCACTCAGACAAAAAAAAATAGTCTTTCCTCTACAGCCAGACTTTTCTAATTTTGGCTAGCTTTCAATTCTACAAAGATAGAGACGACTGGCTATGCTATCTTATAAGTCATAAATAAGCATTGTATGTGTACATACACATGTGCTTTTCTGTACATGTGCATATGTGAGAAAGAGACTGATTGAATGCAGCCTTGGGACAATCAGTAGTTAGTTATTCTACAACACAAAGTAGTAAAAATCAGAAAAATTAAAACATTTGGAGAACTTCTAAGGATCTTTTGTAATAGTTTTCTAGTAGTAGAAAAAATTTACCTGAAAGTTATGAGTTCTGTTCTCTATAGCTGGCTCTGAATGCCCATGTCAAAAATGCCTAAACTGTTTTGAGCAAAAAGAATATATATATAGTTTTTATTCTACGAAATGTACTTAAATTTCACTCCAGAACATGTTTTGGTTGTTAAAGCAATTACCCATCTGTTTATACTTTTCATAAAAAATAGTGACTTTATATTTCTTCTTGTGTGAAACAGAATTGCCAGTTCAGAGTAGGAAAGGGTTCTGGTTTCTGTTCTCTCACAGCCTGGCATTTCAGTTCATTTGTTTGAGTTCCTCCGGTCCTTAATTGTGACTGCCCTGTGAAACTCTTTTGTTTCAGGGCTCCATTCAGAGAGGCTTCTTGGTGCACATATTCCAGTTTAGAAAGTATCTTTTCAGGTGTTACAGTTCTGGCACTCCTATCTCCCATACTGGGGCAGCATGTTGCAAGGGATCTTCTTGGAATGCAGAATCCCTGTTTAATGTGGAAATGGGCAACACATAGAATTTGCACCATCACTACATATGAAAATGTACTCTCAAAAATGTAAGTTTTCAGATAGCAAGCACGGTGGCTGGAAAACATGCACATTGCCTGCATACCAAGAGAATCATGCATGGTTGCCATTCTGTGTGGAGCTGGCAATGTGCTTATATCTGGGAGAAGCTAATTGAGAGAGGACAACTGTCTCCCCTTCTCGAACCCAGGTCTCGGTCATGCACACAAGATCTGCATCCTGCTCCTGCAGGAAGTCCTGGAGGACCATTGTCTTATTATTTATGGACCTGGTGTTATACAACACCAATATCAGAGGGAAGTCATTAGTCCTAGCCCCACTGCCCGCTACTCTTGGGATGGGATGCAGGCTGGAAGAGGATCGAGCCAACCTGTTTCTCAGTCCCCTTCCTTTATCATCCTGCCTGGTCCCACCGCTATACTTTCCCCTCCCCAGAAGCACTGGAATCCCAAGAGAATCATGCATAGCACACTCTCATGGTTCACAATATACAAGGGGCAGAAACAACACATGAAAAGGGTTCTCATTGCCTGCTGCTGCTCCTGCAGCTGGCAGGAGAAAGAACATTTTAAAATTTCTATTGGTGTGAAGGCACTATATCACTTCTGGAGGAAACCCAGAAGTGACATCACTCCACTCTTGGAATCACTGTGAACCCTGTGGTTTTACCACTGGGTTTCTAGCAATTCCTAGAGCAAGGGGATGTCAGTTATTGGTTTTCTCTGCAAGTGATTCATCACCAATTGCCAGCAGTGCCCCTATGACCCTGCCCCCAGGCTCCTACCAGTTGCTGCTGTAGGGCAAGTCTACTGGCCCAAGATAACCCAGGTAGCTTCCATGGCAGAGTAGGAATTCCATCCTGGGTCTCCCAGATCCTAGTCTGATGCTGTCACCACTCACCACTATACACTGTCAAATAGCTTGTACGCCTCTAAAGAAGATCAGAAACTCTTACCTGAACTTGACCCAGAGCAGGGGAAATTAGCCTCTTACAGAGTTCCAGAAAGGAATAACACAAGATCTTGTAATCTGGGTATACCAGGCTGGATCTTGGTAAGGATACCCCAAAATAAAATTATGAGGAAAGAGAAAGTGATTGTAAACATAAGCAAATAACTTTATTGTATACAAAATAAAATAAAACTATAGAGAGCTTATACTGAGCACATGAGAACTGCTTCCCTGAGCATGCAGGCACACACACACACACACAACAAAAGGGTGCACCTTATTAGAGGAAATATGGAGCAAATTGGGAAGTTTGTGGAAGAGGCATACAACCTGGGACTTGAGTTCTGAAGAGCTCTGGGGGCTGGCACAGCAGAGGTTCAAGGAAAAGAGTGAGGAGCCAGCAAAGCAGGGAGAAAAGCTACAGAGTGTGTCCAGGGTTCTCAGAAGGAAACCAGAGTTCTGGCCAGCAAAGATCTGGACTGGAAATATGAGGGACAGTTTGCTGGGGCTTGGAGTCCTTCTTTTATAGACAGAAGGTCTCAATTCCCAGTGCGGGTTCAGCCACCCTGACTTTGGATTGGGACCTGGAAGACCCAGCTACAAATCTCCACTTGGTCATGAAGCTCACAACGTGACCTTGGTCCAGTCTCTCATTCTCAGCCTAACATGAAACCACTGATTAGCTGTGAGGATAAACTGGAAGAGACAAGAATGATGGATGTCACTTGGAGCACCCTGGAGGAAAAGCAGAGTAAAAATAGATAAATATCACTTGGGAAAGGACAGGCTGCAGAATACCCTCTTGGTTTCTCTAAGGAGAGCATGTGCCTAAGCTTGATTCTAACAGAGCAGGTCTTGCCCACAAGAGCTCATGCCACACTAAGTGGGTCATGGTCTGATGATAGAGATGATCTGCAAACAGAAGTAGGGACCTTATGTGTAAAGCAGATGCCCATCAGAAGTCTGCCTGCACTATGTTACTCTCAATGGAATACTCTTTCATCTAGGCACTGATAAGAAAGTTGCTCACTGTTTAATCACCCCATTGAAAGTAATCCAGTGCAGATAGATGATTTATGCATTTGAATGTGTCTGTGGTTTAAGCTGCTGGTTTCTGATGCATGCAAGGAAGCCCCTTCTCTGTGCCAAAGTGCTGGTCTGCCAACACATGGCTCTTTGATGTTTTCTGTGCAACAGACTAGTGTTGCCACTTTTCTTGACTTAAGGAAAGAGAGTTTTGAATTCCATGTTTGATTCTGGGTTCCTTTCAACATTGTAAAGAAACTAGGGAACAAATACACAAGTGAGTTGCTTTTCCTCTTCTCGCATTTCTAGTACAACATCTGACAGGGAACTTTCAAAAGTGAAATAAGCAAGCACCAGATACAGAAACCACTTGCTCATTTAAATCCTGTGAGGCCTTTTGTTTGATGCAATGATGAAAGGGTTAATAGCATCTGTAAGTTTAGAACTGTTGTTGTTAGGAACAGAGTGTAGAAAGACAATTCAGTCCAAAGCGATTATGTTTCAGCGAACACTGAAAGAGTCAAGAGGCACTTGACATTCTGCACGCTCCTTTTTTTTATAATTGTGGCTCATCTGGCCGTCGCTCATTTCAGATGGAGAGTAGTTTGAGAACGCAGCCCCCCCCCCCCCCCCCCCCCGGTCTTCTACAGAAATGAATTGCTCAGGAGAACAGCCATTTGTGTCAGTCTCAGTCACTTTAGTGGCTCATGGAAGGCAAATTATGGGAAGCTTTGCCATATAAATGATATAAAGAGAGAATCACGGGGGGGGGAGTCAAAAACAATGCAAAAACACTGTGATTGAATGTTATGAATATAGTTAAATATAGCCCTTAAATGTATCTAAATATTCCATCGAAAATGTACATTTCACAGATCATAGGTGCAATAGAAAATACAATGTATAATATATACCAAGAGTTTCAAACTAGTGTTATCAAACCTCAAACAAATAAGGATTTATGCATGAAATTTCAGAAAGCTTCAAATAGTCCGCAGACTGTATGCAATGTCCAGTAAAGCACTTCATAAATGATAGTTGCCTTGTCCTTTGAGTAGATGTCATTCTCAGAGTAGATATAACTACAAACACCTCTTGAAGATTTTAAGTGCATAGATATCTTCAAATGCTTCTTTAGAAAGTTGAAGCGCTATATGCTTCATGTATGATGTATCCAAAGACAATCAGAAAGTAACAAAGCAATAATCCATCTAATGGAATTTGCCAGCATATTTTTAATTTCACAAAGGCTTCCTCATAAATAAAGAATTACATCTCACTAATTTTCAAGAAGAAAAGCATTCATATCATGTCATACCAAAATCTAGATCTGGCCAGTGGTCTGTTGGGAGACTACATTGGACCCCTGATATTCCATAACAGGAGAAAGATATAAATATAATTTTCTGTTCCTAATGCATATTAGCTAGAAAGGCCATCCACTGATATGAATATAAAAAATTTTTTGAGTCACCTTGGATTTGTTACCATTTTTTGACACCTTTTGCTCATTTATGTTCCTCTTTTATAACATTTTATGCCACTCTTTTATATCATGTGCACAACATTTTATGTCATTTATACTTTGGCCTGGATACTTCAGTACATCTCCATTTACTGAAAGGCATTCCTGTCAGCAGAATGGGAATTCTTCCCTTCCCCTCTCCAGCAGTAGACCATAATGCTCCTCCAAAATGGTGTTTCTGGTAGACAGGGGACACTCAGGAACAACATGAGGGACAAATTGGGGATCCATAGTGAGAGGGGGTAATGGGAAACATAACTTCTGTTAGAAGAAATTTACTGTGGATTTCAAGCAAAGACACATCATTTATATTTCATCTATTCATGGTTGTCACAAGGCTGTTTCACATTGTGGAGTTCTGGACTGTACTACACTTAGCTAACAGCCACAGTCATTTGCTCACTTTTTGGGAGTAAGGTAAAATGCAGAATAAGCTCACTTCTAATGTACAATTGCTTCAAGTAAATTTATTTCCTTTTCCATTTAAAAAATGATTAACCTCCCAGTCATACGTGTGTTTACTCTGAGGAAAGTTCCACAGGCTGCAGCAAGTGAGAGAGCTGTAGGTTGTCCCTGCCTTCCTTTTTGCTACTGATTGACAGTTTCTGGCTGAGGACAGACTGGCAATCTAAAGCGGGGCAGGCACGCTTCGCAAACGGAGGAAAGGAGCACGTTCAGACATGCGCATCTGTCCGTCGGCTCCGTTGCGTACTTACCCGTCTCCCAGTCGCTTTCCTTCCGCTTTACCCGGACACCGGTTTTTCCCGGTGTTCAGGGGCCTTCCTCCGCATGCCTCCCGCTTCCAAACAGTGTGAACTGGAAGAAGCGGGAGGCATCCGGAGGAAGTGTGAACGCACCGGCAAAAAGTTTTGCGCATGTGCGCATGTGCGCACATGCGAAAAACATCAAAGAAAAACAAAAAAAAGTGCAGCGGCGCGCGCAAGCCGCGCGCGCTGGCTATGCGGCAGTCTGAACGCTCCGTGGCAGTCTGAACGCTCCGTATCGCCGCTGATCCGCATTGCTCTGGCCAGTGTGAACGGCCAGCTCTGTGGGTTTTTTCCCCCGCTCCAGTTCCCTCCGCTTTGCCTCCGCTTCAGATTGCCAGTCTGTCCTCAGCCTCTGTCAGAGCAGCTTCTGTCAGAGCTCTCTCAGCCCCACCTACCTCACAGGGTGTCTGTTGTGGGAAGGGGAAGGGAAAGGAGTTTGTAAACCGCTCTGAGACTCCCTTGGGTAGTGAAGAGCGGGGTATAAATCCAATCTCCTCCTCCTCCTCCTCCCCCTCGTCTTCTTGGGAAAAGGTGAGCTTTGCCTTATTTCCACCAACAGTGAGTTTTGCTTATTTCCTTGTTGTTGTTGTTTTAAAATGTATAAATTACCTGTAACTATATGACCTGTAAATATATCCCACAAATAACTTTGCATCTTAAGAAGTTTGGGATTTAGCTCTTCCTGTCCTATTCTTTCATTTACAAGAATAAAAGCATGAGCATTTGCCAAGCAGAAAATTGCCCCTGAATGCTCTCATGGGTACAAACATCACCTAATATGTAATTATCAGGGATTTACTGAAACATTGTGATAGCTTTAACCCCTTACAGTCTAAAAAGCATTGTAAGCTATCTTTTAAAGTAGAACAAAGTTTGTGTCCAGTGGCACCTTTAAGACCAACAAAGTTTCATTCAAAGCACACTTCTTCATACACTTCTTCATTTGTCTGAAGAGGTGTGCTTTGCACACAAAAGCTTACACTTTGCATAAAACTTTGTTCATCTAATAACAGTGACACTGGACTCAGCCCTTGTTCTGCTGCTTCAGACCAACACAGCAACCCACCTGAATTTATCTTTTTAAGTGTTAAGTTTGATTTTTGCGTGTTTGGTCTTTATGAAAGACTTGATCTCGAGAGCCACCACACACACGAAGCAAATGTTTCATAACAAGGAGCGTCTTTCAGATCGTTGTTCTTAATTATAGAAACTGGGCTTGAATCTCCTGGACCTCTGTCAAGTCGCTCATGATGAGAAGGCTGGATTGGAGTCGTGCTGTGTGGGTAAACTGATGACTCACTTTTAATATCAGATTGAGCCAGGATCTCTAGGCCTGCCAAGTTAGCTCTACAGGGATCCCTGCTCCAACCCACTCACATTTCCTCAGAACAGCACTCTTTTTCAGCAAACCTTGCTTAAGTGAGGCCCTTTGCTTTGTAAACAGAAGAGCCGTCTGAAATACAGTATCTCTCTGTGGATGGCAAGAGGAAATTCTAAGACAATGAGGCCCAAAAGCACGGGGCTATCGAACATGAGGAAGATACTGCCCTAGTAGATTATCTAAATATTAAACCTTTTAGAATACTACCTTTGGCTCCAAAGTCCCAGGATGGCTTTTTCTGCATTTCTTCCCCCTTGGAGAAAGGAGGGGGAAAAACAGGCTTCAAGGGGTTCTTTTTGTTTGAAAGGGCACTAGTTCTATTGAGATTTAATTTGCAGTTCATGAGCCAAAAATTCATGCAACACAGTCTATGTGGTTCTGTGTTTTGACATTAGGACTTAAGTCATCATGCTTTCTGGAATTTTTTTATGGGTTTGTTAGACATATTTATTGGAAATCCCCCAGTCTCAGCTTGGCAACATTTAGGATGTGGAGAAGTCTTCCAGGGGCATAAGCTTACCTTTGGCAGATTTGTGTCTCATTCCATTCCCGCACAAAATGACAACTCGTATATTTGTTGCCATACAGATCAAAAGGTACATGTTTATTGTCCTGACAGCACAGTTGAAATTATAGTGCTGCTTAAGGACTGCTGTAGGTTTCCTGTTGGAGAAGACAAAACGTTTTCTGTTCAAGCCTATAAAAGCTCTATGAAGAGAGATAGCTCATTTCGTTATGAGAGTTCGTTGCCAAGATGACTGCAAATGCAGTTGTGCATTTTGAAAGGTTGAAGATATCTTTACTGACATTGCTTATCTTTATGTTTGGAAACAACCACAAGACTTTTTCTAGCAAAAAAGTCTTCAGTGTTTGCCACATTTGCCACAATGTTTGCCACATCTTGAGATTCCGAAGAGAAGCACTGAATAAAAAGATGTGCTGCCATGTGGAATAGTCAGTGTTCCCAGGACTGCCACTCAAGGATACCTTGTGGAAGCACATGAACCCCTTTTTTGTGATTCATAGCCACAAACTTAATCTGTGCTACATCTACCTGGTGGTATGCATCAGTTTTCCTATGAATGGGGGAGAGTGTTTGATGCTTTACTGAGACTCTGAGAAGGCACCCTTCTGAACTCGACTAGTTCTCTTATATTCACGGAGTCTTCTGTCCATGGAAGTAGATATGAGTGTAAGATTCCTTCCACAACATGAAGAGTGCCCTTAGATAGCCCAGTCTCATCAGATCTCAGAAACTAATCAGTTTCAGCACTAGTTATTAGATGGTTGGGAGACCTGACCACCAAGGATGTCCAGGGCTGGTATGCAGAGGCAGGCAATGGCAAACCACCACTGAACATCTCTTGCCTTGAAAACCCTACAGGGTCACCATAAGTTGGTGTTGATTTGATGGTAGTTTCCAAAATATTCCAATGTTGCCTCTCCACTCAAAAAGGGCCCCCAAGGTGGACCTTATGTTTTCTTACTCATATAAACATTGCTTCAGGTTGATAAGGAAAGCAAATATTGAAGCAAAGGTATATCTGCATCAGTGAAGACCTCTCAAAGGCTTATGATCCTGCTTCCACCCTTTGCTGGTCACCCATTTATTCACACATATTCACACCAAGTCTCAGCTCTTAATTTGCACAATGTAGCAGTTTGTAGGTCAAAAGGAAATGTTCTCCTTTGCTTGTAGATTTCTAGGAAGGCTAAAAATTTCCTGTGAAGCCAATAAGTTACAAATATCCACTCTGGAAATTTATATGTGAAGGTGCTATAAATGAAATATCTGCATCTTCAGTGTGATATATGAGTGGTTACCTTGCAGCAACAACCTGGCTGATTAAATTTTGTTGCTGTTAAGGAAAAGACCCTAAGAAAATAGGACGAAAATGTAGGGAACATTCCCACACACATAGCTTTTAAAGCTCAAAAACAAAGGTTATTTTTAACCAGGGCAACTACTTCCTTGTTGATTTTCTCTCTTTCTCCCAAGAGTCACAAGTTTCATTTGGAAACCACACTGATGCAATTGATATACTGCATCTGTAATCATACTTGGTTTGTTGTATTTTTTTTAAAAAAGAAAACTATTTTGTTAATAGGTCCTTTTCCCCTGAAGCCAGCAAATTCTGTGAAATAGGAAATGTATTAGTTTTTTTTCTAAACAAATGAAGCAAATGGTCATAACAGAGATGGCTTTACAATTATTTCAGACTATGGGATCCTATGAAATGCCACACAAGAAGTCAAATAGCATTAAAGTCCACCAGCATGGCTATGGAAAGCAGAGGTCCACTGGATGCTGCCTAGGGCTAATTACCTAAGACCTTTTCTTTCAGACTACAAGTGGGGTAAAATTCATATGCATAGGAGAGGAGGGGAGCAGCAGCCCCCACTTGCCGGGGAATAGATTTTACAGCAGGGAACTCAGAAGTGAACATGTCATGTGGAGCTGGGGAGGACTGGGAGAGAAAAAATATAGGTAGTTAGGTTCCTAGTCTTCTGTACAATATGGCAACCCATGCTATCTAAATAATAAGACATTGATGCTTGAACTTCTTGATACCGATCTTATTTCTTTACTTTGGAGATACTTATACCCTATCAACTACTATGAAAGGCACACTGCTTTTAGTTTCACTGTCTGTAATATTTTTGGAAGCAGCTATTTATCAGTATGGGTCACCACCCCTAGCTATCACATAATAGCTGTCACATAACAGCACTCTCATTTAATTAATTTTATTTAATTTATAACCCCCCACTTTCTCCCCAATGGGGACCCAAAGTGGCTTACGTCATTCTTTCCTCCACCATTTTATTCTTACAACAACCCTGTTGTAAGATACATCTTGATGCTGTTTTGATAGTTTGTACTGAAGATACGCCATCTATGTGTTAGGATATGTTTTTATGCCTGTTTAATTTTTAACTATTTTAAGGAATGTATTATTGCCATAATGGCTGTTGTTAGCCACCCTGAGCCCGCTGTATGGCAAGGAGGGCAGGATATAAATCCCAATAAATAAATAAATAAATAAATAAATAAATAAATAAGGTAGGTAGGTAGGGTTAGGCTAAGACTAGCCCAAGGTCACCCAGTGAGTTTCCATGGCATGAGTGGGGATTTGAACCCAGATATCCCAGAAACTAGTCCAACACTCTTAATCACTGTACTTCACTGGCACTCTGGTTTAAAAGGCATTACCAATAGCCAGGTATATTTTCAAACTCTCCTTTAAGAGTGAATAACTAGTGCCATGAAAGGCAATGACTTTGGTAGGATGCTTACCTCAAAGAAGAATTCATAAATTGTATCTGTTTTCCAACACTGGGAGTCAAACCTTGGTAATAAGTAAGGCAACACTGTTAGGGTAGAAGGGCTAGTAAGCTAAAACCATTGCTCTATGATGCTCCCTAATTCACTGAATCACCTTGAGTACTCCTCAATTCGATCTGAAGTAAATTATTTGAAGGGTTCAATAATAGACTTATATCATCATTACCCCCAAAAGGAATAAGTACATACCATTTCTCATAAAATGAGTGGGTTGTTTGTCTTTCTTCTCTCATTTTTACTGGGTTTGTGTTTTTGCATAGTGCACTTCCAAAATCTTGCATAGAAGGCTTACTGGAAGATTTCCATTTCCTAGCAATCTCTGTTTTAGTCACTGTTAACAAATTACTAACCACTTCACAATCCATTTTCCTTTTGGCCCTGTGTATATACACAAATAGAACTATCTGTTCCAAACAACTATAGTTCAGTTGATTGGAATACAAGTACACAGTTGTACCAACAATGCTTTATTTGCTCCCAGCATCCGCGAGTTCTAAAATGTGTGTGTGTGTTTACAATGCTTTTCTTTCCAATTTGTAGACAAAGAATACTTGGGACCATTTGAAAAGACACTGATTGCCATACAATTGTTGTTGTCGTTGTTCAGTCACACAGTTGAGTCCAACTTTTTGTGACCCCATGGACCACATCATGCCAGGCCCTCCTGTCTTCCGCCATCCTCCAGAGTGTGCTCAACTTCATGTTTGCTGCATTGATAACACTGTCTACCCATCTCATCCTTTGCCGTCCCCTTTGACCTTCAATCCTTCCCAGCATCAGGGACTTCTCCAGTCAGTGCTCCCTTCTCATTTGGGGGCCGAAGTATTTGAGCTTCAGCTTCAGTATCTGGCCTTCCAGGGAACAGTCAGGGTTGATTTCTTTTAGGATTGACTGATTTGATCTCCTTGCAGTCCAAGGGTCTCTCAAGAGTCTTCTCCAGCACCATAATTCGAGAGCCTCTATTCTACGGTACTCAGCCTTCCTTATGGTCCAGCTGTCTCAGCCAAACATTACTACTGGGAATACCATTGCTTCAATCATACAGACTTTTGTTGGCAGGGTGATGTCTCTCCTTTTTATTATGCTGTCTAGGTTTGCCATCACTTTCCTCCCAAGGAGCAGGCGTCTTTTAATTTCATGGCTGCAGTCACCGTCTGCAGTGATCTTGGATCCCAGGAACGTGAAGTCTGTCACTGCTTCCATGACTTCCCTTTCTGTTTGCCAAGGAGTAATGGGGCCAGATGCCAATACTGTTTTTTTTTTCTACTTAATTCACATTTTTTGCTTTTTAACCATCACTAGTTAGAAAACAGTATACGTGCATTTTTCTTTTTAAAAATCACCTTCTCTTAATTTTCACTAAAATGGTGAAAACAATGCAAGAATAGTAGGGGCATTTTATTTTTAAAGCAACATGTCTGGTGCTTTCTTGGCTCTTTCATAAATGTTATTTTTGTTGGATCTAGTACAATTCTGTGGAATCCAATGGAACCCTACAATTTCCCTGGGTGTAGGATTTCTCCTTTCCTGTGTTTCCATGCCACAAAAACTGAGTTTCAAAGAGCATTCTCACCCTTCCCTCCCTACAAGAGCTGTAATAGCCTAAGCATATTCCTAATCTAATTAACATCCATAACACTTAGACAATAGATTGACTTCAACCGCGCTTGGAGCTCCATGCCACCTTGTTAAGTTACTTTCCAATACAGCTGTAAATCAAAAGGGAAAGACTAAGGTCACTCCGCATGTTTGCTTCAGGGTGAGAAGCTGATGGCTTTACCAACTGCTCTTTTGTGTTGTTTTTGTAGACCTGGCAAAAGGAACATTTATTTCTTAGTCTCACATCTTTACTTACATCTTCAGCAATGCAGTATATTCAAGAATAATGCCCAATTAATTAAAAACTAAATGAAAGCACTGGCAACAAGAAAGATAATTCAAAAAAAGAGATCCATGGCCCATTCATAAATATGTCCACTTAGAAATAAATCTCTTGAATTCAATGGGACAGATTTCCTAGTTAGGCTGCAATATAAAACACAGAAGTAAATTCCTTTAAAATCAGTGTAAAGTATGGTTTGGTTGGTTTGAAGGGTAACATGTTCACAAAACTACAGCCTTAAAAAAGTGACATTCAGTGATATCTGATATACAGAGCACCACAATGCGCCACTGAGATCCTCATTGCAATGTTTTCCATCTCCCTGCTAGCAGCAGCCAATGGTACAGAACAAGGATGGAGACAAGTATAATGTGATGTTATGCGCAATGCAAGTTCTGTTTGTTTGGTTTTGCAGATGCAAAAGAAGGATTTAAATATGCAGGCCCCTAAAATTATTTCCACCTTTAGTTTGGCCCTAAGGTTCTCATGAATATAGCTTCAAAGCATAATGTTGGGAGTCTGGTTCTATCACGATCATGAACGCAGCAAGCCAAGCTACCAGTATCTATGTACACTGGTACATGCATACCTTCTCAGGCATGCAGAAAAATGTGGCTTTGTAAACTAACCAGAAAGGGGAGTAGGAAATAATGTCCAGGACTAAATATGTTTCATGAGGCATGGAATGCTGAGGGCAATTAAAGAGAGGGAAAAGGAAGAGGAAAGATTAGCATGCTCAAAACTCTGAGGATTTTATAGAATACCACATGAGATGGGTTGGGGTGGGATTTCAAAATCCCCCTCCTTAGGGGTGCCAACTCTGGTTTAGGAAATATATAGAGATTTGAGGGTGGAACCTGGGGAAGGCTGAATTTGCAGAGGCAAGGGAGCTCAAGTGGGGATATGATTTTATAGAGTCCACCCTCCAAAGCTGTCATCTCCTCCAGGGAAACTGATCTCTGATGCCTGGAGATCAGCTGTAATTCTAGGAGATCTCCAGCCACAACCTGGAGGCTGACAATCCAACCACTTCTGCAGTTCTTCAGCAGAGCCTAATCCAAATTCTTCCTGTGGGACCCAGCTACCTATCAGCCATGCACCGCTCCACCAACATTACATAGGTCCCAATCTCTCACAAGAAGGAATATGTGTTTCAGATGGCAAATACCTCTAGATAATTCTTGAAGACAAACCAAGATACATTTTCTGGGTACTGAAGTTCCTGTTTACCCATCATTTCCCAAATTACCAGGTTGGTTTCATTATCTACCTTCTCCTTCCCGTAGAAATGCTGATGCTGAGTGAGGCTACATATCAAAGACAAGGCGTGCTGACATTTTCTTCAGTCTGAAGCAGCTGCGTTTTTCATTCGGCCCACAGTGACTTCGAGTCATGTCAACCCACAGCAAGGCATGTTGCTACCATGTGCCAAATGCAGCCCTGACTGATTTGTGGTGCACCACTGCAAATGTCTGAAAGCTGATCTGGGATGAGTGTGCGGTAATATGAGTAAGCAGTGCTTAGCTAGGGTCTGTCTAATATGGTCCCAGCCAGAGATAACTGTGCACAGGCACCGTTTTCTCCTCCAGGAAAAGAGAGCATTGCAGAACAGAGGCAAGGGAACATCCCCTCTCCAAAACAGCATTAACTCAACACCAATACCACCATCTTTTGCTGTACCTCTCCAGTCCCAGGCAGACTCCCAGAATCCTTTGCCAAGACCTTTCTTGCTTGTACAGTCAAAGTCCATTTCACTTTGCCATTTGAGTACCAGTCATCCTAATTACAAACCACAAGGGAAGCATCACTTTATACTTTATTACCTTCATTTATTTTGTCTTTTCCTATAGGGAAAAAAAGGAGAGGTGAATGGACACAAGTAGCAGGGAAAGGTGGGTGCTGATTAAATGAAAGCAGGTGAAGGAGGGACACATCTCGGCAGGTAACTGAAGGGAAAAATAAAAGGAGGGAAAACTTGAGCGGAAGCTAGGCAGAGGAGTCATTTAAGATGTTAATAGTGGTTGCAAAGTTTAAATTACAAAAAGGCAGTGGGATGGATCCCCACTGTGGTGGAATCTTGCACAGAAAGTCCTTCCTGCAGAGCAAAACCCTTAGTGGAAGAAAATTATAGGATCCAATATATAATACATTTGAGAGACATTTATCAGTTAATTTTTTTAATGTCTCTCAATCAACAGAAAGATAGGCATTCCTGTGGAAGCATCACATTTTGTCTAAAATAACAAGGGGCTACCCAAAATGGCATCCTTGGGAATGGGAGGAAGATTGGTAGTGGTGAAGAGAGATCTTTAAAAGAGGCTGAAAGACGGAGTTATCTGAGCATATTAAAATGCCTTCAATCCAAAGTAGATAATTGGTTCATCTAGCTTGGCTTTAGCCACTCTGGCAGCAACTTTCTAGGATCTCAGGCAAAGAAAGGCTTTCCCCAAGACCTGCTTCCTTGAGATATTGTGGGATGGACCTGGGGCATACTACTTGAAGCATGGGCTCTAACCCTAGGGTTGCCAGCCTCCAGATGGGGCTTGGAGTTCTTCCAGAATTATAACTGATCTCCAGATTGCAAAGATCAGTTCCCCTGAAGGAAGTGGTTGCTTTGGAGGGAGGACTCTATGGCATTACATCCCTGCTGAGCTCCTTCTCCTTCCCCAAACTCCACCCTCCCCAGGGACCACCTCCAAATCTCCATGACTCTCCCAAAATTGGAGTTAGGAACCTTATCTTCCTATGACTCATGGCCTGTCTCTGAGGCACACAAGGGGGGAATTCAGCAAAAAATAAATAAATAAAATAAAAATAGAGATACAGCCATTATTGATAAACACCTCTCTTCCAAGACAGCGAGAACACACTCAACAAATACTTTCAAGTTCTCTATGGAAGATTCTTCCACACTCACATTAAAATCACAGGGCCTACACATATCAGCTGGATGCCATTACAGGCCTAAGCAGTACTCTTTCAGCCTCTATTAAATATATTTCTTCAGTGTGCTTCCCCCATCCCCCCACACTTTCTGAAGTACCAGTGAAGCTTCTGATGTCTAAGGAAAGGGCAAAGTCAGCAAAAGATATGTTACAGAGCACAGTGGAAGGGAGAGGGGGGGAGTCCTCTATCTGAATTCCAGAAAACTGCTAACCCAATATTTACTGTCAGAGGGTGAGATCATAAGGCTGAGATGTTTTAAGTATGTCATATAAAAATGCTATGCCTTCTTTTGGCACTTTTTTCAAATTTGGATGAAAAACTATTTTTGAAGATTAAAGACAGAAATACTGTGGTCTGGAGTGTTCTAGATTATCCGTCTCCTTCAACAGCCTATATGTGATCTGTGATACTTTTATATAAATATAAATTTGTTTTATTGGTTTATTGTTTTAAGCATGGCATTGGTACATGTATGGTGCAAAAATTCCATTTCATTTGAAATGAAGGGATCATATTGTGTTCTACCACAAAATATTGTTACTGCTACTCCATTACAAATAAATATTTTAATAAGGAAATGCTTGGTGGAGTCATGGGAAAATATATCTCATCATTGGCTCAACTCAAATTGGGTATCTGCACATGTGGGCCTAATTTTTTAAAAAACGTTTGTGTGTGTATATGCGCTTGTGTGTTCTCTGTATGCCCTCAGCTTTTGGCTACAAAATAGCTCTGTAGATATGGGCCTATCCAGTTTGTGAATAATCTGGTGAATAATTTCTGTATCTCTAATGAAGCATAGAAAAGTTTAAATTATAACATGTTGCAGATGTTCTAAGCTCATACAATGAATATAACCTGAGAGGGAAAGTATCACAGCAGCAATCCCCCTTCCCAAATGGAATCCAAAACATGTGTTGAGAGTCCCCACACGCATAAATGCATAGGGTATGGTTGCCAGCTCCAGTTTGGGAAATTCTTGGAGATATGCGTGATGTGCCTGGAGAGGTCAGAATCTGGGGAGGAGAGGGAGCTCAGTGGGGATGTGGTGCTATGGAGTCCAACCTCCAAGACTGCCATTTCCTCCAGGGGGGAACTGATCTCTGTAACCTGAAGATCAGCAGTAGTTCTGGGAAATTTGGTGCACTGTGTGACAGGGCTTGAAGATATGAGTTCCAGATTCCAGATGGTAAAGATCTAAGTGACAGCTAGGTGACAGCTAAGAGCTCCATAGCCAGCAGTTCTAGTTGGAGCAAACAGGTTCTGACTGGCACAATTGCTGATTGGCTGGTCAATGTATATATGTGATTATTGTACAGTGGATCTTTCTCTTCTATGTATTCCAGTGTGGGCGAAGCGCTTTGTCAGTTTGTGTAGTGATTTTGCTGAACTGCGTATACCTGCATTTAACAACAGGACTTTGTAAATAAACCCTGTATATATTCCTTCCCTACTTGGCTGTGTGGACATTGGACTCTGTGGGACGTAAGCTCTGCACTTTACTGTGCACGTTGCTGTTTATCTCTGCTCTGGTGCTAACACCCCAGCTCAACACACTGCACCCCCTGACACTGTGGGCAATCATTTGCATCAAGATTACCTGTGCAGACAAGGCACTCTAGTTACATATGATTGCTACGGCACAATAGCAGTGCAATTCCCAATATCTAACTCTGGGAAAGTTTCAGGTACATGTGCAAAATTAGAGTTGCCAGCTCCCAGCTGATGGGTGACAATCTCCTGAGATTACCAATGATCTCCAGGTGACAGAGAGCAGTCCACCTGGAGAAAATGGCCACTTTGGAAGGTGGACTCTATGGCATTATACCCCATTGAAGTTCCTCCACTCCCCAAACCTTGCCCTCCTCAGGTGCCACCCCCAAAGCCCCAGATTTTTCCTCTTCCAGATGTGTTCTTCAGTGTATTTAGTGCAGCTCACACAATCTTGGAAAGGGCATTTTGGCTCAAGTGGCAGGCTCTTTAATATCCCCCACAAAGAACAGTTGTTTAAAATTACAACATTAAGTCATCCGACATAGTGTAGAACTGGCTACAGTCAACACGGTGAAGTGAAACAGAGGGCAGAAAGTCACCTAAACAATCATGGATAAACACAGCAGCCTCCCATTTTAAATTTTAGCTTATGAATAATAGTCTGAAATACAAATGTCAGAATTCATTTCTGGAAGTGATGGTTATTTCAGACTAACCATTCATAAAGGTCAGTGGATATAAAATATGGGATAAATCAAATGAAAGTATTTTTGTATTAAAAGCTATTAATTTTCTGCAACATAAGTTTGAATTACAATATTATTAAATTTCGTTAAGCTAAAATGATATATTTAGCTCCGACCACAGTGTGCTAATTTCACAGTGCTCTCCAATCTGCTCCTGCAGAGGTGTTAGGGATAATTAACTGCCATTTATTTTCAGTAATTCGGAATCTGCAATTAATCAAAGTGCAAGGCCTGGATGATTGTAGAAAACAGCCACACTGAGTTTATTATGTATCACATTCTCATTCTTCTTGGTTTATGGTGGGATCAGCTAAAAATTTTGCTAAACAATTTATTAAGCATACCCTTCAGCCAATTAGATTTTCTCACTTTACCATAACTTAAAACATGACGACTTTGTTATATGTCTATGTGTAAGCCTGTTTGTCAGTTACATTGGTCAGAAACCCCCAAAACGACATGTGTTTTATCCATCAGACTTGAGAAAATCTGTATTGTCTAGAAAAATGCAGTACATCATTTTCAAAACAATGGACTCCCCCCCCCCCCCCCCGCACACAGAAAATTATTGCAACAATACTGAAAAAGTCAAAAATAGAACCAGAATTCTTAGGTAATGGCTATTCCTGTCTAAGAGGCATAAACTTCATGGTTGCAGCTCAGCCATAATCTTATATACTGCTTATGAGGCAGGGAAGCCCCAGTATGCAAGTACAGCCCCATGGAAGAAGGAGCTGCAATGTTTTGGGTATGTTTGTTCATTTATTTAGAGCCTAATCCAGTCAAGGTTAAGTATTTTAAAATCCTGGGGACTGGATGTTAGAAGAGAAAAACTGCACTGTTCCTTGTAGAGACTACACGCAGTCACTTTAAGAGGAGGCACTAGACTTAACAAGGCTAAGTTCCTGTATCCCTTTACCTGCTCTGCTGTTGTCTCCTTGTTCATCCAGAACACAATACTTAGAGGTTTCTTCCCTCCTGCTAAGTTTTTCTCCCCCCACCACCAACCACCATGAGAACAAGATGTGTGCTTACCAATTTCTTGCTATCCTGGCTTACACGGATAGCTAGAATCCTTTGTCTGCCTTTTCTATCTCAGTTTGGAGTTTTTCTACAATAAAGAGCTGTTGCTTTTCTAAAGCAACAAGCCTCTTGGGAACTTTGTTCCTAACTTAGCATCCCCCTTCCAGAAAGCTAACCAGCTCTGCCAGCACTGAAATGGAAGGGTAAAGCATTCTTTAATTACTTTCCATTGCTATCAATAGGAGAGGGCTCACTTTTCATTAGATGGTGACAAAAATGGAGGAGAAAGGACAATATAAGGTGCTTTGGATCCCCTGGTGGGGTTTAGGGTTGCCAGTTTCCCACTGGGGGCAGGGATCAAACCGTTTCTGGGTAGCACAAGAACTGATGTCTTCATGCCAGGGATGCTGATTATCCTTCCCCGTCCCTGAACTGGAAGTTCCCACCATCCCCTCTCCCATCAATTTGCTCTGCTGGGAACCAGCACATTCACTGCTCACCTGTGCTGGATCCTCAGAAAGAAAATAATGCTCCCACCCTCAGTCTCTGGGCTGTTTCAGCCTCTGACAACAACATGAAAGAAGGCAGGAATTCCTCCTCCCATGCATAGGTCTTGATCCGAATTGGGCCCTGCTGCATGTTTAGTCACAAGTTGTTATCTGGAACTAGCAGCTACAGTATATCTGCACTTCCTCATGGAGAACTCACACAGTTTGTAACATCCAGTTAGGTTCTCTGCCATTGAGGGTTCCAGCAGCAGGGCTTCTCTGGATGATCTCAGAGTGTGGGCGAGCACATACAACAAACATCAAATGCAGTTTTTAAAAAATGTGTTACCTTGTCAAACACCTGTCTTCCATATCAGATTTAGTGCCATCCCTTTAGTTCTAGAGTATATTTATAATACAAGGCTAAAGTTGTTTGCCAGTTCCAACTTCCTTATTCAAATTTCCTAGTTCCCTATTCAGATACTGAAGGTACTTTAAGAGCTCTGCATTCCAAAATAGGCCATGGACCACCACAAATAATCAGACTTGAGCAACTCTGCCCTGGAAGGGGGCCTATGCTGTTCCCCGTGCAAAGCAGGGTTTTAGAGTTAACTGAAGTGGGGTGCCCCCAGGGGTATGGGAGCAGCTGAACCCCCTACACTGCTGCCTTTTGTGTGTGTTGATTTTATAGCCAGGCATCTGTAAATTAAAACCCGTCAAGTGAGTATTTGGCCATATAACTTCTATCGAGATAACAGCAACAGGGTTCTGAAAGAAGTAATGAAACTGACAATTCACTTTTTTGGTGGTTTTAAAAAATGCAACTGAGGAAAAACCCTCTCTAATTTTGAAGCGCATAGTGTGCTGGAAAGAATGAATCTATGCTGGGGTAAATGTCAGAAACTCAGTAAATGTTGATATTTATTACTGGTCATTCTTAAGATTTTTGGAGGCCAGCAGGAAATGTCAGATAATTATGTCATTTAGTGGTTTTTATCTCAAGGCAGATAAGGTGTACTTGGTAAATCACCAAATGTAAATCTAATGTTTATTATTTAAATGACTACACTTACCATGACATGGGTTTAAACAACAAAAACAAGCCTTATGACCCCAATCTAATAAAGCCCCCCAAAACCAAGTGAGCCAATTTCACTCAAACGTCTATAATTTGCTAATAAATGCCGACAGTAAAGAGTACAGGGTGGGAAATGTCCAGAATTGTTAATAAATTGATTGTTTTCCAGACATTTTAATGTTTCTAACACAGTCAAAATGTTTTTCTTTTGTTGCCTAGGAGGACATTGTACTCAAAAATGAAATGAAATGGATGATAGTTTTTTTTCCTGTTAATTTAACCTCTTCTTTCCTCATATTTGACCTGAAGACCTGTATTCATCCTGCATTTAATGTCTGCAGTTTTCTCACAGAGTCCAGAATGGCAGGAAGAAGGGAGAGGGACGAGAAAGTGTGGAGAACCGTACAGTGAGGAGTGTCACTAAGGCTGGTGGGGAAAGAAACTTGGAAGGGTGAGGTGGTTGTCCTAAAACAATGTTGGCTGAATTCTATGAATTGGATGTGCAAGACTGGAAGCTGAAGGTAGGGTTTGGGGAGGTGCTGTGGCTTGGTGGCAGAGCATCTGCTTTGCATGCTGAAGGCCCTGGGTTCAACCCTCAGCATCGCCATTTAAAAAGGATTGGGTGCTAGGTGATGCGAAAGATCTCTACCTGAGATGCTGGAGAGTTGCTGCCAGTCAAAGTGGACACACGACTGACCTTGATAGACTAAGGATCTTGCTCAGTAGAAGCCAGCTCCATGTACATGGGTATGGTTGCCAGATTTCAGTTTCATGCATCTGCCCAAAGAACTCTGCTGGCACCACAACTAAAACATTGCATCTCTTCATGGCACAGCATTGTGAAGAGAGTGGGAAAGTCCCAAAGAGCATGAGTGGAGCTGCCTGGATGCCCTAGAATAATCTGAAAATGTGAGGTAGGTCTCCTTGGAAGGCATAGACTAGGAGACCCAAGCTTCTCCATGTGGCAGTTTGTTGGGTACCTTGACAGCAGAGACAGTGCTATTTTATTGCTCCCAGTATTGCTTCTTCCCACAGTGGACAGGCGATTCTGAATGCCAGTAGCACTCATCTGACCTAGCAATGGGACAAACAGAAGATTTGTTCTCACTGCCTCATACAGTTAAACAATTGCGTCTCCTCCTCCTCCTGGGCAAGAATGGAAGAACACCAATCTGAGAGAAGCCACGTTTCCCATTAAAAAAAAGCCCTTGTCAGGAGAGAGAACAGGACAGTCGACCTCCACAATTCTAAATGTATTTTTTTAAATGAGCGCCTCACATTTTCCCCAGGGTGGCACAGGTTAGGGAGGCAGCAAAAGTTGTGGACTGTCCCTTTCGTCTCCTCCTGTGCTGCTGGCAGTGGAGAACAAGCAGAGTCCCAGCAGCACATCAGTGCCTTCCTCAGTGGACTGCCCCAAGCAGCTACTTAAGTGTTTTGGCTGGAGAAAGGTGAGATGTAAATGAAGTCAGTAAGTAAACAAACAAACAAATAAATAGTTTTCCTTGACTGAGCCAATAAACAAAATCCTAGCACATTTAAGGGCATATTAATGAATATACTTAAGTCACATTGCAAATAAGAACCATTTCAAGATTCCAAATGTTCAAACTGAAAAATACACAGGCAGCCAGGCTCCTACACGTCCAATGGATTACACTTCCTCTTCTACAAATCATTTTCTAGATATGTAACTCTTGAAACAACTCTATGAAATAACCTCTTGATCGCTGGAATATGCGAGGTCTATAGTGCAGCCTTATCAAGAAGATATGAAGAGCACTCTAAAGGGGGGACAGCTGAAGGACTTGTAGTTAGCACAGCAAGATTAGGGACTGCCCATAATTTCAAATTGTGTCCTTGCTGTCTCCTGATTGGCTCTTCTGGAGCCTTTCTGCTCCTGCAGAGCTTTCTTCCTGTTGTTTTTCCTCTCACAGCAGTTAGGTTAGACAGTTAAGGTTCTCTCTCTTCTGTGTTCTATAGCAGTTTGTTCCTCTTTAATAAACCTGCTGATTTTTCTCTACAGTCAGTGCTCCACTTCCTTTGCATATTTAAACTCTTCCAACATTGATAACTGGCACTACAGCCATAAAGTCATCTTTTTTTCTTCTTTTCTTTCTTTCTTTCTTTTTGGGAAAGACACCATGTATCTGTTGGCGGTTTATATTTGGTGACTGGAGCATGCCAGCCGGCCGGCATCTAGGATGAAAAGTCTGCCCAGGACTCTTGAGAAAGGCTCCTGTTTGGAGCCACAATAATTCTCCCAGAGCCTTTCAAAGGAGCTTCTGCTGAGATTTAACGAACTGCAACACACTTTTCTTTGCCATCAGGATACTAATCAGAAATTTAATAATAGACAGAATTAAAAGCAAAATCGGCAAAAAAGAGAGTGAAATCTTGCTGAAATACACGATGTGAAGTGAATTCTCTCAGCAAAGGTGCTAAGCATGCAAAAAAAAAAGAAAGAAAGAAAAGAACCCCCCTCTCTAACATCTGGCTATTGTCTTGACTGCAGATGGTAATGCTTCTAAAATGTTTTGAGAGAATGCAATTCTTAGAGTGTGAGCTGAAACACACACCTAAAATATGCTCTGAAATATGAAGTATTTTCAAGGATTCTCATTGGTGGTTGGATTTAATGGAGTGTAAATTAGCTGACTCTGGCACAAATGTTGCAGGTTTAAACAGAATGCTCAGGTGCAGAGGAAGTCTGAATACAGAGGTGACATAGGGGCCACCATGGGCCACTTGGCAAAAGCAGCTGGGCCTAGGAAGCCTGAGTTCCTTAGATGGCTTTGGGCAAGTCATTATCTCCAGACCTCATTCTCCCACTTATAAAATAGGAACTGCAGCGACCTTCTCACACTGGCATGTTGCTGGGATGAAGATAAGGCATCTTGTACACTCAAGCGCTTCAGTATGCCTGGATACATAATACCTCTGTTACCAGCCATGTTGAAATGAAGTGATGTTGTGTAAAGGCAAAGAGATATAGGCTCTTTCTGCACTCGTATTTTTGCCTTGGTTTCTGAACACATCCTATTCTTCCATTCTGCATTCCCTCCCACTTTCACTTCCACCCTGTGTTGGGGCTTTCTCTTGTTTCTGCATTTGTTTTACAGGAATCTACATTCAGACCACTTCCAGCACACTGTTGCCCCATAAGCTACCAAAACACGTTTTGCTGTGATTCTTTGTTCTCATCTTCTTTTGAATTGCTAATTGTCTCTGAAGTAGAATTGTTTCTGCAGGTATTTAAATGCTGCCCACTGCCATCCCCCATTTCCGCCTCTCTCTCTAACCCTCCTTCTCCAAAGGCAAAAGAGGACGTGTCCTCCTGCTCAGATAAACTTTTAAAAAGCCAGAAAGAGCATAAGAACAAATCAGCCATTGTTGCTCTGGGCGGTGTGGAAGCGTCTCCTCGGGCATCTTGGTTGACCTTGTTGGGGGCAGCAACGGCGGACATTGGCTTCCTTGGCTGCGGATGATGACATAGCTATCACTAGTTTATTGGTACACAAAACAGTAATGGAGTACTGGCCATGAGGGGCCAACTAAATACTGTACCTGTGACTTCTGCAGGCCCAATTGGTGGGGTTTAATCTCCCGCCAGAGATCTTATTGGTGGGCTCTAGAGGGTCGACTCGAGCCTTCTGTCGCTGCCGCCTCACAGTCATCAGTGGACATAACACCAAGAGAAGCCAATGTTGGATCAGGCAAGTGGCCCATCCAGTCCAACACCCTGTCACACAGTGGCCAAAAATGTCAGGTGCCATCAGGAGGTCCAGCAGTGGGGCCAGGACACTAGAAGCGCTCCCATATAAAAAACTAGCAGAGTTGCTGCTCCCAAATGTATCAGTCTTACATGTGTGGGCCTGGATTTTCCCCTCCCTTTCCTTTCTTTTTGCAGAATCACGGAAGGAGGGAGGGAGGGAGGGAAGGAGGGGTTGGCAGTCAGCTCAAAAATGTGGGTTTTGCTTGTAGATGCAGAATTCATTCAGAATACACAAATAAATAAACCGGGGGGGGGGATAATGCAGAGGGAATGTGTGTGACTGCAAAGTCATTCCTAAAGGCTTGGCTCCTTGGATTCTCCAGAGCAAGCTGTCAGTGCAGAAAGGGCCATAGATATATCAACACTAGATGCTATCTACCAGTGTTTGTTAGCTGTGATGGCTATCAGTCTATCAATGCCTATTAGCTGTGGTGGCTAAATGGATCCTCTCCAAGGCCATGTGACTGTGAAAACTGATTGGGTTTTTTTTGGCCGGGGGGGGGGGGAATCAACATGGAGAAAGTTGCCCTGCTTGTAAACACTGAGTGCCTCTGGGGGGGTAGCCATGAGCAACAAGATGCTGACTAGAGAGACCTTCGGTCTAATCCAGCCAGACCTTCTTAAGATCTGGGTAGATTAGTGATAAGGGACTACTCTGAATGTAATTCACATAACTCTCAAGGCTCAGAAATTGAGGTTAACAGGTATATGGTGGTGGCATGGCTAAATGTGTGCTGCCACATCACAATGCATTTGAAACAACAGATTTCATGTTGATGTGTGCTGGAAGAATCAGTTTACAGGACACAATGGTCCTGTCAGTTACCCTCACTGTCAGGAACCCCGTTTACAAGTTATAGTGAATGTACACAAAACCTGTGTATTTTATACAGCTGATTTTTTTTAAAAAATGTGCCCAGTAATTCTTGTGTAATTCTCATGTTACATTCAATACAAATGCAGTTGAATGTGAGATACGAACTGCATAATCATAAAGGTGCTGATCCCTGGTTTCATTTGCAAAATGAACACACAGCGGCTTTGGATGTGTGTTCATGGCAACATGTGAACAGGGCTGTAATGTCTGAGGGACTTTGTCATCACTATATTATGACAGGATTACAACAAGGCTGTGGATAGGATCTGTCCTATTGAACCGTGGTGTGTTCAGTGAACATTTCAGTCAGACTTAGTATCTGTTCACACAACCAATGGGGTGTGTTTGAAATGCTGTTTGACTAAACTGTGAAGTATTTGTGGTGAAAGAGGTTGCTTCATCATGCACTTAGCAAGCAAGGAAAGCCATATTAAGATCAAGCTCAGTAGGACTTATCTACTTGTATGAGTGTAGGTTTACATCCAAATCCTATCAGTGTTGTAAATTCAATGGGACTAACCTCCATGAGTGCGCAGAATTACATTTACCACAAAGCCAATCCCATTGACTTCAGTAAGCCTTACTTTTGAGTAAATGTGCTTAGACTGGCATGGTCTAAGACTAGAATAACCATAAGATTTCACTGTTTCTATAAAATCACACTGTGTCGGTTCTGTTGTTTAGAGCATTACACCAAAATACCAAGCAATTTTAGGCATACTTTAAGAGTATCTGATAAATTCTGATTTTTTAAGTCATTCTGTAATAAGTCTTGTTTTCCACTACTGGAGTGTTTTTTAGTTACAAGGCAATAAACTGTGTTCATATCCTCTGCATGGAGAGAGGTCCTTTTAAGACTTGGTGTGTGTATGTGTTTTTATTATTTGCTACAGTCTGTTCAGTGTCATTGTGTTAGAACGGCAACATGGCTCCAGCGCCCAAGCCTGGGAAGCTGTACATCAGGCACACTTTAGCAGATTTATGTCATCAACCCCCACACAGTATCAATCATTCTTCAAGGTCATTCTTAGCTACCAAAGCAAGTGCTGCAGTGAAATAGCCAAGACAGTCTGCAAACCAAGCCAGTCGCAAGCTTTCAGGTGTTGGGGGGGGGGGGGGGCAGGTTAAAGAATTCTTGGCAACGTGTCCCAAAGGGTTTGTGATTTGGGGGAAGGGAGAAGAGGAAGCTGCCATCTATATAGTTGCAAAATGTCTGTGTTAAAGAAACCAGGGCACATTGGGAGACAAATAAACAGATTTATCAGTCTGGCTGCAGTTTTACGAAGTGCAATATTGAAAGGTTTTGTCTGTCTCTTCCAAAATCTGAGCCGACAAACGAGACATTCTGGACGGAATGTGTCTCTTCTGTCAGGGTGCTGGATCAGTAGAAAGGGTCCATTTATTTTTGTGTTAGGAATGCAAGGAAAAATCAAACAGAATTCTTTTCAGTCGTTTCTTTTTCAGAAGCCCCATGGACAGCAAATTCTTGCATTTTTGGTTCTGCAAAAGCTTTTATGGTTTTATAAATGAGGGGCATCAGATTATTCAACTTTTAAAAAAAATATTCCATTGCATAAGTGTCTCAAATGTCAAATGATGGGAGGTTTATTTCCCTACTAAGCAGATCTTTTGATCTGAAAGCACCATGGCAGAGGAGCCGCGGATGGACACACAAGTGAGAGTAAAAGCTGCCTACAGCCCCACATGCTTCAAAATTCTGGATCTCCAGATTTGGAGTGGTGCCCATGCACTGGGCCCCAGTTCTCCCGTAGGGAATGCACAACATGAAAACAGGAGCTGGATCACTGAATCTCAGCCTGGCTTCCAAAACAGGTTCAGAAGTGACAGGTCTCAGTGTGTGTGGTGTGTGAATCTTTACCCTTCTCTCTCAAACCAGTTCTGAAATATTTGTAGACAAGATGACAAAGGAAGATGGTCTGTATATCTCAGTTGTACCTCTTGCATGTAACACCTCCACCTGAGCACACCCATTTGTAGATAAGTACGTGGCTAAATAGTGCTGTGGTGGCTCAGGGGTTAAGACGCTGAGCTGCAGACCGGAAGGTTGGTAGCTCGGAAGCCCGAAACCCTAGTGCCGCATGACAGAGTGAGATTCCATCTTTGGGCCCAGCTCCTGCAAACCTAGCAGTTCGAAAGCAAGAAATTGCAAGTAGATAAATAGGCACCGCTTTGGTAGGAAGGTAACAGCATTCCATGTGCCTCGCCATTTATTCATGTCGGCCACATGACCATGGAAAAGACTTTGGACAGCGCTGGCTCTTCGGCTTGGAAACAGAGATGAGCACCGCCCCCTAGAGTTGGATTCAACTAGCTTTTGAGCAAGGGAAACCTTTACCTTTACATGGCTAAATAGGCAAATCTCCAGTGGTCCTGCTGGTGTACTCCTGCAGCTCCACTGAATGTTCATTGCTCCTATTTAAAACAATTTAAAATAAATAAAATAATTTGGGGGATCTCTTAGTCATTTCAGAAGCCAGAGAAGATTCAGGGTCTGCATGTAGATAGGCTGGTTTCTTTTGGAAGAGAGAAAGATGGAGAGCATGGTTGACAGGCATTTTTGTAGGCATGTCTTTGTTTACAGAAGCACAAATAGAGTACAGTGATGGGGGGAAAGGCAGTAGGTCTGCTACCCCACACCTGATTCTCAAAGAGAGATCGTGCTCTTCAAGGTGCCACAGAATTTTTTAAATCTTGTTTTTACTAAAACAAAATGAAAATATGTGGGTGACAGCACACTACTGTCAGAGAACTTAGTTTCTCCTCAGAATCTTGGTAATACCTTCTTACTAGTCTTGTCAACTAAATAAGATCTTTTTTAAAAAATTGACCCTTGAGCAACACAGGTAGAGGAGGATTCCAAAAGATGCCGTGTAGAAGATTTGTGAGCCATATATTGGGTTCACGTCTCAGCAATAAACCACAAGGTACAGTTCTTTCTCCGGCCCCCGTGCCTAGCCTTAGAAGGTTCTGCTAAGCTATTTCACCATTGCCCCAAATGGTGTGGAACCTCATTCCTCTGAAAAGCGTCAGCCACGTGGTTTGCAATTCATCTGCATAGGACTTGAAAATTAGTGGAGATTTAGCTACACAGCAGAACCACATGCAATTTTTGAATTTTGAAACAAATAATTATCCGCATGCTGCAAGAAATGCTTTCTGTAAGATAGTTTACAGCATAGTACTCCAAATATGTTTCCCCCTTCTTTTTGCTCAGTGCATAATTCCCCTAAAAGTCACACACACAGAGGACAGGGTAAGATCCAGCCCTGCCACTTCTTATTTAGCTCAGGAAAGTTTAGTCACTGGAACTAATTAATTAGTGAGAGTTCTGCAAGTAAATAGTGACCTTCAGGATCAGGCCCCACATTATTGCAATATTTCCCTGCCCTACTTGGTTAGATGGCATACTTAAAACAAACAAAAAAACAACTCTGGGTTAATTATAGCGTGGCCAGAGGAATGGCTGTGAAAGAATTTTTTAAAAAACAACAACAACATCTTAATGTTTGCTTAAATGTTTGGGGAAGTCATTAATCAAGTCTAGCTGCCATCAATCTGAAAACTTGTAAAAGTCAACTGAAGGAGGCAGGCATACTTTAAAAAATGTGTTAAGCTAAGGGAATCATATGGAACTTTTTAAAGGAACGTATCAGGGGAATTTGCAAACTGTAACCCCATGCAACTGCAGGAAAGGCTACTGAAAGTGTGAATTAATTTAACACAGAATTTGTCCTCAGTCATTCCTAAAGAACAGCAGACGCTGGGGAAGTGCCGAGAATGGAGTGGCGTGCAAAATTATAAATCTGAGCCAAAGAGACTGAAGGCACACTTGAAAAGCAAGGCCTTGTTTAAAAATATGTTCGACACGATGATTGATTTTCCATAGGGGATTCTGAAAGATGTGCAAGGAAAAAGAAAAGGGAGGAGAGGAAGAGCCTATCATTTTCAGGAGGTCATGAGAAGAACCAGAGCAGGAAAAAAAAGCCGCTGATCAAAGCAAATCTGTCAGATCCCTGTGCTGAGATATAGGCAGCTAAGTACAAGATGCTGAAGATGTTGAGCATCCCCAGCTCCATTGCCAAGAAGGCTGGTGGCATTAAGGGTCATAAGGAAAACTGGGAGCTTTGATATAGGTGGAGTGCAGGTTCATTACTGGGGCTGCTCCTCTTGGGCCGTATGCTGTGTCTACATCACATCCTGTCTTTCGTGCCCTTGCCTTCTTCAGTGATGCCTCCTGCCAAACTCATGAAAAGCCTGAGAATAGTTTGTGTATGTACTTCATTGTTAAACCGCTTTTGTCATTGAGACCCAAGGCAGATAGTTTACAAAGAATAGGTATGTTTTTGAAACTCTCCAAATCCCCGTAGCCCCTGATTTTGGAATTATAATTTACCTGGTCTTGTTTCTGCAGTGGAAGTGATGTATTAGAATCGATGTATCCACTGCAGTGAAACTGATGTGTCTACCGTTTCATTTTCTTTTGTACCAACATTTTGTATAGAGCACTGGATGACATGGAGACCCATTGGTCTGACAACTCTGACTTTTGACTCTGTCTTTTATTGTGATGGTCTCTTCAGCCTTGTGAAGATATGGAAAATCTCTGGTGTCTGAATTGCAGGACACTGAGTTACACTGGTGGTGTCTAAGCTGTTGGCATTCTTCATTTATGGCTGTACACAGTCCAAGTTTTCTGGCATGTTTGGCATCAGGTTCTCTCCCCCCCCCCCCACCCGAGAATAAAGGCTGAACTGGGCACCATGGAACTGGAAGAGTAAACTTTGTTTATTAAAAAGGTAGAGAAGGACTTATGGGGGTGTTATTCTCTCAGGAGTGGTGGATCTTACCTTACCCATCAGATCACCCTTAGTTCTACTTAATAGTTGGCAGCACACAAGAGATTCTGATAGCTTGTTGCCAGAGGTGCTGTCTTTACTCTTGGGTAGCCCCAACAGCAAGGGGCTCCCCACTTCTAACTTGAACCAGAGACCCACAAAACTCAGGCCAAGGCAGACACTCCTGGTTCTGGAACACAGAGCAAGCCATAGCTCTGGAAACAGGGATTTCATATACAGGTTTCAAAAGGCATCCTCAAAGCAAACCTCCAGTCTTCCCCCTCCACCCAGAAGAGATTATGCTTATGGGATAACACTGGGTTCCACCAGGTGAAGTATCTACATTTCTAAAGGCTATCCAGAGGCCATCTGGCAAATAGTCCTTCTGTCTCCAGAACCTCACCCAGCCCTTTTCTTGTGTCATCTCATGTCTATGTGCGGTACTTGTCCTTCCTTGCTCTTCATCCCTCAGGATACCAAGATAAACCAACCAAACATTCAAATTATTAACGATCCTTCCTGATGCTAATCAGGGGCCCATTTCCCTCTTTTGTCTGTATCTGGGAACCTATTCAACTGCCTTGGCAGAACCATCAGTAGTCATAAAATCCATTCAGCTACCCCCAGCACACCTGGCTCCAGTTGTTAATCCATACTCTACCCCCTCTGGAAGCTCATTGGCTACATCTAGGCCTTGCCCATCCTGATGTCACACATCTCCTAGGACACTTGATTAGCCCAGGTAATCTTTTGTTCTCACCTGAGACCAGCCCCCAAGACCTTCCATGGGTCTGCATTGTTATTGTTTATAAGGATTTAAGAATCCTTCAGTAAAGAGATCACTGCTTTAGTTATCATTCTAGTCTCAGTGTCTATTTCTGTGACCTGGATAAAGTGGGACTCTGGTATACAAAGGCCATGATCCTGTAGTTATGCCAATTGCACATTAATATCATAATTCCCCAACCTTTTATTAAAGCAAATAGAGCAATTTGTCTAACAAGCTTCACTAACAGGTTTCTTTATTGCTTCCAACTGGGAGAGAACACCTACAGATGGTGAAGACCACAACGAACACACACACAGAAAAAGAACTAAGTGGAGGGCCCTCCAATACAGGCCTTGGGGGTTCACATAAAGGTATATACACATACATACATCACAATGGGTACAGAAAAGTCATGGACTAGGAGAAGAGAGAACTTTGGAAAGGCTATGCCACTATTTCTTTTGCAAATATACTGACAATTCCTATCTATAAGAATTTTTAAAAAATGGGCTTTTCCTCACAAGGGCACTTGTTCTGTGTTGTCTTAGCTGTTGATCTGATAGCAGCAGACTCGTTTCAAGCACTGAGCTTCTGCACATCTTCTGACCCTCCACAATTTTCCAACTGCCATGTTGGTTTTTGGTTTTTTTACAGATGTGCCTAAATTCAACTGCATCCTGTAAGCAAGGGTGCTCTCATTAGTGGCGGTGGCAAAGCACCACCCTTTCCCCCACTTTTTAATGCATATGCACTATATCAATATATCAACCTACCACTAGAAGAGGGGCTAGGCCCTACCCTCCTCCCCCCTTTGCATGCATGAGAATCATATTGTCCCTTTGTAGAAATGCTCTTCATTCTATGGTTCAGACTGCAGCTCAGTATGAGGAACAATAGGAGAAATGTTTGGGACAAACTGGCTGTATTTAAGGATCTGGTATGTGCCCCCTTGTGAAGTATGGCTAGAGATGCCATGAATTCTGTAGTTAAAATGTTCAGTAAAGGAACATTCTTTGTTCAACAGCCGTGATCACCTGAGTACTGCAGGTCCATTCTATTCACCTCTCTACCCTGAATGGCAAACAAACAGCTGTATAGCTGTGGTGATGTAGGGGTTGCCTACTCTGGGTTGGGAAATTCCCAAAGATCTGGGGGTGGAGCCTGGGAAGGGTGGAGCTTAAGACGGATGTGATGCTGTAGCATCCACCCTTTGAAGCTGCCATTTTCTCCAAGGGAACTGGTCTTGATAGATTGGAGATCAGTAGTAATGCCAGGAGAACTCCAGTCCCTAGTTAGTGGTTGGCAACCCCAGTTGGTGGACTCCTGTTTCCTTACATTGGTGGAGTTTCATTTCCTTGCCTTGTGGGGGTTGTGCATCTGCAAAGGAGGTGAGATGGATTCTATACAGAGTTATGTGGTCAGGTCAAGTCATTAAATAATATCAGAGTGAGAACTATGCCTCTCATAATCCTGTGTGAAAAATCACGTGTGAAATAACATTAATAATAGATTTATATGAATACCAAAAAAAAATTACTTGTAATCACTGGCTGGTTAATTGATTTTCTCGCTGATTACTTATATGACTGGTGGCTGAGAGGCATGCAGTGGCAACAGGTCTACGGAGGAGGGAGAAAACATAGCACTGGCATAAGGCTCTGTGAGAATGCTCAAGTGTGAAGCACTGTCTCTGTACTGTACTTCTGAGTGCTTGGAAAGTAACAAACAGGCTCAAACTGTTTGGAAACAGCAAACTGATCAATGAACATTTAGCTCCCTGTGTGCAACCAGAAAACAGGTATTCACGCATCCCAAATTGTGACCAATGTTTCCAAAGGTCATTCAATCATTTCAAGAAGCTGGATCATAAGTAGTTGCCCCATTGTGGGGAGTTATTTTTGAAAAAGAGTGGAGACTTGTGTGATCATAATGACAGTTTTGTCAGTCAAGGGGGGGGGATTATGAAGCCACCATGGTAAGGGAAGTTTAGGAACAACAGAAGGAATGGCCATAGACAATACATTTTACCTATCTGCCTTCCAAAAAACTATATAAGCATCACAAGACAGTTATCTGGATCAAGGCCATTGTCCCACTGGGAAAACACTATTATTTATTTATTTATTTATTTAAGATAAAGGGGATTTCAAGAAGTAGATTTCAAATAGTGAGCAGGGCACTGTGGAAGTACCGCTTAGTGTAGTATCCTTATTGACATTGTGATGACCACTGACCCATGTAGTTGGCCAGGAGCGCTGTATTTCAGTGCAGAGGCCGCCACATATGGGGGAGATAGGTCGGAGATATCAGTGCTTCTGGGGAAGGGAAAGTATAGTGGTGGGACCAGGCAGACAATGAACAGAAGGAGGCGGAGAAACAGAGAAGCTCAGCCCCCTTCCAGCCTGTGTCCCATCCCGAGGGTGGCAGACAGTGGGGCTAGAATTGACCCCCCTCCAACACTGGTGTTGTGCAGTGCCAGGTTTATAAAGAATAAGACCTCTACCTTGCGAGACTTCTTGCTCAAGCAGGGGGCGGACCTGGCTTGCATGACCTGGGTGCGGGATGGAGAGATGGTAGCTCTCTCCCAGATGGCTCCACCTGGGTTCTCGGTCCTTCACCAGTCACGGACTGAGGGTGGGGGGGAGGAGCGGCGACTTTCATTCAGGCGGCTTACTTCTACAGGGTGCTCCTGCTGCTGAAAATCGCGGGCATAGAATGCTCTGGCCTGGTGTTGGAAGCCAGGGAGAGTTTGGCTATTTGAGTGGTGTACCAGCCGCCTAATATACCACCCACTAGCCTGCCATCTCTGGTCGATGCCGTGGCTGGCTGGGCATTGGAGCACCCTCGGCTTATAGTCCTGGGTGATTTCAACGTCCATGCCGACGATGTGGCCTCTGGACCAGCGATGGACCTGGTGTCAGCCATGGCGGCACTAGGACTCACCCAATGTGTAATGGTGCCCACGCTCGGCTTGATTTTTGCAGCAGGGGTCGTGGTGGACTCGATTAGTGCCTCAGCAGTACCATGGTCAGACCATCATGCCCTGAAGGCCTGTTTGAAGGTGCCACACACCCTGTGTGGGCAGCTAGCAAATTTGGCTTGCCCACGGAGTCTGATGGACCCCCAGCAGCTCCTGATGGCTCTGCAGGATCCCATGCCCCCTGGCGGCTTGCTGGATGAGCTGGTCGAGGACTAGAATAGCCGGCTCTCGGCAGCCATCAACGAGATCACCCCTCAATGCCCTCTTTGCCCCCACTCTAAGCGGGCTCCCTGGTATACCGGGGAGCTGCGGCCAATGAAATGGGGACTCAGACGGTTAGAGAGACAGTGGCAGCGTGCCCGCAACGAAGCATCAAGAGCATCTTATAGGGCGTTTATGAGCTCCTATGAGGTGGCAGTCAAGGCTGCAAAGAGAGAATCCTATGCGGCTGAGATTGCATCTGCAAGCTCGCGCCCAGAGCAATTATTTAGAACTATTCGGTCTTTAATAGAGCTGCCATAGAGCAGACCAAATGATAGGGAATTGGACATTGGCTGTGAGGCTTTTGCGAGCTAAATTTTGCAGACAAAATCCTGCTGCTCCGCCATGACCTCCCGGTCACACTTGAGACAGTTAGTGAACTCGAGTCTCCATGCACGTCTTCTTGTTCCATTCTGGATTATTTCAGTCCACTCAGTCTGGAGGAAGTCAACAGGTTGCTCTCTACTGTACACCCAACGTCTCGCAGCCTTGATTCGTGCCCTTCATGGCTTATAAAAGCTGGCCGTAAGGGGTTGCGAGGTGCCCTTAGGGATATTATCAACAAGTCCTTTGAGGAGGGACTGTTCCCAGAGGCACTCAAGAAAGCAATGGTCCGCCCCCTCTTGAAAAACCATCAATGGATCCGGCTGAATTGGCCAACTATCAGCCGGTTTCCAACTTGCCCTGTTTGGGCAAGATCTTGGAGAGGGCAGTGATTCAGTTGCAGGGCTTTCTGGATGACACTTCCACACTTGACCCATTTCAGTCCGGCTTCCGGCCAGGTCATGGGATGGAGACGGCTCTGGTCACCCTCACGGACGACCTCTGATGGCATCTGGATCAGGGCGGAACAGCGGTGCTGGTGTTGTTAAATCTGTCAGCTGCGTTCGACACGATCGACCAACAGCTACTGATCCACCGCCTCACTGACATGGGGGTTCAGGGGCTTGCCTTGCAATGGCTCGCCTCGTTCCTCCAAGGTCGGGGACAGAGGGTGGTGCTGGGGGAGCAGACCTCCTGGAGGCACCCGCTGAGCCAACTGAAATTGAATCCAATCAAGATGGAGATCCTGTGCTTGAGTCGGAGTGGTCCGGGGGTAGGGATCCCATTGCCAGCCTTCGGGGGGGGGGCACCATTGGTGCCAGCACCGAAAGTTTGGAGTTTGGGAGTGCTCCTGGATGCCTCCTTAACCATGGAGGCCCAGGTAGCAGCCACTGCCAAGGCAGCCTTTTACCACCTACAGCTGATTGATTCCCTTCCTCAAACGCAATGACCTTGTGACAGTGATCCATGCAATGGTCACCTCAAGGTTGGATTACTGTAACACTCTCTACATGGGGCTGCCCTTGTCCCAGCTCCGGAGGCTGCAGCTAGTGCAGAATGCCGTGGCCAGGCTGCTGATGGGTCTCTCAGTGCGAGACCACATCCAGCCTGTGCTGAGGATACTACTGGCTGCCTATAGTGTACCAGATCTGGTTCAAGGTGCTGGTTTTAACCTTTAAAGCCCTATATGGTCTGGGGCATGCCTACCTAAGGGACCGCCTTTCCCCGTATATACCTTAGAGAGCGCTGTGGTCAGGCACTCAACATCGCCTGACCCTCCCCGGCCCTAGAGAGGCCAGGTTGGTGATCACCAGGACCAGGGCCTTCTCAGTGGTGGCTCCTTAATGGTGGAACGAGCTCCCGGAGGACATCAGAGCCCTACGGGACCTTTTGCAGTTCCGCAGGGCTTGTAAAGCAGAGCTTTTCCGCCAGGCCTTTAATTAGGAGCCGCCACGGGGGGGGGGGTGCTGGAAAGTGCCAAGGGAAGCTTGGCCAGGGAAATTGACTGGTGATGCCCCCTGACCTGAGTTGTGTTAGGCTCTGCGCTAGGTGTTGGATGTACTGCAGGCCGCTGTTTCTTTTCGGTGTCTCCTGTTTTGTATTGTAATTTTATGCTGAACTATTGTACGTTGTTATTTTAATTGTTTTAAATTGTTGTGAGCCGCCTTGAGCCGGTAACCTGGCTAGGCGGGATATAAATCTAAATGAGAAATAAATAAATAAATAAATAAATAAATAACTGGGACTTTTAAAAAGGATGATAATTCATGTACGTGCAGAAAATTAACTTGATTAAAGAAACATTGACACACACACTTCAGTACTAGCATTTTTATCCAAAGGGAAAAGCTCCACGTGCTTCCACTTTTGTCCAAAACCAGCATCCTCAGCTGCTTGCAAAGAAATCAGTAATGGCTTCACAAAAGCCTGCAGCATACGCTTTTCCAACTCTTTTTTTAAAAAAAAAGGTCAGAAAACTTCTCGGAATCTCTGTTTCCTGCCTGTTCAAGATCGCATTCACTTCAAAGGAGAAATTCCCAGTGGATTTTTCTCCAAATCTCTGAAAGCCTTAGTACAGAACAGATGATCTATAGATAAAGCAATACTCCACCATGTGGCATTAAGTGAAAATAAAACTTCCCACAACAGCAGAAGGTACCAATTTTAAGTTCCTTAGAAATGCTGGATTACAGAGTTAACGTTAACTCTTCTTGCAGCAAAGAATCTTGGATAGGCTCATTGGTTTTCAGAAGAAAATTAATCCAAAAAAAGATAAATTTAAATCAAAGCCATAAAAAAGCAATCAGAGGCCACACATAATGTTCTTTTTGAGGGGTGGGAGAAAGGGAAGAGAAGTGGGAGAACTGTCACATTAAATTTATATTTCTGGTTTGTAAAAAATTAACAGTGCAATCCTAAACAGAGTTGTATGCTTCTACTCCCATTGCATTCAGTGGATTTAGATCAGTATAACTCTGTTTAGGATGGTACTGTCAATGAACTTATTTTTAAAATAAGAAATGGATTCCTCCTCTTTGCTATCCATAACTAAAGTACCAGTATTCATTCATAGCATCAATATTCATACATACAGTATCAGTATTCATACACAGTTCCTGTTTTCAGTTGGAAAATGAGTATTCAACCAAGTAGCAGAGGGTTAGTTAGTTAGATGCAATTTTCAGATCTGTTATTAACAATGGGAATGCTGCCATTGCCTGCAGTCTGTGGGTTTGCACCTTTAACAGCTTTTTTGAATAGCGGCCTAAATGGTTTAAGGAATGGAACAGACAACAGTTCCATTTGGAACACTATCATTCCCATAGATCTCAGATATCCATCTACTCTCTTTCGTCATTTTTGGACATGCATTTAACTACCTTTCTTTTTAAAAAGTCTTTAATCATGCTTGATTCATTTCCTGCAATACACTAACATCACTTGGCTATATCCTCTGCTAAGAACTAGTTTCATCCTGCAAGGGTAAATGGCTTGAATCTGTAAATGCGACAGTGTTTTGTAAATCTTCCTGTTCTCCTGGTAAACTGAAAGGACTTTTAGGCCACTGTCCAGAAAGCTCCTCTAAGCATGCTCACAACGCTGTTCCATTTTGAACAGCTTGGGTCACACTGCAAGCTGCTGTGGAGAGCAAATATTGTTAGCATGTTGGACTGGGTTCAGGGAGACCTGAGTTTGAAACCATTAAGCTTATCTACCTTGCACTATCTACTCCCTGTTTCACCTAACCTAGCTCACAAGATTATTGTGAGGATAAAAGGGAAGAACCATATATACCACCCTAAACTCTTTGGAAGCAGGATGGAACACAAAGGTAACAGGTAATAGAAGCTTCCCATGAAGTTTGTTGTGTACTTGAAGCCTCCTCTGGTGCTGAACATTTATTATTCCTGAATGGAAACTCATCACTGGATAAAAGTAGCTAGAAATCAAGGCCATAACATAAGTTACAAGATTTGTTGTCACATACCCGACAATAGTTATGATCTGAGAAATCATCCCCCTCCCAATTAACCTATAACTACATCATAATTAATATAATTGTGTGACAAGGTCAATAATGAAAAGTAGCAGCCTATGTGGCTAATTTCAACAGAGAAATTTCTATCTGTGTGTTTACAGAAGGGTGACAGGGCTGGAATTCAAACAGGTGGGTAGACTTCAGGGACTGGGCAGGCCCAGAGATTTTTGAAGGTTTTCCCCTTGAACAGCAAAATATTTGATCATATTGCAATGTGATTTTGAAACACCCCTCTATTTCAAAATAAGGAATGGTTGATTGATGAGGAGAAATCTAATTCTGAAACTTCCTTGAGTGCATGGAACTTAAAATCTGCTCTTGCTTCTGGCCCTGGTCAGTATTTGGATGGGAGACCACCAAGAAATACCAGGGTCGCAATATGAGGGCAGGCACTTCTGAACATCTCTTGCCACAACCCTTAAGTCATGCCAGCCATGACTTAACAGCAAACCCCGCCCCCCCCCCAAAAAAAAACAGAAGAAAGCCCCTGAGAAATGGCTAGTTCTCTTTGTACTTTAAGGAACTCTGCTTTGGACTGCAACGTTAATTTGTTCTAGTATATGGGATCAGATTTAAAGTGAATGTGCTGAATCCAAGATTTGTTTTCCACTGCCATTAAGTCATTTCCATCAATGAACGAGGAAGGCAATTTTCACTGATCCTTTCCCTTCTGCTGCAGTCCATTGAACTCCTCGAAATGCTGCTTCTGGGAGGGAGACAGAGGAACCGCAGGATAGTACGGCAGGCATGGGAGGTGGACTGCAGTAGGAGTGGGAATCAGTAAAAGTGCCCTCCCCCCTCCACTGGAAGAGTGAACTTTGGATCTCATCCAGTATGTGGAAGCTTGTAACTGACTTTAACCATTATGGTTATTTCCATGTGAAAACATCTCATCATAAATGATCGTTCACCTTCATTGCTGTAACTCCTTAAAAGTTCTAGGAGAATAACATTTCTAAAAGTTGCTAATATGCATATACACTAACAAGTGTCCATTTCTCCTTTGGTAATATACTGAAAACAAAACAAAGAAGAAAATAAGTTTACTTGTAATGATGCACTCTACAAGTTTTCAAAGCTTAGCAGTCATGAAGAAGGGACTGGTACCTGAAGAACGAAAATAAGATATCACCAGGAAAGACTGGTAGGGCACCAAGATGATGTACTGGCGTCAGGAATTAATGATCTGAAACACAGAAAGATGAGCTACTTCTATAACCTGTCCATGGCTTTTGATCCCTAGAGATGTTAGAAATTTCATTATGGCAGCTGTTTTGAGCTGTAGAATAGGAGAGCTAACATTATATAACCTAATTTTTTGCTACATTTCCAGTAGATAGTTCTAGATATGCTTATGTATTTTCAGTTTAAATATTAAAACCCTTTTAAAACAGCATGGAGACTGTTCTGCCACACGATGGAAAGATAATAAATGCAGACTCCTGGCCATTTGTGATCTGTGGCAATGTTATAACCAGGTATAATTGACTCATTCCTAAGAATGTAAGATCTCATATGGAGCAGACCAATTGGCTTCTGTAGTTCAGATACCTATTGTAAATCATGGCCAAACAGACATCTCTAGAAGGCCCAAGCCTCCCTCTGTTACTGAGCCCTGCAAATGGCAGTAAGAGGTATATTACCTCCGCACCTTTCATTCTTTTTGGCCATCCCTTAGTTTTATGTACTTATTCCACTTCTATAATATCCATATTTTAGGCTGGATGACCAGAACTGTATACAGCATTCAACAGATTGACTCTTTTGGCCCTGTTCACAGATGCTGATTGCTACACCACATACCTAGTATAAATCAGAAAGGTGGCTTAGTTGGGAGTGGAGAATCCCATAATAAGCGAGTTCCGTGAAGAAAGTGACATGGTACGGAGATACTGCTAATGACGAATGAATAAATGTAAAAGCCTGATTCTAGAAGGCTAAAGAAACTGTTTTCAACAACAAAATTAATGAATTGGAAAACAAATCAGGTAATCAAGAATGTTGGGGGGGAAATTCTTAAGAGACTTTTTGTAGAAGACATTTTGATTCAGCAGCATATATTTATATCAACCTTAAGGGAGACTTACATCAGTATGTGTTGTTTCAAAAATTTAGATAAACTAGTAATTGAGCTTAAGACATTAGAACAGAACCACAAGATTGGCCACGAACACTTTTATCAAAAGCATGGTAAAATAAATGGGTCTTGGGGGCACATACAAGAAGAAATATTCCTGCTAGGCCTTCAGCAAAATAGAACCAAGTTGCTAATTTATTATTAGTAACTTGGAGAGAACAATTATTTCTCCATGCTTTGTTAAATCTAATATGGAAATAATATGCTCTGAATTTTTAAGTTGTCCACCACTCTGCAATTCAGGAATTCCGTCTCTAATAGATCGTTTTAGATACCTTTTCGATAATTTGAACATCTCTTATTTCTTAGAGATTCTGATTGGCACAAGCACAGAAAATCATAAGAACGTAAGAGCTCCGCTGGATCAGAACAATGGTCCATCTAATCCAGCATCCTGTCTCACACAGTGGTCAAACCAACAGTGCATAGAGGCCGAGGCCTTTCCCCGATTTGCCTCCTGGCACTGGGATTGAGAGTTCCCCTCAGTCTCCACTGCTACTAGCCACTGAAAAGACTTATCCTTCATGAATCTATCTCATCCCCCTTTAAAGCTGTTTACTACTGTAGCTGTCGCTACATCCTCTGGCAGCAAATTTCATTTTAATCACTCTGTGTAAAGTAGTATTTCCTTTTGTCCATCCTGAACCTGCTGCCCATCAGCTTTGTTGGATGCCCTCAAATTCTAATATTTGGGGAGAAAAAATTGTCAACTCTCTCCACCCCATGCATAATTCTACAAACCTCTACCATGTCCTTAGTCATCTTTTTAAAACTGAAAAGTCCCGGTCTTCAGCTTTTCCTCACAAAGAAGGTGCTCCAATCATCTTGGTTGCCCTCCTCTGTACTTTTTCCAGTTCTGCAATGTCCTTTTTGAGATATGACCAGAACTGTACACAGTATTCCAAATGAGGCAGCACCATAAATCTATACAGGGACATTACAATATCAGCCATTTTATTCTCAATCCATTTCCTAATAATCCCTAAACTTGCCTTTTTCACCACTGCAGGACACTGAGCTGACACTTTCATTGAGCTAGTTGTTTTGACATCAAGATCTCCCCCCCCCCCCCATCTCAGGCCCTATTAGCCGATACTTCGTTGGGATTTTTTGTTCCAGTGTGCATCACCTTACACTTACCTACACTGAACTTCACTTGCCATACTGTCGCCCACTCACCCAGTTTGAGGAGGTCCTCTTAAAGCCTTGGTTTCCACCATCCTGAATTATTTAGTGTCATCTGCAAACTTGGCCACTGCACTACTCACCCCAAGTTGCAGATTATTTATGAATAAATTAAATAGTACCAACCCCAATACCAATCTTTGTGGGACCCCACAGCTTACTTCCTTCCATTGTGAGAACTGTCCATTGATTCCTATTCTTAGCTTCCTGGGATGGACTGCTAGGTTTACTCAGGAGTCTTTGGTGAAGTACATTATCAAAAGCCTTTTAAAAGTCCAAGTATATAATGTCTACTGGGTCACCATTGTCTACAGGCTTGTTTATTTTTTCAAAGAACTCCAAAAGATTGGTGAGGCAGGACTTCTGTTTGCCGAAGCCATGCTTATTTTCCCTCAGCAGGCTTTGTCCCTCTATGTGCCTAACAATTCTATCTTTGATTATAGTTTCTACTAATTTGCCTGGGGAAGACATTAGGCTGACTGGCCTCTAATTTCCTGGCTCCCCTCTGGCTCCCTAATTGGTGTCACATTTGCTACTCTTCAGTCTTCTGGTACAGCAGCTGAAATCACTGCACATTGTTTTAATGTATTTAATCATTCCTTGGATTGCAGACACCTGCAATCACGTAAAAATTGGCATCCTCAGAAGATAAATTCATATTTATAAACTAATATAACCTATATGGATTATAAAGCAATAACTGAAATGAAGGCACAGATTCGTAGTGCAATGCTATACTGAACTATTCCAGTCTAAAACAACCCAGTTTCTGTTATAAAGAGAATTCTGTATGAGAGGACTGGATGGCTGATGGTTCTGAAACATGTAACCTTTAAGCTGGGATCTGCAGGGAAATAAAAGAATTTTTCAACTGCCTTAGTTAAGGGCTCACTTACACACCACTTCTGAAAGACATTTTTAATTAGCTCATCGTGGATTATAATTACAATGATGACTACAAATCTGTAGTCACCAAAAGGCCTGTTCCAAGACGGAATTTTATTCTGTACACTGGAAGATTTTACTTCTCCCTACTCTTTCTTTCAGTTTGCCTTAAATGTATTTGTTGAAATTTTCTTTCTATAGAGCTGTGTCCTAACTTGATTACAGAACAAAAAAAAAAAGAGACAGACGCAAATCCTGCAGTCTCATTCACCAGAACCACTTTAGAGCCACCAAGTCAAGTTGGAGCCAATATTAGTTTGTCATAATTCCTTTTGAGGGGTGAGAATCACAGTACCTTTATTGACCTGGTAATGAGGGAGAATTACAGGCACACAATCATCATTCAAAAATATTAACATTTTAAATAATACAACTATGGAAAAGAAGGTTTGCTTCGTGGACATGGAATTTTTTTTATAACGGATTTCTTAAAACTGCTTGAAGAGGTGTCTGATGGCTTGGCTCCTCACCTGTAGGACAACAGGATGAAATTATTTTGTTTCACATTATTTATTATGTTTTAATACATGATTCCTGTGTGCTTTATGTGAAGCATCCACAATGGGACCCTTCCAATAACACTCATAATACTCCAGGTTTACCAATTGATTGGATATATCCAATTGAAGAATTCAGTCAAGGCACTTTTGGACATCCTTTGGATTAGTTCACTCCTTTATTTTCTTTTTAGCTTTGGGCTGTGATGATCCAGGGAGTCCACTGTCTTCATCATGAAGTTTTCTTTTCTTTTTCTTAGATTTGCCACGATCACTATGGTAGCCACTAGAGTCACTGGCATGCATTCCCAGGTCTACTCTGTCTTGTTCACACACACTCTCAGGGTTTTTATCACCTATTTCATCCTCAGTGTCCTTGTTCTGCAGCTCTCCAGTTACAACCCAAGCAGTTTCTATGGCTGTTTCCATCTCTTGTGTATCATCTTGCTCATCACAGTGGTTGTCACATTTTTCCTTTGGTATTTTTGTCCCAGTGCTACATTGCAAAAACACAAAGCAAGAAAGAACACAGAGAATGAGGTTCCAAATGTTCTGTAACTGACATATTGTATTCTATTAATTCGACAGGAAATATTATTAACTCTATTCATTAGCTTTGCTTTTTATTTGATCTACCAATTTTGCAACTTTGTTGTGAAGCTAGTTTCGCCGACCGACACAGATGGTATGGGTAATCAGGCCTTGCTGTTCACTGAAAGCTAAATACTGTAAAAGTAGCTAAAAAGAAAACTTTTGTAAAGCTTTCATTTTATGCACTCCTGCATTAGGCATACTATCACTGAACTATCCTTCAGATCTGAAGACAAACCTGCAAGCTCCTTGGGCCGCAGGCAATTTATTCCAATATTGTACGACTGGTCAGGCGACACTTCCCCAAGTTCAGAATTGGGCAAAAAACAAAAGATGAAACACAGTTCTCCACCTGGCCAATATCAGAAGAAAAGCTCCTGTTACAGTCTATGCAACTGCATCCATTTTGTTCTCCTTGTGAATGAAATATGCTGATTCTCTGGACCTGCTTTGTAAGATACAAGCTACTACTGTACCTGCTTTTGCACAATCGTCCTCGGATGCAGAACACGCCAGCAGCATCTGAATCAAAACACAACACTTTAAAAACAAGCCTATCACCTATCTGGAAGCCAAGATTTTGCCATTCAGCAACTGATGTGTGATCAGGTCTTGGGATGGATGCATTGAAAGACCCATGCACTAGACAGCCCACGTGGCTTGATGCCACTTTATTAATTATACCCTGGAGAGAAAGAAAAAGTGAGAGAGAGAGAGAACATGAAGATTATACCACAGAATCTATGCTTTGTAAACTTGTTATACTGTCTTGGAATATAAGTGCAGTTCAAGTTTGTTTTTTTTGCTTCTATTAATTTTGCATATTTTCATATGGAATATAAAAAGACAAACAAATTAGCAAAGTGCAGCCTTACAGATACTGACTAAAATTTCAGTCTGTCCCACTAGCATTACAGATCAATAAGTAATGTTCTATACGTTCAAGTTCACAATAAAGTCTGGACCTACCATAAGCCCTTTTCTCCTTTGCACAACCATATAGAAAATAAAATTGTACGGTACAATTAAAAGCTTGGCAAATATACAACAGCTTATCAGAAATCAGGTCTTAAGCTAATTTTAGTTATCATGTGACCCAGGATTCTTTACTATTTGGCATTCTTAGAATCTCTGTTGTATGTGGTTTCCACTGATATTATAGAGATGACTACAATCCTATGCAGACACACCACTGTAGTAAACTTCCTCATGCATGCCTAACTTAGCACTGGATTATATATTTTTATATAAAATGACAAATGACCACAGCAAAACAGTAGAATGCTACACTCTAATGTTATACTACATGTCAATTTGAGTATGTTATCATACCACAGGTACTACTTACCAGAATGACTGGATGTCAAAATTACAAGCATTAGTGGAAGCAGAAGAATATTTTACATACCACAAGTTTTTTCCCTGGTTTAGGTGTAAAGACAATAAAATTTGCTTCAATATCAAGATGGATAGCTCCCAGGTCATCAATTATATCACCCAATTCATTTGTTATTCTAATGTCATCATAAGCCACAGGAACTCCTTGAAAACTGCAAGATAAGAGAAAACAGTTGCCGATGATCAACATGGAGAACAAGACCACATGTGCTTAAAGATTTTAAGGGCAATAAAATTTGATCTTATTTATTTAAAGGAATTACTGCATTGGGGAGAAGTGTGGAGAAAGGATTCATCACTAAGTGGAGCAAGAACTTCATGTCATTCTGGCCCTTCTGTGACCATGGAAAACTAAGAGAAGGATGCCTCACATCTGCTACACATTAAACTTTATTTTTTTTTACTTTTAAGAAATACTGAGAATCATACTGTGACAGGAGGCTGTCTTGCTTCTGAAGTGAAAACAGCCACTCAGCTGAGACTTTGGGAGTGCTGCTCCAACATCCAATCACCTTTAAAAGGAGGGGGGGGGTGGAATTTTGGAAGGGAAGCACAGCAGCAGTTCAGATCTGCCTCTTGCGCAGTTTTAGGGTTGTCTCAGCAAAAGAGTAGTTAGAAGGATAGCTCTGCCAGGTAGCAGAGTGGTTTAACTCTACCTCTGGGAGAGAACAGAGTTATCAGAGACAGCTGATTTTTAGGCCTGTTTCTGGTAATGAGCAGACCATATACTATTTAGTCTGACTTGGGAAAGGGCAGGCTGGTGTGGGTGGAATCCTGTGTATGTGAGAGGATCCAATCTAGTCAGTGAGTGCCTGTTTGCACCTATAAGCATTGATGAAAATTCAAGCCAGACTCTTGAATCCATAACTGGCTTAAATTTATGTGCCTCAGCCAGGTCTCTCTTTTGATTACCTAGAGACCTGTGCTGCTGACCTGTAAGCAAATTAATCATCTTTGTTATTTATATAACTCCTGCCTCAATGAACTCTGTGTTCTACTTACTCATCGCAAAACTTACCTTACAGCAGCGAACCAAAGCCTAGACACTTGCTACCTTAAGAACACCTGGTAACTGAGGGGAAGATTTACAGTTTAAAACAAACCTGGTCCCCCAAAATCATAGGAGGCTATGTGGGTCCCCCCAGTTGATAGAAAAGGCCTGTCAAATATACCATAGCCATAAGATAAGCAGAAGACAGGCTACAATTTAAGTTCTCTCAAAATTAAAGAACCCTTGTTATGCCATCCAAAATCGATGAGGAAAAGCAAAAAAACCAAAACAAAATGCATTTGAAGTGATATGGAAAGTGAAAGTGCAACAATTTGGTGCACCAACAGTGCCATCCTAATCAGTTACTCCCTTCTGTGATCTCAGAAGGGTGAAACAATGCTCATGATAGCACTGCGAATGTGATGTGGAGAAAGAGAGAATGTCACCAACCCTTTTAAAGATACGGCTCAGCATGCAGACCATAGCCTCAGCAACCTTTTGTGGCACGGGTGCACAAGGAACAGAATTCAAATTACTTCCAATAATACAGAAATAAACACATCCTATTAAGAAATGACAACTTCTGGGATAACGTGTGCGTGTGTGTAATATCACTGCACATTCTGCTAAAATGGCTAATCTCAGGGCAGATACAAGAGGCACAATGGAGCCAGTCATGGTGATAGATTTCTATATATATTACAACCCCCCCCCCCCCTTAATCACAACTAGGATGTGGAGGAGAGATTTTTTTAAAAAAGATTTGAGTCCAGTAGCACCTTAAAGACCAACAAGAATAGTCAAAGCTTCCTTTGACAGGAACCTGTATCTTACAAAGGGAACAATGACTCCCAAAAACTTATACCCAGAAATCTTACTAGCTTTAAAGGTGCTAATGGACTCAAATATTGCTCTTCTACAGCAGAAGAGAATATCCACCCACCTGAAACTAACTTCTTAAACAGACAAAGAGTCCTGAACAAATGCAAAGCAATAATGCTGGAAATCAGGCAGCATGAAAGCAAAATTAGCTCATGGTAAGCCATTGCAGATAATGCAGGAGGAGCTTGAAACAAGTGCAGATAGCAACAGGGTGCTGCAAAAGTGCAGCCCAATTCAAGATGCAGAAAACAATCTCTCCCCCCCCCATCTATGTTAATGTCCATCCAAGGAAATGAGGTAATGTATTAAACAATTAACAATAAGGATTTGTTTACTATTTCTATTTTGCTGGAGATGTTTAAATTTTGCCTAGAAAACTAGCAAAAGTAATCTACACATGACCCTACTGTTAACAGTTCGTGCACAAAACCTGACAGTGCTGACACCACTGCATAGTCATGTTAATTTTTCTTAACAAAAAACAGCCACAGAGATGATAATATATATGTATGCAAGCTAGATACAGTGTGGCCTTGTTTTGGTTTTCAAACACCAGCATGTTTTCACAGTTCAAACAGCTGCTTTATTTAAATCCTGTGGTTCCTAAGATCCTGAACAGAGGATTCAGAAGACCTGCCATTTCCTGACTTGTCTGGTCAAGAAGAGACAGAACTCAAATAGGTTCAAGTGTACCAAATTACCACCCTGATTGTGACACTTATACCATAATAATTAATTCATTATTGTATGGCATTGTGTGTAGAATAGCCAGGAGATCCTGGGATTGTCTGGCAGCCAGAAGTTCTAGCTCTTCTAGCGTTATGCACCACTAGGTGATGATGAGCTAAACTTAAGGCAAGAGACATTTCAAACTTTGTTTGCCATTGCCTGCCTCTGCACCACAACCCTGGAATTCCTTGGAGGCCGTCCTTCCAAATACTAGCCAAAGCCGCCCCATCTTCGCTTCCAAGATATGACATGATCAGGTTAGCCATAGGCTCTCCTTTACTTCACCTGGGCTTCAGCTCCACCAGTTGGGACAAGATCTCTGCAACAACTCTTGGCAAAAGCCCAGAGAAATTAAAATAAAACAAGGGGCCCAGTAAGGCTGTGGCCCATGCAGGCTGATCCCATAACTGTCTATTAAGAAGCCTATTCAATGGAGCTTAAGTAAGCAGGAACTAGAACCAGGGCTGGCCCCAAGGTTTTTTGCACACTAGGCGAGGCTACCTTGTGGCGCCCCCCCCCCCCCCGGCGAGGCTGCCTTGTAGCGCCCCCCTACCTCAGAGCTACCCTCTTCACTGCCAGAGAGCCACCTGCAAGGGACACCCCCCCCCCCGCCGCCTGCCCAGGCTCACAAGCTCTCCAGCCCCACCGGCAGCCACCTGCAAGATGAAAGGCACAGCCCCTGGGAGCTCCCGGAACAAAGCGCTGCAGCGCCTACAAGTCTATCTACATTGGCCCAAGGCTAAGTTCGGTTCTTAGCCTGAATGGAAAGCTGCATTCAGACATAATGGTAAATCATGGTTTGCACAAAGCACACTATCACCTGGTTTGAGTCTCTCTCAGTCTCTCTGCCGCCCCGTTTGCCAGCTGCGCCCCTAGGCGGCCGCCTAGTTGACCTAGTGATAGAGCCGGCCCTGACTGGAACAGGGCATACATGGGGCTCCTGAAGAGAAAGACTAAGCAATTAAAGTGGATGGATTGCAAATAGCAACCGAGACCTGGAGAAGAGAGGAAGGCAGAATTCTCCCCCTCCTTATGGCAGACATCCACTTGTATAATAAACATATCGTGTTTGTATACAGATAAGCACATACAGTCAGCTTTAATAGCTCTGTGTGTGTGTGTGTGTGTGTAAACACAAACACACACACAGGGTGCTCGGGTACCTCTCCGAGTAGCGCCGCAGTTCAGCGTCCAGCTGAGTGCAGATTCCCGTCCGCTTCCGATGGAGGAAACGCGGCGCCAACGCGACGTGCCTCCGGTGCGGCGTGATCACCAAGCAGGAGTAGCGGTTCTGCGCCAGGGCTCGCGCAGCCTCGAAGGACGGCAGCTCCACAGAGGGGGGAGGAGTAGGAGGGAGAAACGGCGGCGGCGCCGGAGCCAAAGAGGCTGTCGTCACTGTTGCCTGGGCCAGACCGTCTTCCCCCTCGGCCATGGCGCAGCAAGACCCGAGCTCTCGGAAACTTTACACAGAAGCACGAGGTCCTCCGTCGCTCAAAAATGACGTTACCGAAAGGAAGCGCTCTTTAATGACAAAGAAGGGAGAAGACTTCACCATAGGAGGTTGCTTAGCAGCCATCTTGTGCGCGGCTTATGAGAACTTCCTCATCCGGGTCCTTGCCTCAACCAATTCCCCCCACCCTTCCAAATAGAACGGGAGGGGGAAGGGTTGCCAGCCGCGCACGCGTCCTTGGAGTTTGACGTCATGGCTAGCTGAGAATAGAAACTCCTCCCAACCGTGAGTGATCAGCCAACCTTTGCGATCGTTTCGTTCTTGCGTCTGTTTAATTGCGTCTCTCTGGAGGACATCCGCTCATAGCGAAGATTTCTCGTGTTGAGGGGGCGCTGCTGGCTGTCTCGTCTTTCTTTTATTGTGTCGCGTTCGATCTTGTTTTCGCCAAAAAAAAAAAGTAGTAGGTGTGTTGAGAGTTAGGCTTCATTGTTGCTGCTTGGCAAGTAGGGGAAAAAAAATATACTTTTCTCGTGCGTGAGCTGTAGTTGCAATACTCCCGGGAGAAAAGGCGATAAACACAGAATTCAAAGAACACTTTCTTTTGTTTTTAACAAGTTCATGTGAAAGCAGAATACAGCTTTAAGTAAAACAACCTGAGAAAGGAATTTGGCCGGTAGGAGGGATAAATTATTGTTACCATCCCACCCCCATTGCTTCAATATAGTGAGTGGGTTTTAATCGTTTTTTCTTCCGTTGCCCAGTATGCAGCTTCAGCATCACATGTTCATAAAGCCACAATTAAAAACAAACAAACAAATGACTAAAAAAGGTGTATAAACCAGGCGAGGCAACTTATTTATGCAGCTATATTTATGGTATATCTGTGCTGTGCAACACAAGAGATTTCAGTCTTGCGAGCAGCCTAACATTGTTTTATTTTTGTATTCTGGGAGCCAGATTTTGGAGAAAATTCTTGGCTCTTGGGCAGAGCAGGGCAAACCTTCAGAACCGGGGAGCATTCTAGAACAGCTTCCTCCATATCCAGAGACATGACGCCTCTGACGACTAGTAGTGCTAGAGGTAACATGAGGGCAAAGCTCTGGTCTCTGTCCTGTTTGTGGACATTTAGTACAATTGGTTGGTCACCAAGTGATACAAAAGTCTGGACTAGATTGTGTCACTGGTGAAATCCAGCAGGGCTTTTATGTTCACCGCTTCTCAGAAGACACTGCAAGCGGGAGACGTGGTTAGGTATAATCCTGAATGCCACCATTTGCTTCCAAAACTTCTGAATGCCCCTCCATTTGTTAGTTGCCCCCACAACAGCTTGCAGTACTACCGTTAAAAGCTGCTATCTTAGAGGTGGCTGGAAGAAAAATCCAAAACCAAAAAGCCATGAAATACTTCATAATAAGACCAACCAAAATTATACAAAACAGTGTACAGATTTAGGGGCTTGGGCAGTGTTCAGTTGTCATACTGTGTGTGGAGGTGGGGAATCGTCCTGCCCTGTTTTACTTCATATCTGGGAAGTCTTTCAATGATATAGAACCCTTCTCCCTTGTTTGAAAATAACTCTGGCTGATTTTTTTTTAATAGAGCAAAGTTTATACATTTTAATCTTTGAAAAAGAATGATAAACTTTTCAAAGACTTTATTTATTTATTTAGATTTATATCCCGCCTACCCGGGTTACCGGCTCAAGGCGGATCACAACAATTTAAAACAATAGTATACAAAATTCAGCATACAATTATAAAAACAGAAAATCATAAAGAGACAGCGGCCCACAGCACATCCAACAGTGGCAGCTACCTGGGCCTCCATGGTTAAGGAGTCATCCAGGAGCACTCCCAAGCTCCAGACCCTCGGCACCAGCACCAGTGGTGCCCCCCCCCCCCCGAAGGCCGGCAATGGGATCCTTACTCCTGGGCCACTCCGACTCAAGCACAGGACCTCCATCTTCTTTGGATTCAATTTCAGTCGGCTCAGCCTGAGCCAGCCTGCCACATCCTGAAGCGCCCGCTTGAGGTCATCTGGGGTGGCACCAGACTGGCCGCCCAACAACAGATACAGCTGGGGTCATCAGCATACTGGTGACAGCCCAGCCTGTGCCTCCGTGCAATCTGGGCAAGAGGTCCCATATAGATGCTAAAAAGCATTGGGGATAGCACCGCCCCTTGTGGCACTCCACACACCAGCGGGTGCCTCTGGGACATCTGCTCCCCCAGCGCCACTCTCTGTCCCTGACCTTGGAGAAACAAGGCAAGCCATTGCAAGGCAAGCCCCTGAACCCCCGTGTCAGCGAGGTGGTGACTGGTGGTCGACCGTGCTGAACACAGCCGACAGTTCTAACAACACCATCACCGCTGTTCCGCCCCGATCCAGATGCCGTCGGAGGTCGTCTGTGAGGGCGACCAGAGCCGTCTCCATCCCATGACCTGGCCGGAAGCCGGACTGAAATGGGCCGAGCGCAGAAGTGTCATCCAGAAAGCCCTGCAACTGAATCTCTGCTGCCCTCTCTAAGATCTTGCCCAAATAGGGCAAGTTGGAAACCGGCTGATAGTTGGCCGATTCGGCCGGATCCAATGATAGTTTTTTCAAGAGGGGGCGGACCATCGCTTCCTTGAGTGCCCCCGGGAACAGTCCCTCCCCAAAGGACTTGTTGATAATATCCCTGAGGGCACCTTGCAGCCCCTCGCGGCCAGCTTTTATAAGCCACGAAGGGCACGGATCAAGGCTGGATGAGGTTGGGCGTACAGTAGAGAGCAGCCTGTCGACTTCCTCCAGATTGAGTGAACCGAAATAATCCAGAATGGAACTAGGAGGTGTGCATGGAGCCTCGAGTTCACTAACTGTCTCAAGTGTGGCTGGGAGGTCACGGTGGAGCAGCAGTATTTTGTCTGCAAAATGGCTCGCAAAGGCCTCACAGCCAATATCCAATTCCCTATCATTTAGTCTGCTCTGTGGCATCTCTGTTAGAGACCGAATAGTTCTAAATAATTGTGCTGGGTGCGAGCTTGCAGACACAATCTCAGCCGCATAGAATTCTCTCTTCGCGGCCTTGACTGCAACCTCATAGGAACTCATAAACACCCTTTAAGATGCTCTTGATGCTTTGTTGCAGGCATGCCACCAGCATCTCTCCAACCGTCTGAGTCCTCGTTTCATCTGTCACAGCTCCCCAGTGTACCAGGAAGCCAGCTTAGAGTGGGGGCGCAGAGGACGTCGGGGGGCGACCTCGTCGATGGCTGCCGAGAGCCAGCTTTGCCAGTCCCTGACCAGCTCATCCAGTGAGCCGCCAGGGGGCATGGGATCCCACAGAGCCATCAGGAGCCGCTGAGGGTCCATCTGACTCTGCAGGCGAGCCAAAATAGGCTCACTGCCCACATAGGGTCTGAGTGACACCTTCAGATGGGCCTTCAGGGCATGGTGGTCCAACCATGGTGCTGCCGAGGCAGTAATCCGGTCCACCATAACCCCCACCACAAAAATCAAGTCGAGCGTATGCCTGGCCTGGTGTGTGGGCACCGTTACACATTGGGTGAGTCCTAGTGCCGCCATGGCCAACATCAGGTCCATCGCCAGCCCAGAGGCCGCGTCCTCGGCATGGACGTTGAAGTCACCCAGGACCATAAGCCGAGGGTGCTCCAACGCCCAGCTGGCCACGGCATCGACCAGAGATGGCAGGCTAGTGGGTGGTGCATTAGGCTGCTGGTACACACCGAAATAGCCAAACTCGCCTCGGCTTCCCACATCAGGCCAGAGCATCTTATCTCGCAAGTTTCAGCAGCGGGAGCGCCCTGTAGGAGTAAGCCGCCTGAATGACGAGCGCCACCCCTTCCCCCCACCCCTCAGTCCGTGATTGGTGAAGGACCGGGAACCCAGGTGGAGCCATCTGGGAGAGAGACACCGTCTCTTCATCCCGCACTCAGGTCTCAGTCACGCAAGCCAGGTCCACCCCCTGCTCGAATAAGAAGTCTCGCAAAGTGGAGGTCTTATTCCTTATAGACCTAGCATTGCACAACATCAATGTCGGAGGGGGGTCACTCCCAGCCCCACTGTCTGCCACCCTCGGGATGGGACACAGCCTGGAAGGGGGTCGAGCTTCTCTGTTTCTCCGCCTTCTTCCATTCATTACCTGCCTGGTCCCACCGCTATACTTCCCCCCTCTCCAAGAATTGTGCAAGTATAAATTTAAATGTATAGATAAGCATCTACATCAGGGGTGTCAAACTTGCAGCTCATGGGACGGAACCAGCCCACCCAGGGCTTTAATCTGGCTCACGGCTCTCTTCTCCCTCTCCCCTGCCTGTCCTCACCCTTCCAGGGGAGATCCGGACTGCCAGACTCCCCAGCTGGCTGGGCCTCCTTTTCACCTATTCTGCAAGAAGTTCTTCTGGGCTAGAGCACAAAAAAAGTTGCGAAGAAAATGCAAAATGGATTTTCTTTTAAGGTCTCTGGGCCCAGATAGACTACTCTGGGACTAGAATGACAGCCCCCATAGTGGAATGACAGTCCCTGGGAGTAGCAGCTGCATTCTAGGAATGGGATTAATCTCTGGGGGCTGTCATTCTAGTCCCAGAGTAGTCTGTCTGGACCCAGAAACCTTAATGGAAAATCCATTCCGCATTTTCTTCGCAACTTTTTTTGCACTGCAATGCATTTCAATGGAGTGGAGCTCAAGTAGTTTCAGTTTCTAGTGTTTGTATGCCAACTGAAGTTGTCTCCTTGCAAATTATGGGCTGATGTTTTGAGCTAGCTTGTCTTTGCTGAATGGACCTGAGAACAGGTGCCTGAGTGAGTACTCTAACCTGGGAACCCACATCCAAAGGGGGACATTACAGTGGAAAGCCACTTCCACTCTGAGTAGACCTGGAAAAGGGGGGGGGGGTTGCAATGCCCAGCCATTTCATCTTTTCCTAGTCTTGGAGCATTTTGTATTTTTAGTTTCTGCTGTGGTCCTTGTGCTTTTTCTTGATGTTTTATTTTAAAAATTGCATTGCTAAATCTCACTATCCCCCCACCTTTCCATTTTAGGTAGGCATCTTTTAAGGGCGGGGGAAGGTTTGGGAGGTGTCAGTTATCAAAGACTGTTCAATAAACAAAATGTGGCAAGAGTATCACAGTTTTAAGCATGTTTGTATTTAAGTTTTTTAAAAGCTTTAATTGTGTTTGTCAGTGTCCTTTATAAAGTTAACATCTTTGCTACCTGGCATAATATTTTATGACACACATGGCCTGGCCCGACAGAGTCCCATTTATGTCAGATCCGGCCCTCGTACCAAATGAGTTTGACATCCTTGATCTATGTGGATGCATAAATGCAGTTTAGGAAAGAATCACCAGATGGCATAATCGAGCCTTGAAAATATATCTAAGCATCCTTGGTTTTAATGACAATAAAGTCCCAGTTTCACTAAAATTAATAGGAGCGTTTCCTGCTGTGGTTTACATCAAATTTTTCAAGTTCAGTGTTCCTCCCACGGTCTGCTGCGCTGCACCTGATTGTAAGTGCCTCAGTCATTGCAAGGAGAGAATGACTGTCGTATGAAATAGAGGAATTAAGATGACTGCAGTTCTCTTCCATGTAAGTCTGCTGATGCTGCAAAAAAATAACACAGAATCTCCTGGCATCCTGAAGGATAAATTTATTGTGGCATAAGTATGAGGGGTCCTCTTCCTGAGATGCATATTATATTCAGCAGTTATGTGTCTGCTAATTTCCATTCTTGCTTCATGGGAATATTTAGGATGTCAGGGTTGGTGCATTTCTGGGAGAGTCTTTTACCTTCAACCTTCAAAAATTTTTTGCCTACTTTGTATACTAGGGAATGGGAGGTGTCCAAGCCATTTTTATTTAAATCACTTTTTAAAAATTTAAAGATGGCAGTGTATTTCAGAAATATACCATCACCACCCCAAAGAACCCCTTGATATAATGTGCAGGTTTCTTTTCTCAATGTGTGGTGGGATTCAATACCCACTTTCCTTAAATGCTAGTAGCATGATGTTATTACTTAAGGATACAGCCTTATCTTAGCCTGCATGCTCAAAAGTGGGAATCTTGACTTTGCCATAGAAGTTTGCTGGGTGATTTTGGGGTAGTCAGTCACAGAATCCTATCACAAACACCTGAAGCTACCTTATATTGAATCAGGCCATTGGTCTACCAAGGTTAGCATTCTTTGTTCAGACTGTCAGTGTCTCCCCAGGCTGTCAGATGGAGGTCTTTCACATCACGTCACCTGATAGTTTTAGCTGGAAATGCTGGTGATCAAATGTAATACCTTCTGTATACCAAGCTGATAACCACTGAACCACAGCCTCCCCTTTGTCTAAGTCTAACCTACGTCACAAGATTGTTGTGAGGATAAAATGGAAGAGAGGAGAATGATGTGAGCTGCTTTGGGTCCCCACTGGGGGGGAAAGGTGAGGTATAAATGAATTAAATAAATATAATAATATGTTCCATTGATTTCAGTTGACCTCTGAAGTCAGGACATTTTACAGAACAATCTTGGGTTGCATCTGAGCTGCAGTACCCAGCTGCGGCACAACTCTGGTGCTGCTAGTCACCTCCCTAAGGGCTGAATGGGGGGAAAGGTACCTTGTCAGTGTTGCTAGGCACTGCCGTGGTGGTGTTCACAGAGTTTTGGCCACAATGTTTCATCCCAGTGTTGCTGGGAAGGGGCAGCGTGATAGGGCAGGCAGGACCAATGGGAGTAATGAATTGTGGGGGCCAAGCCAAGCATCTGTCACTGGCAGGCTGCAAAGGGGTGGGCCACAGGAGCCATGCTCCTCCTCTGCAACATACACACCCTTAAAGAGACCAGCTCCCATCAGAAGTAATTGGGGAAGGGGGCATCACTCATCTACCCCATGAGCTCCTCAAGTTGTTGCTCCGCACACAGGGCCCCTAAGGGCTGCAATGGACAAGAATATGGATGTGCGGGTGCCATCCATTCACCAGGAGCCATGCTGTCCAGTAGGGTGCCCATGCTGTCGAAGACCATCCCCAGCCCCTCCTCGCTCGCTCGTCTTGGTGAGCGAGCGAGGAACGACGCGGGGGAGGGCTCTATGGGGGCTGCTTCTTTCTCTCTAGAGTCACACTGCAGCTGTGGCACGAATCTAGAGATAAGGAGTGCGGGGGCAGGGCTTGTCGCCACCACCATTTGTGCTGGCTTCTGAGCTCCCGGAGCGGTGCTCTGACGGGCTCTGGCCCCAAATGACCCCTGCTCCTGGGTCTTGGGACTGCATCTAGGGCTGTTCCATGAGAGACCCACCATGACATTCTCATGTGGATGGATCCCTGCCATGCCAGGACCAATGCTCCCTCTAAGCTGTGGAGTCTTGTGAGCAAAAATCCTACTTTGTCTAGCTCACACCAACCCAGCTTAGAGGGAACACTGGCCAGGACATCTCTCCCCATCCTCCTCTGCCTGTTTCCACAAGGTGAGTGGGGCAACCCCACCATTGCTGCCTGTGGGGGTCTGTGCCTTTGGCTGGGGGGGACAGCAGCCTGACCCATAGCCTTTCCCTCCAGCTGCTGTGGCAACATTATTGTCATGATGGAGCCCTGCCTCAGTTGTGTCTTCGAGGATAATGTGGCTCGTGTGGCACACTTTACATGTTCCCGCCTCCCAGAGTCCGCAACAAATACCAGCACCTGAGATATGCATACTGGTTGAGTTTCATTAAAGGATCCAAGGACCACAGAGTGGTTAAGTGTGGGATTGTGGTGCTTCCTAGTGATAGCTCACTCAGTCCTTTGCCACTAGGGGTGCCTTCCTGATGGGCATGGGGAAGAAAAAGGCAGTAGGCTGGATGTGTCTGCGCTTTACTGAGGGCCAGCTTCTGCTGCAGAGAGGGCACATGGTGGGGTTTTGGCTCTGTGGTTGGGGTGAGGGCTCTCCCTGTTGGATTGGCACCTCTATATGGAGGGAAACACATGGTGGAGCAGCCACCAGTGTTCCTTGTTGGCAGCTTGAAAGGCATTCAACAGTCTGACAGGGGCTGCCATGCGACAATCCGGGCACCCTGTCTGACGTTCCAATTCCACAAGGCAGCCCCCCCCCAGGTGTCAGTATCTAGAACTTCCTCTCCTGAGTCAGCATCATTTCAGAACCAGTGTTCCCTCTGATCTGAGTTAGTGTGAGCTCGCTCACAGTTTTTTAGCCTCCAGCTCACAGATTTTTGTCTTAGCGCAGGAAGGATGGCTCCAGAGCAAACTAATTTATGCAGTAGCCAAATCACTCACTCACAACTTTCATGCCAGTAGCTCACAAAGTAGAATTTTTGCTCACAAGACTCACAGCTGAGAGAGAGCATTGGTCAGAACCTTGGTATATCAGGAGAAGCACTTTGTCAGCAACATCAGGGCATTCTGCTCCTGCAAGGGAAAGGATTTGGTCATCATGTGGGATCACTCAGCACTCAGGTTGGTGGCATGCTACTGCTCACCACCATCACCACCCCCGCTGCTGGGTTCAGGAGCAGGAGATGCTGTATCCAGTGTGGCTAGTTGCCACTGTTGTTGGCCGGGGGGCGGGGCAGGGGGTTGGAGAAAGGATGTCTTGCTTACCTGTTCATGTGTGGCTGACCCTTAGGATCCCAGCAGAGGAGCTGGTGTACTTCTTAGGGCCAAAAGCTGGGAAATGTCAGCCACAAAGTGTGGACTTTGCTCTCCTTGTGGTGTGTCCCCACCAAGTGCTCACCCAGTGGCGCTAAGTGTTTTGACCACCACTGAGGTGTGTTTGTGCTCGCTCTAAGTCTGCATGGCAGGGAGCTGTCAGACAGCATGCTGTGACATATGCGCTAACTCTTGGCTTGTGGAGTGATCTCCTAGAACCATTTGTAGGGTGGGGTGTGTGATTGGGTGCTGAGGAGAGGCACGGCTGGTGTGGGGGAGGGTGCTGATTGGGTGCACACTTAGTTGGTATCCTGAGCTGCTGGGGTTCCATGGCGTGGCTGCAGCTGTGTGGGGAGGAAATCAGTTTGGAGTTACCATGGCCACCAATGGGTTACACCAGCATTTTTACCAGCACCTGTTCTGGGGGGTGTTCCCATGCTGAAAAAGCTTAGGGAGCCACCTAACTGTCACCAAGTCCCCTGGAATAGCCACATTTGCACCTGTGCAGGGGTTTGCACTGTCGCTCCACCAGTGTGTGGCTGCGGCACAGCTGCACCAGTGGAACTGAGCGGCCCAGCAGCACTTGTGTCCCACACCAGTATAAATGGCCCTTATGGCGGCATAACTCCAAGTTACACCACCATAAGGGCCAGTTGGCTCCCTGTGCCCCCCCCCAGCCTTAGGATTGCACTGTTAGTTTGATATTTGGGGTACTGTTTATACTGCAGTCCTAAGGACACTTTCCTGGGAGTAAATCCCATTGAATAGACCTGAGTAGGATTCTGAATAGACCTGCTTAATTTCAATTCAAGATTTATAAAATCTTCACAGTTGTAATCCACCATCCTTAAACTAGCAAACCAAAAGTTGAATTACAGTAATGAATGGGACAGTATCATAAAAAGAAATTATTCAGGAATGATGGAAGTGGTTGAAGTGCATAGGACATAGTGCTAAGGATAGAATTTGTCAAGTTCAGCCACTGATGATGATCCAAACTATAGCACAGATTGGGTGCACTCATGCCATGCTTTCACAAACAAGTATTTTATTGCTATTTATCTGATAGGTAATAGTAGTGATAGTCAAGACAGCATGAGGCTGCCAAAAGGCTAATACCAGTGTGTGATTTCTACCATGATCGCTTCCATTGATGGAAGTGTGCTGCAAAAGAAACCACTCTGCAAAGACATAATAATTGCCTTGCTTGAACATCTTGGATGCATAACAGAAAATAAAGAAGAGAGAATTCTCTGTTTAGTGTTTGTCTGCACAATGACTGTACACAGGTCGGTACTGAAATGAAACTGATTTAGCCACTTGCTGGCCTGCAACATCTATCTTGAATACATCTGAGGCTGTATTTAGGATCCATTCACAACTGAATGCCCAATCCAAGTCACGCTGTTCTGAAAAGAAGTGAATATAAGGTAATTCTATAATGTGAAGTAATTCCATACTTCGAGAAATAGCATAAGATGGTCACAGATTTGGACGCCCAGCTCCCAGGACTCAGATGAACCCAAGGATATCTAGATGACTTGTGGATCTCTCTTTCTGATGTTAGAACATTTCAGTCAGCTCTTTGTTTCTTTTGGCTATGACAACTATTCATGGCTTTCCTTTGAGCCAAAAACAAAGTTACTGTGATACACTGAGCAGAATTATTCCATTGCATGTATGACACGAAGCAGGAAGTTTTAAAAATCTCATGTGATTTCTATCTTGTTTATGAAGCAAAGAGGTCTGAACGAACTTTCAAGGAGACATTTGTTCCAAGGCAAACTTTGATTTTCCCCCCCTCTCAGTCTTCATTTTTTTTCTCATAATGGTGAAGAGAGAGACTGTGGTAGGTGCTCCCATAGCTTCTTCAGAGGAGAAGGGAAGAAGTGGAAGTCTGGAACAGATTTATTATAACAGATCTGGTTGGTGAAACCTGCTGTTCAATGATGCACATTTTAAGGTAGTTGCGTTCCCTTTGAGTAAATGCAGTCAAATCAGCATAAATGAAAGCGTGCTGTCTTGTTTAACCCAAATATCTCTTTCAATTTTTGATTGTAAAAACAGTTCATTTGTAAAAGCTGCAAAAATGGCCAAGCAAGATTAATTTCCTCTATTTTTTCCCCTGTACCAATAAAGAGCTACTTGGTATCAACTAATAACTTTGGATCTTAACCAGCGTCCGTGAGGCATAATGGTTTCTGGGTTGTTCTGAGTAAAACACTTCCAATGCCAGAGCCAATATTTTGTGAACTCAGCCAGACTCCATTTCTTTTTTACTTGGAAGGAACTTGAAGCCTTCTTACTCCTGAGGGTACGAAAGGTCCTGCTGAGAATTCACTTGTGAGTGCGTCAGTGTTGCGTTAACCTCACTGCTGTTTTGAGATCTTCTGCTCTTCCTCTTCTTCCCACTCAGCTCAAGATTTAACTTGGCAGCCCTCTAGGTTCTCAGAGTAGCTGGTTCAACTGTTTACCATCCCGTTCATCCACCCACATGCAAAAAAGTGAAATCCCAAGATGCTAAAAGTCAACACTGTATTTTTTAGAAAAACAAAACATGAGAATCATGGAATATCTGAGAACTGTAGCAGAAATGTAGCCTCTGTGCGCCCACAGGTTTGTAAGAATTTGAAGGAACTGGCCGGCAGGCTAGGGCTTTTTTTGCCAGGTTATTTCTTGGTGATTTGGGAGGAAATTTGCTCCACTGTTGTGACTACCATCTGTTTTAAATGTGGGACTAGTCACATGTATCTTTCATATACTTCCAAATTACAAACGTATTGTATCAATGAATAAAGGCCAAATAAGGGTGAGTCCAAGTTACGCATTCTTAAGTGTCATTGATTTCCATTGGGGAATTGAGCACATGCTTACAGCTTCCCAGGGAAACTAGTGGGATGCAAACTTTCACTGGAACATTTGGCTGGATTGTTAGATTGCATTATTTTCCCACCCCTTTTCTGTGGGACTCAAAGTGGAATTTATGGCATTAGCCCATGTAGGCATTGACCAGGACCAGACCTACTTAGCATCTGTAACACCCCCACCCCTCTTCTCTGGAGTTCCAGGGCCTAGCACTTACCTTGGTTGGTTTCCTTTGGATAAGGGAATACCGGAGGCTTATGGTGTCTGTAGCATTTGCTTTCTTTGTAGATGAGTCACTGAGGCATCCCATACAAGTAGATGAGTCACTGAGGCATCCCACAGGGCAGTGACCCACCAGACCACATCCGATCCCCAGAGACAGGCACCCTGAACCCTCAGGGGGGGTTCAGCCAAATCACAGCAGCCTGCCTGTTTGGCTTACTCTTTCCAAACCTATACTATGGTTTGTTTTCACAGAGACCCATGTGCTCATTACCTTCAGGTGAGAGGGATCATCTGAGATTACCTGCCTTTTAAGGCCGATCTGGAAGATACCTGCAGCTGTTAAGATGCATTGGGCTGGCTCTTGCCAATTTCAAGTAACGGAAAGAACCAGTGTGGTATAGTGGGAGCTTTTAGTGGCTCCCATGGAGCTCTGTGGGTCAGAGTAAATGATGCAATCTGCAACATGGCTAAGAGGAGATAAGCTGCAGGTGATAAATTCAGCAGGAGTCCCTGGATTTTTTTTTAAAAAAATGCACAAGCCCTATCTCTAACCCATACTCCACCAGTTATATTGACCTTTTGCTAATTTTAAAACAATGAAAGACTTAAAATGTCTTAATTTTTGTTATACACCAATCTTTTTTTTTTCTTCATTTGAATTATTTGCTGTGTATATTTGTGTGACTGGGTAGGTGGGCGAAAAAAATAATAACCTGTATCTTGGAATATGCCACCAAAATACGTAGCTAAACTGCTTTAATGTTCTGCATGTGAAACAAAAATAGATTTCCCTGAGGGCTACAATTACCACAAGTATGCTGAGATTAATAATGGAGTAATGGTGTGTGGGTGGCTGAGGTCATTATTAGCCAATAAATAGAAGATTAAGAATTGGTTAGAGGATTTAATGTCTGCATGAGACAAACTGAGCTAAAGTCTCTCTAAGGTCCCCCACCCCCACCCCAGTTGTCTTTCATCCTTGAGACCAGGCTACCTGCAGTACTTAGTCATATAATATAATTTATTTTTAGAAAAGAAATTCAGGCATAATAACATAGAGTGCATTTTTTCTCCATTTGTTTTGCCAGGATAGCCATGAGTACATATCAGAGTCTTTCTTTCTTTGTCTTGTATTCATATATGAATACAATCCAGCCAAGCTCAATTCATTTAAACTCCAGTGATTTCAATGAAAGAATTAAGTAAGTGCTGAAATCTCCTCCTCTTAAATCAATAGTAATTTGAAGTACTTAACTTTGGCTAGATGTGCCCTGCATTATTAAGATAGGTATATATATTTGTGTAGGCTTCTCTAAAGTTCAACTAATCTATTTCCGGACATAAGTATTTCTGGGGAAATGTGCCCAATTGTAATCTCAATTGCTTTACTTTAATCATGCATTCATAATTATTTTCCCTTTCCTTACACTAATGAGAAGGTCTTACAGCACTGATGTATTGATTTAGAATGACAGATTTTTGGCTATCATATGCCTTTGGTAAGAAATGGAAGATGTGTTTCCATGGTAAAGGAGTAAAGAGTTCATAGATTTATAAAATGAGTGTGCAGCTGCCAAGTTACAAAATAGTAAGTAGAAGTAAAGTTTGTTTTAATTTCTGCAGTGCTATTATAAACATGAGAAGTATAATGTCAAAACCTGGTGCCTTTGAAGAGGGAGTTTAGAGCATTAGACTCTTGGGCTGCGGTCACATGGTCCTTTAAAGCGGGAGTCAGTTTCAGACCCCGGGAAAATCACTTGGGCACTCAAGCGCCCAAGTGCAAGAAAGGGAAAAAAAATGCCCTGCACTCCGCTCCGGGCCTTAACCCCGCTGGCCACTGCCTGGCACCCCCCCCCCATGCTTCTCCCAACTTCTGATCAGGTGGCAGCCGGCGGGGCTCAGGGCCTGGAGCGGAGCGCAGGGCGAGCCAGCCAGCCAGTTCCTCCTGCAGTGTTTCAGATCTGATTTGGGGCATTTAATGAAAATGAACCACTGGTAGGCTTTAATATTTCCGAGCGGGGAAAGGGGGCTGATTAAAATTAGCGATCGGGTTGGGGGGGGGACTCTTCAGCCATGCGCGGGCATGCGGGTGGCCCTCACCTTGCCTCCCCCAGCTGCCACCGCTGGGTTGGGATTTGTGATCATCCCAACCCAAAAGAAAACATCCTGGATTATAGTTCAGTGGGACTTTATCCGGGATTAGGGTGCTGTGTGACCATGGCCTTGATTTTAAATAAATTTACTGTTTCAACAGTCATGCTAATTTTTGACAGGAAACTAGAGAGGACCTCAAAAAGGTCAAATATTAACTAAATGTCACTTCAGATAATGTAAGAGAACATTAACATGCCCCCTATAAAACACACACTGCCTTTAGTTGAAAGCTCTGTGGAATAAAACTTAACTTGCCTTATCAAAACCAGGAGGATAAATCTGTGAAGAGTTCTATAACTCGGGTGCCACCACTGAGAAAACTCTAAATGTTGTTGTGACTACTTTGGGTAATGAGGGACACTCACCAAAGAAACTCTTCAGCTGATGGTCAATGTATGGGAAGGACAGTACTCACAGAAAGTGTGTCTTCTGTTAAACAGGCCCAGGCTAGGCTATACTGAGCTTTAAAACAGCATCCTGAATTGCACCTAAAGATTTGCATGTCTTCAGTGTACTAATAGCTCCCTCCTTCCCTCCCTCTCTCTTTGAATATATGGGTTCTAGATACAGTTTAAGACTGAATACATCTTGATAAAATATCAGTACCACTTTTGACAGAGCTCACTTCCGCAGATAAAGCAACACAGTGGCGGATGAGGTGGCCACATAAAGTGGAGGTCAGAGCTCCCCTACCTGCAGTGCTTGCATAGAAGAAGGAGATACGGAAGATGTATCATATGCAGGATAGAAGGATAAAGAAAAGCTATATGCGCTGAACTTTCAGTTCTTCTACAGAACTCTGTCTCTTTACATATGGTCGCTCTAGCAATGTAAGAGAACAAGAGACCAGATAGGCACACTTATGGCTCAGACCAAGATTTGGCACTGCCGCAGTGAGTCCAGAAGGAGCTTTGGTCTTGCCTGTGTTACTCTCCCCTTCCTGCTTTCTGTAATGGATCATGAGCTAAATAACGACAGTCTGGATTGTGGCATGCTGTGCTTTGCCACTACATCCAGAGCAGCAAACCCTTTCCTTGGCCCATGCTAGTCCAATCTCATCAGATGCTACACAAGGTTGGCCCTGGCTAGCACTTGGATGGGAGACCTCCAAGGAAGTCCAAGGCTACATGGAGGCAGGCAATGGCAGACCAACCGGGAACTGGTAACCCTAGCCCAGCTGGTTCACTGAAGGCAAAACAATGGGTTTTTCCCCCTGAAGCCATGGACCTTACTGTCTTTGTTTTAATGTTATGTGGCGCAGTTGTATCATGCTCATCATGGAGTTCAGGGCAGTGAGTGTGGGGCGTTCTTGTCCGGGCACTAACCAGAGCCAACCTTGTGCTTCAGTGAGGTGACCGCATCATATTTCTTCTAACCACACCCGGTGATCCTCAGCTTTAGTTGACAGGGGATGAGGCATTTGTGTGTGTGTGTGTAATATTTCTTATTTACTGGTTCTACAGTCCCATATATTATATGAGTATTGGTACATTTTCTTGCGAAGTATGTGTAGTGTCAGTTTTGCCTGTTGTCATACAGTGATGTGGCAGTTTGGGGCACTGATACATCCTTATCTCATCCTCTAAAAATGGAAAATTTCAGGCCTAAGGAGGATTTATTTTAAGAAAGAAATGTTACCAAGCTATGTTACTCAGACTCCAGTCATATCACAATTCTTTATTACAGTCTGACATTTGAGAGATAACTTGGCAAGGCAAATCATGGCCTCAAGCAAGACTCTTGATCTGCCTATGGGCCGGCGAGTCTGATTCCAAATTACTTTGTATAAGTCTGGCCTAGAACTTCAGCCTCTTGCTGCCCAAGCAGTTGCTAATTCACCTAAACACAATTCATCTGTACTGAAGACAGGACAGTGCAAAGCTGCTAGCCATATATCATATGCCTCAATTTGTCCCTCATAATCTGTGCTGGGGGGTTTCTTCTAATTGTCCAAATTCAAACCATCTTTGCTCAAGAAACATATAACCACGTTGCATAAATCAGCAGGCATTAAGTGTTCTACAGTCTGTCAAAATGTTAATATGCACCATAAGGGAAATTTTCACATCATTCGGGTACACTCAGCTTAACCTTTGGGGAGTCACTTGAGACTATCTCAATTCTGCATTGCAAGTTACAGCTAAGGAGTGATTCATGCAGTACTTGAAACATAAAATCAGAGAGGCCCTGATGTATAGCTTACTACTTTCAGGTGGACAGTTAGCAGAGAGAAGACATAATCATTTGTGGCACCCTGATTTATGGAAAGGTAACAGTAACATTGCGAAAGGGAGACCTTTGTAAGTGTGGTGCTGTAGTCGTCCCCACATAAGAGCCTACTTGTAAACGAAATCTTAAATTGGGGCATTAATGGTACACACAAATACCAGCAACATGATTCAGTTGTGCTTCCAAATTGGTGAAAGATGTGCTCAGAACTTTTATTTGATTTAGTTTTGTTTTATTTATTTATTTACAGAATTTATACCCTGCCTTTCTGTCTTCATAAGAGTCACCCGCGTGGCTAAAATAGTAAAAATATATTCATTAAAAACTTCATCTTAAAAACCACTGAAACCAAGCTAACACACATTTTAGATGTGTTTTGGATATGTTTCAGTTCTTTACAAAATTATTTTCATTATACTTACTACACGTTTCTTTTGTTCTTCTTCTTGTTGTCATATTTTGGCTTTTGTTTCCACTGGAAATGCTTCAATTTCCACAAATAACACAGCAGAAAAACCAGATTTACCTTGCTTACAGTGGCCATAATTACTTGAGTACTCCGTGCACTTCACATGGGTGATTAGTGCCAAATTCCAAACAGTTTAAATAGCTCTGCACCTGAGTGGTTCTGCACACTGGGGCAGTGTTCAGCATGGCAAGTAGCTGGGCGGCCACTATTGGCAAGGACTCAAACTGAACTTAAGTTTGGCAAGCTGGAAAATTCCTTGGGTCGTAGACAGATTGATGATGTCATAGACAAATTGTGCATCATTTGAAACCAGCTACATTTCAAGCATCTGCGCTGATTTTGTAACTAAATGATCAGCAGCACTCATCACGTTGCCACATGTTCGGAAGTTACTGATGGAACTGGCTGCGCTTCCCTGGCACAAAGTATTTGTGGTCCAATGTAGAACACACAGTGAACACACTCAACTCTGGGAGTCAGGCAAGCACAGTTAAGGAAATCCCCGCTTCGGGAGCTAACTTTTTTCTGCCAAGTGGAGAGTGGGGAGCAGTTGTAGGAAAGTGTTATGAGAACCTGTGTGCCCAGAGCCTCTGAAATACCATTTAGAATAGTTGTAACACTGATCATATTTTTCAGTTGTTTGACGGTGCTGCTTTTCAGTTAGGAAAGGTGTGGTCATCCAGCAGTGGTTTTCGCTGGTTTCAATGAGAAACCCAGTTTAAACTGTAATTCCCCCTATCCAGTTGAGATGAAATCTGCAGGCTTTGGATCCAAGGAATTTTCCTGCCTGCCAAGCTTCAGACAGATAGGAGAAAGTCTTGCTGTTGAAGAGACAATTAAAATTTTTGCCTGCAGAGCAAAGTGTGACAGCATTGGCACGTCACTGAGTTTTTCCAGCATCCTCAACCAGACAGTGGGCAAGGGCCAATTTTTAATATATATATATATTAGAAAAGACTGCATGCACAGGCAAGGATGCAACATCATTCTCCACTTACCATGCTGCAGTAGATTAGTTCCAGCATTTTCCTAAGACAACAAAGAATTAATAGTCATTTCCCGAGACTACTAATGATCATTGTCCTAGGAAACTGGATTTGAAAGAGGCAATTTAGAGCTGCCAAGTCCCCCCGGGGGGGGCAGGGAGTCCCCCGTTAAAGGCGTCCCCAATCCACCAGTCCGGATTCAGCTAGTGGGGGAAACCCCACCATGAAGTGGCCCAATCCAGACAACTGCCCAGCATGATGACATCACCCGGAAGCGACGTCATCACGCTGGGCACGTTGCCGGGGTGACGCTCTAGCAATCGCCCTGAAAACTATGGCACCATAGAGTTTCAGGGCGATTTCCAGAGCGTCACCCCGGCAATGTGCCCAGCATCATGATGTCTCTTCTGGGTGATGTCATCCAGGCATGCACGTGCAAAGCGCATGCACAGAACTCCTGGAGAAAGGACAGGACTCCCCCGCTTTCATGCCAGTAAGACTTGGCAACCCTAAGACAATTTGATTTCTGTTCTGATTATTTAATATCCAAATGTACATGCTTAGGACTGGTCCATATGATTAATGTCATAAGACTTTCAGGGTTTCTTAATTTAAAATATGTCTCTCCCGCTCTCGCAATGAAATGTTCTTGTGCTGGGCTGATTCTATTGTAGTAATACAAATTATTGGAGGGATAAAGCTAGTCCCCTCCAAGAGTATTTCAGATAGTCAGGGGAAGGCTGTTTATATAATATTTTATACATCTAATAATATCTAGGCTATTCTATTTGAATAATATTTGAATAGGCTTCACACATATTTGATATTCTAGCTGAATATGTTTAATATATAATGTGCTTCATTGTTGTTTTAAATGGGATCTTTGGAATATTATTCTTGGCAGCTAATTTTGCATGTGTCAGAGGTTTCATCCTGTGCATAAATGTATTACAGAGTCCTTTGACTACCTGTCTGTATTTCATAAACTTGGCAGCAATGTCTGAGAAGGCAATTTAATTATATTTTGGGTTTATTGTCCTTGGACCAAGTCCTGTGTCTTCAAATATACACGTCAAGATTCATATGTCCTGAAAAGTTGCAGAAATAGTGCCATTGCAGTCCATGACCTGGATATCATCCAGATCATCCTTCTCTGTCAGCAAAAGCTTCAGCATGATTCCTGTAGTTTATTGTGCGGAGAACTACCCCTTGCCCTGCAGTAGCCTTGTTGTCCCAGAAACACCTCGGCATCAACAGTACGGTATGGGCGAATCACTGCATACAAATGGATGAATCCTGACCAAAGACAGTGACCAGAAATCATAGAAATGATGAAGCCTAGTGGATTATGGGTAACCAACATGGGATATGGGTGGTACAAGCAGCACTGGTAGCAGGAGTTTATGTTGTGCCTACACAGGAAATGTACCAAGCATTTACCATGCAAGGAAAAAAGGACACCACCGCTACCCAAAATCAAAGGGTAGGCTTTCTAGACAACTTTTCTGCCCTGGCCCGGCCTGCTGGAGGATGCTCCCACGTGAGATCAAAGCCCTGCAGGACCTTTTATCATTCAGCCGGGCCTGTAAAACAGAGCTCTTCTGCCAGGCCTTTGGACCAGGTGGCTGGTGTCCAGAAAAAGGGGAGGAGTTGCCCCCCCCCACTGAAGACATCATCTGTGTTCATCCCAGATTAAATGAATTCTAGAGTCCAGTGGCACCAGTATTGATGCAGTTTGTTTTTAAATGCTTGTTTTCATCTTTTAACTGATTGTTTATTATTGTGCTGTGTGGTTGAATGGCCCAACTGTTGTTTGTGATCTGCCCTGAGCCTGTTCATGTGGTGGGTGGAATATACCTTTGAAGAATAAATAAATAAATAATAGGAGCACTTCCCTCTGGTACAAGGAGCTCTTCCCTGTTGCAAGACACTCCTTGCACCAAAAGAAAGTTCCAGTGTTGGCGCAGTGAAATCATGGAATCCAACCCACTGAGCAGATCCTACAGTACCACAGAGATGTATGAATGACCCAAGACAGTTAGCAGGAGTGGGAGCATGGCAGTGCAGTCCTCCGAAGAAGTATACCTAAGCCCGTTGCCTTAATGGTGTTAAAAGGACAGTAACTCTGCTCAGGATGGCACTGTCAAGCACTTTGGAATTCCTTCTTTGTGTAGACAGAGGTAGGCAGCTCAGGACAGCAACATGGTGGTTATCAGGGCTCTTTTTGTAGAAAAAACCCAGCAGGAACTCATCATATTAGGCCACACCCCTGACAGCACAGCTCATTAACATATTAGGCCACACCCGATGTTACCAGAAGTGTGGTCATCCAGCCACATCCACCTTTTGCTTCTTATTCTGTTTACCTTGTTGTCAAAAACAGTTTTGACAAAACCAATAAAAACATTATTTTCTGTCCCATCTATACAAAATCTTGCCTGAACCAATATCTTATGTCCAACAATTATTCCCACACTGGATTGGAATCAATTCCTAAAGGTTAGGTTCCCATGGAAATCAGCTTGCCTTCCTGCAGAACTAGTACACTGAATATGATTTTTAAGGGTTGCCAACCTACAGGTGGGGTCTGGAGATCTCCTGGAATTACAACTGAGCTCCAAACTACAGAGATCAGGTCAATGGCTGCTTTGGAAAGTGGAGTCCATGGCATTATGCCTTGCTTAGGTCCCTCCTTCCCCTAAACCCCACCCTCCACTCCCAAATCTCCAGGGATTTCCTCAACCTGGAGTTGGCAACCCTAGTTCACTGGCAGTTCAACACTAGGAGCCAGTTTGGTGTAGTGATTAAGTGCACGGACTCTAATCTGGGAGAACCGGGTTTGATTCCCCACTCCCCCCCTTGCACCTGCTGGATGACCTTGGGCAAGCCATAGCTCTGTACCAGCTGTTGTCTCGGAGCTCTCTCAGCCCCACCTACCTCACAGGGTATCTGTTGTGGGGAGGGGAAGGGAAAGGAATTTGTAAGACACTCTGAGACTCCCTTGGATAGTGAAAGGCGGGGTATAAATCCAATCTCTTCTTCTTCTAGGTTTGTGGATGCACTGGACGGGAGTAGTTTATGGACTATTTTATTCAAGGTACAAAATTTTATTCTAGGTATAAGATTTCATGTGCCACCCACACTTCTTCAGATGAAAGAAGTGTGCATGCACACAAAAGCTTATACCTTGGATGAAACTTTGGACTCCAACTTTGTTCTGCTGCTTCAGACCAACATGGCTACTCACCAGAATTATTACACTATAATACTTTTTACAAGCAATTATGTAGCAGTGGAGTGGTTACTATGCAGAGTCTGTCCCACAGGTAAAATTATTCTGTGAACAAGTAGTCTTTACCACATAAAAGTATCACTACCATCACAAGATCACCAATCGTTGGAAGTCAACTCCTCAGAAGCAGAAATCTCTCTTATTAGGAGGTTTAAGAACATCAACTTTGCTGGCCCATTAAAGGCAGATGTCAGCCCAGTGGCAGGAGAAGAGGGACAATCATCTTCATCAGAAACTCTGCCCACTTTTTAAATTTCACAAAACAGGCAATCTCCAAAGTGCTGCTGACCATGCTCATTTTTAGTTACAACTCTGTTTCTCTGCAGATGTTCCCCAAAATCTCCCATGCAACAGTCAAGTGTTCTGCCAACACACACAACAATGAAGCTACTTTTTCAGATGTTTTCTCTTGCATGGCAGTAAGCACCAAACCACTTTAATACAGAGTTTAGACACACCTATATTTGCAAGCCATTCCCAACAAGACAGAACAATGAACTTGGGCTTCAAACTTACTTTTCTTAAGCAGAAGATGTCATGAGAAAACTAAAAAGATTCACAAAAATTAAAGATATCGTCAAAACCAGCATTTCCTGGGTTCTCTGCTTTTTTACACACACACCCCTTTTCAATATTTTTTTTATAATAACACAAAGAACAAAGTGAAACAGGAAGGAGGGAAGGAAGGAAGGAAGGAAGGAAGGAAGGTGGGGACAGAGAGAGGGGGGGGAAGGAAGGAAGGAAGGAAGGAAGGAAGGAAGGAAGGAAGGAAGGAAGGAAGGAAGGAAGGAAGGAAGGAAGGAAGGAAGGTGGGGGGGAGAGAGAAGGAAAAGAGATGGGGGAGGCATTTACTGGAGCAGGGAGAGCGACGCAACATCGGCAAGCCAAATGCAGAGCCAGGCCTTTCAGTGCAAAGAGCCAAGCCCCGGTGCTTAATCTCTGGGCGAGGCTTTTTCCTGCTGGCTCTCTGCACTTAAAGGGAAAGCGCCGGGTGGGGCTTTTTCCTGCCGGCTCTCTGCAGGAACTTCCCTTTTAAGTGTAAACAGCTTAGGCCCGGCAGGGAGGGGGCGGGGCAGGCTCAGACGCCAGCCGGAACGGTGTTCCGGTGCGTTCCTGCTGAAAAAGAGCCCTGGTTGTTATTATATAACTGCAATAGATTCTTGTTTGATTAATAATATTGTATTGTGCAGAATTTTTTGCATTTTGTTTACTTCTATATTTTAGGAGTATGGTATATTGGAAGGAAGAATCGTAAGTGCCTTCTGAGCCCCCACAGAGAGGACAGTCCATCCAGAATCGAGGTGTTTCTTCTTGTGTGTTTAAGGAACGTTTCCCATATTGATCTAAAATAATAGCAATAGAAGCCATTGCATTTTTGAAGGTTTCATTTTATTCGACATCTTTTATGAACAAGTTATGAAATATACTTCACAAATTGGAAATATTTACAGTTTCTTTTTAAATATTTACAGTTTCTTTACAGCAAGGCATTGTTCAAGTTTTGACCTATGGCATCCTTAAAGCATTCTGTCTTTCAAAACAAAGACATCAGCATGGTTGTGGCATGCTCATAATTCATTCATTAGTCTCTGTATCTGAAAGGCAAGGCTTTCATTCCTACCATTGTGCAATCCAGCATTTGAACCCTCTCCATTGTCCTGTGGAGGCCAAGGGTTTCTGAAAATCATCAGGAGAGGAATGGTCCACAAAGTCAGTTTCAGGTAGTTCCAAAGAACTATAAAAAGAAATTAGGGAAGTGATCGTTTCTTCTTATCTTCCAAGTATGCAATAAAATACATCTCCAGAATATGGAAAAGAAAATCCAAAGAACCAACTGAAAGGGGATGCCACTGTGCCATTTTTTAAAACTGTGAAATTGTTGCAGATCAGAGCGAAGATTCATTTCTATGCCTTCTTTCAAAGTTGTTGGCATCTGCATGTTGTTGACATCTGAGCTGGCCTTGGCTGGGAGGGCAGGGTAGAAATTTGATAAACGAATAAAGAGAATCCTGAAAATAGTTGTCCCATAAATATAGTGAATCTTTCAGTATGCTCTTCCATTATAAATTAAATGTGGTCCTCCATTGCTCGTGTTGTCTGTCATTTCCTGTAAGAATTGAAATAACTACTTAAAATTAAATGGGATTTTATGTCACTTTGATACATAGCTAATTACAAGTTTTAAGCAACGCAAGGTCTGCAGCCTGGATTCAACTCATTCTTGCTTTCCTTTTGAGAAATATCCCCCGTGTGAGTACGCACATATGCACACACACAAAATAACCACCTTGTATGTCAGTTGCCCCATGGTGGCAGTGTGGGGTTTAGTCATCTGCAGGGGAAAGCTTTGGCAAGCTGTATGCAAAACTGCCTTAGTCTTTTGCATTGCCCAGTATTAGGGGAAGGGTCTGTATGTTTAGGTACCTACACTATGATGCGATGCTGGCTATCATGATTACTTAAGAGCTCTAGAGGCAAACATCCTCCATGCACAAAATGGAAGTGTGTTACAAGAGCAGCAGAAGCTTCTGTATCAGTACCAACCTTAGCCATTCCAGCATGCGGGCAGAATGTTAAACTAGACCACCCCCTACAGCCCTGCACCCAATCCTCTGGTAGGTGCCTTCAATGGCTTGTCAAGACTTATCTAGCCTTCCCTTGGATTCCTGTGTTCCTCACTGGAGCTTTTACTTGACTTTCTCCCTTCATGGTGGTTCCTATGCTGCAAATTCTCTCCAGGTTATGACAGGTTGCAGCTGCTCACCTACATGGATCTCACCTCAGAGTTGGACTCTCATTTCCACTTCTGCTAGGATCCCTTCCCTGGTTGCTTCATGTCTCTATACAGCATCTGGCCCTCTGTGGCTCTTTCACCCTCTGATGTTCCTCAACACCAGGCGACACTTGAACACAGGCAGTACAGCTGATGAAAAGTCCTCACCTACCACAAGCCATGCTAGAAATGGTTTCCCTAAGCAACTCTTCCTTGCAAGTCTAGTCCTAGCCCTGCCATTTGGAATGTCTTGAGGAGGATACTGTGCATATGTTCTAATCATGAAAGAGATGGCAGTTCAGTTTCAACAAACACTTATACCTTGGTCTCTGCTAGGATTTCCAGAAAAGGTGCCAGATAATGTCGATTGAAGGGGGGGTTTGGTGAAGAAGATACTTGTCTGCTGGGAAACAGAATGAGATGTTGCTTAAGAAATAAATAAATAAAAGAAAACCAGTATTATGCAGTCAAACAAACATTGGAGGAGGGCTAAGGAATTCTTTGGCCTCCCAAATTGCTATCTCAGCTTACATTTCCCCATTTGTGAAACTGTAATCATAGAGCTTGTTTACATAATGAGAGAGAGAGATATAACAGAGGCTGTAGCCATAGCTGGAAATTCAGGACTGTTACAGAAAATCAGACATCCCCCCCTTCATTTCTAGTTCTAAGAATTCTACTAGAGAATTTTAGCCTGACATTGTTATGCTCTTCCTTGGGTCCATTTCAGGTCACAATGATTTTGCTCTGCTCGTGGGTACCACCATCTCCAGGTACCGACTATGTTATAGTTCATCACCACACTAAGCCACAGGAAAGAAAATGGCTCCTGCTTATCCAAATATCCATTCTCTTTCTTGCTTCAGCCTCAGGTATGCCTTCTCATCATTTAAAAAAATCCAGGTTTGAAGTGAGATTAAAATTTGTTATTTCATGATCAGATTATGTAAACAAACTCCTAATAGCCTACTTCACATGAATACTATGAAGATGGACAAATTAAGGATGGTAAGAAAAGTTCGATTTTATGTTTAACCATAGTTTTACTGCCTTTGTCGGCTAGGGAGCAAAAATTTAAATTCTCAGATTGTTCTTATTAATCACTGGCATAAATGTAATTATTTGAATTGTACTCCCCATTCAGTTATTAATGTTTGTGCTCATTTCTTGAATTTTAATTGTTATTCACGACACTACAGCCATAATTTAGTTAATGCACCAAGATCTGAGAATTCCTTTCCACTAGGTTTTCCTCCAGTGGAGCAAGGGGAAGGAAATCCTTGGATCTAACCAGTGTGTTTAAGGCATGAAAGAGCTAATAAAGTTGCAACTTTAGATCATGGGCACATCCAACAGAGACCATCTGGATGCTTACAACCTGGAGCAATATTTTAACTGAAGAACAAGCTTCCAAACTTTAGCATCTAATTGTGTAGAGTTTTAAATGCTATTCACCAATGGAGATTTCTGGAGTGTGCTCCAATCATCTAACAAGATCTGATTATGTATTTGTCTGAAAAGTATAACTTCTTAGGGTTGACAACATAAGAACATCGTCACTCCCTAGCATTCAGCATACCTGGGAGGCAACTCTGGTGTCGGGGGAATCACCGGGCAGCTGGGCAGGTCGGTTATTTCAATCCCCCTCAATCTCTAATATAAATATAGCAGTTATAAATAACCAGAAACAAAGAACCAGAAACATATGTATATGCATGATGCTACATCAGTATCAAAATATATAAAAAGGACTTCGTTGTAAGCTAAAGATTTAGCAACAGGTCTGTCCTGGACTGAGCTCTGTCGGACTGTGAGAAGACTTGGATCAGATGTTTCAGTGACCTCACTGCTTACAGACATCCTACATTCAAATCTGCCATGTCAGGGAAGAAATGTCGCCTGAAAAGCTAATTTATTTAGGGGATGCAGGGAGGGCGTTCAACCATTTTGAATCCCCTTTAGCCCTGCCTGTGCATTTTTTAATTGAATGAACCCCCCTCGCAAAAAGAATGTCCAATGTGTTACTGTCATTATGCAAATAGGAAAAAGAACCCCAGATATGTCTTAATACATATTACCCTGCTCTGGCTTCTGTGCATGCAAGTGTACCTCTGCCCACCCTTTTATGGATGCAAAAATGCAAGCCTCAGTAGATGTTCTACTCTGCTGCCTGCATTTCTTAGGCTGACAAATGAAAGCCACTGTCTGGTTGTTTGTTCTCCTGCCTGCCTTCTTGGAGTTCCAGATGCATCCCTCTGGGGTCATTTCAGAAATAGGGAGCAGTGGCAGGAAGACCTGATTTCTTCCAAAAGAGATCCAACTAGCCTTGAGAAATGGGCACTTATCAGGGTATGATGTGCAGACTGAAAGGGATGCATGGGCTGATACCTGGTAAGTCAGCCCTTCAGATATGAGGGTCCTAAACTGTGAAGAGTTTCAAGGTGAACATCTTGGACTGAACCTAGAAACAAATCAGTAGGCAATGCAATTGCTTTAACACAAGGCCTCATGTTCCTATTGGCTGAATGAACCCTGTAAGTTAGTAAAATATAGAGCAGGATGTCATCAGCATATTGATGACTCCTGATTATCCCACTGATAAATGAGATGTTAAACAACATGGGTAGATGTTAAACAACATGGATACGTAGTCTTGCAGAACACTACGTTTAATAGGCCACGCAACTGATTCTATGTCTCTGATGGAAGCATTCCTTGTTTAAAAAACCAAAACTATTGGAGTCCTGTTATCTATACTCCCACTTTCCAATCAGTGTAATAAAATGCAATGGACCTTCGTATCAGAAGCAGCCAATAGATCTAATTGGGTCTAATGGGATCAGTAGAGAAAATATGCCCTGACCCATGCAGAAGTATTCAAGCAAATTTAACACTGTCCTATAACTAGCTGATTTATCTGTTGCCAGACATAGCTTTTTCAATGAAGGCCTCACTACTATCTCTTTAATGGGGTCTGAGAACATTTCCTTCCAGCAGAGACGTATTAATGATCCTAACCATCGTAAAGTGGATCTTTTCCTGGCAAGGATGAATGAGCCAGAAAGAGTAAGGATTTGTTTGGCAGGTGATGGTCTTACCCTGCTAGTGAGAAGCTTTAATTGCCTATCAAACAGGGACACTTTCGCCAACTTACAGTTCCTGAGAGCTTCAACCCAATTTTGTCAATAAAAGACAATCATTGTGTAAAACAATGGGACCTTTCTTCTATGGCTGTGATTTGGCAGTGAAAGATTAATTTGGCGAGAGGTCCGATCCCTGAGCATTTCACCCAATCTGAATAGCAAGCATGACATTACAGTTTTTGTATGTGTTTCCTTTTAAAGTTGGTCTCTCATTAAAACGAGTGGGGGGAAATGAATGAATGTAATGGTTATATAATTTTTTAAAAAACCAAAATGTATTGAAGCAAAATGAAATGAAGCAAAAATGGAAAACAACAGATATTGCCTACCCCTTATTCCTCTGCTTGCACTGTGAAGCTGTGCAATCCAACAATAGATAACACTGCTGATTGTGTCACTTGACTTTCTGTACAATTTGAATCTGTGAATAAGTTCCTGATTTGCAAACAGTTTAGCAGAGGACAGAAAGGAATTTAATATTTTCATGCACTGAGGCATATTGAGAAAGGCCCATTAATTAAACAGCCTTTCCTTCTTTATGAAGCTCTATATTTAGTGGCAAAGCGCTTAGAGAAGTTATACAATGGAACAATGCAGACAATGGATGTATTTTGTTGAAATGGGTGTACTGCAAAAAGATACAGTACCTAAAAATAGCTTTCTATAACAGAATGGAACATATACAGCAGTCAGCAGAGCAGTATTTCATTTCCCTGTTATATCTGAAAATTGAATTCCCCAACTGCCACTGGAATATATTAGAACACTTGAGTTGTTTGGGGGAGAAACACAACAAATCAGGAAATATTCCCAACTTACCTTGTCAGCCATTTCATGGGAGTGATGCAGTGAATGCTCTCTTTCTGAAAACATTCGCCTTTGTTCGTAGCTGGCAAGCCGGCAAGTGAGCCACGAAGAAAGGGTGCACCCCCCAATCCCAATGCATGCCAGGGACATGGATGTAAGATGCAATGAATAGAGAGCCGAGGATTTCTTGGTCAGTGCGCGAAGGAACTGAAAGTTTAATATTCCTCCAATGAGCCCACAGATACAGCAGGCTGAGAAAAGGATCATCTGGTAGGAGACAAGAAAGATTGCATATGTACAAGGTTATCATCTGGAGGAGAAATGACAGAGATGTTGAATATGTATGAACAATGTTTAAAAAGTAGAGACTAAGGATTATGTTGAAGTAACTATCAGCTACTTTATTCACCTGATCAACACAGCAGCCACCACAGGTGGTCATTTGGCCAGATACCTGTAGTGACCAGCCCAAGGCCACACAATAACAGCTGATTCATACATGAAGTTCTAAATATGGTTTAGTCCCCTCTCATGATTGTATCACCCAAGATTCCAAATAGGTGTTTGGTTTGAACTGGGAAGACTAGTATGATTAGAGGCTCACCAAGCTTGCAAACATGTGTTGAGTGGGATTGTTTCAATGGTGGAAGTAATTAAGGACAGATCCTTTGTTCGGGGGCAGGGGGCGCTACCAATTAAAAATATGTGGTGATTGGTGGAAGGTGAAGGCAAAGAAGTGTGGCCAAGTTGCCTTCATTAGAATTAGGCTATTTGGGGAGAGGATGTGTCATTTGTGTGGTTTTCATACTTCTGGTCCCACAAGGATAAGAAGAGTTCAGTCTACACTGGTTCTCCACCACTCCATATGGCCAAAATGGATGATGACGGGACCCATGTAACCTGTGTAGCCTGCCCTATCGATTTCCGAACTCACTGTGTGGTATGTTAGGGCAAAAGGTTTGCACTACCCCACTGTGAAGATAAATAGTGATGATCTAGCACTAAAGAGTTCAAAATGCTCAACAGTTTACATTTCACCCACTGATACATATTACAAGTCATGTGAAAACTTACAACAAGTCCTGATTTTTTCTTGGCACACAGTATTCCACATGCTCCACAAAGCAGAAACTGTAAAGAGAAGAAAAGTAATTATTTTATAGCTAAAGGTCTGGATCAATAGGTAAAACCCTGCTATATAAAGCAATGCAAGTAATAACAGAATTATCCATGGTTTCAAATATGTCTGTATCTGGATATAAAGTTATACTCTTTCAAGGGAAAGCAATTTATAGTGTGTAATTAAGAGAACACAAAGGGGGGGCATGTTACTAACCCTGTTACTAGCTATTGCCTTTTTTCAGACGTACATTCCTTTGGTAGTTCATCCCTGAGTATGTGTGAAATTATAAATATTAACCCTTCTAGAGCATTTGTTCTTATCTGCAGTCAAATAATCTTTATCTGTCTATCCTGGCCTTCCTCCAAACAGCTCAGGATGCCATGCATAGTTTTCCTCTTCCCTATAATACGGCATTTGAAACTCAGCGACTTGGTTCAGACTTGGGAAAGGTGCCAGTGACAATTATTGTCATGAAGTAGTAGTAGTAATATGAAAAAGTCAACTGAATGCTACATTTCAGAATCCAAAACATTCAATGAAAAAAATAGAAACTTAAAATTCCAAAACTGGGCATTCAGATCTCAGTAGGAAAGATGTCTTCCTTTGCAATTGAACCACATCAGATCCACATATCACATCCATGTAAACTCCCCCCCCCCCCCAAATGCTTACACTTGAAGGCTGGATTACATCAAATGCCACCATTTAAAACTGGGGACATTCAACATAGCTCATTCTTTCCTAAAATGTTTGGTTCTATTTCAAGTGTAACCAATCCCAAACACAGAAAATTTAGATAACCTTGAAGTGGTTGATCCTGTCTATCAACTCAAATTCCAGGACAATGTCAAAGCTGACTGTTTACTCAGATCAGCTTTGTGTACTTCAGCCACATCCATGGACCCTAGTCTTCACATCTGAGCGTTCCCTAAAGCACAGAAACTGTACCTAAAAGGAAGAGTAGTTTATTTTTCCCCAGGGGGGCCATCTTCCTTTCTGATAAATATGGCAACTGTGCGGCACTGATTCATGTAGTGAGATGAAATCACGTGCAGTGAGGTGCAGTTTGGAAACTGAAATTTATGATGAATTTCTGGATGAATGGCAGTTGATTCATGTCTGTTCTTTCATACCATCACCTATAAATTCATGCTTTCACCTCATACTCATAATAATTTTTCAGTTACCTCCCAAACCATGCAAAATTTTAAATTAACCCCAAAATAGACCCCCGGGAAGTAAGGCTTGGGCAGAAATAATGTAATCATGATAATCCTGTGCAAATATCCCAAGCACAGAATGTTGAACAGGATGTAGTCTGCCTAAGCATTAAAAGTCTTGATGGGATTGGCAAGCGTCACTCAAATTCAATCACTGAGGGTCTTCAAAGCAAGTATGTTTTATATATTTTCTGCTGATCATCTGTTACGCTGATTGTTCACACAAAAACTGAAGCAGTTCCTTGTTCAAGATATATACCTCCCTAGCAATTCCTGCAGTCTTGGTAAAACAGGCTAAATAATTTGGTTTTATCCTCTGATGGAAACAAACATGCTATTATAGAACATAATAAGTATGTACCCAGCAGTCTCAGGTAATACTTACAGCAAAGGGGGGGGGGGGAATTCCCTGATTAATTTAAGACAGGAAAATGGGGGCTGCAATGAACCCAAAGTGTTCCTCTTCCTCTTTGCAGAACTGTCAGAGGGCTTGGCAGAACAAAGCCACAGCTGGGCTGAAGCAAGCCCAGTAGATAGGGATCCCACACCAGATGTAGTTGCCAGAAAAGCTCAGCAATGGACATTAACAATCACTGGGAGGGGGCATCTCTTGTCCCACAGCCAGCTTCTCCCCAGCCATTTTTCTACTGGCAGAGGAAATTTCTGATTCGTGAGCTCATCCATGAGTAAATAGCTGGGGATGAGCCATTTCAGAGGAGGGGAGGTGGGCCAAGTGCTTGCCCCTTGTACCCATGCTGCAGTTTGAATCTCCACCTGTACATTGCTTCATAGGGAATTGGTGGTAAACCAGTTCTGACACACTGGGTTTCTTTGTTTGTTTGTTTATACCCTTCTTTTCTCTCCAATGGGATCCCAAAACAGCATGCACTTTACACTCCCCTCTTCCATTTTATCTTCACAATAGCAACCGGGCTAACAGAAAGTGCCTGGTCCAAGATCACCTAGCAAGCTTTCATGGCATAGTGGGGTTTTGCACCTGGGTTTCCCAGATCCTTGTCTGACCACTACCTGGTACACTTCCCTCCCACCCTGTCTGTGCCAATGTCGCCTCTAGTTTGGTGTAACGAGAGCCACTGAGAACCAGTTTGGTGTAGTGGTTAGGAGCGTGGACTCTAATCTGGGAGAACCAGGTTTGATTGCCCACTCTTCCACATGCAGCTGCTGGTGTGACCTTGGGTCAGTCACAAATTCTTTCAGAGGTGTTCTCTCAAGGGCAGTTCTTGAGAGAGCTCTCTCAGCCCCACCTATCTCACAGGGTGTCTGTTGTGGGAAGAGCAAGGGAAAGGGATTTCAAGCCGCTCTGAGACTCCTTCAGGTAGTGAAGGCCAGGGTATAAATCCAATCTCTTCTCTTTCTGATTTGGTCCTAAGACACAGTTTTTTTTTCTCAAATGGATATGTTCATCTTCAATTCCTTTTCCAAATCTAGCTCATTTATTGCTTGACCTGGGGCAAGCGCCCCCCCCCCCCCCCATTTCATCACTCAGTTTGCAATCTGGGAATGTTGTGGCCTTGTGATTTTCTAGGGGGGGGGGGGCTGAACAGAGGGGAATCTGGGTCCATATACCAGCAGTAGCTGGATACCATTTTGATACAAAAGCTGCTAGTTGCTATTTTAGCTTCATGTTGATGCCTTGTAGCCAACATTTGGCCCTGTGATATCAAAACAGGGTGAGGCAATGCCTGTCACTCTTACTGTAGCAGCCTTTGGTTAAGAAACGGGGAGACGGGGAATGATGCTGGGTAGCAGAAGAAAACACAGGCTTTGCCTCCAGGTGGATAAGCGTGAAGAAATGTTCCGAAAAACAGGCTTTCATCAAAGGACTTCCTGAAAGCCCCTATTTCAGGCCAAATTAGGTTGCCTGCAAACTATGTATTACCCCTTCCTTTTCTGTACAACTTTATATAAAGCCGGTTAGCCAGACAGAGTTCACACTGCACAAAAATTGTTTCCCAGCACTCCAATATGTGGAATCAATGAAAAATAGTAATTGTAAAATGGAGATTGCATGCAAACACCATGTATCTAATAAAAAGTGCTTGACATGCCCTGACCTGGATAAGAGAAGTCATGTTGGATCAGGCCAATGGCTCATTCAGTCCAACACTCTGTGTCACACAGTGACCAAAATCCAGGTACCACCAGGAGGTAGCCAGGTCTTGTCACGTCACAGAAGCTAAGCAGGGTCAGCCCTGGCTAATATTTGGATGAGAGACCTCCAAGGAATACCAGGGTCATGATGCAGAGGCAGGCAACAGCAAATCACCTCTGAATATCTCTAGCCTTGAAAACCCTACAGGGTCACCATAAGTCAGGTGTGATTTGACTGCACTCTCCACCCCCACTTGATATGCTTTGGAAAGGGATTTCCTGTATCTAGGGTTGGAGGGCGCATGGTACAAAAACGTGGTGGAGCTAAGCAGGTTTTGTGAGTTTAAAGAAACAAAACAAAACTTGAACATTGCACTATAAATGTCAATCCTGAGCAAATGTCTAGAGTCTGGAATCTTAGGTGGGACTAAGAACCAAACTGCTTGTGATGTTTAAGATCCATGATTGGGGATCTATGATTTAACCACAAAAGGCAGCAGTTGTGGGGGGGGGGGGGGGAGAGATATGGATTGGGCTGCAGGCCTAGTAAAAGGATGGTTAATTCTTCCCCCTGTTTTCCTGAATGAAAATGCCCCTTCCCCAGATGCCCATACACAATTTCAGGTAGCCATATTGTGCCTATCTTTCCCCCCCTCCGGGGCTTAAAGTAGCCCGGCAGACCTTTGTTGATTCAGGAAATGGTGCTGAAGGGGGAGGGAAGAGTCAGGCCCTCCCACAGTGCCTTGGCCCTGGTCCATCTCCCCCCCCCCCCCAATGCAGCTGGATTCCCCAACATCATGTGTAGATTGTCACTAAGTCCTATTGGATGTAGCGGAATTTACTTATGCGTAAACAAGCACAGGATCTGGCTGCAAATAGTTGATATATGAAAGAAATTTCTAGGAAAGACATTGAGAACTGGGTGCTTATTGACAGTCAGCATGTCCAGAAGGAGATACAGGAGCATTACACCAGCCTGTCTTTTGCATAATTTGTAGAAACTTGTAGAAAAAGCTATACACATACAGACTATGAAAATATCGGCTCTGTGTGCATGATCAGATCTTGCTGCACAACTGGAGCTCTGTAGATGCATTTTATATGTGTCAAATTTCTTTTGCAAAAGCCTTGATTGTATCCCTCGGGGATAGGGAAGGGAAGGGAAACGGTGGGTACAGTCCCACTGTACATCTGTGCAACAGATAATGTATACAAGGTTTCCCCCCCCCCCATTATCAGACACAGTGAGAGCTAAATGGGGGCTGAGTGTGAATTATGCAAGCATAGAAGGTCAGCCACCTGGGACTATGCCATGGGAAAGTGGTCACCATGCATCTGCATCCAGATTTTGACACGATCAGCTTTGTCTGAACCTTATTCTACAGAGAGAAAACTGATGAGAGGCAGACTGGGAGAATGAAAAGTGGCTGCTTCTGCTTTGACAGTTACTCTAAATGAAAATAGCACTCTCCTTCTCTCCTCTCTCTCACTCCATCTCTCTTTTTAAACTAATTTCAGAAATGAGTCATCAGAAATTTCTATGGAAGTGACAGAAATGCCAATCTGCCAAGTTAACAGTTCTGTTGGTGCCCTTGGCTTTATTCACCCTCTTATTCTTTGTTACTCAATTTCGCATTGTGCCCCATACACCTACACACGTGCAGCTACTTTATCCTGAATCAGGCTGTCAAAGCTGATGTCATCTTCTCTGACAAGGAGCAGATCTCTGAGTCTTTCTCATCACCTGCCACCTGCTCCTTTTAATTAGAGATGTCAGGGACTGAAGCCGGAGCCCTCTGCATGCCAAGCAGATGCTCTACCATTGAGCCATCCTTCCACTCCTGAACTGGTTTTCTATTTGTTTTTGGTAAATGGCTTACATAAGGACTCCACTATAGACCCAGATTGCAGTAGATGCAGTATAATAATGGAACGGGTAGTCAAAAATTTTCCAGTGAGGATCCAACCAAATAGCACCCATTCATAAATATGGGGGATGGTCCTTTTCTGGACATAGAATAATAGAATAATAGAGTTGGAAGGGACCTTCAGGGTCATCTAGTTCAACTAAGAGACTCCATCTTACCTTAAATGCACATCACACACATACTATTACTCTCAGTAGAGGGGAAAGCTAGGCAGCCCTTTCTGTTTGTGTGTTAAGGATAGTAGGGAAGGAGTACATGTTTACACAAGTCTCCATCTTGCATCTTGTCCCCCATCCTACCCATCCCTATCCTACATCTTGTTCAAGGGTTTGAAGCAGCTTCCCCGCCCCCCACTTGCTCCAATATGGAAAATCAGTCAGGTTGAGAGAAAAGTATTGAATGAAACATAGTGCAGCTGGTACAATGGAGGGGAGGGAGTTAATCAGTCCCCACCCACATGCTCCTCCTACTCTGCCTCTGGAACTTAGTCTGCCTCTCATAATCTCAGAAATGCCTGTTCTCACATTAATTCGCTCCTGTGTGTACCTGCTCTGCAAATAAGAAATTTACTAGCCAATAAAATGGGAACAGTGAGGAAAACAGTCCCACAAGCCCATTCCCACTTGTCTGGGAGCTTGGAAAAGTCCTGCAGCCATCCCAGTCTCCACTTGGTAAGGCAATCCTTTCCCTTACTCCTGGGGATATCAACTTGATGTGCCAATAAAGGTGTAAGAATACTGATCAATGTCAACTTCTCTCTGAATAGTAACCACAGACACCAACAAATCAGAAAGATTATCTTCTACTGCAAGGATTTGTGTGTTCAGCTGTGTTGCTGTTTAAAGGCTCTGCCTAGTTGCCGCATCTGCCACTTTGTCTGAATGCAAGCTAGTATGAACAATCTATTGCACTTCTGCACTTATGTGCCTTAGGGATGGTAAGCTGAACTGCTGCCCATCCCCTTGTCCACTATTTGAAAAGCAGTACCAAATAGGCAGGGTGTGGGTACAGAAGTCAGGCATTAGACATTCAAAATATAAGAAGAAGAATGAACAAGAAGAGTACATATGGTCTATACAAGTATCAGGTTGAGCAAGAATTTTAAAAAAAGAAATTGTGAAAATGCAGAGTCCTCTAACCCTATACTTATCTGATCAATGTTAAATAAGGATAGGCAACTACCTCCTGAAGTTGCATCATTTAAAATCCCCAGTTACTTCAGTTCTCAGAATCCAGGACTTCTTTCCTTAACATCTTTTAAGATGGAGTCGACTTGTAAAGGCTTAGTCCTTCATGGCCAGAGCCAAGAGTCAGTGTTAGAGTAAGAGCAGGGGAACTTCTTTCTTATGTCCTGAGAATTTCCCCTCTGGAGTCAGTGCTGATATTCCTGACTCACAAAGAAGAGACACACTCCAGTATCATGGCTTTCTCAGTCTCTGTCTGTTAGGTGTGACAATCTAGCAGAGGTGTTAGAGGATAAACCTTCGGTCTCACTCCAGCCGGAGCCATTTGCATTTGCACCAGAGTACTTGATTCTTGGAGGATTGATGACTCATCCCCCTTACATTTCCTCTTTGCCAACTATGAACCTGGAAGCTGGGTTACAGTATACAGACAGAATACAGGCCCAATTATTGGAATATGAATGTGAGCTCTGGAGTGCAAGGCCGTTCTCCACAGGGACCTGTGTACCTGAAGGGGGGGGGGCTTTTTGGGCAAGGAGTGCAGTCTTGAGGATTTCATTCCATTGCAAGGGATGGGGTCCAGTTCTACCTGGAAATGTATGTCATTGAAACTAAAGGAAAATACCACTGGATTGATTTCCTAATATTCTTATTTCTGATGCTGCTATTAAAGAATTCGGTATGAACTTTTTTTTTTAAAGAACATCTTAAAGCCAACTCCAACTGTAGCCATGTGTAATAAATCAGGGGGGAAAGCCTAGGCTTAACTGAAACCAGAGTTCACTAGGACTCAACCCCAGAATTTATTTTCAGTGCGGGGACTTAGGCTGGAACCTGTAAAATGAAGACAGGATTACATAGTGTGACTTTTCAATAGCAGTTAGTTCATTATAGCAGTTAGTTCATTATAGCCTTCCTTCCACACATGTTAAATTAAAGAGCTCCTGGATCCAAGAGTATAGCTTGGAGGCAGTCTCCAGCTCAAACACATCTCATTTGAGAAATCAAACATTGAGGAAAGAGAGAATCTGTTAAACAGCAATGTTATATGTGATGTCCACCATTCAGTTTGGCGGTGGCAGCTTTTAAACAGCATTAGGCCTTTATTCTTATGCTTTCTGTGTGGTTTTGTATTCCTCTGTATGTGTGTGTATCGGTGTGCCACAGCTATTTGTATGCATGTTGTCATCCTGTTAACACTGTGAGTTCCACATGCTCCTATGATTGGCTGTGCTGTTTCTGTGGAGAGCTAGCTCATTCCATTTGAGTAGTGGTTTTTTTCAAAAAGCAAAACCTCACAATGTTTCTATTTACCTCAAGAAACTAATTGCAGTTCACACTGTATGACTCTGATGAGCCATACAAGCAGAAAACACTCAGAATGGAATGGCTGTATTCATGAACATCAGAGTTTGCATTTGTTTTAATGCCTTAGCTTCTTCCATAGCTGAGGAAACAGGCACATTCACAAACAACTGGGGAAATAGAGGCAAGAACTCTCAGATTAAATGAGTGATTTAGCCTCAGTTGTAGCCATACTGTTAGACTTGCCTTTCAATTTCTTATTGCCTTCACAAAGGCCATTCTCTAATAAACAGAACCATCCAGAATTTTGACCTCAGAAGGGCAGCATCTGGAGGCCAGAGCATGACTCCTCTTCTCTCATTCTTTCTTGTCAAAGATGATGAGTATTCTGACTTTAATCCTGGAAAGATCACAGTGGCACATTTGTCATCAGTACAACCACCCCATTCCAAGGACCTTTGCTGGACCCAGGAAAAGTCCATGGCATCTTGCTGGATCTGAACTCTGTATTAATGCCCTGCCCTGCCCTGGATGATCCAGGCTAGCCTGATCTTGTCAGATTGAAGTTGATACTAAACAGCTATTCTCTGTGATTTCAAAGCATATAGGAGCATAGTTCTGTGGAATGACACGTGGTTTGCAAAGAAAAAGTTCCCAGTTCCATCCTTGGCATCTCCAGTTAAAGGATCTCAAGTAGCAGGTACTTGGGAAAAGACTTGTCTTCAATACTTGTATTGGACCAGTATTGCTATAGATTCAACTGATGTTTCTAAGTGCTGCCTACCCTTGTCAAAGCATAAAAAGTTGTTGGAATCATGTTATTCCTTACACAGAATGTCAGTGTGGTATAGTGGTTGGGATGTTGGGCTAGGATCTGGGAGATCCAGGTTCAAATAGTTCACTCTGCCATGGAAACTTGCTGGATGACTTGGGCCAGTTACTGTCTCTCAACCTAACCTCTACTTTACAGCTGTTGTTTTGGGGATAAATAAGAAGAGGGGAAACACTGTTGTAAGCCTCTTTGAGTCCACACTGAGGAGAAAAGGAGAGTATAAATATCTAAACAAGGAAGTCCTAAAGTTCCTAAAGGATATGGAGCAATTGAAGTGATTTGTATACCATAGGTCCCTGTCAGATATCAATTCCTTTATTTTTTAAAACCAAATGTTTGGTCCCTTCAGTGGCACAGAAAAGCTTGATAACATAAAGATGATTTATTTCAAAGATGAGTGCAGAAAGCAACCAAGACCCCTCCCCTGCCCATTTTGCTTTCAGATCTCAAGGTTCTTCCAATCTAATGACACCACCAGTGAGAGATCTTGGGCCAGCCGGGTGTCTGGAATACTAAAAAACAGTGTTGGGATTTGTCCATCATGTATATGGTGATAGTATTAATTATATGTAACTGGGATCTGCACAATATCTGCACTCATAGTATGTTTCCAATCATAAACAAGTTGCCCACCCTGCACAAAACCCAAAATCATCATCTTTGATTTAATGTTTCTTAGAGGGCAGTTCCACTGATGCCAGCATTGAACAGAAAGCTCATGGTGATCTACCTTTTCAGAGCTATGGTGAAAGGTGAGACAACAAAGCTAAGGCAAACCTCAAAGGTGAACTCTTAGTTTAAATAACTGGGACTTGCCCATGCTCAAATAATATGAGGTCTGGTTTTCTCATGTGCTAACTCTGAACGCATTATATTGGCTGTTGTGAATATTAATCATCTTACAGCAATAAAAATATTTAACATGGTTACCTAATAAGGTATGCATGGATAGTGAGGCAATACATGAAATGTGTGTGTGATTTAAATCATCCTAGAATAAGATATTCAGAGTTAACGTTTCCATAGTAACCTTCCCTTTAGCCCCTTACGTGTGAAACTAGCCTTCTATCTAGTTGCAGCTATTTAAAGACAAAAATGGGTCAAAGGTCTTTAATTACATTTCCGTGCTATGTTATTTTCGGAAGTGTGCATATTGATAGTGCTTTCCTGTAATGGGTATGCTCTTCAGAAGTTTGGTAATTCATTTTGTCCCATTCTCCCTCATCTCTTTCCTTCCGTGTTTTTCAAACTACAAAAGTTAAGACAAAGTATTTGGTTTAAGACTATTATCCTGCCATCTCAAGCATTCCTATTTGGGAGAAAATCTAATTAAACTCCGTGGGGCAATCTTCAGAGTAGATATGCCTAAAATTGACTTGTTAGTTTGATTATAGCTAAGGAGACTGACATATCCATAGTACAAACTTACATTGCTTTGAAGCCATTAATAGGGCATATTCATAAAGCAACTGCCCCCCAACCAGTAGTTTTTTGAAAACATGTTGGGCCATTGATGAGGTCACATCCTGGCCAGGATCATGTATTCACCAGCAATTGCAAAGGTAATTGAGAAGAAGACTTCCAACTGTAGGACACGATGGAAGGACTCACAAAATGTTAGACGGTTCCAAGTAAGCATCCTCCTATGATAGAAAAAGTGGAAGGCATCCCTCTAGACAGGGATGCCTCCTGATCTCTTCTGAGCTTCTTCTTCCACCAATGAAGTAGAGGAATGCCAGAAGTGGCTGTTTGCTTTGGAAAAGAAGCAAGTGGGCATCAGGGAACAGGTGGCTTGGCACACGGGCACTATTCTGAGGATCACTGTTCTAGACTATATTCTAGGTGACAAACACAATTGTAAATCCATGTGGATGCACACAGACAACTGGCATGGAGGCCCAGAAAAATAGGTCAGATACACAATTTTGTTCTCTGCTATAACACCAATGCAACTGCTGAGTGCAACTCCTATAGTAGAGCATTTGTTTGCACCCATAAGAACATAAGAAGAGCCCTGCTGGATCAGACCAGTGGTCCATCCAGTCCAGCATCTGGTCTTACACAGTGGCCAATGAGTTCCTCAGAAGGACCAACAACAGGGCATAGACTAGGCCTTCCCCTGATGTTGCCTCCTGCCACTAGGATTCAGAGGTGGACTGCCTCTGAACATGTAGGTTCCCTTTAGTCACCAGGGCTAGTAGCCCATTAATCTATCTAATCCTCCTATAAAGGTGTCTATGCCTGTGCCCATCTCTACATCCCGTGGCAGCAAATTCCACATTTTAATCACTCGCTGTGTAAAGAAGTATTTCCTTTTCATGTCCTGAATTTACTGCCTATGAGTTTCATTGGATGCCCTCAAGTTCCAGTATTCTTGGGGGGGGGGGGGGAGCTATCAACTAAATGTAACTAGCAGCCAGTTATCCTCAGCTTTCTCTCTTCTGTACTGCCAGTCAAAGGTTTAACTATCATGCTCTAGTCCCTTTGACAAAATTATATTCTTCTGAAAGGTAGACCTCTTCACATACATACACACAAACACCTGAGCTATCTGAGAGGGTGAAGAAGTGGTTCCCAGCTATAGGTATTTTGGTTGCTGCTAAAAGAAAAGATTTTGCTGGTGTTTTTTTCAGATTTCATGAACAAGTCAAAATATATACAAATGTACAAACCAGAAATTTAAACAAAAGACTATGCAGTTATTGAATCTAAAATAAGAGGAATTAGGCATGTATAAATATTTTCAGCATTATATTTTCAACTATTGGTTTAAAAGGGAGGCGAAGAAGATTATAAATCCTGATATATGCCCTTTCTTTCTGGTAAGATTAGAACCAGTGCTGAGCAAATGTAAAGACAAAGTACCATACCATTTCATGAGTTAATGCATGTGCATCCTCAAACTGAAATCCTCAGTCTGCTAGTCCCACTGTATTCAACTGAAGGTACATTTGCTGTTCCAGAGTAACTGGATTGACAATTACTGTTCATCACAGCCTTAGCCACATGGCACAAAATCCAAAAAGTTGTATATAAATAAGCCCAATCACACACAAGTGAGAGATCTCATCCATTCCAGTGGGAATTAAACAAGCCTAACTCCCTCAGGGCTGTACTGTATAAGTGTCAAGAAAATCCACTGAAATAAATAGGACTGAGTTCCGAAGAAGGTACTTAGACCTAGAGTGCCTTGCTATCATCATAAGCACACTGCAAGACTCAAGAATTCCAGTAGCAATTTGTATGATGTAATTTCAATGAGCCATCCATTAAAAGGAATGTAAAAATGCCATCTATGTCAAGATATTTGATTTGCAGTTATGAAAGATGTCGGTGAAATAATGCAAGAGGATGTCAGAATTAAAAGCGAGCGTGCCTGGGTGTCAGTGGAGTCTGTCCACATTTTTAATCTGATCCTGTCTAGAAGATACGGTTGCTCCTGATGACAAGAAAATGATGTCATGTTTGGAAAACTCCCATTTCAGTTTCTCTCTCTTTTTAAAAAAGAGATCACCCTCTGAGGATATGCCCTTGACATTATCTGAAACCAGCCTTTCTATCTTTAGACCACCATCTGGTGTAGTGTGTGTGGAGTGGGATGTGGGGAAGAATTCTCATGACCCACCTGGTAGACCTCATACATGCAAAGCGCATAACCCTCAACGTCCTGCAATTTGGAGTAGCAGAAGGGGAATTATATGAGATGGACAGGGGTTCGAGTAAAGTTCAGGATTTTGCTGCCAAAGACATTGGGGAAGGGGAGGGAGCAGATTACATCCTAGAGCATGCACCTCAGTAATGCACAAAAGCATGCACACCAGAGTAGAAAGCATGGGAGGGCGGAGGGGTTGCACGAAAGAACTGAAATTAGCACAGACTGAGCATCATCACCATCAAGAGTTAAAGAGAGAGTGAAATGGCTAACGTACACACACCCCGCTCCATACCGGAGAAGAGTCTCCCAGCTGAGGCGGATGCTCGGCAAGGGCCAGGCTGAAACTGACCGCCCCCACGGCCACGCTGGAGACCCCCAGCCCTATCTCCAGCACGGAGAGCACCAGGAGGCTCCCGATGATGTGGCTGCTGGTGCACATCTTGGCTCGGTCATCGTTCCTACCCGATCAGCTCCGAAAGCAAAGCATTCGCCTCCGCCGCCGCAAACTTTTGTCTCTTCTTCGGCAGCCACAGGAGGAAGGCAGGCGGCTGGCGGCTCAAGCCAGAGAGCACCGTCTCACTCCAGTGCGGTCAGGAGAACGTCCAACGAATCGCCTCCCGGGCTTAGGATCCCCAGTGCGAGTCCAGCCAATGCATCCGGCCGTGAGTTTTTCTCTCCCGCCCGGTACTGGACGCCTGGGGTATCGGGAGCCCGGCAGGCAGCTCGGCGCGTTGGGTTGCCGCCACGCAGGTTTGGGCTAATGAAGGCTCCGCGGAGAGCTGTCCGCGGTCCTGAACGCCTCCTCCGAGCCTCCCCAGCGCACTAGCCGAGCGTCTCCAGACACTTGCTGATCGCACGACACTCCTAAGCGGCGGCATCGATCCAAGCCTCCTGAGGGCCCCGGTCAAGCATTCGGTCTTTCTGCCGATGCCGTCTCTCTGTCCTCCGGGCTGGCAAGAAACATTAAATTCAGCACCACGCTCCTTTCCTACAGAGCTAGTGTCTTCTGCTAGGAGAGAGGGAGAGTAAGTCGACCTTGTCTGATCGCTTCCCTCGCTCTCATTGGAATGACCTCGCCGAGAGTCGGCTGGAGGGAGGGGACACAAAAAGGGGAAAGCCCAGCCCCCAAAAGAGTTGTGCATGAATCTGCACGCAGCAGTCAGGCAAGAGAGTTCATACCAGCTGAACCACAGAGACGCAGGCTTAAACCAGCCTCAGCCCCAGAGCGCATGCATATTTCTTTCTGTCTCCGGCATGCAAACAGTGGGTTCCCCTGATGCATTCTTTAGGAAAAAGTGCCACAGAGTAAGTGTGAGGATACCTTTCTTAGTCCGAAGTAGTGCTTGACAAAGTACAGGAGCAGGACAAAGTGAGCTTTAAAGGTAAAGGTTTCCCTTGCTCGAAAGCCAGTCAAATCCAGCTCTAGGGGGCGGTGCTCATCTCCATTTCCAAGCTGAAGAGCCAGCGCTGTCAGAAGATGTTTCCGTGGTCAAAGAGAGAGAGAAACTAAACGCCGAGGTGCACAGAACACTGTTACCTTCCTACCGAAGTGGTACCTATTTATCTACTTGCAGTTTCTTGCTTTTGAACTGCTAGGTTGGCAGGAGTTGGGGCCAGAGATGGGAGCTCACTCTGTCATGCAGCACTCGGATCTCGAACTGCCAAACTACAGACCTTCTAGTCCACAGCTCAGCATCTTAACCTCTGAGCCACCGCAGCCCCTAAGTGAGCTCTGGGGTTACATAAATCTTCTTTGGTGGCATCCAGGTTCACAGCAAAAGAAAACAATCACTCCCCCCACCCCACATTGATATACTGATAAAACAGGATATGATCTCATCCTGATACTAACTAATCTGATTTTAGAACTCTTTAAAGGAAAAGAGCAGAAAGGTGTGGGCAGGGACATTATTTAAGAGTGGGGGGGAGTCTGGCTTTTCTTGGGACACTTCCAGATGGAGTGAGTTGCAAGTGTCCTGTGCACTGAATCACTGTGACCAATATTTGCAAGCTGCATGGGGGCAGTGCCAAACCCTGCATTCATCATTGCTCCTTTGACATAGAAACCATTTCTGAAGTAGTTTCTATAGCGGGGAGCTCACTCCCTCACCTGTTACAAATGTCACGCTTTTATGATAATTTCTGTTCATGACCTTTTGTCAACAGTGATATTATTTTAACAATGTGATTTCTTTTCAAGTTCTTTGTAGAATTGAGTACATTTTACTCAGGCCACATAAGTGTATGGATTATTGAATGTTTCCCTTGCCTGGGATATAACGAGTCCTGGTTCCCTTTGTTGCCTGTGGATGTTCCAGTATTACAGCATGGCCAATTTGCATTGCCCTCAAAATCAAAGAATTCCAAAGAATGTTCACTGGCCTGTGTCCAGCTGCACTTTCCTCATAATATAAAGGCACGATTTTTTGGAAGAGACAGTGGTGCCTTCCACTTGTGCCTCCCTTACTGCACCCCTTTGCTTTGCACATCAGCAAATTGTTTGAGGCACCTTCCACAAATAAAACTACCCACCTTCCAGCTTCCTGAAGCATCCTTCATTGTTCCTCTGCTGCTCTATGTGGGCAGCAGGTAAAGGTTTCCCTTGCTTGAAAGCCAGTCGAATACGACTCTAGGGATGCGGTTCTCATCTCTGTTTCCAAGCTGAAGAGCCAGCGTTGTCCTAAGACATTTCCATGGTCATGTGGCTGGCATGACTAGATGCTGAGGTGCATGGGACGCTGTTACCTTCCCACCAAAGCGGTATCTATTTATCTACTTGCAGTTTCTTGCTTTCGACCTGTAGGTTGGCAGGAGCTGGGACCAGAGACGGGAGCCCACTCTGTCATGCGGCACTCAGATCTCGAACTGCTGAACTACTGACCTTCTGGTCTGCAGTTCAGTGTCTTAACCACTTGAGCCACTGCAGCCTGTTATGTGGGCAGCACAAACACCTAAAAAGCAGAGCACAAACAAATGAGGAATATGGGAGAGCTGACAGAAGACAAAGCAAAACAAAACAAAAAGCAATGTCTTCTGGGGTGTTCTAGAAGCCTACTTTCTCTGTGGCATGCCAGTTTTCTGTATGTATGGCATTTTGAAGGCTTTTTTAAAAAATGGAGGGGCAGCCCACTCAGATTTCCCTCCTCAGTAAGAGGCCTCAATGTGAACATGAGCAGTCTGGAAGTATTGCCTTCTCCATGCACTGCTTCTTATGCTTCTTTATGTAGGTTCCAGAGGGGAGGTCAAGTGAAGAATCACAACAAAGAGTGCCTGGCTAAGGCTTCTAGAATAATCCAGATCCCAACACAAAAGCAACAGAGGCATTTTTATATTTACTGTCTAAGGTATTTCTGTCTTGGCCTCTCCATTTAAAAGACTCACGAAGTGGTTTGCCGCAATAATGGAATGTAATGCCTACAATCTAACCAGAAAGCAACCACAAATAGATGCCCACTGCTCTGTCTGCTGCTCAGTCAAAGGGGCCTTGTTCTTTTTCCTTCCCCTTCTGCAGGATGACTGGCTCCTGGTGAAGTCCACGAGAGGAAGGATCAGGGGACATTTGGGCCTTGGGCCTTGTTCTCACTCCCTCACTTTATGCAGAATGGCTGGTGAAGGACTTGCACACAAGACATGGAGTTGAAGGAGCAAAGCACCGGTCTCCCTGAATTGGCAACCTGCATTTATTATAAGCCCTCGCTGACAGCCTTACACACCAGCCTTACACAACACATTTCAGTCCACGTCAGCATTCAGTACAAAATCACATTAACACAGGGGAGATAGAGGTCTCAGAGAGCTTCCTTCTGGCAAACAGCCTTAACAGTAGCTAAGCCCCAAGAGAACAATTTGCATTGTGTAGTAGGAAGGAGGAGAACAGGATGTTAGCAGACCCCGGCCGGTGTGCCAGCCCTTTGACCTTTCCAACAGGCTGGCCATCGGTGGAGCCTCCAAGAGACAGAATCTCCATGGCAGCTGGCACAGGAGGCTGATGGGTGGAAGGGACCTGGTTCTTTCCTCTCCTCCATCCACAAAAATTTCCTTTTCCTCAAGCGTAATAGCATCACTTCTTTAGGATCTCTTTTATCCACCTGCAGTAGCTTTTCCATATATGCGCCAATCTGTTCATTTGACTGTGCCATAATCTCCTGCAGTGTGGAAGGGACTGTAAAGAAAGATAAATGTGGTAAGGATATAATTCAGAAGTATTTGCTAGGAGCACCAGAATCACTGAAACCATTTCCTAAAGGAGGAATCTGAATACTCAAAAGCACCAGTCATGTCCATCAGATGGAAATGAGCTCTGATTCATGAAGGTTTATGCTGGAATAACTCTGGTGAGTCTCTGGTGCCGCTGGACTCCTGTCTTATTTCACATCATAAGTATCGCTGCACCACTCCAGTGGCAGCATCAGTGAATTGCTGGCAAACCCAGACTGCTACCTTGATCCTACATCTATTTGCTTAGAAATGAATCTCATGAATTTCAAACTGGCAAGTAGGTATGCTTTTGTTCACTACCTTAAGAGTGACTTTATTTTTAGATTGCATAGGTCTTTCATTTTGACAGCTGGGTTTGATTTCCCAGGGAGGGGGATCAGAAAGACCCCCCCCCCCCGCAAGGAATCTGCTTTTAACTTGACTTCAAACTGGTAAGAAAGGCACAGTTCAGCTTTGGAGGATCAAGCCTCCAGAGAGGGATGGGTAGTTCCCCCAACCTTCCTTCCTTTGTACATCAGCATGTGTACACACATGCGCACACACTCACAACTTTAAAGCCTGATTCCACTCTGACGAACCTGAGCAGAGTTAAGTGCAGATCTACAGGAAAATCCTAAGCCACTACCTCTGACTGTGGCTTTTTCATTCTTTCAGTTTTACTACAAATTTCCATTACATTCACCTTCAGGGCCATTTCCTAAAGTAATCAAAACTCTGGCTTCAGTATTGCAAGGCTGCACAGTTCCATCCACATCAGTCACATTTAAATCAATGGGCTTAACAGTCTTTACTCTTCACTCATGAAAGATTTGTTTTTGGATCATGTGCATAAGTGCAAGCACAATCTGGTCATGGTTAAGCACTTTGAAATCCCATTTGTTTTGAGAGGAGAATTGAGCACATGCATAATTCACTTCAATGGAAATCGATGGTACAAAAATGCTTCGTCTGACAGGATCATGCCCTACATTTGTTTCATAAGCTAAACAATTGCCTGGCATGAAAAATCATTTCAAAGTTTATATTAGTGACTGAACAAAGGACATGTTTTAGAATGGTGGGATTGGTCAGGTCCTCAATCGTACTTTCCAGCAATTTGGTTCATCTAACTACCCCCGCAATACTGTGAAATATTAGGGCACTAGCCTGTCAAAGCTGAATCACTTCGAAGTTATACCGATTGCAGTGCGAGAGTTAAGCATTGTGCTCTTATCTTTCTTCTGGTAAACCCAGTGGATTTAAAATGCCCAGTGTTGGCTGGATCCTGCCAGTCCACTACTGATTATGAACTTAGACCAGTTTGACTCACTCAGGAGAAAAAGTGCAGTTTGGACTGAAGTCCCTGCCCTCAGTGGAAACTGTATTGCAGATGAAAAGAATCGGCCCTCTTGCTATTTCCCCCCTTCATCCTGCTGACTTCATCAACTAGTAGCTGACATCTAAAAAATAAAAATCCAAGCACAGCATAAAAACCCATAAAGAACAAAATGTATGTGGAAACAGATAATTTTAAGGCAGCCATATGGCTGGGGCGATGGTAGTGCTGATAGTGCCTTTTCCCATTACAATCTGTGTAAAATCTATAAAGCCTTGGTACAACAAATGGGGTTTCCCGCCCTCCCCCCCATAGCAGTAATACCATGTGATGCAGTGCATGTAAGGAATATGGGCAGAAGATGCAGCCAGGTACATCTGGGGAACTTGGCACTCCTGGGGTTGGAATGATTTTACATGTCATCTCTAGGGTAAACCAGCAGACTTTTTAATCTTGATTTCATTTATCTTCATTACAGATCTGTAAGGCAGGTTACAAAGTTGTCCATTTTATGTTACAAAGGCTATCAATGAGATTGAGTTCATTGCCTAGTTATGTTAGATCCGCATCTTCTTAAAAGCCGGAGTAGTAAACTGGGAACTAATATAGTGAAGAGTACTGGACTCGGGAGACCAGGAACAGTGAAATCATGAAGCTTTTATTGAGTGATTCAGCATGTCCAGTAGATGGTCAGATCAAGCATGTTTCCAGGGCTCCAGGGCCCTCATTATATGCTGGCTGGAGCCACACCTCCGGCCGCACCCAAAAAACCTGATAGGGGCTTTACATATGTGCATGTTTGTCATAGGTTCCCTGGAGGAGCCTTTGGCCGCATTGGCTCCCCAGGGAGAACCTAGGTCCCACATTGGTGGAGGCTTTGAATCCGGACATCTATTGTTCCTCCAGATTCAAGCTCCCCTCTCTGCCTGACCATGTGCTCTGGCCATGCGGTGGGCGCCATTACCTGGGAGCACATGGCAGGCCGGATGTTACACAGAACATACTACATTACATATAACTAGAGTGAAAACTCACTCAAATCCATAGCTCAGAAGCTTCCTGGGAGACCGTGTGTCAGACATTCTCTTTCAGCCTAACTTCCCTCTCAGGGTTATTGTGAAGATATCTGTTATCTATTTTTGCATGTATTATCCTGTTGTGCTGCACTGTTTGCTACTACTATAATTCTGTTTCCTGCAACACTTGACATCTCATATCTGATGCTTTTTTTTTTTGCACTGTCTCTAATTTTTGTAATCCTAATCCTATCACATTGCTCATTTGATTGCACTGCTTTAAACTGTGTAATCGTCCTTGAGGCTCAGTGAGAAAGGCAGGCTATAAATGAAGTAAATAAAACAATCTAAATAAATGAAGAAAGGAAGAAGAGACAAATCATGTCATACAGTCTGGTTGGTGTATGTATTGGGCTGGTGCACAGTGACTGCATGAATCCATTTCAGATAAAGGGAGATCTCCATTTGCTTCTCACATCTCCAGCCATCCTGGAACATTTCCATGGGTCTATGCCAGGAAAAATAATGTAGTAGTGGCACAGGTGTTGCAGCCTTACACAACCCTTAGATTTCATATTTCATGCCTTCAGTGTCCTGGGAGGAGAATGATGGAATCTTCCCACTTACTGAGAAAAACAGGTGATACAATATTCTGCCCCCCAGGGCAGTTGCTACTGTGGCCTCTCCAGTCTTTCACTGAGGCCAAATACCTGCCATTTGCCCTGACTGAATTCCCACAGGGCCTGCATATCTCAAATTACAGAATAGCTGCAGAGTACAAGATTGATTTTAGATGAGCAGCCAGGAAACCCGTTACATTAATCACTATACTTGTTCCTTCAATCATTTCTTTTACTTTCAAGATTCCTTCCACCTATAATTTGTTGGGGCTTTTGCACCTGGCTTTTGATAATTAAAAATAGAAACACTGTAACATGTGGGGGCCAAAAGAATATTGATGAGATAATTGGTGGCAGTCAAACGTTGCTGAAGGTTTCCAAGCAGAGGCTGGATAACTATCTGCTGGAGATGATCTAGCTTTGGGTTTCCTGCACTGTGCAGGTTGGACTGGATGGCCGATAAGACCCCCTTCTAACTCTATGATTCTGTGATTCCCTTGGTATTCCTCCATTTCCCTTTGTGAAATACTTCAAATCAATTTCATTTAGCTCCATGGCTGTGCTTCAGGGACTGAAGAGATGGAATCCCCTCTAATGTACAGGGCACTACACAAACTCACAGACTGAATCCAAAGGTTTTGTTTCGATAATGTTGGAGACTTCCTCTAGTGTAGGAGTCTTTGTGTAGTGAGAGTCCGTTCTATCAGTAGAAATGTCTTGGTGCAGGAGAAAGTTTGTTTGCTTTATTACTAGGATCCATCATTAGCAAAACAATCTTAGAACCCGGTGTGTCAAAGACAACCCTATCAATAGCACAGACAAATAAACAGAACCTGTGTGTTCAGAGGTAGTATACATTTGATTATTAGTTGTTCAGAGCAAAGCAACAGAGAAAGAACTTTTGTGGGCTGCCTGATTATGGCTAGTTTCAGTGTGACTTACAAACTCCTTTCCCTTCCCCCCCCCACAACAGACACCCTATGAGGTAGGTGGGGCTGAGAGAACTCTTTCCAGAGCTGTCCTTGAGAGAACAGCTCTGACAGAACTATGGCTTGCCCAAGGTCATCTAGCAGCTGCAAGTGGAGGAGTGAAGAATCAAGCCCGGTTCTCCCAGATTAGAGGCCACGCACTTAATCACTACTCCAAACTGGCCCCAGAGGAGCAGATTCATACTAAGAGAGTGCTGCTAGACCCAGGACTCCTACTGGAAAAGTAGGTGGCTGCTATGGCCAGGAGCACCTTTTATTAATTTTGGCTGGTAAACCAACTGCAGCCTTTCTTGGGCAACTGTGGTTAGTCTACTGTAGTGTGCTCATTATGGGGCTGCCTTTGAAGAATAGCTCGAAGCTATAATTGGTTCAGAATGCTGCAGCCAGAATATTGACAGGTGTGTCATAGGGACCATATCATCCAGTCTTGTTCCACATGCAGTGGCTCCCAATTTGTTTCCTTTTCCAATTCAAGGCATTGGTATTGACCTTTAAAGCCCTATATAGTTTGGGGCCAGCATATCTTAAGGACCATCTATTTTCATTTGAATTTACCCAACCATTATGGTTCTCTTCAGATGCCCTGCTTTGGGGGCCTCCACCATCTAATGCTAGATGGGTGGCAACTCAAGAAAAGGCCTTCTCAGTCATTGCACCAAAACTATGGAACTCCCTCTCCAGGGAGATTCACCCGCCCTGTCTATCATTGTCTTCTGCCAGTGGAAGATTTTTCTATTTTGCTTAGTGTTCCCTCACTAATTCCTTACTTCCAATTCATGTATTTATGAAGACTTTTTGTGGAAAGGAAGCTTGAAAATATATTTTTTTAATTACTTCCATAAGAATGATTCCAAAACTACTCCCACAAAAGATACTGTCAGCTCTGGAAAACCTACAGCTACTTTCTCAAGGACATCCAGATTCATAGCTAAGCTGGCATATGAACCAAGATCTCCAAGGGCCACGTCCAATCCTCTATTTAGAGGAACAAATTGGTTCTTGTTTGACATGATTTTATCCTTGAGCAGATTTGGACCAACTGAGGTGGCCACTTTCACTGGTTTCTTTTTATCCCCGAATTATCTGCTGCTACACAGTTTTCAGCATTTGTTGGCTTGAAGTGGCTGGTTAACTGGGATTTTAGTCCTGAGCCTATTCAACAGGGTTTAAACCTTTTCTTCAGGTTTTATTGTAAACCTCCTAAAACCCATGGAGTAGATAAAGGCATGGATGTCCATGTGTGCATTTGTGTTTTTGTGTGTGTGTGTGTGCACATACAGCATCTTTAAGTTTATGGTCCCAATCCAGCTAAAGCTAATCCTGAAATCAAGTCTACAAGCTAATGTTGACCAAGTCAAGTTGTCTTGTTTTCACTGGAATCTTCATAATGAGCAATGCTATTAGGAGTGGGGTCTTCAGAGCCATAGGCATCAACTACGGGGGGGCTCAAGGGCTCGAGCCACCCCTGAAATTTCCCAGGAGGGACTGAGCCCCCCCCGGGAAAATGGTGCGCCCTCCACCGCGCCTCCCTCGGCCCTTCCTAGGGCCACTGCCGCTGTCTCTCTCCCCCCCCCCACCTGGCCACTCCGACCCTCCCTCCATCCGTCCAGGGGCCAGCTAAGCAAATGCCCAGCTGGCCCCTGGACAGATGGAGGGACGGAAGGAGGAGTGGTCAGGTGGGGGGGGGGAGGCGGCAGCGGTGGGGACATGGTCCCGACGGGCGTGCACACAAAGCACGTGCACATGGAAGAGCCCCCCCCAGGAGTTTTTAAACTCTACGCCCCTGTTCAGAGCTTAAGAACCTGAATTTCTTTTAAAAATGGAATGCAGTAATAACATTTAGCATTTATGTAACTCTTCCAGTGCTCAAAGCACTTTGCATGCATTATCTCATTATAACCCCTTATAACATCCCTGAAAGGGAGGCCAGTATTATTATTCCCATACACTATTGAAAGACAGTGGCTTTCCCAAGGCCATTTGTTGAATTTCATCCAGAGACAAGGAGACTTCCTGGATCCCAGCTTGTTCTGTATCTACTATATTACACCAGCTCCTACTATGCGAGCATTATTCTTTGACCACAATCAATCACAAAAGTGGCTATACATGAGAAAATCAATGTATTATTTTATTTGCTTTTACTTTTGGTGACATCCTCCTCCTCCTCCTCATTAATTCAATTTGTTAATCACCCTGTCCCAGCTTATGCTAGGCTCTGGGCTATGTACAAGGGGGTGTAATGCCATAAAAATATACAAAACATTAAAATTCAGTATACAATTTGAAAAAAACTAGAACATTGTAGTCCAATCTAAGGGGAAGCTGATGCTCTGTCAGGTGGACAGCTAAGAGGACATCATAGTAATGGCCACACATGGCCACACATTTTCAGGCTTTTAGTCTACACCATGAAAGGTAGAAACTTGTACATTTTTTTAAAAAAAAGATATGTAAGAGGCAAACTACACATCACGTAGGAGGTCTGTGATGGGATTATTTTAAATGCTAAATAGCTGGGGGGCATTTGCATGGAGGCTTCAGTAGGAATTAGGGGTAAATGCTCTCCCCCTGCACATTCTGATAGAAATTACCTCTCCTGGGGCTGCTATCTGTAGGTGCAAATAGACAGGCAACTTTTCCCCTTGGCTTTTAGTGATCCTTAGTTGGCTTCCTTCCTTCCTGGAAGTAAAGGCAAGCCATCTTTTAACAGATGTATACTGTCTGATTAACTACCTAATTGGGTTGGTTTTGAAGGATATCATGTCAATTATGTGTACAAAATCCAACCATCACAAACATTACCCTGTGGCATATTTAGTTGGGCTGCTGTATGAAAAATCTGCTTTACAACTGCACATTGAGCATATATCTACTGCCAAAAGTCTATGGTCCAACTGTTGTGTTATAGGACCACTGTAATTGCTATTCCCTCAGTCTCACAAAGTTCCAGTAGTGTAGGATGTGTAATCCACATGGATCAAGGACAGATAATGTGGGAAGAACATGCTAGTGCCAGAGATCTGATTGGAGAGATGGTATTTGCATGGTTCTTCCCATGTGGTCCCACCCTTCCCATTTGTATTTTACTTTACTGGTGTAGGAACCCGGCCACTCTTGGCTCAAGTGTCTTTTGTGTAAATTTCACCTTTTTGTATATTGCAGATGTCATTGCATATAGGACTTCTTTGGAAAAGTCTCAAGACAGTTCGATTAGTCCAGAATATATTGTTTAACTGAAACTCATCAGAGGTCATATCAGTTTAGTACTAGAAGATCTTCACTGGCTAACAGTCAAATTTTAGATGGCAATTTTGACTTTTAAAAACCATAACTGTAATTCTAAGCAAAGATACACCCTTCTAAACCCACTAAATGTAGAAGCGTGTAAATTCACTTAAGACTGTACCACAAGTGATCTAGGCCCTTTCTACACGCAGATTTACCCCACCATTTCTCCGTACCCAATTCTGTTTACCTTTATTAAGTGCTTGCAATTCTATATCTCCGGATCCCCCCCAAAAAAAATCAAATATAAATCATGCATTCTGCATCTGCAACCAAACCCCACAGTTTTTGCTTAATTGTGGTTAATGTCACTCATGACTGGGGGGGGGGGGGGCTTTCATCCAATTGCCATTGACTTGGCCAAGCGTGCATGCAAGGGATGGGGCACTCTGCACCCTCTCCTCTCTCTCTCCTACTCGCTGCTCTCCCAACCCTATTTGGCTCACCACCACTGGGCTACTCTTTCTGTCCCCTTCACCCATGCCTTGTTCAGGGCACCAGAAAAAAATCTACGGGGAGCAGTTTGTCATGGTGGGGAACCCTCCCCTGCTGCTCCGGCCATATTGGGTCTCTTTGGCTGTGGTGATCTCAGCCAAGGATCCTTGGGAGCAGGATGTGTTTGACAGCCTTCCCCTATTCTCCCTCCCCTTTATGCACGGAGTTCCAGCACTGCTGACTGCACTCTGCACAGAGTGTGGTGAGTCCCTGGTTTTTTGCTTTAAACTTGTTATTCTAGGAGAAGCCATCTCATGAGCTATTTTTGTCCACTGAAGCATTATGCGGAGAAACCTATCCCATCCTGGTGTCAATTTTTTTCCATGCTGATGATCACTCCTCTTTATATTGTTCATTTGTCCATCCCAGTTCCACCCCTCGCTCCTCATGCCATCCATTTAAATCCTCCTTGTTCAGTTCCATGAATGAAACTGCTTCCCCCCAAAAAAGTGAAACAAAGAAAGAAAAAAGACAGACAGACAGACAGATTTAAGCCAACCACACTGCTGATAGCCCTGCACTGGTTCCAATGTCAGAGGCGAGCTCAGAGCCTTGGCCATTTTACAAATGGCAGAGAACCTCTTGACTTTTGGCCATGATGCCTGGAAACATGAAAGTCTTTGGGGAACTGCTTGAGGAAAAAAGCCCAGCTCAAACCATGCACCACATCCATGCAATACTTTCCCTTCAGTTGCAAGCATAACAAAGGACTCCTGTTGCCTCCCCTGGGAGGACGCAGAAGGGGGTGGGTGGAGGAGTGTCCTCCAAAGGGAATAGAAAAGGGGTGGGGGAGAAGTGGCCTCCAATGAGGCCAGAAAAGGGGCGGGGATGTATACTCCGAAGGATCAATTCTACACTGCATTATTCCAGCATGGAGCCAAGTGTGTGTGTGTGGGGGGGTTAAAGTTTGTCAAAAAACAGCATTCAGATGCCCTGTGGAAACAGCAAGGGGAAGCCAAACTGACACCTGAACAATGTAGAATTGAAAAATAACCCAGTGATAATGGAGAGCAAACACTGGAGGTGATACAGAAATTAAAATACAGGGCGACTTGAAAGAGGGAGGCAGTGAAGAATGCAAAAAATGCCCCGACGCATGACAGCTGTGAGTGTGGGGTAAAACCCAGTGCAGAAACAATTCTAGAAACTGATGATCACTTTCCTTGAGTGCCTCCCATTTTTTGAAGTTAGAAGGGCCTCTTCTGAAAATAGTCTTCTGTCATGGTGACATGAAACTCCTTCCCTAAGAAGGTTTGCCTGATACCGTGGTCTTTTAAGAGCCAGATAAAGCCTGCCCCTTTTACATGAGCTTTTGATGGTAATCAGTGCTTATGGTTCAGTTACTTGTGTTTTTTTGTTATACTGCCAAATCGCCAATGTTCTATACTGCTGTCATACAGTATTGTTTTGATGATCACGTGGTGCCTTCTTTATGTTATTGTTATGTTATTGGTTTTTTAAAATAGTCTGCATCGACAGTAGCATTTAATATTCCAAGTTGCCTTGATGGTTTATTAAAGTGGAAAGACTGGATAAAAATATCATAAAAAATAAATAAAGCCATACTTTAAAAATATATAATGCTAGGATGAAAGACGGGAGCAAAACATGTTAGAAGTCAGTGTGGTATTTCAAGTGCATGTAGCCATTCTACTGCCTTCCCACACCAAGAGAAGAAAAGGACATTATTCTAACAATGTGGCAACATATCACCCAGTGCCTTTCTTAATATATTATCTGGTGACCTAAAGTTCTTGGTAGAAGCAAACTTCATTGAAAGAGCACGGAATTCATGGAAACTGGCCATGTAAAATATTTGGAGGGCTGGGTATTAATCTTCCTCTTGTACAGAAGAAATCACATCAACCTCTAAGACATAAATCTTTCATGGGAAAAGATATATTATGTTGACAGTGCTAGAGATCATGTGTATCCAGTTTTTATAAAGCTGCTTAATGGAAAGTTGTTAGAGAATTGCTCTCCCTCTTGATTATGTTAAATGCTGTCCATTGACAAATCTGAAGGTCCCACATATGTCCACATTGTAGGGCATTTTCAAGGTCAAGTCACAATGTCTTGTTAAGAACCTTTCATCCCCAACAACTGTGTGTCAAATGCAAGGAAGAAAAGAGAGCCCACACCACAGCCTACTGCGGCCCTGCATATTATCGGGGATGCATGGGTATCTGCCAGGTAACACTGAGTAAAAGAAACATGTGGTACATTGTTGCTTGGTGTTCCTCCTCATTGGTTGTTGCTTGTAGGAGGGCAGAGAGAGGCTGGATGGGATGATATCCACATCATAACCAGTGCTCCCTCTAAGTTGTGGAGTCTTGTGAGCAAAAATTCTACTTTGTGAGCTACTGGCATTAAAGTTGTAAGCAAGCAATTTGGCTGCTGCATAAATTAGTTTGCTCAGGAGCCATTCTCCCTGAGCTAAGACAAAAATGTGTGAGCTGGAGGCTTAAAAACTGTGAGCTAGCTCACACTAACTCAGCTTAGAGGGAACACTGACCATAACCATTTCTAGGGGGGTTCAGCTCAGCAACAGCCAGAAGCACACACACCCAGGTTAAAATATGCTTTTATTTTTCTTCTGCTTTGTTTTGATTATGTTGTTGCTGATGCTGAGGGATTTGAACAGTAATCTTTGTTCATTTGTTCCTGAAATTTGGCATAGAAAGGAGAAGGAGGAAGTCTCTGCTAACCAGACAAAGGTAAAACACAGACTAAAATTAAAAGGAACCGAGATGTCTTCCCCTTCTCTCTCATTTGGTCTCTGATGAGAAATAACTAGTCAGGGAAGGATCGTTTTTCAGTAGAATGTGCCTGTGTCAGCCTATTATTCTGCCCACCCAAGGCCCCAAAATGCCCAAATGGGCAATAGAAAATGGGCCAGAGACTGTGCAGAAGGTGGAGTGGGGATTTGGGAGGGTCACCCCTTCTGTATAGCCTTACCTATTTTTCATTAGGATCCTGCATCAGTTGTTCCCTGTGGGTATATTCCCATATTTCACACAATTATTCTGCCCTTGGCTGCAGTTACTCCAAGAGTTTATAGTCCATACATGGATTTGGTGGGAGGAGTCTGTTTTGGTCACTAATGGTGTCCATTTCTGCTGGAACATGTATGGGTGCAGGAATGTGTGTGCCGTGGTGCTGATCACTGCTTGCCCTACAGGTGAGCGGTGGAACTGTTGCCATCTGTTTCCCCATCTCTTCCATCCTCATGGCTTCTGCAACCATTCTGCATGTTTCTGTAGGCTCAGCAGTGCAATCATGTCCATTGCTGATGGACCTGAGTGATTGTCTCACATCCCCGAATTGAAAAGACCATTAATGGAGTGACAGTGCAATGCAATTCATTGTTTACTGTGCTTTTTCCCCCTGGAAGGATATTCAAGAAAAAAAAGTGTCACTCAGCAAAATTATTCGTTGAACAAGCATTTTAACTACAGCAATTTGAAGATTCATGTACTGAAGGCACATAAAGGTTAACAAACAATGGACTCTGAATTGGCCCCATCTGGCAGCAGTTATCCTAGACCAGAAATGTGGAAAATCACCATCTCCTTTTCTAGCTAATAAAACAGTTGGCACTAATTAGCTGGCTCTAATTGATTCTAGAACTCTGTGATCAAAAAACCTCCTGTGGTTTATGAGAAGAGTTAAGGCTTGTACAGATTCACCCATTCACCCTAAAGTTTGGTGTGTGTAAGTTAAGACTCCTGCCATAACCGTGTAGGAGCAGCCGCTGGATAATTAAGGCATGAGCACTTCTTAGCCTTTACTGTTATAAAACAGTAACAGATCTATTCTTTATTTTATTAAAAAGTTAATAAAATCTGCCCTGTTGGTATAAAATCTAGTATATAGAATTTCCCTGCTGAGATGTATAAAACTGACCACATTTAAGAAAAACCGTATGAGAAATGGCTGTATTGCGGCAGTTGAAGCTTTTTTAAACTGTTAGAATGAGTTTCACTATTTTATTGGTAAATGCCACATCTTAATATCATAATTTTTTTTTTTTAAAAAAAACACAGTATTCCAGTAACCGAGACAGCTTCTGTCCCAAACCCAGGCCTGAACCCACATTTAAATGTGTCTGTATAATTTGTCTTCTCCAGGACCACCTAAAGCTATGTATTGATTGATTGATTGATTTCTAGGCGGCTCTCCCCGCTATTGCAGGTCCAGAGCGGCTAACACAACTTGGCCAAACCAAGATTCATAAATACAATAAAGCCACAAAGGGCGTAGACTTTCCAATTTCCGGGAGGGGAGGGGAGGGGGCTGGGGCTGGGCCAGAGACATCACAGGCCATTGTTTCCGGGGGAGGCTCAGCACTTCCTGGAAAAGTTCGGGGGGGAGGACTCCAGCTCCCCAGCTCCCCTGAAGTTGATGCCTATGGAAGCCACCATCCACTTGAGCTGCTTGTTAGTGGTTGGAAGTATACCGTTCCACAGAAAGGTTTAATTACCACTCAGAATCACATGACCAGCCTAACTTAGCTAGACACTGTGTATGTGGCAGGAATGACAATATTCAATTGGTTTTCTAGTTAAAATTTGAGTGTAGATACAAAATTAAATAGGACCTTAGAATCTGGATGAATCCCTCTCCATCTGTCACATCTAACTATATCAGTTTCATGAATGAAATTCCCTTCTCCCAAGCTGAATAGTAGAAATGTTGGAAAGCTTAACTTTTTAAATTGAAATAAACATTACAGATCCAGCCCTGACCTGGATAGCCCAGGCAAGCACAATCTTGTCAGATCTTGGAAGCTAAGCAGGGCAGACTCTGGCAAGTACTTGGCTGGGAGACCTCCTTAAAATACCAGCAGTCGGGAGGCGGGGCCAGGCTTTATTCAGCCACCTCTCTGAGTATCCTCCAGGCCCCCAGTAGGGGTCAGTCACCAGAGGTCACCATGACTTCCAAAAGCACACACAGTCAGTCACCAGAGGTTGCCATGACTTCCAGGTACACACACACTCACACATGTCCATATGAAAAATTCAAAAAAATACAAACAAACATTACAGATCCTCTCACACTTAATAATATACCAATAACACACTATAAACTCAATACATTTAAAATATAATAAATAAAATATGTCCATATTGTTAGGATCTTTACTCATTCAAAGAACTTACATGCTCAGAAGACTTTTGAGGAGGAAAGAAATTGCAGCTTTTGAGAGGCTCAGTAAAGTTAGCTTTGTACCCAGACAGTTTACAAAACAAGCTGGTCAACATTCCCCTAAAGAGCCAAGAAAATACCTGTGGAGAGACAGTGCCATCCAGTCACAGCACTACCATATGTTCCTGCTGTAATTACATCAGAGATGAAAACCTGAGAGGCCTTCAGAATTGTACTAGCAGAAGCTGAAACTATATTTGAATGTCAGCAGGAAGGGTGTGGAGGAGAAGGTTTGCTGCAGCATGACTAAGTACAGGGCTTGATCCTCTGAGCTCTGTTGTTGTTCCAAACGAAGAGGGGATGAAGTTAGAAAACTGTAGTACTAAGCAAACAGCCTTATCGTATGCATGAAAAGGGGAAAACTCTCTAAAAGTGGACAGTAGGGTTACATGTTACCAAAAACACTCTGTGAGAAGCAGTGTCACACTGGTGGCCTTATCAGAGCCATGAAGTGGATCCTTTTCACAGCATCTGAAGAGTGGGTTATTGCCAACCATGATCTTTCCCCTTGTCAGTTTCACAACTGAAGTTCTCTTCCTCCAGATCTGATACTGCAAATGTAGAGAAGGGTTTTTTAAAAAATAATTGGAATAAACGGCATGACTGTACCACTGTCTTCTGAACGACCTCTCAGTATCTTCCATTTCTTCATTTTGTTTTATGGTCCTTCTGGTCATGTCAGATGTTTCCATGCAAGTCTTGTTGTCCGTTGGCAACACTCAGGGCTGTCTTTCTGCACAAGTGAGACAAGCAGTCTCTTGGGGTGTCATAACAGTACCCACACCCCTGGAACAAGCTTAACTGCCTTTCCTGTTTTCCCTGTTTCCCCCTCCCCCATGAGAGCTGGAGTCCTTTATATTTGGTCTTTGACTTCCCTCCCTCCTGATCTCCTTCCCCAGTTCATTCAAGCTGAAGCCAAGAACATCACAAACAGCTCGTGGTGTATATGTTCCCTAGTGCTGTATATGTCCCTCTAAACTGAAGCCTTTCAGGTTATAGTTCCATAACCACCACTCCCCCTTTCTTTATGAGTGTTGATTATTACGTAGTTACTGAAGCATGCAAAGAAATGGGCAAACACAGACATTCAAGTCACTTTACTGATTTCCCCCTCCCCACTGAATTTTCCTCCAAAAAGCTTACTCGTTAAATCATGTCAAGCACTTGCTCATGACTGGGCAGGCACAGTACAACAAGTACAGATACATTACACCTTTTTGGTCCAGTTCACAGGATGCATTCCTGGATGTTCTGCCATCAAGAAGCTGGCGAGAACATTTCTGTTTTTGCTCTTTCAAATAATAGTCGTTATTGTTAATGACCTTTTCATTCTTGCAGGGCAACCCCACCTGCTCTGTTCTTTCTAGGCTGTTGTACACTGTGTGTTCATCTGCAGAGCCCCAACCTGGATTCTGTTTCTTGGAGGTTTGTGTGGGAATATACATGAAAAGATCTGGATTAAGTTTTTTGAGTTGAAGGGCAGGATTGATGGAATCTAAAAAGCTGTGAATCATAAATATCTAGCAGCAGGGGGAGACCGAGGCACCCTGTGGTAGCTATCTATCAAATGCACATCGTGACGACATGTTCTTGGCACAACTGACAAACATGTATTCACAACAAGTCCCTTTGCTAACATCCACACAGTCATGATGATGCTCTCTAGGGGACAGAAGTCTGCAGCATCTCTTGCTGCAGAGATGGGATTGCTATTTGATGCTTCCTTCCTTCAAAGAGTGTACAAGGAAATTTTCAAAATGACCTATTTACTAGGTAAGGTCATCTCTCCATATCTGGTCATGCCTTTCCGGAAAGTCCAAATGGCAAAGTTCCCATCTCATGACAAACAGTGATCACTTTTCCTTCTCTGCTGATCACTAACTTCACACTAATCATACAGAGCATGACAGCAAATACTGTATCTGGCAGCCTCCAGACTCTATCATGGAGTTCCATAGAAATTCCACAGAAAGGAAATTGCTTCCAGTGTGAAACACAAAGGGCTAAGCACACCTAACTGAATCTGAACTGAAGCCAGTACCCAGAGGAATACCCTGTGGAATTCAGTGAAATGTACCTGCATGCAAATAATGTGATGGACTTACGCAGATGCTTTGTTCAACAGCATGGGTTCAACTCAGGCCTATAATATTTATGTTAGCTCTTCTTCCAGAGCCCATTTTAGTTTGTTGTGTCATAATTAAAATTATATGGTGATGACATATATGTTATATATTTGGTGTGCTGGCCATCCAGAACTGTCCTGTGGTATTTGTCATAAATCTCCAATCACCATTCAGTTTACCACCCTATCTCATAAATCCTCCATCTCTTATCTAATCCAAACACAATTTGGGGCCAGGCTATATATCTCTTTGTCTTGTAAGCTTCATTTTTTTCCCTCTGCTCTCCTGCCTGCCACTTTGTTCTTAAATTATGCAGCTGTAGGATCTTGCACACATTCTTTTAATTAATGTTATTGAACAAACAGGAAAATGTGATTTATCATGAAAATGGAAAGGAGATCGTTATGGTAAAATGGGGAGGATTTGTAAATAGTAGCATACTTTACAATTCAATATCTAGGGTCTACAGAAAATCCATAAAAGGAAAATGAGAAATCTATACAATATGTTTTAAGTGTAAGTTGCCTCATCTGTTGGGTGAGGAAATATCAGCACCTTTTATTTCAGTTTCTCAATTGTGTGTTGCATATATCTTCTGAGCCAAGCTCTGAAGAAGCCAAGCTTTGTGGCATGAGCACAGACACATGATTTAAATATCACAAATTCAACCAAATGCAATCACTTTTAAGATCCATGACAAACTCTAATTTCATCTGCAATCCTAAAAGTACATTCCTGGGAGTGAACCCCCTTGAATAAAATGGGTCTTGCATGTGAGTAGACCTGCTTTGGATTGCTTAAGGGAGCAATCTTAAAGATCCTTAGGTCTGCCCAGAAGCTTAAGAGAGCAAACTTAAAACTCCCACTTCATTCCATATGTTTTACTCCCAGGCAAGTGCTTTTGTGATTACACTGTAAGTGTCCGCTAAGGGCACCATTCAGATTCCATTGAAAATTCATGTGACTGGCCCAAACTTGATTGTCAGTCTTGTGCACTCCCTCATTCCCTCTTCCTCCTTTCACATAGTGTGATGATGATGGTGGTTTGTGAGATTTCAGCTTACTCCCATTTGCCATAATATCCAAAGGCAGGTGCTTTACCAAACGGAGGTTTGATTCTTTCCCAGTAACTGGGATTAACCCATGTTCCCACTCTCTCATCCAACGGAAATAGAACCCAGCCTTGGGACTTGTCACTGTTCAAAGAAGAAGCAAGTATCAGGAGGCTGCAAAACTGGACTGGGTCCTTTGGAACAAATTTTTTTTTTTAAACTAAGTCAGTCCTCATTTGATCATGGGGAAAAAACAACATGGTTCTGTTGTCTGTAACCCACCTCAGTTTAAGAGAGTCGTTGTCCAGGCTCAATTACTTCTGTAAAGAAGAGCTTTTAACAATAAATTACTCAAAGACCAAGGTGATCTTGGACAATGGTGGTGTATCTCCCGCTGGTCAGTAGATGGGTTTCCAGTTGAACAATGTCGAACCTTTAAATATTTGTGTATCACCTTTAGTAATACACTCTCTTGGAAGGCACACCTAGAAATTGCAAAATCAACAACCCTCTGGTCAATGGGGGCAATCTTTAAATTTTACCATTCCAAAGAGGGCTTTCAGATAGACTCAGCTTTAAAGGTCTCCCAGAGTCACGTAATTGTCCAGCTCCTCTACGATGTGGAGGTGTGGGGATGGAATGATGCCTTAATTGTAAATCTGGAGAGAATCCAAAATTCTTTCCTGAAAAGGATTTTAGTACTACCTCCTTACACTCCAGCTGCTTTGCTGAGAGCCGAATTGGGCCTCCCCTCTCTTTGGGCATGTGCACATAAAGCCTTATTTAATTATTGGCATAAATGGAAGAGAGCTCCAGCAGGTCATCTCTCAAGCATCTGTTCTCCCATTTGTCTAAAAGATCCAAAATGGCAATCCAATTATAACAAAATTCTCCAAATATATAATCTGCCAGATGTTCAAGGAGCTTCTCAGGCTGATTTTAATGGTAGGGCTCAAATATCCTTACACAATGTTGCTTTAGACAGGCAAGATATATTCGGAACCAAATTTCCACCTTGGTATAAATTTATTAAGCTAGATCATTTCAGGACACAATATCTGTCCAAGATCTCCTTTTTAACCATTATGTTCAGCTTTCACATCTATTCATTTCCAAACAATGCAAACAGCCACGCTTGAAGGTTGCTATATACTCAAACAACCAGCTGCCCAGCACCTCTGTATATGGGGAGGTCCAGATTCTGAAGACCTGTGTCATTATCTGCTGGCCTGTCCACTTTATTCAGTTCCAAGGAAGACATTTTTAGGTAAAATCTTGGCCAGTTTAGGCCTTAGCACTGTGATGGAACAAGTCATATTTTCACTTGCAGGTGTGAAATAAGAGGTCTCATATAAGGTTGCCCTTTTTGCTTTAGCGGCAAAGAAAATCCGGGCCAAGCTAGCATCAGCATAGGTCGGTTGCTTGTGGGAGTCATTCTTTTCTCTTATGAAACAAGTTTTAAAATGAAATTTTTATAGTATTTTAACACAGTCTCACTGTACTGTATTTTATTGTATACGCTTTTTAAGTGTTAACCTCTTGTAATAGCCATAGGCCCTACGCAATAAAATTGAACAGAACTGAACATAATACCCCTAGAAGATATTCATGTGGAAAATATGTCTAAAATAACATGTGCCCAAATGATTAGACCTGATTTGGGCATTTATCTCGCATGGAATAAACCACATGGAATATCAGCGACACAAAACACCATGAAGCTCATGCAGCAGGTTAGCCGGTACTGCTCTCTCTTCCAGGGATCATGAAGCTATTTGAATCATGAGAATCCTTTCCATTATCAGTGCAACCTTGTATAATGTGAATTCTCTCTCTTTGAATATATAAGAAAGTAAGAAGAACCCTACCAAGTACATCAAGCCAAAAGGCCATCAAAGCCAACAGCCTGTTTCCCACAGTGGTCAACAAGGTGCCTTCAAGAAGAACAAAAGCAGCCAGTGGCCTTCCTCTGCATCCCCGTCCTGTCAGCTAGTCTTTAGAGATGCATTGCCTTTATCCATGGAAGCACTTTTGCCATATGCTTCTGTTGGCTACATTGTACATATTACCAATGAATGAAAACCGCCAAGAAATGTCTTCATTCATCTGAACAAAATGTTTGTCTAAATATTGTCTTCTGTTTATATTGGTTCAACCTGCCCTCCACATATGCGCACATGAATGCAACTCTTCCCCCTTCCCCACAACCCACACAAACACTGCTAGTCAGCATAGCTGACAGATGGCTTGCTTACAGCCTAGTGACTGTATCTTGCGCTCGTTACAGTTAGCACACAATGTGATGCTTAGCAGAATCCTCCTGCTCTTCCCCCTCAAAAGATGATAAACAACAGATATCAAAAATGTGACAGTTTAGCACAGAGATGCATTTTGTTCATAATACAAGTTGTTAAAGGGTTACAGCAGTGGGATCTTTTTAAACACCCATCTATCATTGTTTGTTTATTTACTATTTACTTCACTTATATCCTGCCTTTCTCCCCAACAGGAACCCAAAGCTGCTCACATGGTTTCTCCATTCCTGCCCTTTATATAGGGAAGGTCTCTTTGCTGTTTTATATTTTACCATGGCTTGAGAAAAACAATACTAAACCCAAGCTGTTGTTTCATTTGTGCAGGAGGTGGTGCAAACTTTTGCAGAAGCATATGTCTGAGGCCTACTGTAGAAACTGTCCATCACAGCACTATATGAACTCTTGCTCAAGGTCTTGTGCAACTCCTTGAAGAAGGGTGATGACTACTGTATTTCTGCTCATGGCTCCTAGTTTACGGTTGAGTGTACTGACAAATAATGATATTTCACTGAATTGTCTTCTGCTCTCTCTGCTTGTTGTTTACCTGGATTTCAGTAAAGCTTTTGACAGGGTTCCCCATGGTGTTCTGATGGGTAAACTAGAGGAGTGTAGACTGGACTCTAGTATAGTTAGGTGGACAGGGAACTGGTTGGAGAACTGCACTTAAAGAGTAGTTGTCAATGGCATTTCATCAGAATGGAGGGAGGTGTCCAGTGGCGTGCCACAGGGCTTGGTTCTGAGCCTGGCATTTTTCAATATTTTTATAAAACGATCTGGATGAGGGTGTGGAGGGGCTACTCATTAAATCTGCAGATGACACCAAATTGGTAGGAGCAGCAAACACACCAGAAGATAAATATAGAATTTAATGAGATCTGAACACACTGGAAAAGCGGGCGGATGTGAACACGATGCAATTTAACAAGGATAAGTACCAAGCTCTACATCTGGGTAACAAAAATGAGGAACATGCACACTGGGTGGGGGAGACACCTCTGGACAGCCATGTGTGTGACTGTACGTTACGTTACCTATGAGCAGGTAACGTACGTTAACTATGAGCAGCCAGTATGATGCAGTGACCAGAAAGGCTAATGCGATCTTGGGGTGTATCAACAGAGGTATAACATCCAAATCACGAGATGTCATAGTCCCGCTGTACACCGTATAGATCAGGCTGCACCTGGAGTATTGTGTGCAGTTTGGGAGGCCTCACTTCAAAAAGGTTATGGACAGAATGGAGCAGGTACATAGGAGAGTGACAAGGATGATTGGGGGCCTGGAGACCAAGCCGTACAAGGAAAGGCTGAGATATTTGGGAATGTTCAGTTTGGAGAAGAGGAGGTTGAGGGGGGATATGACTGCTCTCTTTAAGTATTTGAAGGGCTGTCACTTAGAGGAGGGCAGGGAGCTGTTCCTGTTGGCAGCAGACGATAGGACTTGCAATAATGGATTTAAATTAAGGATGGGAAGGTACTGGCTGAATATGAGGGAAAACTTTTTTACAGGAAGAGTTGTGCAATAGTGGAATCAGCTGCCTAGGGAGGTGGTGAGTTCCCCCTCACTGGCAGTCTTTAGCAGCGGCTGGACAAACACTTGTCAGGGATACTCTAGGCTGATCCTGCATTGATCAGGGAGTTGGACTAGATGGCCTGTGTGGCCCCTTCCAACTCTGTGATTCTGTAATTCTATGATTCTAGGGTTCAGACACCTGCTTAGCCAAGCTTGCCATGTGGTTATGCTGGGGAAGGGGTCAGCTTTAATTAAGTAAAGGTGAAGATCCTACTTCCTTTACCAGTCCAACATAATGGTAGAAGTGTGGCAGCCTCATCAGGCAGGCCATCCAAGCAGATGGAAGCCACAACAAGGAATGCTTGGGCACAGACTGCTTTTGCTAGTACCCATTCACAGGGCGGCACCTTCAGAAGGCTTTGCTCACATGAGCCAATCTGTCACAGTGGAGCCTATCAGGGGCTTCGTAGGTTTCATCAGCATGCCAGCAACGAAACCAAACTGGCTGCTTGTGCACTTTGGTCCATTTAGTAATGCTCTCCAGTTTAGTTCTCTCTGATCTCCTGTCCTGCCTCTCCTAATTTTTAACACTGGGGAAATCTGGACAGGAGTGACAATCTGAAATTGTTACAAAATGGTGGTATCAGCAAAATAGCTGCTGCTTTCCATGTGACCCTGCCAGCAACTGTCTTGACCCCAATGCTCAGCCAGGGCCAGCTCCAGGACTGGAGGCTTGCATGGCAAGATGGGCCAATCCAGTGATCCCATGCCCCTACCCTCCCAGTCTAAAAGCAGCTAACATTAATTTACTTTCCTCTTCCCCCTCTGGACAGTACTTGCAACTTCTGGTTGTCATTGCTCTTTGCCCAGGATGCCACAAGCATAAAGGACCCTGGTTGCTCACTTCCTCTCTGCAAGCCAGCTAAGAGAAGGTGTAGTGGCCGCTGCTGACTGCAATGTTCATGCATGCTTGCCTGGCCAGCTGCCCACCCCGTGCATTCCAAGAAAAAAGAAGGAACTGCATGTTGGTGATGAATGCGTCTCAGGAGGGGTCTGTGGTGGCCCTCCCAGGGCCTCAGGGCCTCAGTTAGCTACTCAGCGATGCTGATCTCTGACACCAGCACTGTGTCCAGTACTAATGACCAACACTGATATCATTTGGAAGAGGGACCATTACTTGCCAGTCCTAAAGGAAGTGGGTAATCAGTCTTCACTTTGAGCTGTGACAGCAGATGGGAGGCAGAGAAGAGGGGATGAACAGACTTTCTGGAGCGGGAGAGGTGAGCATGCAGTAAAAATTCATGGGGGGAGCATTTAAAATCAAGGGGGGAACAGCTTTTATTGCAACCGAATGTAACATTGTATTCAGTTAGCTGAGTTACCTGGCAACATGAACGGCAGCAAAGCTTGAGGGCTTGAAGTCAGTATGATGGAGAACCAAAGCTTAAATGCTTCTAATGCCAAAGGGATGAAAACGTTGGCCCCTCTCAACTGTGAGTTTTCCATTCCGAAATTAAATGCACTGACAGTTCCACAGGTTTGAGTGAAGAGCACAGCACTGAATAAGCGACCATAAAACGAGATAATCCCTGAAAGGCAGAACAAGTGCACTTCACACAAGAGTACAGCTGCTCCTAGTTCATCTCTCTGCAGAACCAGCTCCTGACCCCACCACGAAACCATCCTCCTGATTATAGCCAGGTCATTTTGTACACTTGACAGTCTCTGCTGAGACCCATCTCAAATCCATACTGGCTCTATGCAGTATCTATTGTGAGGGTGCTGCTGTCAACTTAACAGTCAGCCTTGTTATCTATTGTCAGAGTCAAAACGAGTTTTGGATAGTTGGTTTGGGCACTTGAAACAAATGAGGCGTCTCCCAATCTGAAAGTTTTGCAGAAGAAATGGATTACATCCAACCAGTTTTTCTGTTGGTGAAAAGGGGAGGAGGGGGTCTCCTTTGATAAATGGCTGTGCTGGGAATCATGGGAACTGCATGTGCAAAAGGGATGTGGGATGGGATCTGTAGTAGGGAGAAAAATTAGGAGAGCTTGAGCAGAAAAACTGACTGGATCCAACCCAATGGTTTTGCAAGTTTATCTCATAAAGTAAATAAACTTGACAAAAGAATAGGAGAAACTAAGGTAAACAGCCTGCAGTTTTAAGAAGTTGGTAGCTGTAAGATCTTCAGCTTCAGTTTATTGAAATGAGCCTCATTTACCCATTGGCTCAACTGCTGAGATTTTTATTTTATTTATTTATTTATTAATCATATTTATATCCCGCCTTGCCGGCGGACCGGCTCAAGGCGGCTGACAACATAAAAACACCATAAGGTTTACAATATAAAATCATCATTAAAACTACTACATCCTACACATACAACAGCAGCAGATGGCGACTTCAGTACGGCGATCTCATGGTGAACGATGGCAGCAGAGGGGTGCGGCTGACAGGGCCAGGGCGGTGTTAGGCAAAGTAGGGGAAATAAATACATATAGTCCAACAGCAGGGATCGTACAGCTTCATTCAGACAAACAGCTCCAAGTCTTTTAAAGTTTTCAGCAATCATTCCAGTTACTTGTCCTTGCAGTTTGAATTTATCCTTCTTAAATGTAGATGATCCCAAATAAACATTGTATTTTAAAATAAATGACATCAACATGACCAATTTTTTTATTCCATACCTTATGTAGTATCTCTAAGAACTGCACATCCATTTTCCCCCTCTATGGCTATGATCACACACACTAAATAATCCATTTTCAAAACACCTTCAATGCACTTTCCAACTGGATTTTGCCAGTTCAGACAGTAAAATCCAGTTGGAAAGTGCATTGAAAGTAGATTATTTAGTGTGTGTGATCGCATTTCCCCTGGCAGGGGGCAGACTGGCCATTAAGACCACCAGTGAAAGTCCTGGTGGGCCAATGGCCTGTGGGGCTGCCCTCTCACTGGGGCCATCTCACATGAAGTGGGCATCAGCCATTGTGGCTGTGTGGTGGTAGCCCCTGCAAGGGAGGTAGGAGCTGCTACAGTCATGAGCTGGCAGCCCTCCCCCCCCCCCTCCAGCACAATGCAAGTTGATATGAGCTGGGCAGGGTGTGCTGGGTCCATTCCCTCCTTCCATTCCACCCTCCAGCTGGGTTATGGGGCCAGGGGCAAGCTGAAAGGGTGAGACCATTTCCAGGGCCATTTTTGCCTCTCAGTCTGCTCCTACCACTGGCCCTTCATATGGATGATGATCTCTGCGCTGAGCTCCTAGTTGTTAACAAGACTGTTCTGATTCCCCAAATGTAAGACTGTAAAAGGACTATTGAATTTTATGCAGTTTCTATCTTGCCTCAATTTATCTCGAGTGTATAAAGTCTTGCAAAAATCTTTGTGTCGATACCTTTTTCCATTTTAATTAGGATGGTACTTTTAAAGGAATATGGACTTACATAATTGGACAATGACTGTTTCCAGTTAACATCTACAAGCAGGTGCCAGTGGGGGAATAGAAGCATTTCTCATTTACAAAGGGCATCATGTAAGTACAGTGTGAGGACTCTGAAGCAGTGCTCTGGAGAATTTCACTGGTATTAGAGGACGAAGCCGCCACATGAATATTTCACTTCCAAGGCTACGTTCATAAAAGATTTATGTATCATTTATGTGGTCTACAATCATGAGGCTTTAGTTAGCTCAAACAAAACAAAAAATGCAAAATGCATTCTTGTCCAAGTATGTGTGCAGCTGCACACAGCTGTGTGGCTTCCAACTCTTTTGTCTCTTTACCAGTAGCCTGTTCTCCATTACACTCAAGTCACAAGAGACACACAATCTGAAAAAGGCAGGAAGCGCTGAAACAGATGTTCCCCCTTTAAAAACAGAATGCCGAAGAAGGCCTTGCAACTGATCCCTATAAGTGTTGCCTCAGTTAACAATGCCACGCAATTATTAAATTAAGCTTAAGTTATACACAGCTTGGGAATGTGGTGGCGTGGTTGGGAGAAGGAATTCCAAATGTTAATCTTGGCTCTTATGCTTAGTTGTAAGATAGCCTTTGGCAACCCACCGTGCAGGCTTTCTCGTGCTTCCAGAACTGAAAAGGGAAAGACGCAGGGAGGATCCTTTCCCTGCCTCCCAGGAAGAACATCATCATCAGGGGAAGACCCATCTGACTCTTGCCCACAGTCAGAGCAACTATAAGGAGCTCCTTGGTGGGAAGAACACTCCACGCTTCTTTCAGCTGCTCAAGGAGAGCGGGTGTGAAGGGAAAGATGTTCTGGCTTCTGCCGGCAGCCAAAGGCTGCTGAGTAATTTTTAACAAATTGTCATCATTGCATTTGCAATCTGCCTTGAACATCATTTGATCAAAAGGAGAGGATATATAAATCTTGAACACAAATAAGTAATATAAAAGTAGAAAGTTCGATAAAAAGCTATGCTTAGGGCTGAAGGTGAAAGGTAATTTGTTTTTCACAGGCTATTAGGATTCCAGAAGAACACAAAACATGAGAACATAAGAAGAGCCTTGCTGGATGTTCACCATCCTGTCTCACACAATAGCCAGCCAGTTCCTCTGGAGGTCCAACAACAGGAAACAGAGGCTGAGGCCTTCCCCTGATGTTGCCTCCTGGCACTTGAATTCAGAGGTTTATTGCCTCTGAATGTGGAGGTTCCCTTTAGTCACCATGGCTAGTAGCCACTGATAAACCTATCCTCCAAGAATCTGCCTAGTCCCCTTTTTAAAGTATTTGTGCATGTGACCATCACTACAGCCTCTGGCAGCAAATTACACATAGAGTGCATTCAGACGCGCCATTTGATCCGGCTTTAACACACTTTGAAAACGGATCAAATGTGCATGTTCAGACAGCAGCAGCTGCCTCCTGTCCCCAGCTTTTGCTTACTGTAGCAAATTCCGGAGCAAAGCGTAGTATTTTGATACCAGGTCCTTAAGTGGTGTTTTCTGTGATCTCCCGGTTGAAAGCACATTTCCCCCTGTGTGATCGCTCCACCGTCGTCGAGTCACTTCCAAGTCTTTAACCCCCCCGCTGCAGAAGCCTCTGACTTCCGCTTTTCGCCCGCCATTTTTATTTTTGCGTCGGCGATATGCACATAAGCACTGCTCCGCCCACACATCTATTTAAAAAAAATTAAATGACCACTAGTTTTGAGTTCAGGATCCCAAGGAGGCCAGTTTCAGGTGAAAAGTTTAAAGGGATGTGTTTATTTATTCTGTCAGGGCGGTGAAATCACGGTGCTTGTGGAATTGTGGCAGGATTTGCTCTACTGCTTTTGCACATGTGCAAGGTTTTATTTTTTCAGATCTCCAGATAAGCGCCTATGTGCATGTGCAAAGTTAGAAAAACAACAACAAAAATGGCATACACTTCCATGTGATCACTATTGTTCAGAGTAAAAAAAAGCCACATCGAAGCAGGGCAATTTGAGCTGGCTCCAGCACGCCAACTGAATGCACCCATAGATTCTCTATATATCCTGGTTTGGGAAAAATGTGTGGCTGTTCGGAAATCTCAAGACAGGTTCTTGCTGGAACATGCTAGTAACATATTGACTCTTTTCACATTACCGTTCTAAACTTGATGTTATTCATTGTTGGCCTGTCATTGAGTAAAATGATACAGGGACAGGGGTTTCACACAGTGATCTTCCTTCCGTTAATGAGCTGTCTATGAAGCATTACGTCATTTCAAACAGTGCCACTCCCCCCTTCTCCCTTTTCACCACACTTTCTGGGTTTGTTTTTTTTAACCATTCTTATGTGAGCGTTAAACAGCTAAACCAAATTAGCACTTCAGTGTCATAGCAGCTCCCTAGAGATGCCTGGACTCACTCTCAGCCTTGTTGCTTTGAATACATGGGGAAAGTGTAAGCATCATTACATGCAGATTTATAAGAGAGAAGCCCCATTCGCTTCTGTACATTTACTCTTGTATCAATCATAGGATGCTCTCAAACAGCCTGGGATGGACAGGGACTTCAGTGGGGTACAATGCCATACAGTCCACCTTCCAAAGCATTCATTTTCTTCAGGGGAACTGACTTCTGTAGTCTGGTTAACATTTACCCCCACACATACCCTTTCATGCCCAGGAAGCCCTGCATACACTTTTGGGGCAGATATTCAGCCCAAGTTTACTCAAAAGCAAGGCTGCCTGGATTGTTTTAATTTTTCCAGTTTTACCCAAGTCTCCCTGAATTAGAGATGCCAGTCTCCAGGTGGGACCTGGGGATCCCCCAGAATGACAGCACAGCTCCAGACTATAGAGATCAATTCCCCTGGAGAAAATGAATGCTTTGGAAAGTGGACTGTAAGGCATTGTACCCGACTGAAGTCCCTGTCCATCCCAGGCTGTTTGAGAGCATCCTATGATTGATACAAGAGTAAATGTACAGAAGCGAATGGGGCTTCTCTCTTATAAATCTGCATGTAATGATGCTTACACTTTCCCCATGTATTCAAAGCAACAAGGCTGAGAGTGAGTCCAGGCATCTCTAGGGAGCTGCTATGACACTGAAGTGCTAATTTGGTTTAGCTGTTTAACGCTCACATAAGAATGGTTAAAAAAAACAAGGCATTGTACCCGACATTGTCCCTGTCTTCTCCAGGCTTCATCCCCAAATCTCCGGGAGTTTCCCTACTTCCACCCACCCACCCCCACTTTAGCCAAAATGGACCTGGCAACCCTTCCAAGCACACTGGGAACACACCATTGAGGAGAGCTGCCCCTTGGGATAAAGTGGATTTTCTCCTCTTCTTTGCATTGCTGAGCTGCAATTGGGGCTTGGGGAGGGGAGATTGCAAACGAGGGTGAGAGTCTAGGCATCTCTCTGGTGCCACTATTACACTGACCTGCTATATTTGTTTAGCATTTTAGTGTTCACTACAGAACCTTTAAAAAACAGCTGAGGAAGATTGCATGCACGGGGTGAAAAGGGAAGGGGAAAGAAAGCAGCATTTCAAAAAGCGCTGTGGGGCATTTCATACAGCACACCACAGCAATTCAGAAGCAGAAGGAAGGGTTTGAAAATGGAAGAAAACAGTTTTCATCAACAATGACTCAGCCATGCTTCCCCAACGGGACACAAGTGGTATTGACTGAACAGGTAGATTAATTCCCTTAGCAGCCAGTTACTAAAACGGGTCTGTCTGAAATGACAGAAAAATTCTGTTAGTAACCAGTTACTATCAGGGCTCATTTCCTAGAAGGAGCTCCTTTGCATATTAGGCCACACACCCCTAATGTAGCCAGTTCTCCAAGAGCTTACAGAGCTCTTCTTCCAGGAGCTATTGTAAGCTCTTGGAGGATTGGCTACATCAGGGGTGTGTGGCCTAATATGCAGATGAGCTCCTGCTACGAAATGAGCCCTGGTTACTATAACAGAATAGATAGGCTGTCTGAAAAGAGCCATATAATCATTAGCTAGTTCTGCTAATCCTACTGGACTCCCATCAATTCACTTGTTTTTTTAAAATTCCATTCAAAATCCAGGATAAATGTATCAGTGCTATGATGTGATTTAACATTATCCCTGAATGCATGTTACAATGAATGTGCACAGGAATGACATTCAAGCTACCTCCTGCTTTCAACATCTGTCCTTTTGTAAAGTCCTATGGAAGCCAGCACTAAATATTAAATTTCCCAAACAGTGTACTATTGGCTCCCAGAGGCCATTTCAGACTAGGAAATTGGCATGGGGAGAAGGATTAAGCCCCCTCTCTCTGCACACCATGATCCTGATCCAAATCAGGCCCAAGCACATTGAGCTCGTTAACTTCTGAGCATGAAACTCCCAGGGAATATCTGGTCAAGAGGCCCAGGCAGGACGTCAGGTTGCAAGGTCCCCCTTGGCCACTAGCGGAGGATGGGGGGTAGGGTTGCCAGCTCCTGGATATTTGGGGATGGAGCCTGGGGAGGACAGGGACCTCAGTGGGGTACAATGCCAGGAGAATTGATCTCTGTAGTCTGGAGAGGTGAGCTGTAATTCTGGGGGATCCCCAGGTCCCACCTGGAGGCTGGCATCCCCAGCAGGACAGGACATGTCCCTAGCAGGACAGGTAATATACAGTTGAACACTTCGTTGGCCTTGTGAGATACTGATCACTGAAGCTGTTTTCTTTAGCTTTGTAAAAGGTATATGAATCCATTCTGGTCCTTTTGTTTTCCACTGGAACCTTCAAAGCTGTTCTGAGATGCTGCATCCTTGCAGAGGTGAGATCTGTCTGCTTCGTAGAGTCATCTGATATTTCAGCTTGTCTCCCTTAGACAAACTGAGCATGTCTGGTTTTTCTGAGCATTACAGAGAGGAATGGCTTTATAACGTTTGGAAGCAACTCTATGAAACCCTACGGCTTCTTGTGGATGTCTTATACCATCTGATATAAGTTAATTTTCTATTTGTTTATTTAAATATTATTTATGTCCCACCTTTCCTGGTGGTTCAGAGCAACTTACAAATAACTGTGCTCTGAAGCAAAGAGCATGACCAGATATTAACACGATGCCAGAAAATAGCCAAAACAGCAGAGCTGGATAGGCAAGAGGATAAATTTTAAAGTGGTGAAAAATCAACAGAATAAGGCCTACCTGAGATACCACCTAGGAATAAAGGAGGGCTACAAAAACTCCTGAGTAAACTTAATTCCATAGTGAAGTTTATACCCAATTACCATTAAAACAGTTCTGCAACAAGATGCCCAGTGACACTACATATTTTACCCAGGCTTTTGCCTTTTAGCAGTGACTTCTGGATGACTTCTGTGGGGCTGGGGCTGAACTAGGCAGCTGTGTAGGAATTCCTGTGCAAGCCATGGAGTGTGAATAAGCTGTTCATGCTAAATGTGCATTCCATTTCCTCAGGTGCTTGTTTCATAGAGTCTGATCCAAAAATGAAGCTGGCAGGGCAAAGAGTTTCCATGTACAACTTGCACAAGCTCAAAGTCTCATTTCAGCTGTGCTGCAACCCACACGAAACAACTGCCAGTGCTTTGGTAGGACATCAGCACAAGCCTCACTGATGTGGCAGAATGAGGTAGGGAAAGGTGGCAGAATGCTGAAATGGTAGACCAGATCAGACCAATTTAGACAGCAGGTGGGCAATCCCATTTTGAAGCATCCACCTCCATAAGGACTCACTGCAAGTACAAAACTAGCACAGCAGAGAACAAGCTAGATCTCCCTGGTAGGCTTTTTAAAATTTACTTGGAGGGACATGGGGGAAACATTCCACAAGACATCCCCTATTTGTAGCCTTGTTTCACTGTGTTTCGACTTTGCGCTCCTTTGGCTGTTTCCCACTCTATTCCACTCTGAGAAGAAGCAGCTGGTAAAAATCGCAAGCAGTCATCCAGTGTTACAAGGCTTGCTATCCAGTATACTGTTTTATGCAGCAGCATTTGGAGGTATTAAGGGCAAGAACTGTATCTAGATCTGAAACCTGTTGAACTCAGTGGAGAATTGTGCTGAGAGTCTTAAGTACACACCTTTGTCAAGGATAGACATACTTGGGTGGCACAAGTCCAAACATCCATAGTCAGAAGAGGTGATCAGACCTGCAAGTACTTCTGGCAAAACATTTTTTTAAAATAATGTTTTATTTTGCTTTTGATTCCCATAATATAAGTTTATACATAACATCACAACAAAGGAAGGAATAACTTTTAAACTAATTTGTCAGAGATACCTACAATATGCCCAAATTGGCTTGATTCATAATATATCTATTGTCCTATCTTTATAATCCACTTGGGAACATTTCCAAAAACTTAGTTCTCTGTTTCAAAAATATGTCAATATACAGTTTATACATCTTTTGTTTTTCTTACCCCCCTTGGCCCCCAGCTATTTTTTATTTTAATTATTCTTAATTATTATTTATCAATTTATTTCTTTGCACTTCTGATGTATTTTTTTTTGTATAACTAGTTACGATGAAAGGAAAGCAAGAATTAATGCTGAATCCCAAATTTTTATCTTCTGGTATTAATCTTTGGGACATGCTGCCCGCTCCGGAATCTTTGGTTTCCCAAAGAAGTCCCTTGGAAAGACTCACCATTGGTGGGCTGGGGATCCTCCCCATACAGTCTTACCCACTCTGTGCAATGTCCCAAATTAAATTTAATCAAAAGTTTCTATTCCAGCACTGCCTATTTCATATCCTTGTCAAGTATTGAGTTGGCAGGTCGCACCGTACATCGTTGTGATAGAAGCGGGGACTCTGGTAAGAGCAAAGGAGGGGGACTCTGCATATATGTAAATAACAACTGGTGCACAAACTCAAAGATTGTAGCCAGTCACTGCTCTCCGGATGTGGAGTATATGACTGTTAAATGCAGACCTGTTTACCTTCCAAGAGAGTTCACTGTTGTCATGATAACTGCTGTTTACATACCACCGGATGCTAATGCAAATTTAGCACTAGGTCGCTTGCACAGCACCATAACTAGCAATCAAGACAAATATCCTGAGGCAGTGCATATCATTGCTGGGGATTTTAACCACACTGAATTAAAAACTGTGTTCCCTAAGTTTTACCAGCATGTGAAATGTGCCACCCAAGGAGATAAGACCTTAGATAAGGTCTACTCTAACATAAAACATGGTTACAGAGCCATGCAGCTTCCACACTTGGGCCAGTTGGACCACATGTCCTTGTTCCTAGTACCAACATATACTACCCTCAGGTCACAAGCTCCTGTAAAAAGAAGGATGGTGAAAATCTGGCCTGAGGGCGCTTCCCATCAGCTGCAAGACTGCTTTGAGAGAACCAACTGGGATGTTTTTGATCATCAAGACCTGGAGGAATATACAGCAGCAGTCCTGGGCTATATTAAACACTGCATAGATAGTGTTACTGTGGATAAGTGCATCCGGGTCTATCCTAATCAAAAATCCTGGATGACGAGAGAGGTACAGCGACTATTGAGGGAGAGGAACAGGGCCCTTAGGTCTGGAGACACGATCCTTTATAGCTCTGCTAGAGCTAACCTGAAGAGAGGTATTCGACAGGCTAAGTTGGACTATAGGCAGAGGATTGAGGATAATTTCAACACAAATGATATGCAGCAGGTATGGCAAGGGATCCAGAATATAACTAATCACAAATCAACTTTTGCTGCCGTGGATGGAGATCCTTAATTGGCGGAGGAGCTTAACCTCTTCTTTGCCCGTTTTGAAGTGGAGTCACCGGGGACAGCAACATTACAGCCATCAGTCCATGGTGGCACCTCCCTTAGGGTGGAAGAGCATGCGGTGAGGCGTACACTGAGGTCTGTGAATCCGAGGAAGGCAGCTGGACCTGATGGCATTACTGGATGGGTGTTGAAAGAATGTGCAGACCAGTTGGCGGGGGTTCTCACTAAGATCTTTAACCGGTCCTTACACCAGTCTATTGTTCCGTCTTGCCTAAAGTTCTCAATTATTGTTCCCCTGCCCAAAAAATCCACAGTCAGTAGCTTAAAGGATTATAGACCAGTTGCACTCACTCCGGTTGTGATGAAGTGTTTTGAGAAATTGGTACGGAGTCATATTGTTTCATGCCTTCCATCCACACTGGATAGTCACCAGTTTGCATATAAGGCAAATAGATCCACAGAGGATGCTATCACTACCACTCTCCATACTGCTCTGTCACATCTGGAGCAGCCGGGGAGTTATGCGAGGCTGTTGTTTGTGGATTTTAGTTCTGCCTTCAATACCATCCTCCCACATAGATTAGTGCCCATATTGGAGGGCCTTGGACTTTCCAGCCCCATATGTTCCTGGATCTTGGACTTCCTGACAGCCCGCCCTCAGAGGGTTAGAGTAGGGTCTCATATGTCCACAGCCCTTACCCTTAACACCGGCTCCCCACAAGGCTGTGTGTTGAGTTCCCTGCTCTATACCCTCTATACGCAGGACTGTACCCCCACTCATCCCAGCAATACTATCATCAAGTTTGCTGATGACACCACTGTGGTGGGGCTCATCTCTGGGAATGATGAGTCTGCTTATCGAGATGAGGTGGAACGGCTTTGTGTATGGTGTAGGGAAAATAATCTGATTCTTAATACCACCAAGACCAAGGAATTGGTGGTGGACTACAGGAGGAACAAAACGGACATTAAGCCACTGTTTATTGGTGGAGAATGTGTGGAAAGGGTGGCTACTTTCAAGTTTTTGGGAGTGACTATTGAACAAAATCTGACCTGGAGTGCAAACACCACTGCTCTGGTGAAGAAGGCCCAGCAGAGGCTTTATTTTCTCAGACTTTTAAAGAAAAATAATTTGAATGAGAAAATATTGATGTCTTATCGTTGCTCAATAGAGAGCATTTTAATATACTGTATCTGTGCCTGGTTTGCTAGTTGTACGGTTGCAGATAGGAAAACACTCCAGAGAGTCATCACCACAGCCCAGAAGATAATTGGCTGTCCTCTCCCACTTCTGGAGGAACTGTACAGTTCTCGATGTCTGAAAAAAGTGAAGAACATCCTACAGGATTTATCACATCCTGCATATTCCTTGTTTGAACTGCTGCCTTCGGGCAGAAGATATAGAACAATCAAAACAAGGACAAATAGACTAAAAAACAGTTTTTACTCAAGAGCTATTATTGCCCTGAATGCTGCATGAGACCGAAATCTGGGGGAAACCGTGGTTTGGTTGCTATGTAAATCACAAGGGAGAAGCAGTAGTGAATGTCTGTGTGAGTGCGCATGATTATATGTTGCGAGTCACTGACTGATGGCACTTTTTAATTTCATTGTACTATGTACAATGACAGTAAAGTATATATATATATATAATCCTATGAACCACCAGCAGGCAGCCTGTGTAATAGCCGTAACCATTTCCTCTTCTGAAGGTACATCATGGGCTGTCCAAGTCCTTCCCCCTTGGGTAACTGTAAGATGACCCAGAGGTAACCACCAATGTGGTATTTTTAGTTCTATTTGTCTCTGTACCACTGGACACATATTTCTTCGAACAGTCAGGATTTCATATGGGAGATCTGGCAGAACATTTTTCATGGGGTTCATCAAAGTAACCTTGTGCCCACTCAAATTGGCACCCTTGCCCAACAAATGCTCAGTTATGGAGAGATAGATAGATAGATAGATAGATAGATAGATAGATAGATAGATAGATAGACAGACAGACAGACAGACAGACAGACAGACAGACAGACAGACAGTAGGACTTCAGATATCTAAACATTAAATCTGCCCAAGATAAATGGAAGGATCTGTACTGAGTTAAATTTTCTGGTACATAATTGTGGGATTCACAACATAGAGAAGAAACTCAACTAAGGGAGCCTTCATATGAACAGCGATTTATTATTCCAAACACTTTTTTCAGGGGGCGGGTTGCCTTAATGCCTGTCATTGTAAAGCACATCCTAATTTTAAGGAACTATTGGTTAATTCAAAACACAATAGTTGTTACAGTATGATAAACCATGCACTAGATCTTACAGCTGAAATCTGCATACTACACTGATTTTTTAAACTGTCTTGATAATTATAATCATAATTGCAATAATTGTTTTATGCTCTCTATAACGAGAAACATTTATGCTTGTTTCCTGCCGTGATGTTTCTGCAATTTAGGGCTGGTTCCACATTTGCTGTTTAGTATGGAATTGCCATGATTAGTTCACTGAAATTTTATGGATATTCCAGATGATGCTGGAGTCAATCCATTATTTCCTGTTCTTTTTGACAGCTGGCTATTCTCTGGGGTCTCCGTTATTCAGTGCTTCCTTGGGCTGTAGCAGGGAAGTGTTAAGTAGTGTTTTTCACTTTCTCAGCCAAAACCACCAATCTGCTTTCATTATTTTTAGTTTGCAATCACATTTGTTATGATCATAAACCTAAAATTATGAGCAGTGACTTTGGTTTGCTACAAAGTAAAAAACAGCAGGAGCAAAAGATTTGGACTAATTCTGGACAGGAGGTATAAGCCTTTCCCTCTGTGTCGAATGCCACAGAGATTCCCCCCTGCAGCAAGACAAAAGGAAAGGTTGCCTGGATTGCCTTGCTTTGTTGTGGCCTTTTTTGCATGTGTGGACTGCTTCCCAAAATAAGTAATTGCTTCTAACAGCTCAATCAGGTCCAGAATCCAGGAGGAAAAGCTCTGTTTCTTTCTGATCCAGGATGGCTTTGGGGATTTCAAGAAGGCTTAAATTATGCCATTACCATAGAAGGTTTGCTTTCTTTGTAAAACTGCCTGCTAGAATTTTGCTCTCTGCAACACCACAGAAACAGCCCCTGAATTAAGAGGATGTTATTCTGCATTTGTCAGTGTAAAAGAGAGAGAGAGAGAGAGAGAGAGAGCAGACTTCCGTCTCTTGCGGTTGGAAGGGGTCTGAGGATTGAGCTTTGCCAATAAGTTGATTAAGAGACATTCTTAATATCCTCTTGTTTATTGTGCTTTCGAGTCAGGCTTATGTTTTGGCAAGATAATCACCAATGACAGCTGGTTAACAACGTCCTGTTAAGACTTGCACATTTTCCTTCTGTTCGGCAAATACCTCATACCTATATTTATCTGCTCCTTTCAGTTCAGTTGAAGCAAATGTAGGGGCTCCCTCGATATGGCTTCTGAAGAAGTGAGCAACTTTTCAGAGGGAGTCAGTGCACTGCCTGCAGCTAGCTGATACAGACCTCCAGAGAGAAGTCTTTGGGGGCTTGGTGCAAGGAAGGCAGTGAGCAATCAAGTGTCTTCAGTGCAGGACAGCTAAAGAAGTTTAGCCTCATTGCTTTCAGTGATGGTTTGAAGCCTTGAAACACTAAGCATCTTTCTGATTTTGGGGGGTGCTGTTGGCTGCTTTGTTTTCAACATGGAAGCAGATTAGCCTTCATTGTGTTCATATTTAGAGCAAAAGGTTTGGATCCGAAAGTTTTTCTGTCAGTGTAGCAGCAGCAAATCTGATGAGACAGCTTTTCCATCTGCAGAGGTGGGGATGGAGTTTGTTGCTGATTCCCCACTCCCGCTACAGACTTTCCGTTTGCTCACTACCCTTTTTCCTTCAGGTCCCCTGACCAGTTGGGCCAACATTTCAGGGGGCACAGAGGCTGCAGTGAGAAAGGTGAGGCAGAGAAGTTGCTTCCCTCTAGTATTGCTCCACTCACACTGCTTAGAGTCTGGTGTACTGGTTACAATCCCTGTGCAATTTTCTAGTTGAGCACACATACAACCTGCAAGTGCTTGTGTACACTTTTTTTGTAACAAAGCCAATGCTTGTTCAGTTTACAAATGAAACCAGGGACCAGTTGCCACTGCCAGATGAATGTGGAGTTGAAGAAGAACAGTTGATTTTTATACCCCACATTTCATTACCCAAAGAAGTCTCAGGGCGGTTTATAATTGCCTCCCCTTCGTCTCTCCACAACAGACACCCTGTGAGGTAGGTGGGGCTGAGAGAGCTCTGAGAGAACTGTGACTGACCCAAGGTAGCCCACCGAGCTGGCTTCATGTGGAGGAGTGAGGAATCAAACCTGGTTCTCCGGATTAGAGTCTACCACTCTTAACCCCTACACCAAACTGGCTCTCATATGTTCAGCTGGATGTACATTTAATGTAACATAAGAATTCCTCAGTGCATGTATTAAAAAAAATAGTGTACTCTCTACATGGATTGTACATGCACTCACTGTAACTTGTGAACAGGGCTTTGACTTTTCTTTAGACATGTGTTGAATAATTCTCAGGCTGCATTCAATGCATGTACAGCTGAACGTATGATTTAAATCCCATTTTTATGCAGGTACTGGTTCCTGGCTTCATTTGTAAAGTCAATGTGCATCAGCTCCTTCTTACATACAGGTGTACATATGTCCAAGAAACATAGGTGTGTATTCACTGTAACATGTGGACAGGGCTAGTTTTGACTTTGGATAAAGGAGATCTAGGAATGGGTCCCCCGCTTTGTGACTTTTGGCCAGTCACAATCTTGGCCTTCTCTACATTCCAGGAGTTCTATGGCGGAATGGCATATTCCTACCAACATCAACCCATCTCAGCTCCTTGGAGGAAGGGGGGATATAAATGTAAGGAATTTATGGATAACTGTAGCAATGTTCCTTATGGAAAGTAATCTGGATATGGTAAACTCAGTTTATAAAAATAAGAACTTTGCAAAAAAGAAAAGTCAGTGACAGTTACAGCTCAGCTCAAAGCATACCTTAAAGTATGAGACCTAGTTCAAAGATTTGGGAGGGAAGACAAGTCAGAAGAGCAGAGTAAACTCTCCTGCCTGCCTTATGACCGCATTGCCCTTTAGCTAAAGGCCGTGTGCTTCCCTATGGGAGCCCACTGATGATGAACCCAAAAGGCAGTAAAAGGATGGTGCTCAAGACTGGCTAAAAGGCAACAGGGAGAATACACCCCTCCAAAGGATCAAGCAAACTGGTCATTCTCAGCTAGACATATGCCTGCTGTATCCTGAGTGGTTTTGAAGAGGAAACTGAATTGAGAGAAAAGTGCACATTACATGCATTGTATTCACTATATAGAATTCACTATAAAGAAAGGACATTATAGTATTTATACTGCCTTAAATATTTCCTGGGCAAATTTTGTATAAGGGGAAAAAACAGCTTTTAGAATTTCTTTTGAATTTTATTTTCTTGAGGGGAGGGAGAGATGTATGTAATAAGGTAGAGTATCAGCCATTATATACACTGTAAGGTTCAGTAATAAGGAATGGCCACATGTTTAAGGGGGACAGAAATTGTGGAAAGGGCACATAGGAGGCAATGCTTCATTCATTTGTGTCTTCTGCCCATAGAATAGAATCACAGAGCTGGAAGGAACCATACAGGTCATCTAGTCCAACCCCCTGCTCAATGCAGGATCAGCCTAGAGCAGCCCTGACAAGTGTTTGTCCAGCCGCTGCTTAAAGACTGCCACTGAGGAGGAGCTCACCACCTCCCTAGGCAGCTAATTCCACTGCTGCACAACTCTTACTGTAAAGAAGTTTTTCCTCATATCCAGCCAGTACCTTCCCACCCTTAATTTAAACCCATTATTGTGAGTCCTATTGTCTGCTGCCAACAGGAACAGCTCCCTGCCCTCCTCTAAGTGACAGCCCTTCAGATTCTTCAAGAGAGCAATCATGTCCCCCCTCAACCTCTTCTTCTCCAGACTGAACATTTCCAAGTCCCTCAGCCTTTCCTCGTAGGGCTTGGTCTCCAGGTCCCCAATCATCCTTGTTGCTCTTTTCTGCACCCACTCCATTCTGTCCACATCCTTTTTGAAGTGAGGCCTCCAGAACTGCACACGTTACTCCAGGTGCAGCCTGACCAATGCAGTGTACAGCGGGATTATGATATCTTGCAATCTGGATGTTATAAGTGTTCCAGATAAAAAATGGGGTGAGCACAGAAGGCACCAGATAATTACACATGTTAATATTTCATTCACACAAAAATGTTTCTTTGAAGCTGAAAATAAACCAACATTAGGGGGAAAGCAGTGAATGAGGGGTGTATTTGTAAGTATTGTAGATAAGGATTATGCATGACACTCAAAAGACAGGATAAAACTCATCTAACATAAATGTCCAGTGAATAATAGAAGAAAAGCTTTTCCCCTCCTGCTTTACTGATTTCTATTCCACACAGATATATGCTTAATGGAACTGAGTGTTGAAGTGCCAGGGTGTTATATTTCATCTCCTTCCTTACCTCTCTTTTGTTTGGAGTAAAATGTTGGCACAGAATTTGTTGAGCGAATGCCAATGGGGAAAAGGTAAATTGTGCTGCTTAAGGATGCAGGCCACATATCTACTCAATTCCATGGGAGTGTTGCCACTGACTGTCATCACATGTACACTGCAACCTACTAAACTAGAGGGCTATTGGTTTTAATGTTTACTAGGTCTTGGGCCCATGTTAGCCGTCCTGAGCCCGCTTGCGGGGAGGGCGGGATATAAATCGAATAAATAAATAAATAAATAAATAAAGAATGTACAGCTTTCTATTGAGCAAAGGGCAGCTGCAGCAATTAAGCCAAATGAAATGAGGCCTTATACAAAGAATTGTAATGCTGCTGTCCCAGTTGCCTTCACCAACAACTTAGGGCTGCCAAGTCAGCCCGGGGGGCGGGGGAATCCCCCGCTATAGGGGTTCCTGATCCGCAGACCAGCATTCAGCCGGCGGGGGGAACCCCACCCCCGAAGTCGTCCATCCAGGACAACTTCCCCAACGTAATGACATCACCCGGAAGTGACGTCATCACGTTGGGGGCGTTGCCAGGGTGACGCTCTGACAATCGCCCCAAAACTCTATGATACCATAGAGTTTTGGGGCGATTGCCAGAGCATCACCCTGGCAACGCCCCCCGACGTGATGATGTCACTTCCGGGTGACGTCACTGGGCACGTGTGCGAAGCATGCATGCCAGGGAAGCTCCCGGACGACGGAGGACTCCCCCCCGCCGGTAAGTAAGGCAACCCTACAACAACTAGCTCATTTGCAGGCTAAAAACAGAAATCCAGAACAACAGAATCACTGAAAGTTACCATGTCGCACATCAGTCAGGCTGGCTTTTTCTTTCATTTGCCATGTGCCCTGCAGTGCGAGTTCATTTGTCAGTCATTTCAAAAAGCAATTGTTGGTGGATTGTGCACAAGCTTGGAATATACTGATTTTAGTGACCTTTAATTAGGGGCAGAGAGTGGGCCACACGTGGGAGACACTTATACCCACTTCAGCCATTCTATTTTTATTTGATTTATTTTTGGATTTATACCCTGCCTAGCCATTCTACACCACTGGGCCTGTGTACCTGAGTATTCATACCAAAGGCACACATTCTTTTTGCTATACAAATCAAGTGATTACTATTTGTTCTGTGTTTTGCCAAAGTGCTCATGTAGGAAGGGGGAGGGGAATAATAACTTAAAATGCACTGCTTTTTTAAACCTTGACCCTGGAAAGAGAGCTGCCCTTTGGACAGCCCCAAATCTCCCCTTTCCTCTCCTGAGATCTGAAATGGGACCCTTGACAATGGAGCAATTTTGTGATCACTGAATATACTTATACTGCAAGTTTCCATCTCAGCAGGGAATCTTTCTCAGAAAGAAAGAGATCAGAGGTAAAGGAAATGGCATGTGGATTGTTTTGCAAAGTTTGCACCAAAACAACCTGAAATGATTTTGACAACTTTCTGTCAAAAACCTTCTTTCTTTGCTGTGGCAGAAAGTTGTCTTCTCCATTCAGTCCATAGAGGCCTGTGGCCTACCCCAGAGGAATCTGGCTCTGGAAGGTCCAGCAGGAAAACCGACTGAAAGCAGCTGTGCTACAAGAGCATTTGAAATCAGGTTAAAAGTAAAAATAGTTCCCTGGTGAATTTGATCCTTAGCGAACTCCCCCATAAGAAACTGAAAACCAAATGTGTAGAAGAAAATAATTCTTAAACATACATTTTATTTATTTATTAGCTGCCTTTCTCCCTTGCTGCTCAAGGCAGCTTACAATATAAATACAAAATTATTTTTACAAAACACACAAAACATTATAAAAACATTATACATTAGAAACACACTATCTACCATACATTATAAGAACACTAACTAGATCTAGCTCTAGATTAGGGTTGCCAAATCTGGGTTGGAAAATACCTGGGGACTTTAGGGGTGGACCCAGGAGAGGGCGGGGTTTGGGGAGGGGAGGGGCCTCAGCATGGTACAAGGCCACAGAGTCCACCCTTTAAAGCAGCCATTTTCTCCAGGGGAGCTGATCTCTGTCAGCTGGAGATCAGTTGTAAAAGCGGGAGATCCCCAGGCCCCACCTGGAAGCTGGCAACCCTACTCTAGATCAATTTTTTTTTTAAAAAAAAATTGCTCCTTGGGATGGGCATACACAGTGCAGGCTTGTGAGAGTTGATATTATCAGCTCATGCACGAATAAAATGGTCCCCATTTGTGTCCCTCAGAGTATCCAGCACTCTCTGTAGCATACAGTCAAGAGAGGTGCAGGAGGGCAAATGCACAAGAAGATGGCAGTTTAACAGTTAGTTGCACTTAGATGGCAGTTTAACATTCCTGTCCTGCCTTGCACTTGGATTCCAATTTCTGTGGTGGATCAGCTATGTGTACATTTTAGTGTGTTTTTAATTTGGGTCATTTTTAATCCTGTGTAATTTTAATCATATGATATTATGTGCATCCTACAGTTCTGTGTGCTTCTTAATCTGTAATTTGTGCATTAAAAATACTATGTATTTTACCCTGGGCATTATTTTAAATCTCATTAATTGGGCTACTATGTTTTGTGCCCTTGCCAGCTGGTACTGCATTGCTGGCCACCTTGAATCTGAGGGGATAAGGTGGGGGGATATAAAAATATAATGATCATTTTGGAACTCCACATTGAAACGTTTTGTGTTCAACTCAAGACTCTGAAGCAAGTATGGGAAACGACCGCAAAGGATTCTGTTCCCTCTTTTTGTGAGCAGCGGAAGGAATGACAGGACCAGTCTCCCTAGCTCTCTTCATTAAGCCTTGGCCAACTTTAACATTGTTTAGAGCCCACCTTTCTTACTGAGGCTCAAAGTGGGTTACACAATTTTGCTTGCAGATCCTTTTTTTCAGCAAAGTGTGTCCTGAATCTCCCTAAGCTCCCCTTCCTGATGTCTTCACGGTAAGTTCACCTCTGAATAACTGTTGTCAACTCTTGAACTTAACAGTGTCAGGTGTGTGCTTCTATTAGTAGCCTACTCTGTGTGTGTGTGTGGGGGGGGGTCTTCTAAACCTGATTAAAACAAAAACAAAAACCTCCACCATAATCACAGGATGATGCAGATGCTGAGCTTTTGGTGTCAGAACCAGTACACAGAATGGGCGAAGACAGACTTAAGTTCTGCTGCGCCTCCGCGGCGCGGCAGAACAAGGTGGGGGGAAGAGCCCCCGCCACGCGGCGTTCACACGCCGCCGCAAGGAAGCTGCCCGCAGCGTCCAGACTTACAGTGCATTTTAAGTTATTATTCCCCTCCCCCTTCCTACATGAGCACTTTGGCAAAACAGAACAAATAATCACTTGATTTGTGCAGCAAAAAGAATGTGTGCCTTTGGTACGAATACTCAGGTACACAGGCCCAGTGGTGTAAAATGGCTAGGCAGGATATAAATCCAAAAATAAATAAAATAAAAATAAAATAGAAGTGTCTCCCATGTGTGGCCCACCCTCTGCCCCTAATTAAAGGTCACTAAAATCAGTATACTCCAAGCTTGTGCATTTTTAAGTGGTGCCCGGCTGCGGGAGGAGCGCGGTGCCGGACGCGTTGTGTCCAGGCCTCCTCCTCTGGGCAGATGTGGCAGTCTGAACGGCCGCTCTGCCTCCGCTTTTAAAGCGGAGGCAGAGCGGGCCAGACTGCCAGTCTGTCCTTGACCAATGCCTAAACTTAAGGCAACTTGAAAAGAGTCTTGTGCATATAACAATCCTATCCTAAACTACATTAACAGATGAGCTAAATGTACAGTCTCTGGAGAGAGAGAGAGAGAGAGAGAGAGAGACTATGCCATCTGCCTAATGGAGACTATAAACCTGACCCGCCTTTCTCCATCAATCTATCCCTCCCCTGATCTATCAACCTATATATTCTGCACACAGGCCATCCTACTGAGGTGGTACCCAGTATACTGAAGAAACAACCAAAGCATGGGCCATCTTCTTCTCTTCACATTTCAGGAGTGGCTTTATCTTCTGGTATTGAGTATCTGATGCACTCCCCTGTAGCTTGGGACTGCAAGCAAATTAGCAGTAAACAGACCAGGGCTTCTCAGACTTTAGCAACCCAAGGACCCAAAATTTTGAGCAGGCACCCAGACTCTCATTTCCTCCCTCTCAGGCGCATCCCACCAGGGCAGCCCCTGACCAAAGTACATGCAGCAAGCTGCTTATCTCCCATGGAGGCTTATGTCCTCTCGTACCCTCAATACAATACCCTTATTAGCTTCACTGGAAAAGCAAATTTAAGAAAGCTGCTTTTATTTTCTGTGCATGGTCTACAAGGTCCTGTCTCAGAGAGCAGCTGATGCTGTAAGGTCTCTCCTGGAAAGACCCTGGCTCAGTTTCTAATCAGTCTCACCCCTTGATGGGAAGGGATTTTGCATCAGAGATGGCAAGAAACCTCCTTCCTGGTTAATATAATTTCCAGACAGAAATCTGCAGCTGAACAGAGGTAGGAAGGGGTTTGGAAGGACATTTAGAGCTGCTCACAGAAACAGATATAAAAAAAGATAAATGTCACACAAAAACCTGAACTTCTGGTAATCAGATGTAAACCACCACTTCTATCTTTTGCACTGCAAAATAAAGTGAAAACCAGTTCAATTTTATACTGGAATTAACTGTTAACTGGATTATAATGACTTCATTAGGGTTCTGTGGTGCAGCTCAGTCAATTAGAGTTCCTGGGGCTGAGTTATTGAGTCCCAGCAACCACTCAACCAATTAGAGTTCCTCGGGCTCACTATTGATTCCCAGCACCAATCAGCATGTTCTCTGAGCAGTGCTCCAACCTGATCTGGATGCAAAGTGACTGTGGGCGGCGGTTGCTCTTTGAAAAGAGTGGGAAATTGATTCCTTTTCCTTCCCCTGAGGTGGACAGCCCCTGCTCTGTTCCTAGGAAAATGAGAAGGCTCTGCTTTGATGTTAGCTGGATGGGCACACAAGGAGCTCATCCCCCAGTCCTCACAAAGAACTCAGCCCATGGAGTACACATGTGGATCCCCAGGGGACCCCAAAGCCCAGTTTTAGAAACACTGCCTCGGTCAATACATCCCAGGTTGCAGCGCATCTTTCTTCTGTTGCAGGTTGTGCAGACCAATGTGCTGGTTATTCCCTCAGAGCTGAGAATGTGGCAACTACTGTATGTAGTGTCCATGCTCCATGGCTTCTTTGGTCTCTGTGTATTGACAGATTAGAGCCATTCTCCAAAGATTAGCAGTCTTTTATAAGAAAATAATTTGGTACCTTGATATCTTACAAGGAATGTAACACAGGTTATCAAAACAAAATGCCTGTCTAGATAGTTTGGCATGGTCAAGTCTAGGAATCAGATGTTCGCTGTGCATGTCTCCTCTCTGTGCTGATGCCTTATGAAAACCTGGTAGAAACAATTCCACATGCTGGTGCAGACAGCAGTGAGAGGTTGCACAGCAGACTGGTTTCATCCTCATGCTGGACTGGGGGCCCACTGTGACATCACCAGATTCTGCTGTCAGTCACTGCCCTTGACAACAGAAGGCAATGTTAAGTTGCTAAGTAGGCTTTTGTGCAGGGAGATGACTCATCGCAGACTCACAACATTATTCTTTTGCACCTTCAACTCTGGTTGAATTGTTCACACTGCTGGGATGCACAGAAACAGCAGTAGGATATGACTGTGATTTTAAAAAGGCATTGGTTTGGATGGTGCTAGGCTTGCCCTTCACAGGAAACCCTTCTTAACTGACATTTTCCCCCAAACCTCCTAGTTCAGTTTACTCGAGGGGGGAGGGAACCAAAGATACTAACAGGACAAGTTTGAATTTAAAATGCAAAGGCTCCCAGCAAGACAATGTTTTCACTTTTAAGGATTTACAAGTGTTGTACGTTCTTTTCAGTTCCAGACATGTTCCGCTTATGGGAAAAGAGCTCATTTAACATTGTTGCTATTTTACAGCCAAGATGTTGAAATCCTACAACTGCTTAGACTGACTGGAACAGACACTGGTTAGTTTGACAGAAATGTTATTTAGTTTGAAGACGATGAGGTCTTAAATGGAGCTGGTTAAAAATAAAACTGCTGATTCTACAGTGATGGTTACTTTGCATTCCTGCTTTTATTTTTAACAGAAAGACGTCCTTGTCTATAACGATCTTCTTCCCTAATGTAGTCTGATAGTTTAAGTTGCATGATTCTGACATCATAAAGCTTTAAGCACAGCACTCCCATGACTAAAATCGATAAACGGAACAGTTTCTCTCTCTGCAGGGAATCGCTTTTCAAACACTGGATTCAATTATAGATCAACATGCATCTGGTTAACTCACTGCTTGGCTCAACAGTGGTGAGATTGGGGGATGCCTGTTTATGAGCTGCCCCTTCTCCGATTGCTGAGCAATGAGCACATTGTTTCCATTGTTCTATTAGCTCACTGTAGTGGCCCCGTGCATCGGGCAGTGGTGCCACAGAAGTGAAGGTATCAGGGAGGTGAGTGCAGGGGGAGCTGGGAACACTCATGATGGCTGATACCATATCCGATCTATCCATTGGGTGAAGGCGGTCTATGAACACTGGTCAGCTTTACAGTAGTCAAGTATGTATCTTTGTAATGTCTTTCCTCAGTCTGCTTGAGACAGGATGGTGTACCACAACAAGCAGATTATACTGGACCCAGCCCCGTAGCCAGGAATTTGAGGGAGGCACCGGGGTGTGTTAACTGAATGGAATTAAAACTGAATTAAAATTAATTTTAATTAAATTAAAGGAACAAGGAGGGAGAGGGTGTGAGGGGGAGGAAGAAGCATGCGCCTAGCTGGTCCCACCAGCAGCCAGTTCTGGGCTCAGACCTCTTTTCCCCACCAGTGGCCAGTTCTATTGCCAGCTTCCACAGACCCATTCTATTCCCCAGCCACATATCTCCTACTCCCCTGTGGTCTGTGAGGCCATCAACACCAGCCCCAGCAACCGCAGGCTGTGTACTCCAGCTGACTCCCCAGCCTGATGCCAAGACACTACCCCTCACTGCTCGCCAAGAAACAACTCACCACAGGCCTACTGCCATGCCAGCAGTCTATGGTCAGCCTTGCACATCTCTGAGCTACTACTGGAGTCTGGACTATGCCACTCCAGCTGGTGAAGAAACCTTCCCCTATGAGACAATGCAGCATGGGAGCAACTCAGGATGTTCGCCCAGAACTTCTGGGTGGTCAGCAGTGGCTCATCATCTCTCTTGCCACCCAGGCACAGTCAACTTCCACAGAGACCCAGCCTTTGATAGGGGGTGCTGCTAATTCAATAGGGGTACCGCCCTCGGCGACCCACCACTGGCTATGGGCTTGACTGGACCACCTAAAATAAAATTAGATCCAAAATGTGTTGGATATGTCGCTGCCTCTGCCAATGGTGCAGAAAGGGACGATACCCACATGGAGGTCAACTCTGAGTGGGGTTTCATGAGGGGAGGGACCTCGGTAGGGTACGATGCCTTTCAGTCCACCTTCCAAAGCAGCCATTGTCCAGGAGAAGAGAAATACATGTTTTAAATAAATAAATAATAAATAAACCGTTTGTGTAGGCTGGAGATTCTGGAGATCTCCAGCCCCCATCTGGAGGTTGGCAACCCTCATCAACACCAGGGACTGTCCCCAATCCACACACAGACCCCAGGAGGAATGGAATGGAGCAACTGTGCCAGAAAATCAAGACATGGCACAGCAAGGCGAGTCTTCTAAGTATCTCTTCAGGAGCTCAAACATCGCTGCTGGAGTGGGCATGGGAAGGGTCTGCATAGCCATGGCTTGGCCTTGTGTACTGGGCTATACATACATACAGCCTCTGTGGGTATGTGGATGTCGACTATCTACATAGCTGAGTGGCAAGCAAAGGCTAATTTGTCTGTCAGGTCTAATTTGTTGTAAGCTGCAGGGTATTGAAGTGCCCAGTTCTCCAGCAGCAAGTAGGTCTCCGATCTGCAACTGAGATAGGCCAGTGCTGAAAAGCCTATCACAGAGGATTGGAGCCCACCAATCATTTCTGCTAGTGGAAGGCACTTCAATCAGTGGAACAGGACTTTCCTCCATCTCTGTTCGTACTGCAGCGCACTGGTCTCCTCAAAATACTGTTTCTAGGGAGGAGGGGATCCCCGAAAGCAGTATGAAAGATGAACTGGAGGTCTGCAGTAGGAGGAGGGAATTGCCTCACTACTTTAGCAGAAATAATTGGCAGGATCCAACCTGTCATTACCACTATATAGCAAGTGCATTATGCTGATACTGCATCTTTCTTTATTCTGGATTCTCTTAAATCACATTTATCTTCTTCAGCTGCATCCAGAACAACTGTTGATTAGGCCACTGATAGACCATTATACTACAAGGACTAATCTCATAACATTTTTGTCCATCTCTCAAAAAGCTGCAGGGTGTCCCCTCTCCCATTTTATTTTTACAACCACTCTGTGAAGTAGGCTGACCCAAGCACAGAACTGAACCCAGGTCTCCCTAACCACTACATTGCACTGTCTTTTTGCTACAGATTGTTCTCCTCCAGTACTTCATATAACACAGAGAATGGCTGCTTTCCCGAAGTCTCTAGATCCATCCCACCAACTGGATTTAAAGACCGACAGCCATGGATCATTTGCTTCTGTTTATCCTGAGGCACAATCCTTTATAACTCACTTAGCTAAGCAAGGATGAACTTTGTGAGGGCTGAGATGAACTTTCTCCATCTGCTCCAAAACAATGGGAGCAGGCTGAACCTCAGGTAAGTGCCGTGTGGGAGGCTTACATAATTTTTTTTTCCCAAGGAGAAGAGGAGACTCAGGCTGCAAAATGTCAAAAACGCTTAACTTTTCGAGCTGTTTAAATGCAAAGTCAGCTGTGTCCAGCTCCTTTGGCGAGTTGCAAAAATGGGATACTTTAATCTATCATCTCGTTTATATTTATCCAGCTCAAAACGCTGTCTGGAGTGCCATAGCTGCATTCCAAAATTAGCATCACGTAAGCCTACAGGCAAGGAAAGGCAGCTGTAGAGTGTCAACATGGCCTGGGCTGCTTCAGGTCCCAGTGTACACACAGCAAAGCAGATGCTGAGACAAGTCTGTGAAACATGGCTGCTGTTTAGGCTGCAAAACTGAGCTAGGCCAATGGGGACAGCGTCCTTTTCTGAATGGTCTATATATTCTCCTCTCCCTCTCAGTTTTGCTTAGTACCAGATCCTGGGAATTGTTCTGAGAGCATAGATGATATGGATCAATGGTGGACAGAATACACACCACAGCCTGGCAAAGCATGCCAAGAAAATGGCAGCCCAGGGGAAGTCCTCATAGAGCTTTAATAATGTTATTTTATTTATTTAGGGATTTCTTCCCCACCTTGTCTTGGGCTCAAGATATAATCTTCTAGCAATAGTTAAGAATTATTCAACAAAATAAACCTGAAAGCAACAACCATTCAGAAACACCCTCTAAATATTGGCTCAGTTCAGATGTAATAGGTAAAAAATGTATTAATTAATCTAACTTGTGTGATTTAATGTGGACCATTCCTCTAACTATGGTTAGGTGACGTTTGTCAAGGCATGACTTGAAACCATTGCTTGAATTTGGTTTATTAACCAAAGTTATTAACTATGATGTCACATCTAAATCTAAGACATGCTTGATACTGGGTTTTTTCCTTCAATGATGCCCCCCATATATTCTCCAGCTACAGAGCAAAGACAAGGAAACTAGTATTTGTTGTGGCAAACAAAGATCTGGATGACCATCTGTCAACCAATTCCAAGTTTGCAAATTAACCACAGTTAAAATAAATCATACATTTAATGTCTGAATTAAGCCACTTTATTAATCTCTTTGTCAGTTAAAACCTCCTTTATAATGAAAGGTCTTAAACATTGTTATGAAATGAAACAGTGAAGTTGCTTGCCTAACTTCTACAGAAGAGCAGCTGTGATGGATCATACCAAAGGTCCATCTAGTCCAGTGTCTGGTTTCACATGGTAGATGCTCTCAGAAGGCCTATAAACAGGGCTATTTTGGGGCAGGAACACACAGGAATGGAGTTCCAGCTGGCTCCTGAGTTGGCCATGCCTACAATCAAAACCTCTGGCATACGTAGCTACAGAGCACGCTTCCCTCCCCAAGTTACACACAAGAGAGAAAGGCTGCATGTTAAAATGCCTCTTGGCAGGGATTTCCTTGTCAGTTTCACACCCCACCAGTCAGCTGAGAGTGAAATTGACAAGGAAAAGCCTCTCTCTGCCTTTCCTTCTCTAGCTGACATGTTGCAGCTGGAAAAGGGCAGGCAGGGAACCCAGGCACATTGAAAATCCCTTTCTTTCCCTCCCCAATCTGGGGGAGGGAGAAAAAGGCATTTAATTGGGGAGGGAGAGAAAGGCATTTAACCATCTCTCCCTCCTGGACTTCCCCAAGCCTTTCCACAATAGCGGAGAGGCTCAGGGAAGAAAGGGGTCTGTGTCCATGCTTGCCTTCCTTTCCCCAGCCTGTCTGCCATGATGGGCAGACTGGGGAAAGAGGGCAGGCATGCAGACATGCCTGGGTTTCCCTCCTGATCTTCTCCAGGTGCAAGAAAATCAGGAGGGGAACCTAGGCACATTGAAAATGCCTTTCTTTCCCTCCCCAGTCTGGGGGAAGAAGAGAAAGGCATTTACCCATGCCCTCCCCACACTTCCCTGAGTCTCTCCACAAAGTGGGGAGGCTCAGGGAAGGAATGGGGCATGTTGGTGGGCTGGCTGGGCAAACTGAGGGCAGCCAGGTAAACATGCCTGCTTCTCTTCCCGATCTTTCGAGGGGGGGGGCAGGTAGGAGACTAGAAAGGCAATGCTGAAGTGCCTGGGATCTGAAAGATCCTTGGCCATCTGGTTCGGGGTGGGGTAGACTAAAAAGGCGATGCTGAAGTGGGGGGGAGAAGCTCGAGGGGGGGAAGAGGCAAGCTTCCATGCCTGCCCTGTGCTTTCCCAGCTCCCTGCATAATATGCTAATGAGCTGCATTGACAGGGGTGTGGTCTAATATCCTAATAAGTTTCTGCTGTTGGGTGCAGTCTGTGATGCTAATGAGTTCCTGCTGGGCTATTTCTACAAAAAAAGCCCTGCCTATAAATGTATTTATTTACTTCAATTATACCTTACCTTTCTCTCCAGTGTAGATCCAAACCAGCTTACATTGTTCCCCTCTTTACCATTTTACCCCCTCAACTGTTAGCTTAGAGCTGGCTTGCACAGCAGAAAGGGGAAGCTATCCAAGGAATCAAGTCCACACAAGACTTGCTGCTTTAGAAGATTAATGGTTTGTTGTTGTTGAGGAATTCCAGACCGTGGGTTTCCGGTCGGAGGAATGGAGGTCTGACACGCTTTGCAAATGTGCAAGGCGGACAGCGGCTCTTCTTGACAGCTTGGGTGGATAAATCCACCCGACGCAACCTCACACAGGTAGTGTGAGGACCAGCAAGCAATATAATCCAGGTTTGAGCAAGCTCGGTGAAGGAAAAGTCTCGGAGGAGACTTTTACAACACCTTGAGCACTGCAGCCGAAGAAGATTTCTGCAAGTATCTCTAAGGAGCCGAGCTGAGCTGATTAAATCAGCATAAAATCTCCAATTCCCCCGATTCCTTAACAAAGAAGACAAAGTTTAAAAGTTGGGACCACATCTGAAGAGAAGTAACAACATAAGGTAACGGAAAAAAACTTTTTGCCTTACCATTACCGTGTTTTGAAAGACGAAAAGCAGATTTGGTGAAGCAATAGACTGTTGCAGATTGGATGAGTGCAGTTTTGAAACGTTAAAAAGCTGAATTTGAACTTAAAAAGCAAAAAAAACAAGTTGTTTAACATTCCTGCGGTTAAGAAGAGTTGGGAGGGGGAGCCAAGCATCGCGAGACAAAGAGGGGAGGAGGGAACCAAGCATCGCGAGACCAAGCTGTGAGGATTGAGACAGGAAGTGACGGCTTGAGGAGCAGACAAGAAGGGAAGCGGAGAAGAACCAGAAAAGAGCAAAGGGGACTGTAAAAACTGCCGGACCAAAAGGACCACAACAGGAAGTGACGTGCGGAGAGCAGACAAGTAAGCAAGAGGAAGGGACAAAAGGAAACTATGGCAAGCCAGAAGCAAGGTAAAAAGATTATAACCTTTGACACAAACCATAGAGAAGTTGCGCCCGCCATTTTGGATTTATAAAATTTTTAAATAGTAATATCTCATAAACTATATAACTTAGAAGGCTGAAACCAATGAAATTTGACTTGGCAAGACTAGCTTGTGTGATCACATTAAACGGTGTGTGATTTGGAAAATAAAATAAAATCGATCTTTTTTAAAGAGACAAGACAGACCGCGGGCTAAGATCGAGAGCAGCTACATGGTCCTCTCCTACAATGGCAGCAAAAAAAGAAAAAGAACTACTAGCTGTTATGGAAGCAATGGGAAAAAATGTTAGACGCTATAGGAGAGGTAAATATTAAAATGAATGGCATAGCTGCACAAGCAGACAAAAATTTTGTAGATTTAAAAGCTGAATTACAAAAGTTAACCACTAGAACACAAGACATAGAAATTAAAGTAAAAGAACTGGAAGAAAATACTCAAAAAACAATGAAGGAAAATGACAGAATGGAAAAGATGATGCACTATAGAGACATGCAAAACCATCTGAGATTTAGAAGTATAGAGGAAAAATTAGGGGAAGATATTTTTACAAGAATGCAAGAAGCATTAGCAGATTTTTTACAAGAAGAAGAGGAAGCTGTTAAAGAACATATGGATCTTGTTTACAGAGTCAATTCTACATATGCAAGAGACAAAAACATACCAAGGGACATGGTAGTTCAATTTACAATGAAGAGAACAAAAGAACAAATCTACAAGAAATGTTTTACAGAACCTTTTGAAATAGGTGGGAAAAACGTTATCATAATGAAAGAACTGCCCAGAGCAATTTTGCAAGACAGGAAAAAATTCAAGCGTCTGACAGACAAACTGAAAGAGAAAAAAATAAGATTTCGTTGGGAAATACCACAAGGACTGAGTTTTTATTATGGTAATAACAGAATGGTGATCAAAAATTCAGCAGAAATGTACGCCTTTGTTGGTGAGAACAAGGAAGAATTTGGTGATATTTAAGACTACAACAAGATGGATTACAAAGCACTTTCATGGAATGTAAATGGACTTAATTCACCCCAAAAACGTAGAATGGTAGGTCACTGGCTGGAGAAACAAAAATGTAGTATAATTTGTATACAAGAGGCCCATCTTAAGAAACAAGACTATAAATATTTAATAAGAAAAAAGTTGGGAGAAGAATTTTTTTCATTGGCAAGTAATAAAAAGAATGGAGTTGTAACATATGCCAAAAAAGACTTGGAACCTAAACTAATATTTAAAGATAAAGAAGGAAGATACTTAGCTATTGAAATTTTGCTACACGGACAGAAGACTTTGATTGTAAATATTTACGCCCCCAACGGAGCTAAAGAATTTTTTTTTAAAGAACTACAAATGGAACTGGACAGTGTAAACTATGAACAAATCATAATGATGGGAGACTTTAATGGGACTGTGAATAATAAAATAGATAGGCGCTCAAAGAGAAAAGATGATACACTAGGGAAACTTCCAAAAAACTGATAAAACAGGAAAAACTGGAGGATATTTGGAGGAAGGTTAACCCACAAGGGAAAGACTATACTTTTTACTCTAACAGACATGATTCACATTCAAGAATTGATATGAGCTGGATGTCTACTAATCTAACATTTAAGACAAAAAAAGTTGAAATTCTACCTAGAATAATCTCAGACCACAATCCTTGTCTATGGATTTCTGGGCAAACAAAAAGGCAAAGGAGATGGAGAATAAATGAGGACTTACTAGACAACCAAGAAATAGTTAAAAAATTACATGAAGAGACAGATTTGTATTTTCAAGCGAACATACAAAAAGAAGTAAAAATTCAAACTGTGTGGGATGCGTACAAAGCAGTGATGAGAGGATTATTGATATCACTGAATGCTAAAGACAATAAAAAGAAAAGAGAACAATATGAAAACATTGTACAAGCCATTAAAACAAAAGAAAAGGAACTGAAGAACAGACCAGGAAAAAAGAAACTACAAAAGGAAATTTGGATGTTACAAGACCAAGCAAAAGCTATTTTGAATCAAGAGACTTACTGGAACCCAAAAAAATTGCAACAAAAAACATTTGAAGGTGCAAATAAACCTGGAAAGTATTTAGCATGGCAATTAAAGAAAAAACGTGAAAATAAATTTATTACTAAAGTGATACGGGACAATATTGAGATAATAGACAATAAGGGAATAAAAAGAGAATTTTAAAAATATTATGCAAAGCTTTTTAAGAAGGAAAACAAAGACAGAAGAAGGATTAAAGAATACCTACAGTCATTAAAATTACCAAAACCAACAGAGAAAATCAAAGAACTACTTAACTGCCCAATATCACTACAAGAGATTAAAAATGCAATAAATGACTCAAAATTAGGGAAAGCACCTGGATCAGATGGATTTACAGCTAAGTTTTATAAATTACTACAGGAATCGATCTCACCAGTGTTATTGCTATTAATGAATGACATAGGAGTGACAGGTGAGGTCCCGGAGACTTGGAAAGAAGCAACCATCTCACTCATTCCGAAAGAAGGTCAAGATTTAACCAATGTTAAAAATTATAGACCAATTTCTTTGTTAAACAATGACTATAAGATTTTTGCCAAGATTATACCTGATAGGCTTAAGGAACATCTTAAAGAGACAATACAGACAGAACAAGCAGGATTTTTACCTAATCGCCAAATAAGAGACAATATAAGAGTAGTAGTGGATGCAATAGAGTACTATGATAAACATCCGGAGAAGGAAGTGGGCTTTCTTTTTTTAGACGCGGAAAAAGCGTTTGACAATTTAAATTGGGATTTTATGTTTGAAGTGCTGGAACATCTTGAAATTGGAGACTATATGCTTAATCTTATTAAGTCAATATATAGAGAACAGAAATCCTCTTTAATAATTAATACTGAAAAAACGGATTACTTTAAAGTGGAAAAAGGAACACGACAAGGATGCCCACTTTCGCCGTTGCTATTCATTTGGATTTTGGAAGTCTTGTTACTAAATTTGAAAGAAGATAAAGAAATTAAAGGCTTAACAATAAAAGGTTTCTCTTTTAAATATAGAGCCTTTGCAGATGATGTGATGTTTATAGCTGAAGACCCTATGACTACACTACCATATTTGTTGCAGAGAGTAAGAGAGTTTGGTGATTTGGCTGTGTTTTATGTAAATAAGAATAAATCGAAAGTGATGTGTAAAAATATGCCAAATAATAAGCAAATTGAATTACAAAATCTTATAGAATGTGAAGTGGTGAAAAAGACAAAATATCTAGGTGTAAACCTAACAATGAAAAACATTGATTTGTATAAGAATAATTATGAGAAATTATGGCAGCAAGTTATGCAAGATATTAAAAGGTGGAATGTATTAAATTTGTCACTGTTGGGTAGAATTGCAGTGGTTAAAATGAATGTGTTACCAAGAATAATGTTTCTGTTTCAAACTATTCCAATTGTGAAAGATGTAAAAACATTCAAATGCTGGCAGAAGGAACTGACTAAATTTGTGTGGGGAGGGAAAAAACCAAGAATTAAGATGAAAATAATGTGTGATGCTAAAGAGAGAGGTGGGTTCCAGTTACCAAACTTAAAGCTATATCATGATGCAGTATGTTTGACTTGGGTAGGGACATGGATTATGTTACAAGATAGAAAGTTATTGTCCCTGGAAGGGCATGACTGTAGGTTTGGGTGGCACGCATATCTGTATTATGGTAAAACGAAAATGGACAATATGTTTAAGCATCATTATTTGAGAAGAACATTAATCGATACGTGGACAAGATATAAAAACTTTTTTCCAGAAGAAATACCTATGTGGATTGTACCTGCAGAAGTTTTAAATCCATCATCTCACTACAAAGGACAAGACTGGTTGAAATATAGAGACCTGTTAACAAGACATGGTAAAGACTTTAAATTGAAGGAGCAGCAGCAGATGGACTTTTATTATGGCTGGTTAAGGTACAGACAAATATATGATATGTACAGAAGTGATAAAAAAATTGGTTTTAGAGAAAAAACAATGAAATAGAACAAATTTGGGAGAAAGATGGGAAAAAAATGATTTCTAAAATGTATAAAGTATTGTTAAAATGGTTTAACGCTGATGAAATGGTAAAGGAACAAATGATAAAATGGGCGATAAACTTAAACAAAGACATTGAAATGGAATCTTGGGAATTTTTATGGAAAAATGCTATGAGTATTTCTACATGTTATAATTTAAAAGAGAATTGTTTTAAAATGATGTACAGATGGTATATGACACCAAAAAAAATTGCAAATATTAGTCAAAATATGTCTAACAAATGTTGGAAATGTAAAAAGAAAGAAGGTTCTTTTTATCATATGTGGTGGACTTGTGATAAAGTGAAGACTTATTGGTCTACAATACATGCAGAAATGGAAAAAATCTTGAAATGTACATTTAAGAAGTTGCCTGAAATGTTACTGCTTGGACTTAAACTAGAAGAGATAAATGTAAAGAAAAGGACAATAATATGGTATATGATTACAACAGCAAGAATGGTGTATGCACAAAATTGGAAAAATGAAAAAATACCAGAAGTGTGGGAATGGTTGAAAAAATTGTTATATGTGGCAGAAATGGATAAATGGACTAGAAAGTTGAATAATCTGTACTCAGAGACTTTTTTAGAAGATTGGAAGGATTTGAAAGAATATGTTGAAAAATATTGGGACATGAAAAACTACATTTATACATGGTTATAATAGCATAAAGGAATAGAAATTGAGTATATGAATGTACTAAGGATAATTAGACAATGAAGTTGTTTTTTAGAATTATATAAGAATATAGAAAATAAGAATTGGTATATAAATATTTTAAAGATATATAACCGTTACAAGAAATGTAAACATAGATATAAGTATTACTATTTTGGATAAAGTGGAAAATGTGTTAGGCTTCAGATGTGGTGGGAAACCACCAATACAAGATAAAAGCAAGACTATACAAATAGAACAAAATGTTATATAATATGGAAAAAAGGATTTGTATAAAACAAATGTATTAATTTTAATGTTTTGAAAAATAAAAATTTTCTTACAAAAAAAAAAAAGGAATTCCAGACCGTGTTCCCTCTAAGCTGAGTTAGTATGAGCTAGCTCACATTTTTTTAGCCTCCAGCTCACACATTTTTGTCCTTTAAAACCATTCTCTCCAGCTTCTAAGCACTTCTCCTCCCCACACAAGTTTGGGCACTGCTTCTCTCTTCTGATGGACTAGAATCCAGAGAGAAGTTATAAAAGGACAGCTGAGGCATCATTAATGGATGGGTGGACACAGTGACTGAGGGGTAGGGGGCAGGTGGAGAGGTGGGGAAGATTTCCTCCAGCCAGTGCCAGTTTGTACACACCACCTTTTAAAACATTCTTTAGCAACCCTGACAGACAAATAGACTGCCAAAGACAGCTGTGATGCTCTGGGTGAATGTGGACTCAGCTCAGGCTGAAGAAGACTGGAGCCCTGCAACCACACAATTCTTCATGGTGAGGCAAGATACTGAACAAGCAAAGGTGCCTCAGGCTAATCCATTGATAAACCAGTGGCCATTTAAACAGCTGCTTTTGGCAAGGGTACTCAGAAGAAGAAGAAGAGAAGAAGAAGAAGAAGAAGAGATTGGATTTATATCCCGCCCTTCACTCACTTGGAGTCTCAGAGCGGCTTACAAATTCCTTTCCCTTCCCCTCCTCACAACAGGCACCCTGGGAGGTAGGTGGGGCTGAGAGAGCTCTTTTCCAAGCTGTCCTTGAGAGAACAGCTGGTACAGAGAGCTATGGCTTGCCCAAGGTCATCCAGCCAGGTGCAAGTCGAGGAGTGGGGAATCAAACCCGGTTCTCCCAGATTAGAGTCCGCACACTTAACCACTACACCAAACTGGCTCTCAGAATGAGAGTGGTACAGGACACCTGTAACACCTCAAGACCTGCAGTACCCAATAAGGCAATCAATGAAATCTCATGACACATAAACACAGTGATTGTAATTCCCAGGTGAACTCCTCTTTGAAGGCAACTTCAGTCGGCTAGCTGGCTATGCACAAGGGAACTGAGGAAGGCTAAATCACTCTCTTTCCGGTGTTCAATAAAGAAAAGAGGGAAAACAAAGGGAAAAAGGGAAAAGTGGGCTCCAACTGTCACTGCCCTCCCTTAAGAGAGCACCACTCAGAACAATTGAAAGAATCCCTGTTGTCAGAAACAACAATCCCTCATCAGTACCATACAGAACAATAGAATGCCCAAAGTACCTCACAAAAGAGGACACCCTGCCAAAATGAGAAAATCCAGAAAGCTAACAAATCGGTTACTTTAAGAAAGCCATTTAAACAGTAACCGGCTATACTATGAAAAACACAGTAATATGCAACATTTTGTTGTGGGTTCCCACTTGTTAATGGTTATGAATCCATGATACCTGTGACATCTTGCTAAGGCAAGGGCGTAGACTTTCCAATTTCTGGGGGGGGAGGGGTCTGGGGCTGGGCCAGAGACATCACAGTCCATTGTCTCTGGTGGAGGCTCAGCACCTCCTGGAAAAGTTCAGGGGGGCTCCAGCTCCCCATCCCCCCTGAAGCTGATGCTTATGTGCTAAGGCATAGGTTTTCTGATGTTTAGACACTCTTTAGGCAATGTGTATAAATCCCTTAACCAGCTATGGTAGATGGAGCTCCAGTGGCTATTTGTGTGTGTGTGTGCGTGGGTGGGGACCAATTTCTCTCGCCATTGTCAACAACAAGAAAGCCACACTTGTGTTACAGAGCTGCATAGTCAGTTGGTTTTCATAAAACTTTTCTTTTGCTATTCCTTAACAATTTTGACAGTGAGAACTGAGCCAAACTCTTTGTCTTGATTGAATGCAAAGGAATGGATTGTGTGAGCCAACTCATCCTTCCTTCTTTTCTTAATAGATTAATGATAAATGGAGCATATTTATCATGTCAAGCAGAACTGACTCAAGGACACATTACCAATGGACAGGGGTAGAAAACCTTTCTTAATTATGAAATAATTATAATTCTTCATTTTCTCATTTGCACTTTGGAACTATGCGGCAGATTTCCTGAAGGGAGACCTGTAGGAAGAGCTTACCCAGATCAGGTTAAATTATTTACAAAAAGTGAAAAGCAAATTGTATTGCAAAGTAAGTGTATCACTTTATATAAGATGAAAAACAGAATTGTTCATTGGGTGTTACGAATTGGAGGGCAGTGAGAAATTGTCCGTGGAGTGGGGAAAACAACTTGGAAATTGCTCCTAGCCCCAAATTCTTCTGTATTCCATGAGCTCTCATGGGTTTAAGCCTGCTCCCCCTTTTCCTTCAACAGATTCTCAATGGCTTTCAATATTCAGTGGTCCTAAGGCATATTCAGTCCTTATCAGACTGTTTTCTAATGCAGGTCTGTGGTGGATTGGGCCTTCTCAGGCCTGTAGGCCTTGTTTCACATTGCCCTCCTGAAGAAGCTTTTCTTTCTCTCTTGAGTAACCACTGCCACTACCTGACCTTTGTAAGGAATTGCCCACTGGGAGGGTCAGGACTCCCAGCTTCTCTTGCAAGTTCTGAGGACTTGCCTTTGCATCTCTTGCTGCCCAGTGACTGGTCCCCATAGGGACAGTTTCTCAACTTGTGCACCACTGGAGGAATAGCCACTTGCCAACTGCCTGGCTTCCCCTTGGTGCTCCTTTTGAAAATAGTGAGTCCAATACTGTGCAGGTCTATGTGATACAGAGAACCACTGCCAGCATCAAAGGTCATAAAATATTTATTAAAGAGAAAATGTTCACGAGCATACTTTTAGAATAGCACCAGATTGAGCAAGGGATTCAAAAGAAATGGGTAAAATGCAATTCCTCTGTCTGTTTCTCTATACATGCCCTTTCAGATGTTAAAATATAGGACAGGTTCCTTAGCTTAGAATGTTATAGATCTGTACAGAGTTGCCATTACTTTGCAGCTTCCTCCAGCTGTCCAGGCCAGCACATGGTAATGTCCATCCAGACCTCAGTTAAGAGTTCTGTCTGCTCTGATAGACTCAGCACAAAAGAGCCCTTCCTCCTTGCTTCCCTGAGTTTTATCACCTCTCTTTTCCCCACTCACTGACTAGATCAGGCCAGGTCAGAGAAGCTTTTCCTGGAGATTCTTCCTGGAGATTCTTCCTGGAGCCTTTCTAGACTAAAGTTCTCCAAATCTCTGTTCCCTGCTTGGAGAAGGGGAAGGGAGTTTGACCCACCCATTCTCTCTCCTGCTAGAGCTGTTAGTATATGTATAAAGGTAAACTGGAAAGCAACTGGACTGACTTCCCCCTTCCTCACTGCTCTTTGCCCAGAGAGAAAGAGAAACAGAAAAAAACTTTTAAAACCTCCCAGTAAAGGTTTTACTCAGGTCAGTCCTCTACCCAAAATATGCATTTCTTGACAAGTTTTTTTTGTTTGTTAATGTATAAAGTCATATTTTTCTGCATGGGAATAGGGATGGGTACATACTTGCCCACAATCCTAAATTCCCTACTAAAATTGCCCATGTGATCTCACCGCAACAACCCTTACACAACCCTCCATGTAGTTATCAGGAGGTCTGGGCAGCTCGTGGTGGGAAGTTGCGGGGGGGGGGGGGAGAGGGATTGCTGAAATGACTTGCACCTATTTCAGCCTAACAGCTTGTGGGTGCACCAGCCCCACTGTTAAGCTGAAATGGATGTGGCCATGTGCAGTAGCTGTAATGTGCAGAGTGACTCACAGTACCTGCAACCCTCATTACAGAGAGTTTTTCCATTAACTAACCATCAATAATATTGTGCGTGAAAAATCTATGTGGCAATCCACTCTACATGTTGTGGGTGTTGCATGGTTAGTGTATGGTGTAAATCAGCCCTTTGTTAGCTTAAATTTCCTGTACGGAAAAGTTCTGAAGGCTAGAGCAATAGAGCAATTACAGTACATTTAGATGAGTAATACTCATCAGTGGTCTTAGACTGGGGTAACTCTGCACAGGACCATGCTGTTATTCAGTTCAACCAATGGTATACCAACTTTCCTAGGAAAATAGCTCAAGATTCACTTATTTGATTCTCTTCTTTTAGCCATCTGAAGACCACCTCTGCCCTGACCTGGATAGCCCAGACTACTCCAGTCTCATCAGGCTAGTATTTGGATGGGAGACCTCCAAGGAGTACCAGGGTAGTGATGTGGAAGCAGTTTCTTGCCTTGAAACATAAGTCAGTACACACACACATACACACACACCACCACATTTCCTATGGAAACACCTCAAGACAGCTATACTATTTTGTGGAGAATCTTAAAATTGAGTGTTCTCAATGGGCCTCCAGCAAAGGAAAAGCTTTTTTCTTTTTTTTTTGCCAAACCCTGCAGGTAAGTGAATGGATGGGATCCAGGTTCCAAATAAACCTATAGGAATTTTAAGGGGCCCACAGCATCAGTAGAGTTACTAACAGTGAAATCCTTAAGCAAAGGTCCACCTTCCTGTTGGCATCAGTAGGCTTAGAAGGGTGTACCTCTGCTTAGGGAGGCACCCCAATCTGAGCATTTCCTTTGATTCAGAGGCAGTACTGGAGATTCAACATCTTTTCTTTGAGTGTATTTGTCCTTCCTTTTTGGATCAGAAGGATGGATTGGACATCCTGTAGGCAGGATGTCTTGGATTGGATGTTCTGTGGACTGGCAGTCATCCATGGACCAGATGTTGAAAACTGTTGACTTATTGCCAGGGCTCTTCTGCCTCTTCAAAGTAAGCAAAGAATTAAATATTATATGGGGGGAAAATATCTGTTTTCTGCTACACTGCTTCAGTAGGAGATATTTCTAACTGAGACACCAAATGATAACGGATACAGTGTCCATGTATAATGTACAGTGCCCAGTCCATGTACAATGTACATTTGATTTTTGTTTGCATGTATGTTGAGAGATTCTCATGTTACATTCAATGCATGTACACCCAAAAGTGTGATTTAAACCCCACCTTTATCCTGGTACTGGTCCCCAGTTTCATTTGTGGCATATGCACTGGCTGTTTCTCATAAACAGGTGCATACTGGTTTTATGTGTGTTCATTGTAACATGTGAACAGGGTGCATATGTGGTTGCAGTACAGGTGTGTATCTCGACTGGATAAGGGAGACAGGGCAGTGATCCAGAGACTTATTCTGAGTAAAGGAAAAGAGGTAAGGGCCCTAGGTGAAGGGCGTGTATTAGGAGGCAGGTTCAGTCTAAGCAAAAGTTAAGGTATAGTGGATAATTCAGACTTGGATCTGTTGAGCCTCTAGTTGAAAGACGAGGAATGAAACAGAGGGTGGACCAAATATGGGCAAGGGTCCTTTAGGCTAAGGAAATGCTAATAGTGACAAGTTCTGCTACTGCAGTTGCAGGCAACCCCTGGGACACATCTGGATAGCAGCACAGTCAACTGTTTTGCTTGGCACCCATGGGCAGATCTCTGCCCAGGCAGCCAAGGCATCTGTGCAGATATTTTTATGGTACTGTTCATAGAGTCCTGCTGGGACCAGGAGGGAGATTTTTTCCCCCTTCATGGGGACAAAAAAAAGTCTGCCTACCTCTCGCAGCTAAAGGTGCACATGTTCATTACTGATGCCTGTGTGACTTTTCTACAGGAAAAAGAGCAGATTGGGGGTGGAGGTGGTGGTAGAGATTGTAAAGCAGTTTGGGATGACAGGTTGAACTCTCCTACCCTCACAACATGGTCCTGATCCTACTCAGGGGGCCCTGCAAGAGCTATTTTCAGAATGACATCGCCCATAAGATCTAGCTTGAACTTTACTGTGGCAGTTTAGCCCATAGCAGAGACTATGGGGAAGACTGGGTCAACTAAGATTTGCATGCCCCAGACTCACAGAGTAGTGATTGTTTTATGTTCATCTTCAGCCTGCATTTCTCATATCCTTGCTGTTGCTGTTTTCTGTCCCACACGAAATGGCAGTCTTGGTGATCCTGCAGGGGGTCATCAAAGACTGCCTTCAAGCAGAGCCATGAAGAAAAGCTATATTTTGTCCTCCACGCCATCTGCGCCGGGGGCGGCTGTAGGCAGGAAGGCAAACACACTGCATATTTAAAATGTGTAGCCAAAGTCACATGTCAAAATTTTCAAAAGATTTCCAAGTTGCCCTCCAGAACAGCATCTAAGATGTACTAAGATTTACTGTAAAGTAAGCCTTTGAAACATGTTGGAAAGAAAACAGTTTAATCTCTGAACCACTGTTTTGGTGTTGTCTCCTGAAGGACACTCCTATTGCCTGAGGCTTTTTGGAATTGCGATACTGGATAGGGAGAGACAATTCCTATAAGTCTTGGAAGCTGCTTTATTCTCTAGACATTGGCTTTTGAGTCTGGAACTACATTGGCTTGTCTTAGGTGGTGGTCTGGTTCTGATCTCACTGAACAGTAATGATTCATAGCGGTCATTAGGCTTTCCAGGATGACTCAGCAATGGCAATATAATAAAAATTATATACATGTCACACGGAGAGGCATTGCTTTTCTTTCCTTGTAAGCAAAACTGTAACAAGACAGTTTTTTTGGCACCAGTTAAAAAGTTGTTCTAGAAGCTGGCCATCCTTGATGCAGAACAAAGTATTAGATGCAACTCTCTGCACATGTGAAATCACCAAACCAAATTTATCAGGCATGTGTCTACCCATTCCAGAGAGGTAGCAATAGGACATGGGGATATATGAATGGGCCCTTCCTTGTTCTCTTCATGGTAACAAGAGGCTTGTGGCTCAGTTGAAAAATGTGGGCCCAGAGGAAGGACAGGTTTCCACTTCTCAGCCACCTTAGCTCAGCAGAGGGCCATCATAGGGGTGGCCTTATTCAGCTGGGTGACCTTGGATAAGTCACAGCTCTTTCAGAGCTGTTCTCTCAAGAGCAGTTCTCTCAGAGCTCTTTCAGCCCCACCTACCTCACAGGGTGAGGAGAGGAAGTGAAAGAGATTGTAAACTGCTCTAAGACTCTGAATGAAGGGTGGAGTATAAATCCAATCTCCTCCTCCTAATCCTCCTCCTCTTCTTCTTCTTCTTCCTCTTCTCCATGACCATGTTGGCAGCATGACTAAGGGAGGGTTTTAAATATAAATCTATCTATCTATCTATCTATCTATCTATCTATCTATCTATTCTTTGTTTACAATTCTAATGCCTCAGAGCCACCATCCAATTACCAGTGGATACATTTTTTAATATCTGCCATGCATGCACTGCTTCAGAACACTGAAAACATATTTCACTTCATTTGTTGAGAAGGAAAATTGCTCACCATCGAGCACCCTGAGGTCACACGGGTGAGTGTCTTACAGTCTGCTGAGATGATAACACTGACATTTCATCAAGCCCTGGCTTGTAGCTACTCAGTCAAACCATGCAACCATCTCCGTAGTCACGGTAATAACTCAGTGGCTGTGATCCATGGCTACGTACACAATTTGTGTTGGGGGGAACCTACGGCACATCATCAGATGAGGACTTGAGAACTGCAGCATGTTTATTTTGCCCAACAAACACAGATAAATCAACTAATGAATACAACACAAATCAGATTTCCAATAGTCTTAAAAAGAAATTTAATTTTCTGCATGGATTAACTGTACTTGCTGAAGTTACTTTTGGAGTTGCCCCCAAAAAAACATTACTTTTTTTTGAATGATTGCAGATTCAATGCACTGAAAAGAAGTCTTTCCTACCAATAGATTTCAGAGATGAGGTGGGAAGATCATTCAGCATTTCCTATCATGCCCATGGATATATTTCTCCTAAACATGAACTCGATCTGTATTGAAATATAGCATTGCAACCTACATGCTAGAACTGTACCATGTAAATCAAGTGTCCATATCCCCACTCCAGCCGTTTCTCATCCACAATGCTCTGGTAGAAGTGTCCAAGAGATGTTGTCAGTGGTACCCCCGATTCTCCAGGACTGGGGACAGAGGATGGCAATAGGAGAGCAACTGTCCCAAAGGCACCTATTAGTGTGCGGGGTGCCACAGGGTGCAGTGCTCTCCCCAATGCTGTTTAACATCTACATGAGCCCCCTTGCCCAGATTGCTTGGAGGCATGGGCTGGATTGTCACCAATATGCTGATGACACCCAGCTCTATCTGTTGATGGGCGGTCAGTCAGACTCTAGTCCGGCAGATCTCGATCTGGCCCTGAAGGCCGTGGCTGGTTGGCTTAGACAGAGTCGATTGAAATTGAATCCGATGAAGACGGAGGTCCTATGCCTGAGTCGGAGTGGGCTGAGTTCAGGGATCCCTCTCCCAGCCTTTGATGGGGCACTACTGGTGCCAGCACTGGAGGTTAGGAGTTTGGGAGTGCTCCTGGACCCCTCGTTAACTATGGAGGCCCAGGTAGCAGCCACTGCAAGGTCAGCCTTTTACCAACTATGGCTGATTAAGCAGTTGGTTCCCTTTCCTGAAAGCAATGACCTGGCTACGGTGATCCATGCATTGGTCACCTCAAGACTGGATTACTGTAATGCTCTCTACATGGGGCTGCCCCTGTCCCAGATCCGGAAGCTGCATCTAGTGAGGAATGCAGCAGCAAGGCTGATGTTGGGACTCCCTATGGGAGAACACATCCAGCCTGCTTTAAAGGCACTGCACTGGCTGCCTATAGCACACCAGATCTGGTTCAAGGTGCTGGTGCTTGCCTATAAAGCCCTATATGGCCAGGGACCTGTTTACCTGAGGGACCACCTCTCCCCATAAGTACCCCACCAAGCACTATGCTCGAGTTCCCAACACCGCCTGGTCCTACCAGGGCCCAGGGAGGCCCGATTGGTGGCAACAAGGGCCAGGGCCTTTTTGATGGCAGCCCCATACTGGTGGAATGAGCTCCCAGAGAACATCAGGGCCCTGTGGGACCTTTCACAGTTCCGCAGGGCTTGCAAGATGGAGCTCTTCCACCAGGCTAAAAGTAGGGGTCACTGCCAGGATCTTATTGCCCTGGCCCAAATATCGAACATCACCACCCAGACCATCAGCACCGGTCAATGCTGTTGGGATAGGGTGAGCAGCGCCCTCTAGTAGGGAAGATACAGCATAGTGTTTTACAGATGTCATGTTTTTATCTAGTATTTTATGGTTTTATTGTATATGGTATGTGTTGTTAGCCGCCCTGAGCCCGCCAAGCAGCAGGGAGGGCGGGATACAAATTCAATAAATAAATGAATACCCAACCAACAGGGTCAGTCCTGGGATACCAGCATCCATCCTAGATTGGGTAATGTCAGTGTTGTGCTCGAGAAGCTATAGTAGGCACTTGTCATCAGAGTATCTCAGATGGAAGCTATATATGATGCCTTCACCCTCTTCCCTCACTAGCTGTGACAGCATCTTATTGCCCTTGAGCTCTCACTGCTCATATATTCTCCCAGTGAAAACAAATAATAAAAATAGACATAAGATAGCCTAGCCAGCTACCAGAATCCACATAAACACATTTCTTGGAACTCATACCCTTATCAGAGTACTTCAGTGTCTATCAGGAGTGGTGAGGCAGCTTTAGCATGTAGTGGTTGATATGACTACTGTATGGTTTTAGTCACATTGTTCTATGTATTACCCTACCTTAGTGCTGTCATCTCTAAACTGGTCCCTCTTGCTGTCCCTTTCATATCAGTTCGGTCTGCAGCAGTTATCAGTGAAGTCATTTAGCTCCATTCCACGAAAAGCTTCAAGTTTACTGCCTTCTATTAAGTCTCTAATAAAAGGATAGGAGACATTTTTGTCCTGGCCAGTCAGTCATCTTACCTTATCTTGAGCCCTTCAGATGTAAATCAAAATAACTAAGCCTTAAACAGCATCCAGATTAAGCTAGAAGTATATGTGCATTGCAGTGATAAGATTTATAAGTTAGATACATTTCCTTAACAATGCTAGGGAACTGCTAATTTGAGGAGTTGTCCTAACATCGTTTGGCCTTAGTTTGTTCTAGAAAAAGGTTTAGATCAGGGGTGTTGAACCCATTTGTTATGAGGGCCAGAAGTTACATAAATGAGACCTTGTTGGGCTGAACCATGTCTGTCATATAATGTAATGCCAGGTAGCGGAAATATAAACTTTATAAAGGACACAAACACTTTTTTTACTTAAAATAACATGCTTAAAACATTAGCACTCTTGCAATATTTTATTTATTTAACAGTCTCTCATAACGGACACCTCTTGCTCTGAATTATTGCATCAAAATGTCTGTGCTATTACAATCTTGAGTGTGCTGTTCTGGTGTGTATCTGTAAGCTGCAAACCTACTTTTGATTTATTGACATTCACCACAGAAATCTCATGCTCAGAGTTCTGAGTCTGGGACCCAGGGGAAAACATGAAATGGCTGAGGGACTGAGGATGTCTGGCAAAGCAAGCTATGATGCAGCAGCAGCAACAGAACTGGAAGCAGGAGATGGCCAGTTCCAGTGCGGGCCTGATAGAAGCCCTCTGGGGGCCTCATCCGGCCCCCAGGCCTCATGTTTGACACTCCTGGTTTAGATATCGCTGTGAAGACAGGGCTAGCACCACCCTTGGAACTTCTTACCACTAGGATAGTGTAAAGTAGCATAACACTATCAAGTACAATGTCAGGTAGATTGTACTATTTAGAAATGTTAGGAATGATACATTTGTATTATAGGCTGACCCATCTCAGTTACAAATAGAGCAGAATGTGTTTGTCTTTCATTGCATTTTCAAGAAATTGTTGGCCTCATTTGCTTAATATTTGTGGTTTGTTTACTGACCCACTTAGTTGGAAGTATATATGTTAGTAAACACCAGGCCATTTGAGTTCAGAACTGTATAGTCAGCCTGCAAATCTCCTGAGCCCCTACCTCATCACTACCAAAGGTTAGATTTTAGAAGATACTGAAGTTCTTCATAAGGAGGATAAACCCATTCTACTAAATGAGCAACTAAAAATATTGGTTACCTATATTCCAGGAATGAAAGCTACAAGTAAAAAGACTTCTCCAACAAAAAGTGGTCACAGCTGGTATGTTCTAGGTGAAACCAGCAGCCCTGTGAGTTAGAACATTGTTAAAATCCCAGTAAGTAATCCTGTAGGACCAGGTGGATGCGACCAAGTGCCAGCATGAAGAGACTGTGCTTCAGTAAAGCTGTGCTACGATTCTGTTAAGTGATTTTTTTTTCTAAGGGGACATTGTAAGTATGCTGACCCCCTGTTTCTCTGGAGGGTTTGTTTCAACCAGCAATGGACCCCCATAGGGTTTCCCCAGGAGTCCATTTACATAAATGTCACTTGTTAGGCCAGGCCATGTGTGCCATAATTTGTAATGCCAGGTACTGGAGATAGAAACTTTATAAAGGATAGCAACTGGTAAGCTCCGAGTTGGTGTGTTCTCACTGCAAGGCCCCATCGGCTGGGAGGGGGGTACAGAGGAAAACCCACATGGGCAGACTGGAGACCCGGCAGTGCAGCACTGGGCAAACACTCCCATGCCCCAACAAAGGATCATCTGCAGACACACCCACATGCAAGCACTGATCCCTGTGGCCATCTGGGACAACATCCCTGGAGCTGCAGGCTGAGTGGAGAGGTATGCATGCAGCTGCAGTGGCTCCCAACTTAACAGTGAGGCTGTCCTTGAAGTGAAGGGGTTCTGCTTGACTGCTGCAGATGAGGTTGTTCTGCTGTGCTAAAGCCACAATGGGCGTGGCGCTGCCCACCTACCCCCAAGCAGCTTCCTGTTCCCTTCCTTACACCAATTGCTTGTGGGCCGCATAAAAGCCCTGAACAGGCTGGTTCTGGCCCCCGGGCCTTATGTTTGACACCCCTGCTCTAGTTGCTGAATAAGTTACAACAAAACAGCAGAACTCATAATAACATTCTAATGGTTTCTGACACACATTATGAGGTCATCCTCTCACACTACAGAAAATATTTTGCCTACAAGGTTGCAAAGAAGAGGTAAGGTAAAGTGAGCCAACAAGCTAACTTATGGCAACCCCATCATGGGGCATTCAAGCACAGGTTAGGGTTGCCAGGACCAGGTTGGGAAATACTTGGAGATTTGAGGGGTGGAGCATGAGGAGGGTAGGCCTTGGGGAATCGAAAGACTTCAGTTGAGGTATAATGTCATGGAGTCCACTTTCCAAAGTGGCCATTTTCTCCAGGTGAACCAATTCAAAGAGAAGGAGACCATGTACGGTATCTCCTTGTTTTCATGAGATCACAACAGATAGCACAGATGTACCATTATTTCATGCACTTTATAGTAAGGAGCGTGAGGCTGAAACAAATGAGCAGAAGCCTCTTATAACTGTTGCTGAGCTGTACCATTTGAAACCACAGATGTGGGTTCAAATGTTCAAAATCTCTGCCACATAAAACACTACATACAAAACTAGCATACTGGGAAACATTCTAGGCTAGCTTTTGCCCTGATTTACTAGCTGTATATGTTCAAGAACCGAGCTCTTTAAAAAAAAAAGTGAGGGCACATACATTTTAGTCTGATATTGTACAGTTCTGCCACCAGCAAATTCTGAATCTTCTGTTTTAGCGCTGACTCATACAGAGATGAAATGATTTGAACATGGTCATCAACAATAAGTAGGGTCTGTAATCATTGCTTCCCATTTTCCAAAATACAGTTTATATAATTTACCCAAAACTAATATGGCCCTCTTATTCATGAGACTCAAAAACTAACAAAATGTTCAGGCTTCTTTCTAATTAGAAATCGTTTCAGGAACACTGGCAGATAATTATACCTTCTTTTTGTCAACATGGAACCAATGCACTTTCCTTTTGAGATAAATTATTACTGTGGAAGGGACAATATATGGAGTCCTGCCAGTGAGTGAACTTCCATTTTGTTTTTAAGTACATTAAGTTTTACAGATGGGATTCCAAAAAGCTGAAGTAAAAGTTTAACAGAGCTGCAGAGTAACAGTTATTAGCAACGATTTCAGGCTTCTTCTTCAGATGAAATTTAGCATTAGCGAAGGATGGAATGTCTAGAGGACAGGTGGTTGTTAACCCCCATGTCAGGGCCCATCAACATGATGGGCTATATATTAACATCCTCCATAGCAATGAAAGGCTCTCATTGACCGCTGGGAGGGGAATATACATTTTGTAAAATAAAAAATGAGTAAATAAATCCTGTGAGATAAGTTGGGTTGAGAGAGAATGACAGGGCCAAGATCACCCTCTGAGCTTACGCGGCAGAGCAGGGATTTAAACCTGGTTTTCCCAGATCCCAATCTGGTTCCTAACTACTACATCATGCTGAAAGGCCCCATTGCTCAGTTGCACTCGGTTGCATATTCTCCAACCTCCTTATGTCTCACTTGTTTAGGAAATCCTAAGAGAATGGAGGAGCTTGAAGAGGTTATCAGAGAGTCTGTGTTTTTTTTGATAGAACTAGAAATAGCAGTTGTGCCTTCATCATTTGAATTAGGCCCATGGTTCCTTCCACACAATTTTCACACTCATTCTCCCCACCACCACCAGCTTTTTGCCCAAGGAGAAAAGTTACAGTTTAATGCCTGCCTGAGCCCCAGTCCCATAGGTCAACTAGAGATTCCATGCAGGCTATTAAGACCATAAAGATGGCCCCAGTGGGAGATGAATACATGAAATCTTTCTCCCCCTATGCTGTAACCCCAATATGACTGCGGACACCCACAGCTGGGTTGGGGTTTTTTTAGGACAAAAGATCAACTCACATCTCCCACTGTCACATCTACTTTAACCCTGAAGTAACCTGGGGGAAGTTGACTAGGGATGTCTGTGAGAGGGTTGTATATTCTGCACACAAAGACCCATTGCCTTTCCTGCTCTCTGCAAGACTTTCCTAACACTGCACTTCAAATGGATGACTGCCCTCTATGAGAAAGGAGGATGCATTGCTTTGGAAATCCAACATGACATACAGAACTGTAACTTATTTGTATAAGTTTAATATGACACTACTGTTCAGCTCATTCAGTTGTGTCATTATTCTCTCTCTCTCTCTCTCTCTGTCCTTTAGTAAGGATATAAATATATTGTGGCTTTCCTCCCTCATGTTTCCCAACTTCTCTGAATAATATTATTTCTCATTACTCACATTTTAAACTTCTCATTTCCCCTGATTTCTTTTCTCTTGTCTTGCTTCCTTACAAATGAATGGTTTCCTTCCTGTGAATCTGCCCCGGCTTGTATGGAAAACGTACTGCATCTTTCTCATGATTCTGTGGGAGCCCGGATAAGTGACCTGGCAACTCCTGGTGTGTGTGGAATAGACAATGTGGAATTACTGCTAGAATATCTGCAATCTCATTTTGACAACTGTGTTCAAATTGGCTTCTACAAGCCCTGGAGTGGCAGAAAAGTAACTGCAGATCCAGAGGAACATGCAGTCCTGACTGGCTGGGCGCAGTGCTGCAGTACTGCAGACTTTTGAGGGTCACGAGGTTTAGTTTGGTGATAATGATCCCTATTATAATTAATGCAGATTCAACTTTGCATTAATTCTGGCTGTGATTGTTAGCTGCTGTGCTCGCCTTGTCCCTGATCTGGAATGCTGGAATGATCTTTCTCCAAAGAATAACTAACCTCCTTTTCATTTTCGTTTTCTTTCTTACACACTCATTAAATGTCATTGTTATCTTTTCTGCCTCTTCATGCTGAATTCACAAAAAGGCACCCCCAGTGCAGCAGCAGCAGCAGCAGCAAGTGGCTCTGAAGCAGGCAGACTGGCTTCCACGTGTTCTGTCCCCACACTTGTTAGCCAGCAAGGCACTTTTGTGCTCTTATGGATTTTCATATCCATAAGTCTGAACTCTGTGTCACCAACAGTGGTAGGGTCTTGCGCTTTCTTCTTGAAATGGGAGCCAGCTCCAGCCCAAGCCAGGAGGCTGACACCCTAAGCAGTTCACCCAAGACAAAGATAAGGGATTCCTCTTTCCATGAGGCTTCCTTCTGTCAGACATCCGCTGGCTAACCCCCATTTCCCCACCACACATCTGGATAGTTATGCTAACTAGACTGCCTAGCAACTAATGTGCCAGCCATCAGATATTTGGCTAAAACCATCAACTAACAATAGGTATGGCCAGGTGAGTCATCGGACCCCAGACTCAGTGTCTGTTTCCTGGTGAGGTCATACTCTTGCAACACTGACCAAACCCCTGGACCTCCTCCCTTTGTTCACCTTTAACCTATAGCAAGGTCCAACAGGGATGGACCGCCTAGTAGGAGTGTTAGTGGGTTGTGGTCTGCAAAGCCCGCCCCAAGACCCCCAATAAAAGCCCAAACCGAGAGTCACTCGGCCTCTTGAGCCGTCGCCCTCTATCTTACCTATTGACTCTTCAGTCCAGCTCTCTGTCCCCAATCCTTGCCTCCATCTTTGAACCCCTTTTTCTCTCTCTGGACTCGCGATCCAGGAGAACCACGTGGTCTTGCCGGTTCAAGCCTCGTGGCCCCATAGCTTTTATACCTTTCTTCCCCCATCCAATTCATCTTGACATCGGACAATGCATCTAAGGTAACGTGCTTTCCCCACCAACGAAACCTGCTCATGCAAAAGTGCTATTTTCTCTCTTTACTTTATTAGGCCTGTAAGATTGTGTGTGTGATTACGATTTTTGTATGCTTGACTACATGATCCAGTAAACAACATTGAACTTGGAATCTGCCTCACGTGCCTCTTTCCTTGAGATCTCCCGGGAGGGGTGGGACCCTGGTATAGTTGGCAAGAACCTTTGTATTTTGTTGATTGCTAAACATAAATTAAAGCAATTCGGCTAACACACTGCTCAGTGGCCTCACTGTCCCTCCTCTGCCTCTCCATTGCATTGAGGTGACAATCTCACCAGGCTTCCGTCTCCCCCCATCCCAGGGGAGCTGTGATGCAAAGATACACTGTGGCTCAGGCCCTTTCCGCACTTGGATCTCATCCCTCGTTTTATCAGAGTTCAACTCAGAGTCGTGACACAAATACCTTGCATTTATCCCTGGTTATAACAGCATCCGTTTATCCCAGGACAAGTGTGGAGCAAAACTGGGATGACCTCAGTGTAACGTGGAAACAAAAAATACCCTGAGATAATTGCAGGGGTGAACTCACATGCGGTGTAGAATGTAAATTCGGGGATAGGGTTGAACCAGGATTTAAGGTCTAGTGCGGAAAGGACCTCAGTTGTGAAGATGAAAAAAAGCCTGCTCAGGGGCTAAAAGGGGGGGAGCAAAGCTAAGCCCCAACATTTTGAAAATGGAGCTTACCTCCACCACCACCACCCCCAGTGGATGCTGTGCTCACAGCTACCCCCACAATTCTTTCTTTGAGGCTGTCCTTTGATGCGGCCCTCAAGACCCCATTCTTACAGGAAGTGCCGCTGGTTTTGGTCACTCCAGTGATGTCTACAGGTGCTTCAACTTTTAGTGCAACAGACTAACATGACTGAAATTATGGCAAGAATCCCTTGATGGTCTACAGAGCTAACAATAATGGCACCGCTTTGAAACAAGGTTTCTGCTCAGAGATGACAGGCTGTTTGGAGCACAGCAATATAGTGAAACGATGTGGTGTCAAACTGGCTAATCAGCACCTGTTTTCCTCCTGGATTAAGGGGAGAAGCACAGGGATCTGGGACATTTGTATATATGGGGTTTGTAATGAATAGCATCTCACAAATGCACAGCTACGTAGAGCAATCAGTCACTCCTGTGGAAATTAATCCTTATTCACACAGGTTCAGATCTGAAAGACAAGAGATAAATGGGTGAGAGGAAAACAATGTTCATAAATTGCAGCTGTTTTCATTTTGTGATCCCATCACAGGTGCCCATAATTTTAGGGATGTTTTCATTTAGGCGGCTTGCTATCAGGTTCCTCATAATATTTAAATGAACAGAAAACCGCATATTTCAGTCTGATGATTTCAAAACTAGTCATGGGACAATGAACCACTGCTAGTCTCTTGATACAACTTATTCCTTTAATGAAAGATGCACATCTTCTTTCATTGGTGGGAAATGAAAATCTCTTCTTTCTGAAACCTTTCCTGTCACAAAAACTTGGCATTCATTTGTTCCTTAGATACTCTAAAGAGAAATTACTTATTGTGCGTGTTTTCCTCCACAAACTCTGGCCATATGGATGATGATGTTGATGGATACAATATACAATGAAATAACAGCAGAGAGGGAGAGATGGAAATATTGTCAGGCTTGCCAGTAATAATTAGTAGCAAATGACCACACAGACTCTAAAAGAAAGATGTTTGTGGGTGGGCCATGGGATCCACATGTTGCATTGTTGCACTACCCAGGACACATTCCCAAACAGTGACCTCACAGAATGTGTCCTTGTTCGATGAATGAAAATTGTGTGCAAGCAGTCCCCACTGGCTTTTAAAGGTTTTCAGCAGAACTGAGTTTATTGGCTCGGCTTGTCCCACAGTGGAATGCATATTAAGTGTAGCTACTCTGATGCCAGTTTCTGCATGATACTTTTTTGTTTTATAAAAAAGTCCTGAGCAAGAATGTAACAATCATGTTTGTTCTTCAATGTATGTTGCAAGTGTAGGAAGTTTAAGAGTCTATTGACAGTCACTTGGATCCTAACCTCCTTTTCCACTTGTGGAAAGCATTTTTGCCCACATGTGAGAGAGGATTTGAGGCTGTTCTCCCTCTTTCTGCAGACTCTCCATTTAACTCCCCATGCTCTTCTCAGTGCTCCGCTGACCTCTGGGGGTATGATTTCAAGGGCACAGCCAGATGCGGGGAGGGGTTGGAGTTCAATTCACTCTACGCACACTAGATAGAATTTACCCCACTGCCCTTTGATCCCCATATTCAGTCTGTAGCCAAAATTATGATACTTCTGTCTTTACAACACCGCAAACACATCCTTTCATCTCCATCCTTTTGGTGGAAACTCTTATTTGCATTCCAGTAATTTTTCCCCTTGGCTTCTTCAACCTCTTCCTCTTTGGTTTTCCATACCTCTATCCATACCTCTATCCAATACTTTGCAACCAAAACCTTCACCTTTTTTAAGCCTTGCTTAGTTACTGCAATTTTGGCAGCACAACTACTCATAAGGGGAGATCACCCTACCCTTTCAATATACACAGTCACCATTTTGTGTGAATAGGGCAATACAGGTCTGCTGTGTGCAATTGGGAAACCATTTTGTTAGGATACATTTTTGCCTAGATAGCAACCAAAAGAGTCATAGCTACCCAAGAAACAGTAAGGAGTAGTGCTGCTGTTTTAAAATGTTTTGTCTACAGTGCTATTTTACCATAAGGTCTATCTATTATCTAGATATCTATTAGATTTTCACCTATAGGTATTCACAATCTATTTCATGTTTATCTTGCCCTTCTTCCAGTGAGCCCAGGGCAGCATATATGGCTCTCTGATTTTATCCTCATAACAATTCCATGAGGTAGGTGGGGCTGATAGAGAGCAATTGGCCCAAGGTCATCCCCTGAATTTCACAGCTCAGCAGGGATTTAGACCCAGCTCTTCCCAGTCCTACTCCAGTGCACCAATCACTGTATCACACTGGCTCTCTCTTTTACACTGTTAGTTTGCCAGCTTGGCAGTCTGGATAATTGCTTTTCCTTTAAATTTGTTGACTGGGATAAGAGGTTGAATTCAGCCACTGTGACTAAGGGAGGAAGAGGCCCAATGTTTTTCCTGGTGCATACTTACAAATGGTGTTAGAGGTAAAAAGAGTCAAATCAGGACAGTGAAGCTGAAGATCTGCTGACTGGCCAGCCGTGTTTTGCCCAGGTGTGGAGGGACCACTGACATTAGTGAACTCTGCAGGGCTGGTCAGCAGACATACAGCTGCACCAGGAGGGGCTGTGACTCAGTGGTAGAACATCTGCATTGCATGCAGAAGATCCCAGGTTCAGTCCTTGGCAGCTCAAGTTAAAGGGTGGCAGGTTATACAAAAGATTGCTTCTTGAGTAGGGTTGCTGGCATCCAGGTGGACCCAAGTCAGAAGGCAAATATATATAAATGCCTTCTGGGATGACTTCCTCTGACTGCTCATAGAGCAAACGAACCCCCAGAAAACCCTGGGTGGTTAGTGGGCAATCTGTGGAAAGCAGGAGGGCATGGACTGGGCAAACAAATCACGAACCAGGCCCCAGTCGATGGAAGAATTTGGCCCATGGTCTGATTCATGTCCATTCCTAATCTGCACTTCAAAAATTCAAAATAAGTTTAGAAAGTAGGAGATTTAAAGATTTGTTTTTGTGCACAAGAGCTTTTGTCACAATCATGGGGACTGGAGATTTAATTGTTTTAAAAATCAGTTTTAAAAGAAAAGGTTTTAGAGGGCTGTCTGCCTTGAGTCTGAAGGCAGTGAGAGAAAGAAGGGTCTTGGAGAAACCACATATTGCGCATCCCTGATTTATAACAACAGGAGATCCTAAAGCCTAGATAATTGAACAGAATTACATGTGCTTAAATTACAGCTAAGAGGGCTGAGATATATTTTATTTATTTATTTATTATATTTATATCCCGCCTTGCCAGCGAACCGGCTCAAGGCGGCTAACAGACATAAAAACACCATAGGGTTTACAATATAAAATCAACGTTAAAACTAATATCACATCCTACACAATATACTGCAGCAACAGATGGCGACTTCAATACAGAGATCTCATGGTGAACGGTGGCAGCATATATCGCACTGTTCCATGACAGTAGCAAGAATTCTTGTAGAACAAGGGTGAATTTTCAGTTTGAGTGACACATCTGATGTCTGCCTCCTCCTGAGGGTTCTCAGGTAGATCGTAGCTCTTTCTTTGTTCCAGGACCCCAGCAAATTGCCAGTGCTAGAAGCATGAGCAGCCAACACCAGGGTTCCCTCTAAGCTGAGTTAGTGTGAGCTAGCTCACAGTCTTTTAGCCTTTGGCTCATACATTTTTGTCTCAGCTCAGGAAGGATGGCTCTGGAGCAAACTAATTCATGCAGTAACCAAATCGCTCGCTCACAACTTTAATGCCGGTAGCTCAACGAAGTAGAATTTTTGCTCAAAAGACTCCACAGCTTAGAGAGAACATTAACACCCAACTCAGCACTTTCAAAAGCAGACACAAACCAGACGTGGTCCTCTCTGACTCTGCTGCTCTTCACAGCCCTCATCCCACAACCTACTTAACAAATTTTCAGGAGCATTGTTCCACTAGTTGATGCTACAGAGGTGGCTTGATGCTCCCAACAAATTGTTAAACAACTGGAGGGCTAGGTAAAATCTTGCCATGGGCCAAATTATCCCCCCCCCCCCCAGCTATAAGTTCCCTACCTCTGTTGCAGAAGTTGATTCTGAGCCACACAGAGATGTGATCTCCTCCCTTTCAGAATCTTCTGTTACGTTTATATGTTTACAATGTGTTTTAAAAATTTTATTGTATTTATTGAAATGTTGTAAGCTGCCATGAGCCCATTTACAGGATGGGTGGGGTATAAATGCGAAAGGTGAAGATTGACACTGATGTCTTCCTGTAGATTTTTTATTGGGATTAATGGACATGAAATGCTATATGAAATTATTTTCCTTGTTCACTCATGTTATCCAAGATACAAAGCACTATTCATATGTGCTCCTCTCTCTCAGCCCTGGTGTTGTATGACCTTTTAAATCTGTGTACACACACAAAGACATTGTCTTTGGCTAAAAGGTAAAGAAGGGAGAGGAGGTATTTCCATGCAGAGGTTAACTTTATTGACTATAAAAGAAACAGCAAGGGCAAAAAAGGAAGGACACATTCAAAATGCATTTGATATATAGTGGCCGTACCTAGAAAAATCCCACCCATGGCAAGTTTTGATAAAATTGGACACAAACTTTCTCCAAAGAAGCAAGAATTATGGAGATGTGAGAAGGGTTGAGGGCAGTCCCAGAGAAGGATTGTGGGAGGACCAAGAGTCAGAAGGGTGAGGAAAGGAGGGTATGAGACTGTAGAACAGCCATCTGGGTAGAGACATAAAAGCTGGGGGAGGGAGGGACGGACAAAGAAACAATTGGAGGGGAACCTAGGTGTGTTTTTTTCCAATGCCAGTCCCCCCCCCCCCAGTTTTTCCAACAGAAAAATTGAAAATTTGGGGGAATAGTGGGGGGAAAAAACCCTTGCATGAAATATTTTGTCTTTTAGAATGAGTGAAGTGCTTTTAAAGACATGGTGGGCATGCTGTAGACATATACAGCTCTTAAATACAAGATGCATTTTTGCACCAAGAAGGATACCTTATCTTCATGAGGGGAATCTGCAGGGCTTTTATTGCTTCTCAACAGCAATGTACGCCTTCTGTTGTCCTTTTTGATTTGAGGTCGCTGACCTTTTCACTTCTCCCTCAAACCACTGTGACACATTAGGAGCTGATTGCCCTATCTTGCAGGAGGGAGAAAAAAGGATCAGAAGGAGGTAGGGCAGAAACTGTCCCAAAGCCTCGGAAGAAAATGATCCATTTTACGTTGTTTAAGCAGTAAAATTTGTTCAGGTTTGATAGGACATATATTTCATTTTTTTAAATATAGTTTATTTGATTTTTTTTATTTTTTTTTATTTTACAATTATTTTACTCATATAGTTAACGGTATTTCATTTTTTCCCCAAATTTCTATTTTTCCCCTGAAAACATCACCCAACCCCATAGCGTCAACATTTCCAGGAATTATATATCACTACTTCCAGGTGTAGGGGACAAGAGCTAGAGAGGGGGAGAGGGGTGGAGAACCAAGGAGGGGAGCTAGTGAGAGAGGGGTAGCGGGCCTAGCAGAGACTGCCAGGATGGGGGGGGATTATGGAGGGAATAAGAAGTGTCATATGTTGCCCATCCTGAAGATCAAATGTAGTTGTGCTGTTGTGGTGAAGGGTGGTTCAGAGATGGTGAACGAAACCTAACTATTTAACTTACATTTTGTGCCATCCAGGGCGGGTGGTCTTGTAATAGTTGTGGGGGCAGGTAGAAGAAGAGGAGAGGAGGAGGAGGAGATTGGATTTATACCCCGCCCTTCACTTGTAGTCTCAGAGCAGTTTACAAACTCCTTTCCCTTCCCCTCCCCACAACAGACACCCTGTGAGGTAGGTGGGGCTGAGAGAGCTCTGAGACAACTGTCCTTGAGAGAACAGCTGGTATAGAGCAATGGTTTGCCCAAGGTCATCCAGCAGGTGCAAGTGGAGGAGTGGGGAATCAAACCTGGTTCTCCCAGATTAAAGTCCGTGCACTTAACCACTATACCAAACTGGACCATTAAGAGCAGAGGATATTTATATTAACATGAAAAATAGCTGTTTTCATTCAAGGACTCTGCAGCATAGTGTCAAATAAGTGACTTCACTTGATGCTGCAATTACATCCAGTAATTGTTTGGAGTCCCTTGTTCTGGTACAAATTCCACAATAATCTTCATATGAAACAGCTTTTTTCCATTTTGTTTCAGATGTTATGATTACTGGATTATGGCTGAAATTCCCTGTTTCATTAGATATATTGAAATTTATTACCTATTTGCATACTTTTACATCCATACTTTCCCCCCTTTACTATCGCCTCCTGTTTGCCATTGGAAACACATGTGTATGGAAACTGTGGGAGAAAAATCAGCTGGGGGAGGGGGCATTTCACAGGAAAAGTGCTAGACTTCGAAAGAGAGAAGTGTGCTCCCTGCCAATTCTCTAGCTGCTTTGAGTTCTGTAAATGTAGAGAAAAGCCTGATAAAAATATTATATATTTAAAAAGCCCCATAGCCAGAAATTTAGCCAGAAACAGCTATGTGGCTGGTGGGGCATACCTTCTCTCTTTTTCCGGCAGGGGGGTCTGGGGAAGGAAAGGGAAGCCTCCCTGCCGTTTCTGGTCAGTTTCACTCCCCTTGGATCAACCTTTAGGTTTAACAGCTGTTGTTCAAGGAATGAAACTGACCATAAGTGGCAGGGTGGTGTCCCTCTCCTTCCCTAGCCCTGGCAGTGGCAGGATGGCTGGGGAAGGAAAGGGAAGCCCCCTACTGCTTCTGGTCAGTTTCACTCTCTTGGGATCAGCTGTTAAGTTTAACAGCTGATCTGTGGGGAGTGAAACTGACTAGAAGCGGTAGGCCGGCTTCCCTTCCTTTACTCAGCCTCCCCACCACTTGGGCGGGGGGGCGCACTGGGGGTGGGAGGTCTGAGGGGGTCTGGCATCCTCCTGGATGGGACAAGGCTTGTCCGTGGTGGGGCTCCACCCCCAAATGCCCCATTGTGGCTACAGGCCTGTATATAAATATGAATACTCCAAATCTTCCACCCACTAAGTTGCTTTGCCTTACAGCTGTTTTGGGACTTTGTGAAATGCATTTGCATGGTAGATGTCATTGCCCCCCTAAAGTCATTAATTTGGAAGCCAGTTCCATTGAGTTCAACTGAATTTACTACACTGTGTCTCATTACTCTATTAAGTATGGGAAGGAGTGTAGGCAACTTTTTTCTGGCAGGCTTCCTGTCCCTTTAATGGCCTGTGGCTTTAACAGCTATGTGGCAGGCAGAAATACCACATTCTGGACAAAAAAAATCACTTTGTTGGATTTTTGCCTTTTATGCAACAACCCTGCATGGGTAAATAAAAAGTTAATAACCCTTCATGGGCAAATAATTAATTGTAATTCATGCTGTTGCTTCCACTAAATAGCCACAAACTGAGATCTGAATGCTGAAGCGATCAAGGCTTGTCCCGAAAGTTATCTATGGGGAGAAGTAGAAAATTCAGTGCAAAAATCTTGTAGCAACCTTGCCCAGCTTTAGAACAACCACAGGCTAGGGGGGAAATGTCCCTCTTCTACAGCCCTACCTCTCAAGCATCTACTATTCAGTACAGAAATGGTATGCAAAAGGCAGGGGGCGGGGGGGGGGGGGAGAATCCTGATCTTCTTTATTCCCCAAGCCTATTTTCTTGGCTAGGGAATAGCTGAAGTTCTTCAAGAGGCTGTTAATTCCTGTTTATTTTATGTATCAATTTGTATGCTTTATCTCCCTTTCATCTGTCATATATAAATCTATGTTGATTTGGTTTATATCTATATTCCTGCATGTTTTATTTCTCCTTCATGTCTGGATACCTCTCTTGTTTCTGGCTGCCACACTCCCCAAAATACTAGCCTCTTAATACTAACTAAAGTACCGTCAGTATTACTTACACAGTATAAATCTGATGTTTCATTCCAGTGTTTCTTTTTTATGAGCCAAATGGTGGTAATTGAACACTAATGAACACACTGGGAAGAATCCCAATAAAAATGAATGAACTGGTTTAACCACCCCTTCCTAGCCAGACTGTGTTAACATCAGAAGATTTTCTAAATCAAAAGAGTACTAATCATGGCTACGATGATCTTTGTATGTGATCATGAGCAGATTACTTATTCTGTAGCCATTATCTCCACATGGGACCAATATTAATGCTAGGGAGAGATTCAATAAGACCCAGAGAAACAAGGAGGAAGGCATTCTCATCTGAGCAAGCAGAGAAACAAATCCGTCAGGCTACCGTAACTCCCCACTGAAATAATATTATTAGCTAACCTCTTTCCTTCCTCTCAAGCATTATTTAAGAAGGGTGCAAGATCCTCATTATCTGAGTTCTCAGTGTTCAGTTGCTTCTCTGAAAATCTCCCAGGTCAGGCTGAGGAAGGAGCAGGGTTTGCAAAAGGTGCGGCAGTCTCAGTCTGCCAATTAGGCTTTCTGCCCTCATCATTTCTTCTGGATTGTGTGTGTTTTGTAATAGCACCACCAAGGATTCCAGATTTTCGAAAGAAGATTGTAGCTTAAACCTTGGGCAGCATTTCCTGATGTCAGCAGGAAGAATTTCAATTGATCTCAACAAAGATTAGATAAAGCCTCCAAACGATAATGCCAAGCTTAATAGTGCCGCCTATTATTGCTCTGTCAATCAATACCATCTCTTGCGAGTGTAAACGCATACATTCTGACTCAGACAAGTCTAGCTCTACAGGTGATTAAAAACGTGTGCCAGTGCACAAGCATAGAGTGAAGCAAGAGCTCTCCCTCTGGCCCCATCCCTGATTCCCATCCCTGCTTTATTGTTTTTAAAATGTTTTAATTGTGGACTATATGAATTTATGATGTTGTACACTGCCCTGAGCCCTGCCGGGTGGGGGCGGTTCAAAATCTAAATAAATAAATAAATCCATGCATTATTCCAGATTTCAGAGGTAAACTTATGTGCATACAAGGGTACATGCCTAGGTTCTTCCATTTGATCAGAAGGATGCTTCCGTGCTCCTGATTTCAAAGAAATAGGCAAATACACATACGCTTATATGCATGGAGGGCACATTGCAGGGGTTTGGTACATCAAGAACAGAATCTTCAGATCTGATTGCTCTTCCAGCTATGAAAATGCAGTGGTGCAACACCTTTTAAAGACTGTATCTTGCACCTGGCAGAAATATTGCTAGTCTCTCTGGTGTTAAAAAATAGGCATCTCTGCCTATATATCATATATAAAAGATTTGTGCCTTTAGGGTCAGTGTGATTAGTTGCAGTTTGTGTGTTCTTCCATCTAACCAAGCATATAAAACATACAGTAATATTTTTTTATGGTACATCCACAAGAGTAGCTGCATAGATGAAGCAACTGGCTTTTGTGATGGTCTCTCTTTCATGTACGTGGTGCCTAGAACTAAGCACTGTACAAAAGCATATGCCTATTAAGACAACTCACTGGATAGCCAAAGTGATGTAGTTGTTAGAGTGCCAGACAAGAATCAGAGAGGCTCCAGGTTCAAATTCCCACTCTGCCTTGAAAACTTGCTTGGAGATCTTGGGCCAGTCACACACTTTCAGCCTCACCTACCTGACAGGGTGGCTGGGGGGGGGGGGGGGGTGGAAGAAAGGAGAACTACATGAGCCACTTTGCATCTCCACTGGGGAGAAAAGCAGAATATAAACGAAGTCAATAAATGAAACAATCAACTTCAAAATGATCTAATGCAATATTTTCAGTTCCCCAGAAACAGCAAGGCTGATTTTAGAACCAGTTACCTGGAAGGTGGGACTTTCCTTCAATGGAGGTTTCTGAGCATAGCCTGGACAGCCATCTGTTGGGATTGCTGTAGTTTGGATTTCCTGAACTGAGCTAGGGGTGATTTCCTGAACTGAGTTTGGGGGTGTTCATAAGTGGATGGCATATAAACATCTCCAACTTTGTGATCTTAGGAGTAGCTGGAAGCACATTTCCTTATATGCATCCTCCAGTGGGCTGCATAATCCTAACACTGGACTGGCAATTACACAAACTCATCAGATCTGGCAGCATCAGCCATGTGTTGTGAAGGACCGGTGAAAAACCTCCGAATTCCTCTTTACTCAGTTTCTACTGGAATCTCAACAATCTGTTTCTTTTCTCCTTTTTAGGAATCTGGGGTCTATTTTGAATCAATTTCATTTTGGTCCAAAGAGAAATGTGAAGAGAGGAGGGGCAGGAAGGAGGCTTCTGCAAAATTTCAGAATTTTACTCTGCAGATGCTCAGAGGTAGGGAATGTCTTCTCAGACCTTCACATCATCCTGCTAGAACACCACCCTGTGCTGTGTAATAACAGAAGAAAACCCTGCAATGGATGAAGTTACAAACTAGTTCATAGAGCACCACCATGTGCTGGAACAGAAAACTACAAAAAAGTAAGCAAAGAGAAATTAAAGAGAAATTCTTTAAAAAAAAAAAAGGAATAAGAGGAATCCGTGGCTATCTTTAAATAAGTAGATTTGGGGAAAAGAAATTCTATTCCTCATAACAATGCCTTTTCTAGTTAACGTTATTTTTTTCTTCCTATTTCTTATAAATCATATGTTGATGGCTCAAAAGAATACAGTTACTTCCACTGAGCATGAGACAAAAGGAGACTGTGATGGCTGGGTGATCCTGCATGAGAAATAGCTCAGTTTCCATTCAAGCCTAACTGCAATAGACCCTGGCAGCACAGTTTGAACACAAGAGTAAATTTTTAAAACGTCTGCTGGATAGAGTGTTGCTGCATTGACTGGCTCTGGAAGTAGGTTGCTCTTGTTTTTTTGCCCATAAATGTTACTGGTTTCAGTTCCTTTCATAAACAGTCCAACTTTCCCTCTGCCCCTGCCCTGAAACTTGCAAAGGCAAAATAAACACATGGAACTGAGACTCTGACAGGTCTGTGACATTGAGGTAGCTTCAAATGAACCAAGGAATGTCAACATAGAAAGTACAGATTCCCCAAGCACAATGTGACACCACATGGGTACCCAAACCAGCTTGAAACACACAAGTACAGAATTCACTATGCTTAAATCTAATTGATTTCTGTGGAACATAAGTATGCATAATGGTGCCCTGGATTGTGGCTGTCAGAAATGATCCAGAGCCTTGCATATCTGAGTTCATGTAAACACATGTGTGCGCATCCTTTCTGATTTATGGCTCCCTTCCCCACAGATTTCTTTAAATGGTTTAAGCTTATTCTTCCAGCAGGAATTTGGTAAGCCATCTACATTTTAGCAGAAGGTTGAGATAGTTAGGTAATGCCCTCTCTGAAATTAATCTCCCTGCAAGATTCAGTCTGAGGGCTGGCAGAGGCTTTTCTCAGTTCTCATGCTGTATCTTTAGCATTCCCTTCCCTGGAAGGTCTGTTGATCCTTTCGAAGGGAGGGGGAGGGATTCTTGCAAATGTTCAGCTTGTAGATTCAGCAGTGAGATTACAATGCTTCTAATTGGAATAATTGTCACAGTGGAGGTTTATCGGATTGAAATTTTAAGAAGTGTTCTTAATGCTTTAGCTATTTATTTATTTATTGAAAACCACTGTATGCTTTTTAAGCACAAGGTAAGCTGTGGATTCTGGAAATAAAAATAATATTGTTCACATAAATTACTTGAAGTGAAGGAAAAGTTTGCTATAGAACATTCTATCTTCCAGATACTTTGAAGGAAACATGGTCATCTTTTCAAAGTATAAACCTTTGTTTTTAGTGATCGATGATAGAACATGACAAAATTTAGTATGATTCTTAGGATAATCTGTCTACATTTAGAGAAATCAAGAAACAAGTTGTTTTCTCCACAAAAATCTTCATAACTGGTCAAGACAGGTTAGGTTAAAGCAAAACAGGAAAAGCTGGGGAGTGAATACTAACAAGCCACCACTAGCTCCTCTAAGTCAACCCTTAACTGAGATACCAAGGGACCAAGTCTCCAGCCCTACCAGGTATTAATCAAAAGGCCAGCCCTGTTAGGTTGGACACTTTCAAGCTGAGTTCCAAAAACTATTACTTTGGTAGCTGTAGCAAACATAGGCCAAGGCACTGAGTTTAGATTGAAGCCCCCAAACTCAAATAACATCACAGAAGTATAATCAATAAGGTTTATTAAAAGACGCTGTGACCTGGATAGCTGAGCCTAGTTTCATAGAACATAGACCTGTTCTGTGTGTACATCAAGTATAAGGCAGGGAGTTATAATGTTTATTGCCTCTCTCTTTCCCTCTTCTCCCCATCAGTCAGGATTAATGATTAACATTTTTTTTTAAAAAGACAGACAACGAACCAGGGATAAAATATAGGGGAAACTTTGTGGGAAAGGCATCATTGAAGAGCAGTCTCTGAGTCTGTGGTCTGGGTGGTGTGTTGTTGACTAGCTCAGAACATCACTAAACAGAGTTTATCGCAGGCTTCCGTTGGAAACCTTGGATAGTGTTGCCCAGAAGGAAACGGCCTGACAGAACATCTGCCCTTCTCCTGAGATACCCTCATAGCAATATGCAGAAGCTGGATGTAATTCCGTTGCTTTTAATGAATTTTGTGCCCTATTTTGCCTCTAGCTTCTTCAAAATGTATCATGACCTCCAATTGCCAAGTAGGAATATTGCCTTTTCTACTCCTTGAGAGAACAGAAATAGAATTTTACCTCCCCTATATCACTTTGCTTTAAAAAATAGAATTCAGCAGCAAGGGCTAAGGGGGAAACTGGTAGAGGTGCAAAATACCAATAAAGTCACAGCTGATTTATGACAACCTTGTAAGGTTTTCAAGGCAAGAGACCTGCAGAGCTGGTTTGCAGTTGTCTGCCCCTGTGTCATGACCCTGGTATTCCCTTCAAAACACTGACCAGCGCCAACCCTGTATAACTTCTGAGATCTGGTGATATTAAGCTAGGCTCAGCTATCCAGGTCAAGGCATCTTTTAATAAACCTTATTGTCTTCAGAAAAACATGTAAACCAGTTCTGTTCCAGAAGGGATTTTATTGCTTTGAGAGACCACACTTTATTAGCATGTAGTGGACTGGGCTGTTGGGAGGCATTGTTGATATTCACTGTTGTTTGGTAAGTTGATTTGTTCTTTGATGGATTTTTGTTGTTGTTTTATTGTGCGCCTTAATGCCGTTTGATATGAAAAACACCTTGAGATCCCTTCTTGGGATAAAAACAAGATATAAATATAATCAAGGAATAAATTAAATAATGGGACTATAAAATCTACAATGGCCAGAATGTACATTTCTATAACAAATGCCACTCTTCAGCCTTCTTTTTCCATTAACACTAACCATGCAATTTAAATGTTATGTCTGAAAAAAAAAGCTCCTAGACTGAGGTTGATTTTGTCCCTGTCTGCAACATTACTAATTTCTGTACAAGGTGCTTAAATACTGCTGAGGGCTTTCCTAAACTGGAACTACGCGCTTTCATCACCTTGTGTGTGGAAACAATATTCCACTTCACTTCAAATTAAAAACAAAATCCAGTCATCTTAGCCTATCTAAACTATATTTCCAGTTGCCAAGCTTCCGCCTGTAGCCTGTCTCATGAAAGACACCAGAACAGCATTTCAGCACTTGTCTTTTAACTGAATTAAAATTCTTTCCTTTCCAGCTGAAGCAACAGAATATATTGAACACCTGGCTGCCTCTTAAATCAGTACATTTATTCTAATCTATTTTCCCTAAGTTACTTTTGGAACTGAAAGGATTTAATATCCTACGTTTGCCTTAGAACTGATTAATCAGATTCTGTGGAAGGATAGCGAAACGAGAATTATTCAGTATTAAACATAAAACCTTGGGGCAGCAAGTGTAAATCTACTTGAGAACACCTCAGTTACAGCAAAATGTCAAAAAGTTTGGTGATATCTTAAAGACTAAGAAATTTAATGAGGCACAAGGTTTTGTGAACCAGAACCCACCTTGCAGTAACCGTTTCCCCTCTGCAAGACCACCTAGATGGGGAGAATGAGGGGATCAAAATTCTGGAGAACCCCCAGGAGTACCCCCAGGAGAACCCTTGGGGCAGCAAGTGTAAATCTAACATGAGAACACCTCAGTTACAGCAAAATGTCAAAAAGTTTGGTGATATCTTAAAGACTAAGAAATTTAATGAGGCACAAGGTTTTGTGAACCAGAACCCACCTTGCAGTAACCGTTTCCCCTCTGCAAGACCACCTAGATGGGGAGAATGAGGGGATCAAAATTCTGGAGAACCCCCAGGAGTACCCAAAGCCAGGCAAGTAATGTCATTTGTTTGCATTAGACGTTTAGATCGGGTCTGGATGCAGCATAGGGTGACCCAGAGATAATCTTTGCCTGGGGGCCCATGGTGGCAGCCCAACATCTCAAGCATCTGATAAGGGGAGACCCAGCAGTGCCAGAGAGGGGTGTGGCACACTGTGCTGCCCAAATGAAAATGAGATCCAGTTAAAAGAATAAATGATCTCATCAAAGTGGGTGAGTCCCATTCCTAGCTGGTGATGAATTGACAAAGAAAGATGAATAGTGTACATAAACTTCAAACAAAAGACCATTATTGTCTATAATGAGCAAGCCACTCCCAGGGAGTCCAAGCATGACTACTGCAATCCTGCAGCTGAATTCCAAGTCACAAACTTCATGCTGGTCTCTTACGCTGAAACATTGTTGTTGGAGTATGGGCGGTGAGAATCAGTTGGAGAAGCAAGAGATAGGCACAAGAGCAGAGGTCCGTGGCCCACAGAGGTGATACAAGAGGCTCACTTTGAACTCATCACTCTTCATGGGCTTAAAGAAATGTAGCACTCTTCCTTGCCTGATTCCATCACAGAAAGATATTTGCCGTTCCTCTGCCATTTGAAGAACTGCAAAGGTAAGAACATAAGACATAAGAGAAGCCAATGTTGGATCAGGCCAATGGCCCATCCAGTACAACACTCTGTCACACAGTGGTCAAAAATACCAGGTGCCATCAGGAGGTCCACCAGTGGGGCCAAGATACTGGAAGCCCTTTTACTGTTGCCCCCCTCCCACACATACACACATACCAAGAATACAGAGCATCACTTGCCCCAGACTGAGAGTTCCTATCTATACCTTGTGGCTAATAGCCACTGATAGACCTCTGCTGAATAGGTTTATCTAATTCCGTCTTGAAACCATCCATGCTTGTAGCCGCCATCACCTCCTGTGGCAGTGAATTCCATGTGTTAATTACCCTTTGGGTGAAGAAGTACTTCCTTTTATCTGTTCTAACCCGACTGCTCAGTAATTTCATGGAGGGCCCACGAGTTCTTGTATTGTGAGAAAGGGAGAAAAGTACTTCTTTCTCTACCTGCTCTATCCCATGCATAATCTTGTAAACCTTGATCATGTCACCCCTCAGTCATCATTTCTCCAAGCTAAACAGCCTCAAGGGTTTTACCCTATCTTCATAGGGAAAGTGTTCCAACCCTTTTATCACTTTAGTTGCCCCTTTCTGCATTTTTTCCAGTGCTATAATATCCTTTCTGAGAGCTTTCTTTTTCAGCTGGCATTTCAAATGGGGTGGCGAGAGATGCTATGCTACACTTATGCCTAATGTTCAGTGATCTTTATTATCCTAATACTATTTTTTCTAATTTGTAGAAAAAAATTGTAAATAGTTGTATTGGCCCAGAACAAGAAAAAAAAATCTAGGTAATATGTTTTATAATGGTTTACCAAAATGACACAAAACAATGTGCAAGCTTTTGAACTCCTCAGAACTTTTAGATAGTATGGTATAGTGGTTAGTGTCCCCACTCTGCCATGGAAGTTTGCTTGATGACCTTGGTTAGTGTCCCACACTCGGCCTAACCATGTTAGTCTGAAGCAGCAGAACAAAGTTTGAGCCCAGTGGCACCTTTAAGACCAACAAAGTTTTATTCAAGGTATAAGCTTTTGTGTGCAAGCAGTGTGCTTGTACACGAAAGCTCATACCTTTAATAAAACTTTGTTGGACTTAAAGGAGCCACTGGACTCAAACTTTCTTGTAGACAACAGCTTATACTTTAAATAAAACTTTGCTGGTCTTAAAGGTGCCACTGGACGCAAACTTTGTTTTTCTCAGACATGGTGTCATGATCGTGTCTATTCTTACACAGTCAAAACTACTTTGGGGATTCCAAATGGTTATCTTATGCAGCCACATGCGGAACTGCAGTAAAAACTTGAAATATCCCCTCTGGCCCTTCTACACATGTAAATTTGTGCAATTGCAAGCCACTGTTGGCTGATGAACTGAATCATAAAGTCTCATTTCTCAATAAATCAGGTGCAAGGCTCTTTTGCATAGGGATGTGCAGGTTGTCCCAGCCTTACCCGGCTAGTGAGGGAATGACATTGGATTTCTAGAAGAGGGGGATGGGTTTGCTTCACTTGTGCAATATGCTGAGCCCTGGGAGAAGATCTGAGGGCAATTTTGTTTGTATGTTGTTGTTTTGTGATTAAATAGAACTGTACCCCAGGAAGAGGGGAGTTAGTGCTTTGCTCAATATCCAGAAATTTATTTCATAGGAACGTGAAAATATTTCAGTGTACATGATCTTTTCCCTACTTTTGAGTCTTTTAAAGCAATTAATCTCTGATTACCTTTTTTTCAAAGACCAACTTGCTCGAGGCAATTCTGTCCTTAGTCTGTGCTCCAGGAGTGCATGAATGTTGTCTGCTCAATAATTATCTAGTTCCTATATTGAAGAGTAGATGATAGGTTCTATTTTCTACAAATCATAACAGGAGTTTTTGAAGAATGCGTGTCTAAAGGTGTTACTTATTATTCACAGGGTACATGTAAGGGCAGGCTGGTGAAACTGATTCCCCGCACAAATGCATGCTGCCAAATTATGGTGATGGGGCCCTCACTGTTGCTGATCAATGCAGAGGCATTTGCAGTGTCAACAGAGTATCCATGTGGTGGTCCCTTTGGGGTGGAATTAAGGAGTCACAAATTTGGTCTAAACATATGGTGCTCTCAGAACACAACCTTGTTCACCCCACGCTTTGTAATGTGGGAGTGGGGAGACATAGGCTGAGGACAGATTGGCAGTCTGGCCCGCTGTGCCTCCGCTTTAAAAGTAGAGGCAGAGCGGCCATCCAGACCGCCACATCTGCCCTCCAGAGGCGTCCTGGATTCACCTGGTCCGGCGGCGCGCTCCTCCTGCAGCAACAGGGCACTACTTCCTAGTGGTGTCCCAGCGGCTGCACGTGCATTCCACCCGCTTCTGGTGGGTGTGAACGTGCGCGGGCAGGCAGAGCCACGCAGCGTTCTGCTGCCGCCGGCGGAAGCCGCCTGCAATGTGGATGCTGCAGGCGGCTTCCTTGCGGCGGCGTCTGAATGCCACGCTGCAGGGCAGTTCACCCCGGCTTGTTTTGCTGCGCTCCTATAGCGTGGCAGAACTTCAATCTGTCCTCGGCCATAGTTGAAGATGGCATTACTGGTACCAATTGAGTACAGGGTTCCTAGTTTGTGAAACGGTTTTGACTAGTCCTGACTAGCACTAAGTGATTGGGCTGACACCAAGGTGGAGCATCAGAATTATGGCTTAAAGAATCAGAAATTCAAGCCCAGAGTAGCTGGATCCACAGGCCAGGTTTGAGAAAGGGTGCAGTAAAGAAGCCAAGGCATTAACTCATCATAGGTGAGATATGTACCTGACAAATGTCAATTTCTTCCTGTCTCTTAACAGTTAAATTCTTTTACAGATGGAGTAGCCAATAATAACACCCTGGACCTCACACCCAAAATACATCATCACTGCAGTTCCCAGATCCACACTATTTTTAGCTATGTTTAGAGCTTCGATGTTGGGTTTGTTCTGAATATTTCCATAGTGATTTACATAGAAGATTCTTCAAATATTTTCTGTTATTAATGGAGTAGGAACTCGTACAGAGGATGACCTTAAAATTCAATTGCCTCTGAGACTTACAGGTAATGCACGGAGTATGTCCCCTGAAGTTGAATGTATGATATCAAAACAATAATGTAAAACCAATGAAATGGAGAGTGGAAAAGTTACCTCTAAAATTCAAAATGATCCTATTTTTTATCCCTAAAAATGACCCAAAAAATCTAATTATTTCCTGCCCTGCCCTGCCCTGCCCTGGGTAGCCCAGGCTAGCCTGATCTCCTCACATGTTGGAAGCAAAGCAGGGCCAGCCCTGGCTAGCATTTGGATGGGAGACCTCTAAGGAATACCAGGGTTATGGCACAGAGGCAGGCAATGGCAAATCGCCTCTGAACATCTCTTGCCTTGAAAACCCTATAGGGTTGCCATAAGTCAGGTGTGACTTGATGGCACTTTCCACCACCAATTATTTCCCATTCTATGTCATCAGTTGCACTAGAGGTTGAAGTTGCTCTTAGTTTTTACATGACATTATTTCCAGAGAAAGTGCAGGCTATAAAACAGCATCTGCCTGTTTCCCATTTCCTTTATGTTTTATAACTCTTCACTTTAAAAGTTACATCACAGAGTAGAGTGGAGAGACAATACATTTTGATGGCTTGTGAAGCCCCAGGAAGCCAGATACAGAAGCACAGGGTAAGTAAATTGCAGCTATAAATAACTTTTGCCGCCAGGTCAAAAATAGATTCTAAAAATAGTTTCTAAAAATGAAGGATGAACGATCTGGTGGAACAAGGAGGGATTCTCTCCCCCCCCCTTCCTTTCCTGCTAATTTTGTCAGCACGTTGGACATAATATTGTTTTGTGTCCTCCCCGCATAGCAGGCTCAGCACAGGTTCCATCCAGCATAGTAAACAATATATAGCATACAAAGAATTAAAAACAGTTAAAACGGCAATAAAATACAACAATCCTCTGGTACAAGTCATAGTTAAAGCCTCACAGATGCCATCTATTTCAAATTTTGGTCCTTAGATGGTAATACAGATCTGACCCACAGAAGGGAAGTCCAGAAGAGAGGGGGGACACCCACCGCCCTAACTAAAAGAGAGCCAGTTTGGTGTAGTGGTTAAGTGCGTGGACTCTAATCTGGGAGAACCGGGTTTGATTCCCCACTCCTCCATCTGCACCTGGCTGGATGACCTTGGGCAAGCCATAGCTCTGTACCAGCTGTTCCCTCAAGGACAGCTTGGGAAAGAGCTCTCTCAGCCCCACCTACCTCACAGGGTGTCTGTTGTGGGGAGGGGAGGGGAAAGGAGTTTGTAAGCCGCTCTGAGACTCTTAAGTGAGTGAAGGGCGGGATATAAATCCAATCTCTTCTTCTTCTTCTTCTAAAAGCCTGGTGGAAGAGCTCCGTCTTGTAGGCCCTGTGGAACTGTAAAAGGTCCCGCAGGGCCCTGATCTCATATGGGAGCTCATTCCACCAGGTAGGAGCCAGTGCTCTTTCATTCTGAGGGCGAAGACAGACTGGCAATCTGCCGTGCCTCCGCGGCGCGGCAGAACAAGGCGGGGGGAATTGCCCCCACCACGCAGTGTTCGCACGCCGCCACAAGGAAGCCACCCGCAGCGTCCAGACTGTGGGCGGCTTCTGGTGGCAGCGTCCAAACGCCGCACGGCTCCCCCAGCCCGGCGCACGTTCACACCCACCGGAAGCGGGTGGAACGTGTGCACAACGCTGGACATGTTGCGTCTGGGCCACCTCCTCCGGGCAGATGTGGCAGTCTGAACAGCCGCTCTGCCTCCGCTTTTAAAGCGGAGGCAGAGCGGGCCAGACTGCCAGTCTGTCCTCGGCCTGAGTGCTTTCACCACTGTTACATAGTGTTAGGTAAATACTTGAAGAGAAACCAGTGATCATGAGGGAAGATGAATAGTATTACTCCCTTGACTTGCTCTGGGCAGTAGTCTCAAAAATGCTTCACTTAATTAAATCCTATTAAGGCATCTCATATTTTAGTAGAGGTTTTTAAAGAAGCCTGGAAACATTTAATTGAATCTCTGATTCAGGAAGAAGGGAGAATAGAATAACAGCAAATGTCAAAGGAGAACTGGGGGTAGTTAAAGACCTGTTCAGACATTATGATTTAGGCACTCCAATCTCACATCACTATCTGTGATCCTCTTGATCTGCATGGTCACCATCTTGTGCAAATAGGGCAGCACACATATAGCCCTTGAAAATCTAGGTCTCCAGTTAGGTTTACCAAAGCTGGAAAATACCCATGTTGCCTAGTAACACAGAATGGTGATTGCACATGTCAAGAAGATCATGCATAGCACAGTTTCCCTTATGTGCAGTAAACTAATGACTGAACAGTGCCATAATGCCTTGCTGATACAAATGTCAACTCTTTTTCAGGCTTTAGTTCTGTGCCTTTCCCAGCCTGACAAACTGAAATTAAGTGAGTAAAATTCTTCCTGCCATAGTGATAAAGTGCTGGGATTGATTGATTGATTTGGCTGATTTTGTTTCAGCACATTGAGGCCAGTAAAAACGTTGGCAGTCCTACTTGCTTTAAAAAATCTCTGCAAGGAGAGAGGTATTTAAAGTAGTTGCCTTTCTCCCATTAGTAAATTACTCTTGAAAGTCCCATAAAATGGTTTAAACCAGTGTGAGCACACTAACGGTTACCTGAGTCATCCTGTATTTTTATTTCAGTATTTTCAGGATAAGCAATATGAAAAACTATTGGATAAACAAATGTACTGCCCTGTGGAGTTCGCTACAGCACAGGTTGGACTAGCAAACTCTATTTTTAGATCTAATCCCAGATGCTGTTGCAGTTTATTCCAGTGTACTGGCTATTCCACATCACTATCAGATCAGTCTTATTGATACTAATAACTAGTATATCACTTACATTATTTGACATATTTGGCATATTAGATGCTTGCATTCTCTCTGTGTGTTGGAGGGGGGAGAAGTAGGGAAAGAGAAAAACTTACTAAAGGCTCACCTACATGATACATACGACAGTAATCAGGTGGGGTCCCCGACCCAACACCCAGTCATATGTACCATTGGGGGATTTGCCTCAGAAAGTGCTCTGTTTCTCAGTGCAGCTCAGGACCCCTACATCTGTGGAGGGGGGTTCTGCCTACCCTCCCACCCCATTTTCCTGAGAGGAAATGGACACAAGGATGCCTAATTGTTTTTCCACTCAGCCTCCCCAAAACAGAGATTCTTTACAAAAAGAAGAGCATAGGATCCTGTTAGTTACAGGCACTTCTGTCCTGTCATTTGTAAAAAAGTCAGTTTGGTGTAGTGGTTAAGTGTGTGGACTCTAATCTGGGAGAACTGGGTTTGATTCCCCACTCCTCCATTTGCAGCTGCTGGCTGACCTTGGGCAAGCCATAGTTCTGTCAGAGCTGTCCTTGAAAGAGCAGTTTCTGTCAGAGCTCTCCCAGCCTCACCTACCTCACAGGGTGTCTATTGTGGGGAGAGGAAGGAAAAGGAGTTTGTAAGCTGCTCTGAGACTCCAAAGTGAAGGGCAGGGTATAAATCCAATCTCTTCTTCTTCTCCATTTGCTCCTCAGTGTAAGGCCAAATTAAAGGCAGACAGCAAAAAGGCTGCACTGCTGATAGATATACCTATCCGTTTACTTATATATGACCCTTCCCACAAGATGTCCTGTCCACAGTGGCCCTTCAACTTCACAACACCCAGTAAAATAGTTAAGATGAGAGAAGAGGAAGATTTGCTTAAAGTGAACTTCACTCACTGATGAGTGCAGATCTGAAGAGTTGAGTTCCTGCATCTCTTTCCAATAATAGAGCTGCTACATGGCAATATGTGCCCTTCTTACAATTTACCACTGGGTTAGGTCTTCATTTCTAAACTGAGCAATACCTCTCACATTTTTATTCCTCTGAAGGTTCCCACGCCTTCCATGTTATCCTTATAAGAATCCTGGAACTAGTGTTGCCAGCCACAGGCTGGAAACCCTTGATGAGAGAGTGGGGGCAGGGCCAGTGAGAATGCCATTGGTGCAACATCACTTCCAGCAAATACCCAGAAGTGATGTCATATCACTAGCATGATGTCAAATCTCTAGGATTCAGACACAGCTCTATAGCAAAACTACAGAGTTGTGCCTGAATCCTACAGCATCACATCGGCATCAGTTGGCAACATGACATCACTGCTGGGTAATTTCTGGAAATGATGTTACACCCTTGGCATAACACCATTTTTAAAAACTCTGTTGGCCCTTGGAGGGGCCAGTGGGCAACACAGTGGCAGATCGGGAGGTCCTCCTACTTGGAAAGCAGCTGCCTTGGTGGCCTTGATGGGGGCAGAAAGGTGGGGTATAAATATTATAGGTCAGTCCAATATTCTAACCAATATACTACCTTTGTTTACCAGGATTCTACCTGCCAGCAAATTATCATCTTTGTTTATTTATCAAATTTATATCCCATTCCCTCTCCCCTGAACAGGACTCATGCAGCCTTTTCTCCTATGACATGCTTAGATTGGTGTATATTCCACTTTCATATAGGGAATAAGCAAGAATTCTATTATCCCTGGTGATAGAGCATGGAATTTCTTGTAAATTTCTTGTAAAAGTCTGCCATTAAGCCATCAGGGCCTGGGGGCTAATTATGTTTTAATATACCTTCTGCTTTTAAGAATTTTAATACAGAAATTGGTTTATCCACTACCCATTAAAGCTCCTCTGATAAAATTGGAACTTTGAAGCTTGTTAGCCATTCGCGAATAACAGTCACATCAGCATTATCTTCCATATAATTTACTATAATAATCACAGGATTCTGTTTGATGGTCTTTCTTGCAGTCTTTGTTGCCTTGGGAGTGAAGAGCATCTTTGCCTATGTACCTGTCCGAGTGCTGCCTGGAAACAGCCTAGGGACAGTAATGTCCGTGCGACAGCAACTGTTCCTTCAGCCACTCAGGTGATAGTGGCAAGCAAGTAGCGGAGACAGGGGCTCTTCCATTCCCCATGCCTCTTCCACAGCCTTCCAGTCTGGTACTATCCATATTTCAAGTGCAAGCAGTGGCCTCATTTTGACATTTGATTCTTGGGGGAGATAATGCATGTAGTGGGAGCTGTTCTGATGACTGCAGTTATCTCCTTGATTGAGCCTTGAGTTTCTGGAAATGTTTTTCTCAAATGTCCATTAAGGAAGAAGCAGGTATGTCTATGTGTGAAAAGAGAACACAGTTGAGATGCTACAAGAGACAAAAAGAAGAGCAGCCAGACTGCTGAAGCTGGCTGACCACCTTGGGGGTGCGGGATCTCTTTCTCTGAAGCTCTAAGCTGGTGTAGCAAATTGCTGCCCCATAGAAATGCCTCTGTGCTCATATCTTTATGTTTGTCAATGAGGCAAGTCCTACAAAAACGCCATATGTCTCCAGTGCTCTCTTTCCTCCAGAGTGAACCAGTTCAGGCAAAGTGCTGTCTCTGGAACTTCTCACCACTTGAAGAAGTGAGGCACATGTAACAGTAGGCATTGTGGAGATATTCATCCATTCCCTGTTGGTAGCTGCAGTGGAACTATGTCTGCATGCTGATTTACATGCCCAGGCTATGATCCTGTAAGGCAAAATGGGCCATGAGTGTTTGGTCAGTAGTAGCAGTCATCAAAGTTGAGTATCTAGTGCTCACCCAGAAAGGTGGTTGTGCTCTTAGTTTCCTCTCTGGTTCCTACTAGAAGCTTTCCTGCATCTGGAGTTTCATGGCCCACAGTCCCCTCTTCCTTCTAACAGGGCATACTTAACTTGTATAAGAGATACTTCTAGAGGGTGTTGCAGGGGTGGGGGTAATTAGGCCAACCATATCTTCAGCATGTGGGAGACACAGAAGACCTAAGCAGCAGTTGTACTTTGGAGCTTGTAATCCCCTCCCTTGCCTGCCTTTGTGGGAGATCATACTAGCATTTGCAGATGTAGGAATAGGGTAGAAGGTCCTGTTGTGTGTTTGGATCCTGATGTGGAGTACTATAAGGCTACTGAGAAGGCTACCGTGGTGTTTGGTGATGGGAACGCTAGTTTTGTACAGTAAAGAAGTATTTTTCATACAGCCTAGCCTGGCAACAAAGACTTCACTTGTGTGCTCTAACTGCCCTTGACGTGGGGCCAGATAAATAAAGACCTATGCTATATACTGTATAATCTCATCAGAAATATGAGTGTCTTATCTAAACTTTATATACTGCCATAAGTCTGTTTTTATTGGCTGCAGATGTTTGCAGAATGCAGATATGGCAAGTAGAGCAGTTGGCTTTGTCTTTCAAAGTCAAAAATGCCAAGATTTGACTGGTATAATTTTATGCCTCTTATCCTACCCCACCACAACCTTAATACCACCCATTTCTGGCCTCTACCTTAGCAGAACTGTGCCAGTATCACCATTGTGCTGATGTACCCTTATGGCAGCATAACAATAATATTCAGCCATGTACCTTCAATATATACAGGCAAAGCAGGTTTAGGAGGAATCCCGAAGCTCTCTGGCCGGCATCACAGAACCACAGAACGGAAATGTTAAAATTAAAACATCAGGTTTGACATTTTCTTCTTAAAAATAATCAGGCAAGTTGTTAAACCATTAAATGAATGCAAATCACAACAAGAAAAAATAGTGCACAGACTAAAGCGACACAGGTTAATACAGCCAGGAATTCTTCCTCTACTGTCTTGATGAATTTGTGGCTTAATTATACCAAATGTTAATGTGCGCCTTCTGTCACCAGAGGATTCAATCCAGTGGTGCATATGCTGTAAGAATAATTCTTCAGAGCATTCTTAGTAGTTCTTATATAGTAAGACTATATTCTGCTTTCCCCTGAACATTCCCAGAAGTCACCTTCATCTACATGTTCAGTCCAAGTAAAAGTGCTTACCATCCAGCTACTGTCTGGCTTGTTTTTCAGCAGCAAATGTATGAAACCAGGATTCCTCTTTACAACAGGGCTTATTGCTGCAAAACAGCTCTGTGTAAGCTGGTAGGTACAGTTTATGATTTCAATTTTTCATTTGGTAAAGCAGCCCAAATCTCAATGGCAAGATATACGAACAATAAAATGTCAGGTTTATTGTGTACAATATGTTTCTGATCAGCACACACAGTATCTCTAGTGGTTTGAACGCACCAGTTTCCCTTCCTATCATTTTCTTTCAAGCACTAGATAAATGAAACGTTTTGTGTCCCAGGGTGCAATCCCATTACAATTTGAAGGAGGCAGGCAGCAAAATCAGAATTGGTTGACTCAAAATGCCTTTGCCGTGATGTCTTCATCTTGGATCATTTGGGCAGAATCAAGAACATTGTAAGGATACTGGAAATATGTGGGGAAGAAGTAAATGTTTTTAACATGCTATCCAAGCAATAGCTCCGTACATGTTGCCAGAGTAGGGGGCTCTCCGAAGTAGTGCACAGGGAGGAGTGCCACCTGGTCCTCTAGTGTTTATTTCCCACGCACCTTTCTTTGCACATCTCCTTTGCAGAATGTAGCTGCTATGTTAATGAACTTGGTAAAAATAAAATAAAACCAAAAGGGAGAAACTTAACAGAGAACTTAATGAGTACCATTTAACAGATTTGTAATAAAAGTAGAAAACCGTTAGCTCCAACGAAAGAGCACTGAGCACTAATTAGTTCATTAGCAGTGAAAATGCTTTCAAGTGTTGTGACTCATCATTTCAGTCAGATTGACCATGTGGCTGTGGTCTATACAATATAATGTAAATTGTATACCATCTAGCCACTGGAGGATCACACGAGCTCAAAACTCTCTTTGGTTGCAATCACACGCACAGTCAGCCCCAACATAGGCGCAAATGCTGGACGGATTAAAGGAGCGCAATCAGACAACATCTGGGAAGCGCCCCACAGTCGTTGGCAACCCATTTTGCTCTGCCGCACAAGCAGAGTTAAAAGACACCTTGGAAAGTCTGATAGCAAATGGTTTGCTATGGACCACAGATGGACTTTCCCATGTCTGATTGCTCCAGCACACTCTCATGGCATCCAGATGGTCTGATCAAGCCATCCTGACTTGGTGCCATTGTTTGTTTGTTTTGTCCTTCTCAGTATGCGCATCATCACATACTCCATAGGGAGCCCTCAGGGCTGAGGTGCGAATCATTGATCCCTTGTTTAAGTGCATCGGAGACAAATGGCAAAAACAAAAAAACTCCGACTCACCCGTGGTTGCGTCTGATCATGCAATGGTGGGCTGTGCCCGCAGATTCAAAAGACTGTGTGATTGCACAACTGTGGGTTAACTTCCGCCAGAGGAAATTGCCCCCCCCCGCTTTATCTCATGTGTGTGACCGCAATCTTTGTTTCCAGAAGAAACAAGTATTCTAGTGCTTTCTGTCTTAGAAGGGGTCAGTAGTAAGTCCTTAGAAATGCAAGGAAGAGAAATCTGACATCACCTGGACAAAGGTGAAGCTTCTTTCCTAGAAGCCTTTGGTGCACCTTAGAATCTGTTTTGTGCTCACCTAATCTAAATAAGTTAGCAATACCTTTATACTTCATTTTTAAACTTTTCCAAGCAAGATCACAGTGCCCTGAAACCTATTTTTTCCCTTTTCTCCCCCTGCCTTTTGCTGTGTATTATACTAAGCATCTAGCCTGCTGAAGAGCTCTGGGGATCTGAAAGCTCGCTTACTGGCATGGGACAATTTGGTTGCTCCTACTAAAAAGGTATAGCTTGGCTGGTGTTTCCTAATAAAGCTCCATGGCTACCTGTAATCTTTAGACTCTTTGAGGATGAGGTTACAACATCTTCCTGGCCACCAGAAATATTTCAGTCAGGTGTTTTCTGGGCATTCTGTGTTCATAACTCAGTCCCCATGTTTGCAGAGGCTCAGTACAGAGCAGGGCCACAACATGTGCAGAGAGGGAGGGAGCCTATGCCTTACTACCTGCCCCATTTTCCTAACCTGGAATGGCCCTGGGGAGCTTTTGGCTTGTTAGCATTGCACCAGCTGTGCCATAGCATGGCTTAGTTGTGTCAGAAGATCTTACCTCCTCTACATCGCACAGTGTGGGAACAGGCCACCCAGAGTGGGTTGCTCTAAAGAATATGGGCACATCCATGCCCACAAAGAGGACAGGAAACAAACTCAAGGGACTGAACTCATTATTCATCTCTGTACTAAATCATTTACTATCTGCTTATGATTTGTGTCAAATTGCTTTAAGATGGTAATAAATAAGATTTAATTGAGTGTACAATGTGGCAATAAAACTGACTTTCTGAAATGGCCAAGTTAAATATTCTGGTTGAATAAATATTTAATCAAGCAATGGTATTCCTTCCATTAAATGAACTTTTTTATTACTCTGGATCTAATTTTAAATATGGTCAAGGAAAAATGGTTTACATATCTATTTCCCCATCTGCTTAAGTCTATTATATTTTACAGTGACATACAGTGACAGAGTTATGCCTTTCTAAATCCATTTGAGTAAATGAGTTGAGAAGAGAAGAGATTGGATTTATACCCCGCCCTTCACTTGGAGTCTCAGAGCGGCTTATAAACTCCTTTTCCTTCCCCTCCCCACAACAGACACCCTGTGAGGAAGGTGAGGCTGAGAGAGCTCTTTCAAGAACAGCTCTTTCAAGAACAGCTCTGACAGAACTATGGCTTGCCCAAGGTCAGCCAGCAGCTATAAGTGGAGGAGTGGGGAATCAAACCCAGTTCCCCCAGGTTACACCAAACAACTGCATAGGATGACAGACTCTCTGAAGTAGACCTGATATAGTGGGCTGCAAAGTCACTCAGGCATGAGAATGAAAATAAACCAATACATAATTATAAGGACATGATATTAATTAATGGTATTTGAAATAAGGCCTAACATCTGTTGTTCTGGTCACCACATTCTGAACAGGATGTCCAGTAACTGAAAATGTAGTTAAAATGTCTAAGGAGATTGAAAGATTTATGAGGAAAAAATGAGATGCTGGGGATTTTTAGTACAAAAAGACACTTAAGGTAGAACATGATAAAGACGTATAAAGTTCTGAACAAAGTGGAAAATGATGTATCTCTTTCTCTTAATACTTGAATTTAAGGCAATACAATAAATTGACAGTTGGTTTGAGATAGACAAAAAGTACTTAATATGTAATTAACTTTTGGAATGAATTATCATTTTGAAGTTATGACTAATGGATTTATAAGAGAGGACAATTAAATCTTTATATGTCTCAGGGTGACCTTTACTGTAACCCTCTTATGGAAAGCCCATCTGGCAATCACAAGATATTCTGTTTCGAGAATCATAGGTGCCATCTTGAAAATTTAGTACTTGAAAGGAAGATTTTTTTTATTCAGCCAGTGTGATGGACAGTAAATGGCTAATGCTGTAAACTAGTCTGAGAACCTTGAGTGACAGGGATTCAAATGGAATTCTTCAACTGTGGTGTCAGGAGATGACAGTTAAGAACTGAGAACTGACTGTGAAGGAAGGCTAGGGAAATGAGAGGATCAAGAAGGATCCCTATTCAAGCTAGAGGGAAACAGCTCCTAGAAAAGGAGATGATCCCTATTAAGTCTAAAGGAAATAGCTCCTAAAAGAAGGGGGTGACCTTTGGCCTGTGGATAGGGAAGGAAACTAGAACATGTTTGAATGTTCCTGCCTTCGTCAACTTTGCCTTCATCAACTTTGTGAGACAAAGAAGCTTATGCTTGTGTAGTTAAGCAGAGACTGTCGAGAAATCTTTTCCCTCAAATTTTAGAGACCTGTCTGAATAACAGAAACAGTTACCTGTTTGTGACAAATTATCTGGCACTTATCTGTATACAAAGTAGGTCTCCAGTCCCCAGGTGGGAGCAGGGGATTCCCCAATTTAGCAGCTTCCTGCCCACCACTGGCCAGCAGAGAAGCCCCACCCCCAACAGCAGCTACCCATGGCCACTGGAGGCTACCCCTCTCCCTCCCCTTCTGCAAGATTTAAAAGGTCCTCCAACTGAAAACAGGGCTGCTCAGTAAAGAACAAGATGGAAGAGGAGGAGAAGGAGTAGGAGATTGGATTTATACCCCGCCCTTCACTTGGAGTCTCAGAGCGGCTTACAATTTCTTTCCCTTCCCCTCCCCACAACAGACACCCTGTGAGGCAGGTGAGGCTGAGTGAGCTCTTTCCAGAGCTGTCCTTAAGAGAACAGCTATGACAGAACTATGCCTTGCCCAAGGTCATCCAGCAGCTACATGTGGAGGAGTGGGGAATCAAACCCGGCTCTCCCAGATTAGAGTCCACGCACTTAACCACTACACCAACCTGCTCTCACTACACCAAACTCCTGTGAGGGACTGCAAAATCCTCATAACTTTGAAATTGTTCCAGAGTAAAGCCATTTAGCAGTTCCTATATGGTACAGAGATCTAGGGCTGGAATGAACATTTGATCACAACCCAGAAACATATTCAAAATTTCTTTTTAAAGAGAATTTTAGTTTTGCCTAATAGTATGCCTGTGGATTTAGTATGGGCTGAATTTGGATTACTCTCAGTTAGAGCTGGCACACATGTTGCCCTATTCCGATTCTGCAGAAAGCAAAGGAATCTTTCAATCAATCCACTTTTAAGGCAAGGCATTGTGCTACTACACTCAGGTACCACTTGCATATCTGGCTTCAACAACAATATTATTTGCCATTATTCCCTAACGGATTATTCTGATGGTATCCCCTTGCCTGATCTCAATATACCACACTGGAGCTTTGCTATATTGAACAGAAATACAATCTATTGCTCTAAATTTTCTCCCTAGTTCAAATTGTTTAAAAATACCATGGTAGAGCTTCTTATCTGCCCAGCATTACTTTCCCCACTCTTATAATGACTTTAGCATCTGTGTGATTTCAAACTATGCCTTCTGCCATTTTAACATGTCGCTATACAAAAACATCAACTTCTGCTTGTCTATGTATTTGTGGAGCCTTGGTCCCAGAAGAGCTTCCACATTACATTTTGTTTTACCCTTTGTACACAGAGCCCAGAAATAAATTTCTTGCTGACATTTTAAAGTGTATAATTTCTTCTGCGGAGGAGAAACTAATTTTCGTTCTTTCCAATTTGGATCAGTGTGTTTCTTATAGAGTGGCACAATTCACCTTGGAAGCCAGGAAACTGTGAGCTGGGGCTGTATGTGAAGACTGAACTATTCTAACTGTACATTGGAAAGATGTGTACATGTATGTCCTTCTGTGTCCTAATTGTAGTGGCCTTTGGCCTTATACATGCTTTGCTTGCTGTAAAATGAAGATGACCAGCCATTTTAGTATCGTGCACCCAACCCTAATTTAAAATGACCTTGAAAAATCACAGCTTGTTATTTCCAAGGCAACTGGTGAGCTTTCAAATGACAAATTACCATCAAACTGTTATTGTTGCTCTGTAATGTGAAAACCTGAGACTGAAAGACATAAGAATCTGCTGAGATCCAAAAAAATGTTAAATAGCACAGCATCCTCAAGTAGTACTGACAATCTTCTCTCCTAGAACAATAGGTTTTTGCCAAAACATACTAGTTAAATTTTATCTCACTTTGCAATATTATAAAACTAGGAGTAAGGCCTGTTGTGGGAAGAAATACAATGGGCTCTAGAAGGAAGCTCCAGGTGAGTGTTCCAGCTGTGGCTGGTGGGGCGGCAGAGGGAAGGGGAAAATAGAGGGAGGCAAGCCCTGTTTATTTCCTTCTGTTTTGCTGTGAGGCAGGGCTCAAGTCCTTTTGCTGCCCCAAGTGGGTAGTATGGGAGGACAGCCTCATGGTAACAGGTATGGTTCCCTCCACTCCTAACTTATGTTGATTTGGGGTTGTGCACTGGCAGCTAAGGTAGAAAAGCATCTCCTCCTATGCCATGTCTTCTGGGTTCCAAGGGTCTGGAAAGCAGTTCCATAGACAGGTACAGGGATGCCAACTCTGGGTTCGGAAATATCTGTAGATTTGAGGAGTAGAGCCTGGGGAGGGCAGGGTTTGGGGTGTGGAGGGACTTCAGCAGGGTATAGTGCTATAGAGTCCACTGCCCAAAGCAGCCATTGTCTCCAGGCGAACTGATCTTGGTCATCTGGAGATCAGTTGTAATAGCTGGGAAATTTTTTGTAGAAGAAACGATGTGCTACGGCTGGGGAACATGGTGATTTCTGGGAGATCTCCAGGCCCCTCAGGGGGACTGGCAACTCCAGTCAAGCCTGTAGCTAACATGGGGCTCCCTAGCATTTCTTTTGGGCTCCTCCCTCCCAGGCTAGCACCAAAGTACCTCAACTTGCTGCCTGTGCTGTGCTGCCTCTGACCTGGCTGCCAGACACCTTGGCTGCTTCCCCACTGGCCTCACTCCACTCCCAGCCAGCAACATCCAGAACAATGGCGGCAGAAGTGGCGGCAGTTCCAGCAGCAGGAGGTGCCTGGCTTGCTCAGTGGTGTGGTGGGTGGGCAGGTGGGCTCGCTGGGTTAGCCCAAGTGAGTGGGCTGAGGAGAGTGTCCTGCTGCCTCTTCCCACTCCCACCATCAGATCTCTTTCTACCCCCCCCCTTTCCTGACAGTCCCCCTCCTGGATGCTGCTGCTGCCCACTGCCTGCTTCTCCCTGCCTAGCTTCACAACTTGAGCAAGTATGCAGTGCTCCAGGAGAGAAAGGAAGCTGCGGCTGCTGGGCATTACCTCCCTCACTTGCCCTGGAGTCTGGTGGGGGTGCAAGGCTGCCTTAGAAGAAGGCTGGCTTCTAATGAGTTTCATTAATTAACTTTGATTTAATTAGCTGGTGGCCCTTCCCAAAAATATCTCTAGCTACAGGGCTGACTCCAGTGACCGTTTGAGGGAAGATTGGGATATGTATTTTACCTCAGGACTCATTCAGTGACTCCCAACAGCAACAGCAAACTGTTTAGAATGTTAGAGGCAAAGGCCAATCAGGCCGCATATGCAAATCACCTCTATGTTCCGACTGGCTATGGGGGTGAGAGGAACAGCAAACTGTTTAGAATGCTGGAGGTGAGACTCAGGCAACACAGCCAGTGGATAGCGACAGCTTCTGAGTGACACATCAGGGAGCCAACTGATTTGGGAGTGCATGGAATGTTCAGCAAAGTGCCACCCGAAAACACAATTACATATAAGGGAAATACCTGTAAGATACTTGTAACATTGCACTATTTCCTGGACAATTTTATTATTCATCCTAACTGTTCACATTCATTAAGTTTGCATAGAGTAGCGCTTGTAGCATTCCTAAAGAGTTAGCATGGTGTCATCTTTTATGGTTAGGGTTACCAACTCTGGGGGTGGCTGGGCAGGGTTTGAGGAGTGGAGAGACCTCAGTGGAGCAGCCATTTTTTCCCCAACGGAACTGATCTCTGAAGTCTGAAAATCAGTTATAATCCTGGGAGATCTCCAGGCCCCACCTGGAGACTGGTGACACTATTTATGGTGGAGCACAGTTAATAGTCTATCACAACCAATTACTTACATGATGGCCATTGCTCAGTATTGCTTTGCAATGAATAGTCACAGAATATATCAGAAAATGCATGGTAGGTCATCTCAAAGCTGGGCCTCATCCAAATGAGTAACTGAACCATCTGGGGCAGCTGAAAGAGAGCTGGGCTGAGCTCCTGTTTCTTCCTTTGTTACAAGTATTTAAGCTGGGTGTGATCAGAAGCATAAGCTTTTGACAAGAACCAAAAAGCTCTTAGCTCACAGGCCTAAATTAGTCAGGCTGATGGTTGCTGGACTCCCCCCACCCCCCAAAGCTGGAGTCGTGTGTATTTTTCTTTAAATAATGTTTTTTGTAAACTGCTTTGAGTCTTTGGTATGGCAGGAGAGCAGAGTAGAAATGCTTTAAAAATATGAAGAGAAATTCCACATTAATCCATCGAAATCCCCCCTGATTTGAAGGCTGAATTTCAGCTCTTAATTTATTCTGTACTCAAGGCGGCAGTGAGAGAAAGGAATAATTTATGAATTCCAGAGGTCCTCTTGCCAGGCCTTTCTAAAGTCTCTGGGCATTACTAGAGATCCATTGGAATCTAACCTGCTAATCACTGTCTTTTCAATTTCATCCACTTTCATTTTTGCTTGACTATTCCTGCAGTGATCCATGCTTTGATCAGGCAGTAAAATTATACTGCTGTGTATTATTATGCACTATGATGAAACTGAGCTCTGGAGAGACACGAAAGGTACTTACTCACTCACCATCCAGGAAAAGGCAGAAATCTGGAAGCAGAAGGGCCCACTTGAGACTAGAGAATAATTACATTGCTAAAAAATGCAACAAGAAGTAATAACATTTGCTCAAAATGGTAGCCAAAAGTTTTTTTGAAATGGTGCTATGTGTTGCTAACAATGCCTCCATTCTCTTTCTTTTAGTGCTCCCCCTACCCACACCCATCATAGGAGTCTGGGGGAGCTCAAACATGCCAACAGGAAATTGAAATGCGGGATTTCAAAAGATAACAGAAGACTGAGGTATTTTTAATTTAGAATATTCATCTGATGCAGTTTTTAATTACTTTATAGCTCTCTGTGTTTCTGTAACTAAACTATGCCTGATTAAAATATCAGAATTAAGATGTAGAATTTATTCATCTGGGTTAATTCTGCTGCCTTTCAGATTTAGCATCACTATGGTAATTGTAGAGAAAATCCTAGTCTTGAGCCTTTTCTCATCTGCCTGCTTTACAATGTGATTCTAAGATGAAGACAGTAAATCTCTAGGGCCACCTGGTAAGACCTTGACTGGTCTACAGTTAGCAGGGTGCTTTGTTGGAAGGAACGGTGGCTAAGTGAGGAGCAGAAATATTTTCCTCAACAGAAACCACTGGGAGATGGTGTGGAAGTAAAGGGGGTCTCATCTGCATAGTTGGTGACTGGCTGGGAGAACCTCTCCAGGCAGATTCCCCACCACCACCACCACCATTCATTTCCCTGCTTGGTTGCCACTAGAGAACTATCTTGCAAACCAGTAGGACTCAGGTGGCATTTAGTTTGCATTCCTAAACTGAAACAAAGTATGAGACCAGGGGTGGACTGGGAAATGAAAATGGCCCTGTAGCAAGCTAATCAGAGTAGCTCTGGCTGCACTATAGGCAGAGCCTGGCAGGTTAGTCAGCTCCGCAGTGCCAACAATGGGCATTGCTTCATCCACTGCCACCTCCTGCAAACTGGCAGCAGTTTGGGAGGAGGCAAGTGCTGAGATGATGCCAGCTGCCATTGCTCATGAAAAGTCTGCTCTGAGCCAAGTGGCCCTAAGGCACTGGCAGAGGGGCTGGGCTGGGCTCTGCCTGTTCTTCATCACCAGCGACCCTCTGTGACAGCAACCCACTGGAAAATTTCCCTGCAAGTTCAATGGCCAGTCCAACCCTGGTGTTAGACTAAGTATTCCAAGGACCCAAGGTATTCCAAGGACAAGGTACTCCAAGGAACTGACTTCACACAAGTCATCTTTCTGACTGAGCCCCTACTCAGGGGCAATCTTAACCAATGAACAACAGAGGCAGTAGCCACAGGCCCGGCATGGGGGGGGGGGGGGACCGCCCATGATCCTGCCACCCTGAAGGAGAGGGAAAAGAAGAAAAGCAGGCTCCTTCTGCTGTCCATGCCCACCCCATCTGGTGCTCAGGCAATTGGCTTCTGGTGGTAGCAGTGGCTGCCACCCACCTCACACAGGGTGAGGTCCACCCCTTGCTTGGCCCTGGGCAGGTGTAGAGGACAGTGGTTCTGGGATCACATGCTGGACTTTTTCCAGAGCTCCAGAATCACTAAGACCATGCCTGCTTCTACCCCAGACAAAGGTAGGACACAATAACTTCTCCCCAGCAGTCACTAATAGGAAATATACAAGGCCAAAGCAGCCATTTTTTAAAAAAAAAATTATTTCATTTATATCCCACTTTTCTCCATAGTGAAGACCAATGATCCCTCTAAGCTGTGGAGTCTTGTGAGCAAAAATTCTACTTTGTGAGCTACTGGCATTAAAGTTGTGAGTGAATGGTTTGGCTACTGCATAAATTAGTTTGCTCTGGAGCCCTCCTTCCTGAGCTAAGACAAAAAAGTGTGAGCCAGAGGCTAAAAAACTGTGAGCTAGCTCACACTAACTCAGCTTAGAGGGAACACTGGTGAAGACCCAGAGTGACTTACAACATTTTCCCCGTCTTCATTTTATCCTTCTAGCAGCCCTGTGAGGCTGATAGTGTGTAACAGGCCCAAGTCACCCCACAAGCTTCCATGGCAGAATGGGAATTTGAAACCAGTCTGCCAGATGCTGTGGGTGGACATTTGTGCTTTCCAAAGCATTTGTTTATTACTGTAGCATCTAATGTGCTCCAGTACAAAATTTGTGAATTATTGAAAGAGGCATAATAAATAGAAAAACCTATTCTAATTGCTAGTTTTGTGGTGGGCAAAGTTCTGCCTAATTAGAAGGGAGGAAAGCAATAACATTCCACATAATGAAGAAATAGAACCAAGGTTCTTGCCTGAGGGAAGTGTCTCAGTGGAACACTGAATTATATATCATGGTTTTTTTGGGGGGTGGGATCTCAGAATGTCAGCAGTAGTATGTAGATACCAGACATTGCATAAAATGAAGCTTAAGAATTATATATTGTCCATCATTTACAGATAATCAGTTTTACAGATAATGTTGGGTCGCATGACTATATCTATCTTAAAGAGACACCCAACCAGTTGAAAATATCACAGTGCCATATTAGTAACAGAAAGGTCAAAAATGTGAAAAACCAGCAAATCTTATCTATCTTTTCCGCTCTCACACTCCTACTCCTCAAACAAAGAATGGTATAGCCACTTGTATAAATGCACAACATCCTTTGAATGGGAGACCCCTTAGGTATTGCTCTTTAATAGCTGCCTTAAATCTGAAGTCTCCATTTCAGGCTCTGGTCATGGAAAGGCAGAGTTCCTGAGTCACAATATTTCACACACTGAAAGGTAAGGTAGGGCAGAATTACATGCTCCATACCCTGTATTTCTTTCTTTATTACATTTGTATCTTTCTTGCATAAAGTTGGTGGAGCTATGACTTTAAAGTGAGAGACCAGTGTAAAGGGAGATGACCTTTTTAATCTTCAGACATTGGGTTGTGTTCCTATTGACAGGACTGCTGAGTGGGACAATGTTCTAGTGTCTCATAATGCAGGCATTCAGTGAGTGAGTCAAGTAATATGATTTGCTTTATGAAGTTTGAGTTGAATCTGGGAACCCAGAGGAAATCTGGTGGCCAATTGTAGCACTTTGTAGCAGTGCTAACCACTGAATATCACCACTCCCAAATTGTTTTTAACTTTACTGAGGAAAACTTAAAAGTACACACAATTCCCTCAGTTTCCTGTTCTGCTGAAAGTGCCCCTTAAGGAGCCACACAGGAGGGAGACACACACCCTGGATGTTGCAAGCTGACAGTCATCTTCCCACAAATACTGTCTCAAACATGTCTTCTTGCCTTTTGTTCTCTTTGCTCACTCAGTACCTTGTAAAGTGACAGGGACACCATCTGGAAAGTTGCCCATTTAGTGCAACTGAGAAACAAAATAGAAGACATGCTTGAGTAGCACTCCAGGAAGCTTTCTACTTGACTATTTGAAGAGGTGTAACTCATAAGAGTCAGCCTTGGATCTTGAGATGTTTAACATGTAAGTTTGTAACTGCAGATTTCTACCATTTTTATGCTAGTGCTCCATTTAATTATGTTAAAGGTGCTTAAGGGAGGGAAGAAGAATAGGGGTAGAAAAAAGAGAAAAGAACTGAGAAAGGTGCGTCCGGGACAGAAAATATTAGAGGGTAGGGTTGCTGGGCAGGGCATGGCCTGGCAACTGGTGAGAGATGGAGGAAGTAGGGAGTTGTTTTGCAGGAGTGAGGGGACCAGCATCACTCCTGCAATGATGTCACTTCCTGTACGACCAGGAAAAGACATCATCAAGCTGAGGGTGATGCTCTAGCATTCACCCAAAATTCTATGGTTTAACCACAGAATTAGGGGGAGATACCAGAGGGTCAGCTGGCATGATGACATCACTTCTGGGTCACACCAGAAGCAATGTCATCATTCTGGGGACACCCATCATGCTCCCCCCCATTTCCTCTTGCTGCCTAGGTGAGCAGCAGCAGGCAGTTGGAGCTGGGGACAGGAGATTCTCCACCCCAGCAGGAAGATGGCAACTCTGGTTTGGAGAGTTAGGGTCAAACTAGACAAGGTGGCAACTCAAAATGGCCCGGGGGGCATTATTTGCCAACAAGCACCCACAGCGCCATTTCAGGTTGGAAAATTAGAGCAGGGCAGATGCAGGAGCCCCTCTTCCCTTTGCTCTGTGGTGATCATGACCAGAATTGGGCCCCTGTTACCATTAAAAGAAGTTCAGTGGTAGGAACTCACTCTACAACATTTATTTACCTTTATCTTTTGTACTCAGTGTATAGACATCCCTGGGATGAAAATGGGGGCACTGTGTTCCCTAGTTTGGCCTTTAGTTGTCTTGAATCAACACCTCAAAAATTCAACTAAACACCACCTGAGCTCAGAACTAGGATATACACAAAGATCAACTTAGGTTCCCTTCACATACATGGCCAGAAGCATGGTCCAACCACTGGCTGCCTCGCCACAGGCACATGCTATCTGCCTGGCACTTCTCCTTGTCTCCTGCCACCCCAGTCCTGTCCTGAGTACCCAACCCAGCCCTCACCAGAGAGGCAATGTGGATCCTGGTGCCCAGGGCTAGTACACACACACACACACACATAACATATGGTCAATCTATAGTGCAAACTCTATAAGACATCTCAAGTATTCAGATGAAATAAGATCAGAATTCAGACCAAGATGGCTTGTTCTTTTGGGGTTTTTTTTTGGGGGGGGGGCATGTTTCTAATTGTTTGCAGGTGTGACGATGAACAGCAGCTTCAGGAATTACTCTTTCCAGGTAACCGACATTCTGAAATTGACCACAGAACTGAAAAAGGGAATAGGCTGGGAAATGGACTCAGATAAACTTGTATATGCCAGCAGAGCTGTCTTTGGAATCCATTAAGGAACTCTGCCCCATTGAGATAATTGTGTAATGCCTACCACCCTAAATCCACTTATTAGCACACAAAGAAAGGAAGGAAGGAAATTGAGCTTTTAGGGAAGAATGGCTCTGTGGCACCTCAGTATTATATGAATAGTTTCAGAAAGAGCGTATCAGCCCTCTCATTTATTCTTAACCTTTAGAAATTGGTAGAACAATGCTACATGACTGTGAAATATCATATTGGGATCACGTTCTAAATAATTCCACTGAAGGTTTGTTGTTAAAATGGAAATGATCATAGGCACTGATATCTATCATAGGCACTAGACACTAATAAAAACATAAGAAAGAATTCTGTGGGATCAGATCTACCTAGTCCCGGATGCCCCCAAGCTTACAAACAGGGCAAAGTGACCACGGAGACATCTTCAGAGAGCACTGGTTCTTTGGCTTGGAAATGGAAATGAGCACTGCAATCCTAGAGTTGGATTTGACTGGCTTTCGAGCAAGGAAAACCTTTACCTTTACTATACATGATAAGGACAATGTGCTAGTGATCCCCAGTGGTGACACCCATGCACACTATGATGTTGGTTGATCATAGTCAGGGGGCAGCTCTAATCAAAAGTCTTGTTCTCCCACAGTTTATCTGATCCCCTTTTGAAGCCATATCAGCTAGACACATCATGGCATCATTCCGTTAAATATGCACTGCATGGGAAAGTACTTTCTTTTGTTTGGCCTGAGTCTACCACCCATCAAACTTCATTAGGTGACCTGAGGTCTAATATTACAGGCTGGGTTGCCAGCTGGCTTAGAGAAAAACGTGGGCATGGAATGTTACTTAATGTGTAGAAATGGGCAGTTGAAGTCATGGAAATAAATTACATCAATTAGTAAATAACACACCGTTAATCTTTTCTTAAAGGGACAGTACATTTTTCTCCAGGCCAACTTGAAACCCTTCTTACAGGTCCCAAAATTGGCCAGTGCCATATCCCAGTTCTTGTATATGCAGATGACGCCATTTTACTTTCATGTTCTCGAATCGGACTGAGACGTCTTTTACACCAATGCTTGACCTACTGTAACAACAACAGGTTAACTTTGAATTATGGGAAAACAAAGATCCTAGTTTTTCCAAATCCTAGAAACAGTTCACATGGACAATCCAGGGAAATCCCATTGAGCAGGTCAAATCATTTAAATACTTGGGGGCCAATTTCTACTATAAGGGGAGCTGGGCTACTCACCACAAATGTGCTATTAACAAGAAATAGTGCTGAGGCCATCACTCACTTTTTCTACATGTGAGGCAATAGCTGTGTCCCAATGGCCTTAAAAGCCTTCAATGCAAAATCTAGTTCACAATTTCTATATGGTGCTCCCATTTGGATAAGCGCAATTAACCAATCAGCAGAGGGTTTACAATCCTTTTTTTTTTTTTGCATAAAATCCTTGGACTCCCCAATTGTGTCCCTCTGCTGTGATATGTCTTGAAACCAGCCAGATGCTGCTGGAAATTTGGGCCTGGCTTTTGACCATCAAATTTTGGCTGTGCCTTCTGTTTAATCCTGACCTGAATTCCTTTACCTTTTTAATGTTGACGGATCATTATGAACCTAACTGGCTGAAATTAGTCCCCCAAAAATTAGGTCCTCAGGAATGCTTCTAGACCCACTTTATTTATCATCTGCCTCCACAATATTTTATAAAATTAAAAGCAGCCTTTTAGATATACAATTTTAGTGCCTGACTGAGGCAGCCAGGAAAACCTGTTCCCCAGTTCATCTGGGATTATCCCAGACACTGGGCCAGACATCTACTTATTTTTAATACACACTAGATAGAATTCCAACACATTGATCCCTTGATTAAAGTCACACGTCATTCTCATACATTCTCATTACATTAGAAGGAGGCATTCCCAAAGAAGAGACTCACTAAGAGATATAATGGATGATCTGTTCTAAAGGCAAGTAGTTCTGGCACATCACTCCTGATGAAAAGACATTCACATTGCAACTAATATCACCATGTAGTCTTGCCGTTTAGTGAGTATTACCATTGGGGGCGGGGGGCGGGACCCAAAATCGTTTAATACCTTTACTAAGGCCCAGCACAAATAACACAAAACATTGTGCAAGCTGGCAAGTTCTCTAGAATCTTTCATCAGGCAGATGCTACAATTTGAAAAAAAAAAAAAAAACAGAGTTCAGGAAGGTCCGACTATCACCCAAAGTCACCTTGCTAACCTCTACTTTTTTCACATAAGATAACCCTCCAATATTTGTTTCTACTTCCCAGACTGCAGTGTTGCGATCTAACACCTATAGCAATCAATATGTAAGCCTGTCAGCATCCAGCACCAAAGGTTGGTTTGACATGGCCTCAAGATCTGGACCTGGGAATTTTGTTTTTTTTTCTCTCCTTCATTTTTTACTTTTTGTAAAATCTGCCTGATGGAGGATTCTATAGAATTCAAAAGCTTGCAGAATATTTTGTGTCATTTGGGTTGGGCTCAAACAAAGGTGTTATATGATTTTGTTTCTTTTTCTGGATTTTTTGTGTCCCAACGTGATGTTTACAGGGTTTTGTTCTACTTCATGAATAGCATCTGAATCATTCTATGCAAAGAACAAGAGGTGGAAGCAACATTTGACTGTGGACAAAGCAATAATCTTTCTTGTTGCTTTATTTACATTGTAAGCCACCTGAAGCTCCATAAGGCAGAAAGGCAGCTAAATAAATAATCCAAAAGTTGACTTTGAAGCAAAGTTGAATTTGAACCAGGCAGCAAAGAAGTGAACTTAGAATTTCCTTGAGCAGGGTCACCCAGGGTTTACCTGGTCATTTACAATTCAAAACAATCCTGCTGAAGGTCATTCCACTCACTGATAACATTTAAACATCTATCAAAAACCATACGGGTTGTTCATGTAAGTGTTCATGCACTGAAATTTGTGTCCTAAGTATTCCATAGTGGGGTGGATTTGTTCCCATTGTGTGATAGTAAGAAAGGTCAAGAACTCTATTTTCAACTTCAGCATACCCTGGAAGAGAAAGGAAGGGCATGGTGTTTGCCTTTGAGAAGTAAATCTAAGAAAACAGCTCATATAATCCCCAAGTGCTCACCACAAAACAGTGAGAGCTGAGATATAAGCACTTTGTTGCATCTGGGATGTCAAACACAGTCAATAACGAGCATCAGCTAAGATGGTTCAGCAGTTTCCACCACATGCTACTAATGAGTCAGTAATAAAGATGACAAATCAGGAAACAGGAACAAAAACCTTATGTCTTGCCATCTCCATAGGCCTATGATTTAATAATGTTCTCTGAGTCACCAAGCAATGCAACACAAATAAAGGTGACTGACAAGTATCCCAATCAAAATAGAGAACTATGGGTTCAAAGTTATTATAAATAAAATTATATCCACCACATAACTGATTGTAGATGCTGAATATTAATATCAAACACTTGTTTGAATATTTCTTCAGTGTTCATGTATTTGGGGGATATGCAGAGGATACTTTACAATACATCAACATTTCTAAGGAAACTGTAAGAGAGGAGCGATAAATGCACTTCAGCATTACTGTCTGGGACCCTCCAGACAGTGCCCATCCAACCAGATCTGGATAAGGTTCAAGGTTTTGGCTTTGACCTTTAAGGCCCTTAACGGCCAGGCACTTACATACCTTTGGGACCACCTCTCTCAGTCTGCCCCTGGAAGAGCATTGCGCTCAGGAAATAAGAACTTCCTGGCAGTCCCCGGCCTGAGAGAGATCCGGCTGTCTTCAACACCTGGTGGAACTCTCTGCCAGAAGACATCCGTGCCCTGTGGGAGTTATTACTTTCCGCAGGGCATGTAAGGCAGAGATGTTCCGCCAGGCATTTGGTTGTGGACAGTGATGGGGGGGGGGGGGAATAGTATGACATCTGACACTCTCATACACTTCCCCATCCCTCCCAACCTCTCCCCCCAAGGAGGTCAGAGGAGCCGATTTTTCCACCACCTGGTATATGTACTTTGTTTCTACTTATTTATCAGTTTTAAACTGTTTTTAACATCATTTTAAACTAAAGATTTTTGTTATCACTCTGTTGTATCACTCTGAACCCTACTAGTAGGGAAGGGTGGCCTAGCAAATCTAAATGAATAAACAAATAAAATATCTACATTGTAATTTAGTCTTCTTGCTGAGACTTGTGAGCTAATCTCCCCTCATGACTCCTGGCAGCTAGTGTGCTAGAATGGTCCGAGGGTCAGACTAGGATTGGGAAGAGCTCTTTCAAATCCCTAGCTCCCTGTAAAGAGATGTTTTATTTATTGGTTCATTTATTTATTATTATATTTTATTTATTTACTTCATTTATCTTATATTCCATCTTTCTCCCCAATGGGGACCCAAAGCAGCTGACAGCATGCTCTTTGCCATCATTTGATCCTGCAAGGTAGGTGAGACTGAAAGTGCGTGACTGGCCCACTGTCACCCAGCAAGTTTCCATGGCAGAGTGGGGAATCGAACCTGGGACTACCAGATCTACCAGATAAATGAAGTAAATAAATAAAATATAATAATAAATAAATGAACCAATAAATAAAACATCTCTTTGTGGGGAGCTAGGCACTCTCTCCACTACACTGTCTCACTATGAAGATGTGAAGATAAAATTGAGTAGGAGAGAAAATTTTGTATCCTATTTTAAGCTCCTTGTGGGAAGGGCAGGACAAAACTATGAGAGATGACTATGAAATGTTCTTGTCATCAGGCATGTTAGGAAGTCATTGCATCCTGTAGCATTTTAAAGTACCTATTTCTCCTACGTGAGAGGATTTCTCCTGAGACAAAGCACCAGTGTGTATTCTTTAATTGCAGATGACCCTTAATACAGTGGCATTTCCACATGAAAAGTGATTAGAAGGCAGTCTCCTGGGAGTCTTTATGTTGTATCTGCGGGCCGCCACCAGGCACCAGCGGCTTTAGCCTTAGCTTAGCCCTGGGGAACAATAGGGGCCAAGGATCCTGAGCAACCCGCAGTCAGCCAATAAGATCTATAGTGGGAAATTCAAACCCGCCAATGGGACGGAGGGTGTGTCCAGAAAGGGTGTATATAATTGGCCTTCAGATGGTTATTTCTTGTCTTAGTTGTGTACTCAATAAACCACGCTGATCACTACGTCGTAGTCTGGATTTTCCATGCAGCGAACCCAGTACACAATACTTTACATCAGAAAAAGGCTGGACTGGGGTAACAAATGATTAAGCAATCCTCCACACTTCCTAGAGGGGCAAACAACTAGTCCTTTTCAAAAAGTGTGTCCAGAAATGTCTCTCATCTTAATGTATTACATGCAAATCATTGGATAGACTTTAGAATTGCCTAGAGATAAGGTATGTTTGACTCTGAAATCAGACTTACTAATGCAGGCTCACATTCCTTGTGCAAATGTAAGCCCCGCCAGCACTCGTGATTGATATATGATGCATATTTGCTAGAAAATTTCTCATTGGACAGAGGCAGTTCAGACAACATGAAAGCAAGTGAAAGGCTTGCAATGCTAATGTAGCAGAGAGGCTAAGAATTTAGTCAGAGCCAGGAAGTCACCACTGTTTATTAGAGGCCTTGGGCAAGCCATTGTTCTCTCACCCCCTCCCATTTGCAGTGATGACTGTAACAACACAGACCTGCCCTACAGGATTGTTTAAAGATTACTCAGATATTATATGTGAAGCATTTTGAACATTCTAGTTATTAAGCAGCAAAATGCCTGTCATCGTGACAGGCATTTGGTGAAGAAGAAGGATTTGTGCATTGCAGTGACCAGTTAGTTCTAAGCCACCTGACACTAGAGGTGATGCATAGGTTTTCATTCCAAGTACCTGTCTCCAAATACAGTGCTTTATTTTGCCACAGGGAATAAATGGCAACTGTTCAGTTATACTGGAGAGAACAAAGGGGCACACAGAGAACATCATTGCCAGTTGAGTACTGGATTTGCTTCAAGGTGCTGGTTATAACCTTTAAAGCCTTATATGGTTTAGGACCAACATATCTAGGGACCGCCTCTTCCCATACATGCCTCGAAGAGCAATATGCTCTAAAGATCAACATCTCCTGGTGGTTCCTGGCCCGAGGGATGTCCATCTTGCCTCAACCAGGGCCAGAGCCTTTTCTGTCCTGGCCCCAGCCTGATGGAACATGCTCCCTATTGAGATCAGGGCCCTGCGGGATCTTCTTCAATTTTGCGGGGCCCGCAAGGCAGAGCTGTTCCGCCAGGCCTTTGGTTGAGGCAACGGGTGCCCACATATGGCCTCCTTGAGGTTTCTATCACCTACTGACTACTGTCTTTATTTCACCTGTACCATCAGGCCAGAATTTTTATATCCAGCTGACTTCTATTTTAAGTTGTACCCATTGTTTTTAATGTTTATATTGTGTTTTAAACTGCAATTGAACTTATTATAATGATGTTACCCGTCCTGAGCCCATTTGCGGGATGGGTGGGATATAAATACAAATAATGGCTGAGGACAGACTGGCAATCTGAAGCGGAGGCAAAGCGGAGGGAACTGGAGCGGGGGGAAAAACCCACGGAGCTGGCCGTTCACACTGGCCAGAGCAATGCGGATCAGTGGTGATACGGAGCATTCAGACTGCCACGGAGCGTTCAGACTGCCGCATAGCCAGCGCGCGCGGCTTGAGCGCGCCGCTGAACTTTTTTTTGTTTTCCTTTGATGTTTTTCGCATGTGCGCACATGCGCATATGCGCAAAACTTTTTGCCGGTGCGTTCACACTTCCTCCGGATGCCTCCCGCTTCTTCCAGTTCACACTGTTTGGAAGCGGGAGGCATGCGGAGGAAGGCCCCTGAACACCGGGAAAAACCGGTGTCCGGGTAAAGCGGAAGGAAAGCGACTGGGAGACGGGTAAGTACGCAACGGAGCCGACGGACAGATGCGCATGTCTGAACGTGCTCCTTTCCTCCGTTTGCGAAGCGTGCCTGCCCCGCTTTAGATTGCCAGTCTGTCCTCAGCCAATAAATAAATAATAGGGGGTGGCTAAGTGGGTTCTATGCCACTGATGATTCCAGCCACTGAAAATCATTGAACTTTACTACGTAGCCTCACCCTTTCATCTGTATATTCCCATCCTGAGTTCTGTTCCTTGGGTTCAAAACAGAGGCACAATAAAGCCATCTGGGGCACAACTCAGATTGGGACAGTATGATGAGGGGCAAGGGTGACCTTTCACCCCCACATGGCTTTGCAAATTGAAACCAGACCCACTGTACTGATATAACCCTCTAAAAAAAAGATAGGCAAAAGACTTTCCTCTAAATGGCTGACAACATTGTAACACTATTTCTTTTAGCAAAACTGTGCACAATTGAGTGGGTTAAACTTATCTACTCTTCTACATGGCTATAATATTCCATGGTGATCAACACAGATTTACGATCTCCCCCACATCTAGTTTCATTCTGTCAGCACACCACACTAGTGTCTGATGGAATCAGGAAGGATGGTTCAAAATGTTGGTGAAGGACTTCTTATAATGTTAATACTGTGACTGTGATTTGTGATGTAGGTTTAAAGCATTCTATTCTATTCTATTCTATTCTATTCTATTCTATTCGTGACTTATTCTATTCTGTTCTATTTGTGACTTATTGTATTTATGACTTAGCAATTCTTTAGTATAAGAAGAGCTTCATACAGATCTGACTGCACTACACTGTCAGCTTCCCTGAATTTATGCTCTATTATTGTGACTAGAGGTCAAATTTTAGGCATCCTGGGTTAGCAAATCAGTTATTAGGCACTCAAGTCTGCTTTCCTATGCATATTCACCACAAACCTTTTCGACCTCCTATCCATGGGCAACCCATTGCCATATCTGATTTCTTGAGGGAAAAGAAATGTTTGCTTTATATGTTTGCTTTATATGTTGTGACATATCAAAACAATTGACACAATAAAGAACATTGAATAAAGCCTCATCTAATGACAGATGATCCAGTTCTTTGACATGAAATCACATTTTAACACATATCACCATGGTTTTAGATTCCCACCAGGAATTTTAACTCTAAAGCCTCATATATACCTTAAGGCAATCTTGTGTTCTCAGTAGGATTTGCTGAGACAAGACCTAGTTTTAACTTTTTTTAAAAAGCACCACAGTACATCTTTCAAATTAGAAACTGGCAATAACAAAAAAGAAAGTCTAAGCCTTTTTGACTGACTTGAATTTTAAAAAAGGTTTACAATTTTTCCCATTCATCATAATTAACACTCCCATGCACCTCCTGAAGTTATTTACTTGAGATACAATGCATGTCCTCAAGTAATCAGTTTAAAACCCTACTATGGGATAAATGAAAATAGTTATCTTTCCTCAGGGTGGTTTAAATGATATACTATGTTTGGCACTGCTCTTCTCTGACTGTTCATTTATTTCAGTGTTTTATATCCCACCTTTACCCTAGCTGGCTCTTCAGGACATCTTACAATGGAATGGCAGAGAATGGCTCCTGCCTCACAGTTGTTCCACAGGTTGCTGGTTTGACAGTTAAATACAGTTAAAAGGAGGTTTCTTTCCATCCTGTATTTCCCAAGCAAAATGTTATAAATGACTTTTATCTCATTAAAAAAACTGGTAAATCTATAAACAGAGAGAATGCTTTTCCTTGGTTCGTCTCTAGAGATTCAATTCAAACGTTTCTTTGGAAGAATGCATCTCTGAAAATCACTGTGTTCCTGAATTGTGCTAGTAACAACGTATCTGAAGTGCTGACATGTGGATCAACATGGGCCAGCATTAATTTTATGACATCACAGGTGAACATCACAGTAACAGTGGAGATTCAGAAGCGCAAGCAATTCTTGCAAGAAATGAAACATCAGGATGGATACTTCCAATAAGGAGGTCACACTAGGCAATTAGGTTTATTCCATCTAACTTGTAATTTATCTGCAGATGAATACTAAGAACACTTTCCTGAGAAAATTTGTGGCATGTGAGTCACTGCTCACATCTTCCAATATAGTGCTGTACTGGAAGAATAGAAAATAAAAAACAGTTAAAAATAAATACCAGCTTTCAAAAACTTACAAATCCCTTGAATTAAGCTGTTTTAGTGTATTGAAGTTTAATGTCAGCACTTTTGAGTTAGGTCCTGAAGCTCAATAGCAGCCATTGTAATTGGCACAAAATGGGAGTAATGTGCACACTGCACCTTTGTTGCCATGTCCTGGACCAGCTGAAGCTTCTAAACTGTCTTCAAAGGCAGCCCCAGGGAGAACATGTTAACAATAGCCCAATCTGGCTATTACCAAGGCATGTTTGGTTATAAGGTTGCCTTTCCCAGAAAGGCCACTGCTGACAAATCAACTTAATCTGGCCACCAAGGCAACTAAACATTTAAGGTCAGTGAGGCACCCAAGAGCTTGCTCTTTTAGTACAAGTTGAAAATCTATGCCTGGATGAGCTTTGCTCTCCAATTGACAGCACCTCAATTATCTAGATTTAATTTCAGTTTCTTCACCCTGTTCCTTATAGCCTCCAGATACCAGTTAAGCTTGTTGTCAGCTTCTCTGGATCTTGATAGAAAGGGGACATAGAGTTTGGCATCACCACAACAATTCAACCCAAATATCTACAAGATTCCTCCCAGCAATTTCATGTAGATGCTAAAAATCATTGGAAAAAAGATGGAATCTTTCAGATGCCCATGGGCCAAATAAAAAGCACCCACCACCACCAGGAAACCATGTGGCTATCTCTTTATCTAAGTCACTGCCAGCCCAGCCATGTTTACTCACAGCTAGGCTGAGAGAATGCCATACTGACACACAGCTGCAGTGGGACACCACCTGCTCTTCTTCCAAAATAACAAATGATCCTCCAGACTATCAGTTCCCTTGGAGAAAATGGCAGCTTTGGAGGGCAGACTCTGAGTTTCTGGCATCATATCCCCGCCAAGCTTCCTCCACCCCAATCTACCCAGGCACTGCCCCCAAATTCCAGGAATTTCCTAAGCAAGCCAGCATTGGCAACTGTGATGGACTGCACTTTTTAAAAGCTTAGAAGCGCCGTACAGACAGCTAAAGGAATGTGAATGGTTAATTCTTCACAGAGCTGAGAGCCTTGAGTGACAGGCTGTTCCAAGAGATCTGATTGGTTAGCATCAGCTGAGCAGAAAAAGACTTCTGAACTGGATGCGAAGGGAGAATTGAGTCTGATTTCAGCCTTAGCTGAGAGCAGTTTAACACAGACAGATAACTGGAGGAAAGTTGGTAAGGAAGTTTGAGAAGTAGGCAAAGACTCTCATTTGTGCCAAAGGAAGTGGACAGATCTTCCAGGGAGGGGAGAATTTCCCTACCAAGTCAAACGGAACTCTGAAGAGTGCAAAGATCCCTGGTCTGGTGTGGTTAGAAACTGCCTTTAGAGACCTTAAGAGTCAGTTGAAAACTCAAAACGAGTATTGGTGCTTCAAGAGAAAGGGTTTGGGTACTGGAAAGAGTGTACTAGCCTTCTGGAAACCAAAACAGTTATAGATTACTCAAAGAAAGTGTACTAAAGTATTTTTTTTGGGGGGGGGGACTGGAACAAAAGCCTCTCAACATAAAGATTTACGTTACTGTGAAAAGCTTAAGAAACTCTCATTAGCCTGAAGCATAAGAACTAAAGGCTGTGCATGTACTGATTTTACGTAAGAGTTATCTAACTTGAGTTACCACATAAATTTTACCCCTGATTTCATCTGACCCTTCCCCTCTATGTTGAATAAAATATTTTGTTAATTAGCAATATAAAAACTTCTTGAGTGCCATTTTAGTCATAAATAAGTTAAAGGGGGCTCCCATTCCTTCCCTCAGGTTCCGGGGCTGAGCAAACAGCCAAAGTATTATCGTGTGACTGGATGGGACAGCCAGAATTCTTCAGGAAAGAAGATAACAGATAACTAGGGCAGCTCAGCCACAAAAGGGAAAGAAAATCGGAAGGAAAATCTTGCCTCTGAGGGAGGGAAGTAGACAGGGGTGTCATAGTAACACTACTCATATGATTTTTTTAAAGAACCTTATAAAATTTAATTAGCTGGAATATATAATCAGTCTGAAACATAAAATAATAGGCCATCTTTGAAAATATGTGTGAAAAGTTAACAGCAGCACCTACTTTTCTATTTTATTATTTATTATTTTACTTAATTTAAACCCCACTCCCCCCCAAGTATATAGTAAACTACAATCTGCAGTCTTTTTGATCTGTGCAGAAAATCAGTTAATCACACCCCTAAAATTACAGCATTGGTCTCACTGGGTCATGTCTATAACATGACTGGATGGAGAAGAACAGATGGACTCTCTGGGTGGATCTAGGGTAAATTGTCAGCTAATGGGAGGTACTTCCACCAGCAGAACAGAATTTTCATTCCTCCCACTACAGTCCATTGATCTCCCTAAAATGCTGCTCCTGGAGGACAGGGGGTCCTCAAGAAAGGCAGGAGGGGCAAATTGATAGTCTACAGCAGGAATGGGGAAACCACACCTCCCCTTCTATTAGCAGAAACTTAGTCTGAATCCTGTCCTGTGGTTTCTCCAATCTTGCAATTGCAGTGTATGAAAATACCTACATGAAAATCATAAATATGAGAATGGCTTTGATTTTAATTTAAACTTAATTTTGCTTTTGTAGAAATTTAATCTGTTACACACATAAACTGAAAGACCATTGATTTGTCAGGTAGAACAATGAGAACATCCCTGGAATGAAGCCTCTTTTGCTGTTGCTCATCAAACTGATAGCATAAGAAGTGTAGCAAACTCACTTTCCAGTCATTTCTTTTTAAGCTACCAATAGTAAGACAAATGCTTAAACTGAGTTTTAGGCAGTCAAAACCAAACATTTGTGAGAGCCCACACAAGAGTGATCATTTCATGCAGCCTATAGACGCATATTATCCTGAGAATCCTGTGGACTAGCAAAAATGTTGAAAATGACACCTGAAGCTCTATGACACTGTTTTGTGGGGAAGCACGAATTCTCTAACTGTATACTGTGTTTTGGCCGCTGTCCTTTCTACTATGTAGGGAAGGGATTAGCATCTTTAAGTGGGGGCAATAATCCTTTAGTGGTAAGGCCAGACCATTCTAGAGAAAATTTTCATTAAACCAACATTCAACTGAAGCAGCACAAGGCATTGTTCCAGAAACCACAAGTCCACAGATTTAGGATCAGGTAGCTGTTAAAGTCTGCAGACGCCAACTGACTGGCCTTGTAGACACAACCAAATATCAGTGGATTAATTCCAGACAACTGCTGGTCTGCATTTATAGCTTTTACCTTTTGGCTTCCAACAAAAATTAACCTCATATTCACCGTGTGGAAATATTTGTGAGTAGAGATGAGACTTCCTGCACTTTTGAGAAAATCCAATTACACTAAGAAGCCAGAGAAATGGTATGTCCGTACTGTATATTCAGTGCAAAGGCACATTTGTCTTTCAGCACCACCCACAACTCCACATATTTCTGGTGACATAGGACATAGATCCAGTCTTAGCTAACTGGAGAAAGAACCTGTATGTCTTTTTTATCCACATACTTATTAAAATGTATGCACCAAAACTTGGGGGTGTCACAGCTAACACTCTGGCAGCATTGAATGTCTGGAAAACCTTAGAAAGATCTTGCCAAGCAGTCAAGATTATAAGGCTTAGATATGGTTGCAGGTAACAACAGTCAAGGTTTGAACAATCAGCATGGTTTTAAAGAATGGGATCTGTGGGGGATGGCTATCAAACTCACTCTTGAATCCATCAGATTCCGCCCTGGCTTGTTTTTTTATCTGATTCTATCCCCTGGCCTGCTCAGTTTCAAAATTTGCCTTCACACTTGCTGTGACAGTGAATAAATTATTGGATACAAACAGCAATTGCTTACTCTGGAGTTCAGCATTTTAGCTCTCTAAATCTGTGTACCCTCAGAGTATAGACACGACTTTCAGTGGCATGAAATCTCTAGCTGAACTATCAGATGTAAATGCAATTAATCTACAAGAAGAAGGAGGAGGAGGAGGAGATTGGATTTATACCCTGCCCTTCACTCGGAGTCTCAGAGCGGCTTACAAACTCCTTTCCCTTCCCTTCCACACAACAGACACCCTGTAAGGTAGGTGAGGCTGAAAGAGCTCTGAGAGAACTGTCCTTGATAAAGAATAGCTCTGACAGTACTACGACTTGCCCAAGGTGATCCAGCAGGTGCAAGCGGAGGAGTGGGGAATCAAACCCGGTTCTTCCAGATTAGAGTCTGTGAACTTAACCACCACACCAAACTGGCTCTCCTACACTCAAGAAGAACCCTGCTTGGTTAAAATTAGGGGTGTGCATTCTGTTTATACTGAGCTGAATAAATACCTTATTTGGGAGTCCAGTCTTTTAAACTTTGGGGTGGGGGTGATGAAAGGCATCAAGAGCTATGCTAAAAATTTGGTTTCTCTACCGCAAAAAAATAGTCCCCCAGAGCTCCAGAAACTCCAGGATTTATTCTCCATTATATCCTACAGGGAATGGTTCCCACAGGCTATAATGGAGCCAAATCAGGTTTCTTGAACATTTCCCAAATCCCAACACCATATCAATTTTGAGATTCGGGAATATTGGGAAATACCAATATTTTGGGGGGTTTAATATACCCAAACTCTCAAAATACCATTATTTGCACATCCCTAGTTAGAACAATGTTCACCTTCAGAGTATAGACATGACTTTCAGTGGCATGAAATATCTAGCTGAACTATCAGATGTAAATGCAATTAATCTACAAGAAGAAGAAGGAGGAGGAGATTGGATTTATACCCCGCCCTTCACTCACGCTGGCTAGGTGGGATATAAATCCCATAAATAAATAAATAAATAAATAAATAAATAAATAAATAAACGAATGAACCAACAAACGAATGAACGTGGAGTTCACTGCCACAGGAGGTGGTGGCAGCTACAAGCATGGACGGCTTCAAGAGGGAGTTAGATAAACATATGGAGCAGAGGTCCATCAGTGGCTATTAGCCACAAAGTATAGATAGGAACTCTCAGTCTGGGGCAAGTGATGCTCTTTATTCTTGGTGTTTGGGTGAGGCAACAGTGGGAGGGCTTCCTGCCCCCACTGCTGGACCTTCTGAGGGCACCTGGTGTTTTTGGCCAATGTGTGACAGAGTGTTGGACTGGATGGGCCACTGGCCTGATCCAACATTGGCTTCTCTTATGTTCTTATGTCTAATCCAGCATTCTGCTTCAAATACAGGCCAACGAGTTACCCCCAGAATGCCTATATGAAGACTAAAACTGAAGGCACTGAAAGCTAAAACTGCCTCCTGCTGTTCCCCCAGCACTAGTTTTCAGATGATTTCAGATTCTATAGCCATAGATGCTAGCAGCCTTTAGAGGACCTGCTCTCCATCAATTTGTCTAATTCTCCACATCCCACAGCTGAAAATTCCACAAGCCAATAACTCCTTTTGTCAGTCTGGAGTCTATTGCATATGACTTCTTTCACACATGCAGTTGTATGCAGGGTGCAAAGCATAACATGCATTTATATGTAAGATACTGATGTATAGGTGGATTTGCTGAGGCACTAGCCTAATAGGTTTAGAAATCACAAAAGAGTTTAAACCTGGCATTGCAGGTCACTTTGTCAATAAAGTAACTCAGGATCTACTTAGAATGTTTTGCTGGCATGGAAGAATGTATCATTGCCACATCTGTATAGTACAATAACAGAAACTTGTTTCATAGCTCACAAATGTGTTAAGTTGGTGCATCACACTTTGCCATGCACAGACTACAAACTCCTATCCCTCTGCACACCATTCAGCTAATCATCATTACTTACCGATATATTTAGAACCACAATGTTAGGGTCATGGATGAGAGCAGAAGGGGGATTACATTTATGGAAACTGACCAGCATTTGTGGTAGCACCGATACTGTGAAAAATCTCATCCTGCCCATCAGGCATAGTTTCACAGCCAGAAGTGAAAACATGGCATCACTTTGATATGCTACCACCTCTCTGTTGGTTGTTTCAAGGCCCAGGTTAATTAATGCCAAATTTTAAAGTTTCAAGCAGGTTAGCAAACTTACCATGTTCCATTTCTTTTCCTAGTCCACATCCTAATCTTGTAACCTGTATTTACTCTAGACCTGTGCCTGTAGATTAAAGCTGTATTAGTTAAAAGTGGCTGCCTTGATTCCTACTTACATGCCTCACTGCAGCTGATGCTGTGAAAGCACCCCACCCCCCAAAAATTTAGTGCTCTTCCTGAGAGCAAACTAGGGAGGGGAACCAGGGTCAGGAGGTGGTGGCAGCCTACCTTAGAGGAAGATTTTGAACCTTCCTTAACAGGGGACTGGGGAATAGTGAGGGATTCTGGCTGAGATGAGTCGATTCCCTCACCAAAATGACTTCTTCTCTAGCTTCTGGGCAAAGCTGTGTCTTACCTCTCTCACTTGATCAAGGACTAAAATCTCCTCAAGGGTTACTTACAGGAAAAAAGAGGGTGGGGGCAGCCGTTAGGAGGGGACACTCAGAGCCAAGATGCATATACAGAGCTGGAACTGGATCAGGTGGCCAGTAAGATCAATGGATTAATCAATGGACTGATCTTATTGGCCACCTGATCCAATTTCAGCTCTGCATATGCATCTTGGTTCTGAGAGGCCCCTCATAATGGCTGCCCCCCACCCTGTTTTTTCCCTGTAAATAGCCCTTATGATGATTTTATTCCAATTTGTCTGAAAAAGTGTGCTTTGCACATGAAAGCTGACACTCTGAATAAAACTTGGCTGGTCTTAAAGGTGCCACTGGACTTAAACTCTGCTCTGCTGTTTCAGACCAATATGGCTTCCCACCTTTGTTTTGGTCAAGGACTGTTTGCCTGAGTGATGCTGGGCTGTCAGGCACTGCAGTGAAAGCAGCGCAGTTAGGTCCACTGCATTGTCAGACATCAGCATGTTGAGCCAAACTTTTCTGACTTCAGTGCTGAGTGCTTCCACACAATGGTAATAAATTAAATTATTTGTGGATAGCAGTTCACTGGTGTATTTAGATTCACAAACGACACCTGAGGTAAAGAAGGATATTTGCCCAAAACAAAGATGAATAAATCAATTTAATCAAAATACACAAAACATTTTCTTTTTGAAAAAAAATACATTAGCCCAGAGTATAGGCGTCAAATTCAGGGGGGCTGGGGAGCTGGAGCCCCCCCCCCAACTTTTCCAGGGAGACAATGGACTGTGATGTCTCTGGCCCAGCCCCCCTCCCCGGAAACTGGAAAGTCTATGCCCTTGGCCCAGAGTTTTAAAAAGCCATCATCATCCCCAAAAGCTACACTTTGAAAGCACCATCTCAGACCTGCTCAGCGCATCATTGAGCAGACCGGTCTCCAGTCTAGAATCTGGAACATTTTAACTACAATTTCTTACATTAAGGCAAAACTCCAACATTCCTATGCAAGTTCAAAACAGCCACTGTACAACATTCATCGCTTAAAAATATTAGTCTTTAACAGACCTATCAAATTTTGACACCTTTGGTTCTCCAGATATTAAGTAAGAAACACATATTTGGATCCAAGGCAGCACTCTGTCCCACTCATGAAACAGCTGTTTCTTGCCTCCTGTTGCAGCCCTATAGGCTCCCCAAAAAGGGGACTCCCAGAGCTAATGTGAGGCAAGATGTGGAAGTCCACAGTTCGGGGGGTGGGATCAATGAATATAGTATCCCCTCCCCTTGTGCAGGTTGGAGTGCTTTTCTGGTCACTGAAGAAGCCTTTGGATCTAATTTATAAACATTTCTGTTTTAATAGTCACACTATTATCCTAAACAGATATATTTGATTGTGATGATCTTCCCACTTGCTAATGCAGAACTTAATTCAGAGAGATATGCAATCCTCCACACAGGCATCTTTTAATATGCAAGGCATCTCATATAAATGACTATACATACATACACATATTGGTAGTGTGAACCCAAGGGTAGTATGAACAGACAGTACTAGGGGTTCAATAATTATCCATACAACTGCATTTATTTTCAACTAGCAGCTTTTCTCAGTGGTAGAAGTCTTCAGTTCTATGCATCATTTCCCCCCAAACTGAGCCCTCAACACCTTCAGTTGTTGTTGTTTTTTTAAATAGCTGCGCTTTTCTCCTTTTGTAGTTGTGGAAGCAGCACACTAGATGGAAAAAATGCCACATTTCTTCTCACATTAATTACCATTAAGTTTTCTTGTACAAACAGGGAAGGTTGTCAAGGCACAAATGTGTAAATCCTACTTATTTTCCTCTTTTACATGAGAAATGAGTTTTACAACAGGCAAGTAATAATGGCCTGCACCATAATATTTATAAATCAACCTAAAAGCAAATCTTCTTTTCTAAAGCTGCTTTGCCCAGAATGCTCTGAGTACAGTGAATGGCACCGACCTTAACAAAAGGGCCGATAATAACAGTCAATAAATTCAGTAACTAACTAATGCCCTATTTGTACCTCTGTTTAAAAAAAAAATCAGCTGAGGAAGAGGTAGTAACTAACATACAACCATTGTCCCAATAGATGCTACTGACCTTTCAGATCTGTCTTTGCTTGAATTAGAGCCCACTCAAAGGAAATACAATGAATGGAAAAAAGAGAGAATTGTAACTGTACAAAGTTTCTACTTATGAAGTGTTACAGCTGCGACACCTGCTTCTGGAAGTGCATGAATGAATTCGAACAATTAGTTTCCCCATAAATAGTATCTGTCCTAGTTGTCTGGTAAGCAGAATCAACTCGATAGTATGAAGTGAACTCTGCAGCTGCCATGCTTTGGATGAACAACTATTTAGCCTTCTCAAACTGTGATGGCTGTGGAGTGTATAAAATATGGTTTTGAAAATGTTGCCATTGTCATAGAAGTTCAGTTCCAGATCTGAACAGCAGGTGAGGCAACAGCAGAGAAATCACAAAAGTGCTATGCCCTGCTGGGAATGAGGGAATCACTGAAAAAGCCCAAATGCCTCAAACTGAAGGTACAAGAACCACAAACTCATCAGGAAAGGGATATTTCACTGTAGATGGCAACAGATGCAGAGTGAAACCAGCTGTTAGAATTATTAGAGGTGGTGGATAGAATTCTCTTACCTATACCAACAGCACAACCTCCCATAGTTCCTATGGGAATTGTGGGAACATAGGCCAATAAAGACAACCCCTGTACACTGTCTAGTTCCACTGCAATCCCAAAACTCAGTGACTACTGAATCCCTCAAAATATATCCCCCTAACATATGCAATTAATTCACATCCTTAGTTATCTCACAGCCACCATGTATATGCACATGTCCATAGAAGGTTACCCAACTGACCTTTATCAGAAACGAGACTGGAATCAGTAGGGAGTTATTTGAGTCAGTGAGCTATTTCTAAGAAAGAAACTGTTGAATAAGTTGTATAACTTGACCTCGCAACTAGATTGCCAACTGTGGCGTGGGAAAGTCCTGAAGATTTGGGGGTGGTGTCTGTGAAGAACAGAGTTTGGGGAGGTGAGGGAGTTCAGTGGGGATGTGATGCCATTGAATCTGCCCTCCAAAGCTGCCATTTCCTCCAAGGGAACTGATCTCTGCAATCTGGAGATCAGTTATAGACTCAGGAGAACTTCAAGCCTCACTTTGATGTCAGGAATACTATTCTCAAGTTCAACCCATAACCCTTTACCAAAATATAATTCTGCACCTATTGCAGAGGTTCGCAGAGTCACCACACTGGAGAACATAGTTGCCAGTCTCCAGATGGGTCTTGGATCTCTCCTAGAATTACAACTGATCTCCAGTTGTCAGAGACTAGCTCCCCTGGAGGAAATGGCAGCTTCCAAGGGTGACCTCTATGGCATTAAATCCCTGCTAAGCTCCCTCCCCTCCCCCAAGCTTTGTGTTCCCAAGGCACCATCTCCAGGAATATCCCAAGCTGGAGTTGGCAACCCTATCTGAGAAACACTGTACTACATATACAAGAATAAGTAAAAGCAAGATACAAGTGATGCGGCTGGAAAACAATACTTAATTTTTAAAAGCTATAAACTATTAAAGCCAACACAATAGGGGTAATGTTCACAGATGGAAGCATTCATGGTTCGTAATGCAAATGCTCCAGTTTTGCATTTCAGATACATAATTCCAGGAATATGTTCATAAATCAGAAAAGATTTTATTCTTCATCCATCCTGGAGAATGCATTTGCTCGGAGAACCTCCATGCAGTTCACCAGAATCAGTGCTCCGGTTAGTTCTCGCCAGTGCTTGGTTACAGGATTTTTCAGTTTGTCCAGTGCAGACTGCAGGTCTTGCAACATGTCCCTGTAGCTGTCTCCATAGTGAGCTCCCCAGGTGTACAGAAAATCATACGCTGGCTTCCACATCATCTGCAGCATGAATATGTATCAGTGATCACATGTTTAGATTTCATAGCAACTCAACAGTAAATATGAAAACACTCTCTTGAAAAAACAACAAAAGATATTTGTTTCCACACATACGGAAAGTATTCTTACGAAGCATATTCCAGTATAACAGCCCAGGTATAAACTCAGTTTTACAAAAGTCATTAAATTCCTAATGGAATCAGTAACCACAGAACAATTCTTCCTTAAGAGTTGAAGGCTATGTCCCCCCTGAAAAGTACCATTATATCTGCAGACAACAGCTGAGGTTCTGGGCCTGTTCCACATGGACAGCTTGCTCTGGAGAATCTGAGGAGTCAAGCCTTAAAGGTTGACTTCAGTTTTGCATGCATTCCCTCTGCACTGGTTTTTTCCCTCTGGTGTATTTATTGCATATTCTGTGTGTACATTCTGCATCTACAAGCAAAACCCACATTTTTTTGCCTAAATAAAATAGACATGTCACTTATGATGTGTAGGGGGTGGCATCCAAAGGTGTTTTTTTTTTTAAATTAACAAACTTATCCTGCTGCCACTGCACAGTACTGTCCAGCAAGCTCAATGAGTTAAGCATTGTGCTCATCACAGCAGGGTTGTCTGTTCAAACCCTGTGGAGGGCAGTCACTGTTTGCAAAAAAAAAAAGAGTCCTTTATTTTTTTAAAAACTCAGGAATTGAGTCTAACAACAGGAATTTATCATTAAACTTTGATCGCTGGGGGGTGGAATTTAGAGAACTGCAAGGGGTGCGTGTGTGAGAGGCGTCATGGGAGGGAGATACAAAATTTCAAGCCAGAGGAGCAGAGCAGAGAGAGACAGGGTGTGTTGTTGTGAGCAAGCAAGTGAATCAGGGGCTGGGCAGGAGTGGTGGAGCCCAGGCAAGGGAGAGGCTGGGGTCCACCTGGAGCTGCATGACTGCAGAGGCAAGGAAGGACACCAGGTGGCCCTGTCACTCTCCCACCCCACAATGAAGCTGAGGCGCAGCTCCTGACAGGCAGGAGCTGCCCTCGTGCAGCACACCCAAACTCTCCAGCCCACAGTTGGTCAACAGTTGACAGCCTGAAGAAAAAAACTGAGGGGCAATTGTGTGGATGTGTGCAGCAGCTTCTTCCTTTCCCACCCTCCCTCCTGGTCTTTCCACAGGACACGTCTGTTGAACACATTAAAACTGCTGGATGTGAAGGCTGGGCTTGGAGAACCCTCTCTCGCTCCCCATTTCCCCATCCCGGTCTCAGAGATGTCATGGGAGATGGAGCTATAAAAATTCAAGCCAGAGGAGCAGAGAGAGGCAGTGTGGGTATTTTGAGCAAGCGAGTGATCAGGAGCTGGGAAGGAGTGGCAGACCAGACAAACGCAGGGGGACTGGGCCTGAGAGTCCGGGGTATACCTGGAGCTGCATGACTGCAGAGGCAAGGAAGGACGCCAAGTGCATCTGTCACCTCCTGCCCACAATGAAGCTGAGGCGCAGCTTCTGAGAAGCAAGTCCATCTGGGCACTGCTCCTGAGGGGCTTGTCAAGCCAGCCAAGCCTGCAGGGATCATTCTTTCTACAGGATCAGCTCCTGCTCCGGGGGGTGCTCTTTTGGGCTGTTGAGCACACACACACCCCTCACAGTTCAGTATTTTTTCCCTCCAGTGATCACAGTTTAACAATAAACTCCTATTGTTAAACTTATGCCACTTGTAAAAAAAAAGATAAAACTTTACAAGGAAGCACTGATGAACGGGGAAAGATGGCAGAATGTGCAGAGTGGGAGAAACAACATTGACATGAGTGGGGGAGTGGCCTCCAAGGAGTGAAAAAGGGAGGGAAAAATCTGAGAGAACATGTCTGCATTGCAATCTGCCTTAGGGTGGAACTGATTCGCAGGGGAACCACCACAAAACAGTGGTCAGAAAACCTGAGGGAAGAGAGTATTGAAACCCAGCTGATGGCTGAAGGGAGGAAAATCAATGCAGAATGAAAAAATAACCCGGGGTAAAAAGCAAGTAGAAATTGATTTGAATGCAAAGGGACTTGGAGCACCCGGTAGTGAAACCAGGGGGAAACGCCAGTGCAGAATTTAGGTTCATTTAGATTAGTTCTCTAAACAGAGTCTTTCCAAAAGACTTTCTGGGGCACAAATTTGGTCGCCACCCTTATGCTAATTTCAGAAAATGATCTTATAACTTTGAATGAAAGGAAGTGCCATTCGGGTTGAGAATAAATAACCAAGAAAATTACAGTTGCATTTTCAACATGCATTAGCTATTCTTTTGAAAAGATTCACCATCACTGTTTCAATAAATTTACTGTAAGAACGTAAGAGAAGCCAATGTTGGATCAGGCCAGTGGCCCATCCAGTCCAACACTTTGTCACACAGTGGCCAAAAATACCAGGTGCCATCAGGAGGTCCACCAATGGGGCCAGGACACTAGAAGCCCTCCCACTGTTGCCCCCCAAGCATGAAGAATACAGAGTATCACTTGCCCCAGACTGTATGTTTGACATACACACTTCAAACTGTGATGTTAGACAGAACCATACAGGATGGGGTACACAGTAGTACAACATAGGCTTTTCATGTGTGGAGGTCCCAAGTTCAGTCCCAAGTATCTCCATTTTACAAAGTTTCAAACAGCGGGGGTGAGAAAGAAATTTCCAGTCACTAAAAAATGAGGAGAACCAATACAAGTTCTTGCAACATATATGGTATACCACAGAAAGAAAGAGAGAGCATTGCCTTACAGTTTGTGTATCAAATAAAGCATAACCCATAAGCCAAACTTCAATCCATATAAACTAAACCAGCCCAAAGATGACTGCCCACCAAGAGGGAAGAAATCTTAATTCTAGCTACGGCAACTGACTACAGAAAAACTCCCTAAAGTGGGATATCATTCCTCAGAGATGAATTGCTAGAAGCCAAACTTACAGGGGGAGGGGAGAAAAATGAGCTCCTAGCTTCAACCACAAGTACCACCAGTTATGATTTCATCTCGAAGTAGCTTTGAGAGCCCCTGCAAGTCAAAGTTGACAGTAATGGGCTAAATGGACCATTGTTCAAAATTCATCCATCATGTGAGACATGAAGACCTGCTGAGTCAGTTCGGTTCAAATTTATTTTGATACAAAATCACTAATAATAAAGATTAAAATAAAATAGGGCGGCACATGCAGTGCAACAATCTCAAGATAGTAAGCGCTGATTGTGGGGGGATGAAGATGGTGCCTTCTTCTGATGGTTATTATTAAGATTCAGTCAGCCGCTTGGGTACCCCACACATCCAAAGGAAAAATTTAGCTACTTTATTAGTTATCTCCTGGGAAGATTCTGCAAGAAGGAGGGAGACATAAAGTTGTTCAGATCTTCCTGGTTGAGTTGAGAGGATTGGGACTATATACTGAGATCAAATGTTGTAGAATGGGCAGTGCAGCAGAACATGGTTGATAGACTCTACTTTCCTTGCATGGCATGGACAGAGCTGTTGCGGGAGTGGGATGTGATGGTATCTGCCTTCCAGGAGGGCTGAGAGTAAAGCACTAAAGCGTGCAAGGGTAAAAATTCTCTGATATTTGGAGATCTTAAGGGATCTAAAATAATTTGCTGGTTGGAAGCATCTGGTATGCTGCAGAATAATTGGATATTTCTGTGCCTGTGCCCTGTCTGATTGTAGGGCATGATCCCAGAGCCACTGTTTAATTGTTTTTTTTGTTTTTTGATACCCAAGACACAGTAGGACTTGATGGGAGAGGCCACACTCCTGGAGTTTCCCCTCAGTTGCTCTTGGCCAGGTTGAACGATAGCTATCGGCAAAGATCAATGGTGCTAGACCCACTAGATTGAAAATGAGTTTTAACCAGTGGTTAGATGCGAATAGCCCCATATTGAGTCTTCATGTGCGTCAGGAGAATGGTCCTTTTAGCTGTTTACTGTCAGCTCCAAGGCACAGCAGTTCTCCAACCACTGAAAACACATGTGGCACAAGCAGGATAACCCAGAAATTATCTGGATTCAGGAGGCAGAAATTAGTAAATGCTGGATTGCTAGACCTGAGTACTAACAAGATTTTGACAAGGTCTTCATCCTTTGCAGCAGAGTCTACTGGAAGGTGCAATAGCAGCAAAAAAAAATTGAAGAAATTAGCAGGCAAAGAAGATTGGGAACAGTCACATAATGTAAATCTGCATGATAATATTTTTCTTAGGTTTCAATTTCAAAAAGGCATATTACCTGAATAGTTCAGGAAGCGTTTACCTCCAAGATTTGATCCACAAGAGTGATATAAAGGATAACTGTAAGGGACTCAGCTTAAAAATTCTGGGAGGGGAGCATCAAAATGTTGCTGTTACAAGAATCCATGTTTGAAAAAAAACATGCTGCTTTAAAAGTACATCTAAATCCCACAAGTAGCGAGTGGGATTATCACCAACGGTTGTGGAGCCAGAATATCAGTCTTGTTGCTGAAGACATACTAAAGACTTGTGAGAAAAAGCGCTAAAAATAACACTGAACCTCTCAAGGACTTCCTGGATCAAGTGTGTTCAGTTAAGCTTGATTTGCAAATAAAATGATGGGCTTCCTTAATGGCAGTTCTGCAAACTCAGCCAAGGCAGACAATCAAGCTGTGTTTTTGCTGTCTTCTTCCTCCTCATCAGTTTTACAATTAGAACCTAAGGCAGGACAGAGTGCTACTCATGCTTAGCTCTTTTGTTCTGAACAGCAATGAAAAGCTGCAGAGGGTCAAAGAAATGCGATAGCAGCCTCTGCACATGTAGGCTGCTTGAATAAGCAGTTCTTTTTTTTTTTTTTTTAAAGCCTTTTAGAGAATTCTCTGAGACAGTTTTTAATTTATCAGTGAAGATACCTGCACCACAGCTATTAAGATTTTCCTGACAAAGATCCTACATTTATATGCTGCTGTTATTAAATGGAATGAATGAGGGATGCACACAGATGAAAATTGTGAGATCAGAGACTATTAAAAAAGGATGTTTGCCAACATGACAAACTAATTGTCGGTGGGTAAGTTGCTGCTGCCCTTTCAGTTCCGAAATATTATGAGAGGGGATGACCTCTTGTCCATCTGGCCTTGAGTCCTGGCGCAAAAAAGCAGCAGAGACAGTGAGTTACTCAGCAACAGTCTGTACTCCTTACTCTGTCCCTTGTTACAAAGTGGCTTCGTTCCAAGGTGGAAAGTTACTTCACTTCTCCCCTGACAGCCACTTGCTTCTCCCCTATTCCAGCCCCAGGATCTAGCAAACTACCTCTTTTCAGGCCTGCCCTAATAGCTGAATCCTCACTTTGAGTCTGGGTTGCTCCCCTCCTTGCCTTCCCTCTTATTTCCGCTATCAGAGTGGGATCCTCTCCCATCTGCAAATGCCTGCCAGCCTCTGACCAGCTGGCTCAGGCTGCGGTCACACGGCACAGGATTCCCGGATAAAATTCCGCTGGGATTTTAATCAGGTTTTTTTCTTTCAGGTTGGGATGTTTACATGTTTATATCCCAACCCCGGTGGTGGCAGCAGAAGGAGGCACCCTTCCTGCTCACAGAATAGTGCTCTACACCCCCCTGCCACCGCCACCAGCTGCTGCCGCCGCCAATTGCCGGCAGACCTGTCCTGGCTTCCTGGCTTGCCCCGCAAACATTGCGAGAGAGGGCTGTTCAGATTAGCTCAATCACACATCCCTTGTGCTAACACCCAGAAAATACTATTTTTCCAGGGGTCCTTTAAAGCGGGAGAAAAGCAGAAGGGTTGCATGAGTGAGCGAGCTTCGGAGCGGGATCCGTACGAACAGGAGCTTAAAAAGCAAGAGGAAACAGCTCTAATTCCCACTCTTAAGTCCCGTGTGACCGCAGCCTTATTCCAGGGCAGGCTTGTCTTGCTGCCCCCCAACTTGAGTGAGGGCTCTCCAGTCCTCATGGGTTCATCTTACAGAGTGTCCGTGGAGAGAGCTGCAATGTCGTCTACTAGGGATGGGGCTGCCTGAACCACTGCAGCCTCCCCAGCACAAAGATCATTATACTAAACAGAACACGTCTAGAAGGAAAGGTCAAGGGGCTGAAGCCTAGAGTTGTTGCTGGACAACAAGTGTAAATAATAAGGCTACCTTTGCATTCATTCTTGTTTACCTGAATGCAGTTGCTGGGCCAGACAGAATACAAGGAATGGAAGGAATATAAGGAATGTTCCTGTTTAGTGTTTAAAATAGAAACCGACTGATCTTGCAATGAGCAATTTACTACAAGCAAAACTTAAAATTAATTTATAACATCAAGAACAAAGCATGTCTTTCTGAGAAACAATTGATCATAGATTTGTGTTGTTGTTGTTGTTCAGTCGCACAGTCCAGTCCGACTCTTCACATAGGGGGAGACTGTCCCATAATCAAGACATCATAAAAGAAAAGGTATTGCCTCTGAATATGGGGGCACAAAAAGGCAGGTCTCCAGTACTGATTTTAGCTGACGGACAGGTTCATATGGATGTGGCTACAAGAAAGCAAGAAAATGGAAGCAGAAGCTTAGGGACCAATCATCAGTGAATTCACACATCATGGAGTATTAGGGAAGGAAGAGGAGAAGAGATAAACGGGGGGGGGGGCACAGAAACAGAGAGGTATCAAGGCCTAGCCACTTGTCGCTTATGCAATACTACAGCAAAGATTCCAGTAGAGGATGACATGATCCTTGCCATGGAGCACATAAGTAGTTAGCAGGGATGTCTTACAATCACCTGAAGTATAACAAAGACAGGCAAGGACAGAGATTATAGTACAGAGATTGCAAAAGCAAAGAAGAAAATCTTGGTAATAACTTTAGGAAGAAAAGTATCTTCAATATTGTTGCATTAACGAAAAACAGAAATAAATAACAGGCATTTAGAAAAAGAGAACCTTATTTTTTCTGAAAAGTTATTCAATTGTGTTTACAATAAACAAGCTGGCTGGTGGCTTGTGAGCAGTCATCATGGGTGGACAACTTGGAAATCCCACCCCACCTTTTGAAATCTCCATTTCCAAGATGTTTTAAGCTCTCAGAGCTTCTTCTTCCTATCCCCACTTTTATTCTTTTAACTGATCCCTCAACTGCTCTCAACATTCCTTCTGTAGAACTTTCAGCCTTCCTCAGATTGAAAAGGTTGCAAGGAGGGGGGGTGTCTTTTGGATTAATTTATGAAGTCATACTTTCCTGCATAACTCGGGGGTTCCAAATATGGAGAAATCCCCACCTTACCTATAGTAGATGATTTTGCAGGTTTCATTATCAAAATGGAGTTGAGATACATTTCTATGAGACATCACAAATTGGGGGACTGCAAAGATTTATAGGACTCTTATAACCTTTTGTGACTCCCAACTAAAAATGCACCCTAGACTTTTTAGCAAAAGAAAGCTCATGAAGCCTCACCTCTGGAAGAACATCCCCGTTTTTCCCCCGGTGGGGTATTTCATAAGCTTCAATTTGTTGTTTGGTGAGTCGGGCTAATTTTTCTGCCAGCTCTCTCCAGCCTTTCCCTAGTTTCACAGCTGCAGTGAACACAACGGTGTCCTGCGTGATGCGTGCCAGTAACCCTTGGCAATCCAGCTTCAAAAGTGCCTGCAGACACAAATTTGATAGTTATATTCTCCAGCAGTCTTTAACAACAAATAAGCCTATAGCTTGTCATCATGGCCATTCAGAAGATTAATGCTTAGGAACATTTTTTTTTCCTCACTAAACCACTACAGGTGGAAAAATCAATTTTTACTAAAGAGATAAAAACCATTAAAATTGACATCATATTGCTTTCCTATTTCAAATCTCTGTTGGATCCAATTTTATAACTCTAAAGAAAAAAGTGATTTTTCCCAATATTTGAGATTTCAAATTTAACTGCCTAAAATATACAGCAGCAAATGAAAATGCTGACTTGAATAATCTTTTTATTACTATTGGCAAACAAGAAGGCTTCCATTGGAAAGAGCTAGGAAATGTTCAGCTATAGTAAATATTTCTCATAGTGGATGATAAGAATATAAAATTATTATTGTTGTTGTCGTTATTATTGGTGTAGTGGTTAAGTGCACAGACTCTAATCTGGGAGAACCGGGTTTGATTCCCCACTCCTCCACTTGCACTTGCTGGATGACCTTGGGCAAGCCATAGCTCTGTAACAGCTGTTCTCTCAAGGACAGCTTGGGAAAGAGCTCTTTCAGCCCCACCTATTTCACAGGGTGTCTGTTGTGGGGAGGGGAAGGGAAAGGAGTTTGTAAGCCGCTCTGAGACTACAAGTGAGTGAAGGGTGGGGTATAAATCCAATCTATTATTATTATTATTATTGTTATTATTATTATTATTGTTGTCATCATCATTTTTATTGTTGTTATTGTTATTATTATCATTACCTGTCCTGAAGCTTATTCAGTATTATTATGTTAAGGGTTGGAATGGGGGGGGGGGGGGGGGAGAGTCCTCAAAGACATTAAGCTGTCAAAAAGTGACAGAGATGTGGAAATCTATCAGCACTATGTGGCCTAAATCCCAGGTAGCTGCCCTGCTGGGGATGCCATTAGTATCATAAGGGCTTCAGACTGCTGCTTGGAACAGATGACTTGTTCCTGATATCACTTCGCTCATATGAAACACCCCCATGCCAATGTCATCAAACCCCAGGCAGATGGAATGCAAAGGATATGAATCTTTATTATGCAAAGTGAGACCAGCAATCCATCTAGCTCTGTGCATTATGCTCTGACTGGCAGCAACTCTCCAAAACCTCAACTGTCCTTTTGTGTTCTATACTGAAGATACCAGGTACACAATTCATGCAAAACGTGTACTCAACCACTGAGCAATGTTTCATGGCAAGCCACTCCCACACACCCTATCTCATCGAAGTGTTAATGTTCACAGTCAAGCTGTTAAAAGAGTGTGGCCCATAGAGGATCCATCCGAGGATGTACCAAGGAAACGTTTGCCAGCTCTCTCCAGCCACACAGATATCTGATACTACTCTCTTTTTAATCCAAACCAGATATAAATGTTCAAACATTTACATAAATTTAAGCAGCCAGTAACTTCTCTCAACAGTACAGTAATTAAAGTCTGGCGACTAGATAAAACTGTCATTTGCAAGCAGAATAATGGAAGCCAGATTTTTAAAGAAGGGAAATTAAGGAGGATCTCTAGGTTACAGGCTACACCAGTGCTGCCAAAAATGTGTTGCTCCTGGAGTGAAAAGAAGATTGTTATGCAAATCTCAAGTTTGTTTTCAGACTGCATAATCACATTCAATCAATAATAGTATTTACTCATTATTCCTGATTAAGGAGATCCAGGCAGTGCTGCCTATAGTAATTAGCCAAAGAAAATTCCAGTAGAAATCTTAAAGAGTTCTGCCCTGAGTAATGACTTTATAACAAGGTTAAAACTGAATAAACTTTGTTTGGGGGGAGCAAGTGTCAATAGCCTGGCTTTCAGGGCTTTCATGATCATTTAAGACAAAAGAAGAAGAAAAAGTCTTCAATGATTTATCTCTCTCCAAATGCTTTCTACCACCTTGTAGATACAAAATACATCATGAGAAAAGCCAGCTTTCGCTCTGCTGGGTCAAAGACCAAATAAAAGGAACAGCATAGCAACTGAAGAGTACAAGTCTTAAATTCTGCCCCTTGAAATAACTTACTATTCAGGGGACCTTATAAGAAGCATATGAAACAGCCGCCTCTGACCTCTACAAAAATGGCCAATTGATGGTTTATGGGAAACTGCTGTTACAGGATGTCTTTCACGGAAGCTCAAGTGTTAAAAAGTGGGCACCACCCTTCTGTAGTAGTCTATGAATTATGTAAGATATAAAAAGATATTCTGGCTGGTAACACCGATACAACAAAAGAACATAATTTAATAACTGTATCACTTGAAGAAAACCAAAATCTCTTCATATTCTTCTTCATAATTCTTCCTCTGTGAACACAGTTAAAGCTATCCTAACTTAGGAGAACGCTCTTTTAAAATTTAACTTTGTCCCTTGTGGGCCCTTCATTGTCATCCATTGTCAACATCCTCACAATGTTTCCTCAATGATCGGGGGGGGGGGGGGGCGAAAGCATGAGGATACCATGGATGAACTGCGTTTTGCCATGCCAGATTACTGAACAGAAGAATGTGGAAACAGTAGCCCAAATCCAATCACTGGGTAGCAGTAAGTCACCTTCCACCCAGTATAGAATCCCTTTACTACATCTAGTATCACCCTGCCTCCAAAATGGGACTACCTATAGGGAGTTACAGGCCCTCCAACCACCAAGTAACACTTCTGTTGAGTCTTTATTATAATACCAGCAATCTCCAGCTCTGATGATATAAAAGTATTTATGTTTTTCTTCATTTCTGATATCTGATTTACAAGGACACATATTTTTGATTAATGCTACAGAGATCTGGATTATACCTGACATGTCTCTCTGTGTGTGTGCATGTGCACCTGGAAGTGATGGCTGATGTCTAGCGATCTATAGTGGGGCTTGGACATTTCAGAGAGGTGTCTTACTATGGCCTGCCTCTGTGTCTCGGCCCTGATATTCCTTGGAGGTCTCCCTTTACTTGCCAGACCTCCCTTGGAGGTCTCCCTTTACTTGCCAGGGTCGGCCCTGCTTAGCTTCTGAGACTTGATGAGATTAGGCTTGCCTGGGTGATCCAGGTTAGGGCCTGACATGTCTATTTTTGAAGGGAGGTAGCAACCAAATCCTTTTGTTTATTTAGGCCTGCAGCCTTTGGTTACAACTTAAAATCTGTTTTGCATTCACCATCAGGGGCGTCAAGTTTTAAAATCCGGGGGGGCGCTTGCGTGTGCACGCGCAAAGCGCATGCACATGCTGGGGCCATGTCCCCCCCGCTTCTCCCCCCACCCCTGGGCCTGGCCACTCCTGCCTCCGTCCCTCCCTCCCTCTGTCCGGGGGCCAGCTGGGCAAATGCCCAGCGTGCGGGCATCACTCGGAAGTGACGCAATCACGCTCGGCATGTTGCCGGGGCGATGCTCTGGCAATCGCCCTGAAACTCTACGGTGCCATAGAGTTTCGGGGCGATTGCTAGAGCGTCGCCCCGGCAACGTGCCCAGCATGATGGGGTCACTTCCGGGTGATGCCAGCACGCTGGGCATTTGCCCAGCTGGCCCCCGGACGGAGGGAGGGAGGGACGGAGGCAGGAGTGGCCTGGGGGGAGCGGCGGCAGCCAGCTGGCGGGCGGGCCTAGGAAGGGCCTGGTGGGCACTCCGTTTTGCCGGGGGTGGCTGAGCCCCCCCCCCCGGAGAAATTTCAGGGGTGGCTCAAGCCCCCCCGTAGTTGACGCCTATGTCCACCATCATCTAATTTATTGATTGAAACATTTATAACCAACCTTTCTCACTTTTTAAACTTCATTTTAAGACTACTTCAAATGAAAGATGGGGTTTTGATGTCATGTCTGGAAACATTCCTCCCCTCTTGTCTTTCTTTTCCTACTTAGTACTGAAAATCCACTTTGCTGAAGTGGTGTGGGAGACTCAAAAGCTGGCTCATGGCTGTATCTAACAAAAGTTATTACACTGCTGGTTTTAATTTTTTTTTCCCCTCATGGGCCAGCACAGTCACAAATCTTTGTTTGCAGCGTTTTAAGTGCTATTCTTAGGCAAGAAGCTGTAGTGTATGTTTTTTAAAAAGCAGATACTGCTCACTTCATCAAGTGCATCTGTTTGAGGATTCTGAAAATAGCCTTGGGAAAGAGAGGCTGAAAAGGAGAGACAGAACTTTTACCTGTAAGGCTATTTTTAAATTTACAACTGCAGAGAAGTATGAGAGATCTTTGTGGTGGTGTCTCAACATTGACAAAACCCATTATTGCCAATGTTTGCCATGTTTAAACAATGTGGGTTCTGTCATATTAGGCAACCTGCTAATGAGCACAGAAATAGGAACACGTCTGGGGCCTTGGCATATCTTAATCAAACCCTGATTTCATGCATCTTTTACAGGTCAACAATAGTTACTGTCAATTTAGATGTCACCAGCAAGTATGTGAAATTAGGATTTATTTGGTCCCCATGTGCATAATTTTGCATTTACACTGGATCTCCCTTGCCATTTAGTTGCCCACTTGATTGGTTGTAGCTCAATATGAACAAGAAGAAACACACATACTTCCTTTCTAACACTGTCTACTGGATTCTTAGTACAACGCTCTGAGGAGTTGGGTGTTCATTTCAGCTGTATAATGAGGATGTGTCCCTGATTTAGTAATAGGGATCCCTTGAGTCTCCTCTCAGGGCATTTATATTCAAGCCTGTATGATATAAATCAAAAAAGTATATATGCCCTAGTTAACAGACATCAAAATAAACAGGTAATGTGAAGTTTTTATTGAACTAATTTCTGGTGGCAGCGGACGCAGCATTTTGAGTTACACAGACATGGCTGTTCAGTATTCATATATAGGTTTTTCCCCCCCTTATCAACATTTATATAACACTAAAGTCAAAACATTCACAGAAACCTTTCAAGTAAGTCAATAATGCACTTATAAACAGCTTTTGCTTGTCAGTTTGTCTGTTATCTTAGGGTTGCCACTTGCCAGATCTGGGTTGGAAAATATCTGGAGATTTGGGAGGTGGTGCCTGAGAGGGCAGGATTTGAAGAGGGCAGGGACCTCAGCAGGGTATACTGCCATAGAGTCCACCTTCCAAAGCAGCCATTTTCTCCAGGGGAACGGATCTTGGTCATCTGGAGATCAACTGTAATAGTGGGAGATCTCCAGGTATCATCTGGATGCTGGCAACCCTACTTTATATATTTATATTAATAATTATGACCACAGAAGCTTTCCAGATCTTGGTCACCAAATTTCTACTAACTTCAGGCGGACAGCAATATGACTGTTTACTGGGGGGGGGGGGGTGTCACAAAGTCTTGGTTCAAGGCTTAGATGTGACTAGCAATAACTACATGTACAGAAGAATAAGCAAACAAGACGTGCCCTCCCATTTCATAAAAGGTCAGTCCTCCCAGTGAAAAAAATGCTACACCACAGGCATCAGTTTACTGGGAAAGGTTTTAAGTGTGCATACTGGAAGTAAATGTGGAGAGTTCCAGGATGAAAAGGGACAAAACGTGATGTGATACAACGCCAACAATTATATCATGTTAGAGACTGACTGAAAGTTGCTTGCAGCCAGGATTCAGAAAGCCCAGAGCGGCATGATACCCTCAGAGGAACCATCATGGGAAACAGCATTTTACATGGAAAGAGGTGATGCAAGGGTGACACAAACCAAGTGTGCCAGCAAAGAGCAGTGCTGTCTAGCTGCAAGTGATGATCATGCAAGCCTGAGGGGAAAGAGCTTCGATACATTACAAACAAAAGCATGGTGCATCTAACTCATCAGATGATCACAGGGATCTGCTGCCAGCTTTAGATTCCCTAAGCCTACCCAGCTTCACTCAGGGCTTTGACGGCATATGGAGGGAAGGTTAATTTAAGAACCGAGGAAGATTTCAGGAAGCTTTTTTTAAAATGCCCATAGGATATTAACATCGTTAGTAATTTTTAAATGTTACTAAACATGAGAGGCCATTGATTGGCAGTGACCCACTCTCCGGTGGGCAAAACACACTCAGATTATTTTCAATTTCTTCTGTGTTATTTAAGAATGTACATTTTTTTCACCTCTATGTTTTAAAAACATCTTGATTGTGAAGCACAGAGGAGAACCAAGCAGGAAGTCAAACTTCTTGAAAGTTTCCACTGCAACTGCTGCTTGCCCGGCTAACAAAGCTTTTCATTCCAAACAGCTCTGTTGGCTTAAGTCTACCTGCCCAGAGGACTTAAGGGTGGGTGGGGTAACCTTAGCCAGAAACAAATCACCTACATTTATTATGACCAAAATCTCACATGTTAACGAAGGAAACCAATCTGACCATACTTACAACAGAGAGCTCATATAGGAAACGCCTCCTACTCTTGTTAGCGTGGCAAACTTCCTTCAGCTTTTTCACAACATACGCTACTTTTTCTGATTCCTTCTCAGCCTGTACCTCATTGAAATCGGCCAGAGTCACGTGTGAAAATCCAAGGGCATCAGCCAAAGCTTTCCAGTCGTACATTTTTTCTGACACAGTGGATAAGATTGCTGAATAGATGTAGGTCAGTTTTTTAAAAGGCAATGTAATTTGTTCAAGGAGGCTGCTGGTCATGATTGCACTGTCTTCAACATCTATAGCTTGATCTTTGGTTATAACTTTGATATTTTTGCAGTGTATAAGGCCAACCTTTCTTCTCAGAACTCCCACATACCACTCTTTTATTTTAGTTTGTCCAATAGCTTTCACCTTATCTTCTCCAAGAAGTGCTATTGTATCACCCTTAAAATACTCCAGCAAATAATCAATTTTGGTTTGACGTAACACAGTTTTCAAAGCTATGCCATAGCTAGTAACACTTAAAGGCTTATCTTGAAAGGCAGGGTATTTAATTATTGGCACTGACAGCAAAGGTGCAGATTTGATCTCTTTGCGTTTTTTCAATCGGTTTGCCTGTTTAGCTATTCCGGGGAGTAGCTTCGGAGCTGGCTCAGGGGTAGTAATATAGAAGTGGCAAACCAGTTTGTTGTTTGGGACTTTAACTTGAACACGGAAGACAAACAGATGTACTTTCCTTGCGCTGACAACAGAAAATGGAAAATGTCGGTGAACCACCTCACCGCCCCCTTTCAGCATTTCTTGCTTAATTTCTTTGCTTTGATCTTCTTTCTTCACTTCAAAGTCAGAATCACAAGGGGCCACAAAAATGCTCAGGTCTTGTGGCTTCTCAAGGATAAATGTGTGCTTCCCCCATAATTGGAAAACAACTGGGGGCATACTCTTTCCACCCTTTTTAATATCACACACTCTGAGCTTTTCTGGCACAAAATTGTGACTAAACAGTGCAAACACAGCAGTGAAAGATGGGTGGATATGTTTGGGTCCATAAATCCCAACTGACAGTTTTCTGTGGATATATTCCCAAACACTTGCTGAAGGAGAATGAATGGTGTTCGTTTGGGCTACAGTCACAATGTACATCAAGTGACTTAACTCTGTCAGCTTCACTTGCATAGTATCTTTATAAATATAGCAGGTGTGTATTTTTTCAAATGGTCCTTCTTTACTGCTACCACACAGACACACAATTTCAGTCATAACCTGACTAAAAGGGTCTTTTTTCACTTCAGCTGCAATTTTCATTTCCAATAAAATGGCTTCTGTTGTACTGAGGTTACTTAATGTAAGTTCTATCAGAGGGCTTATAGTGATTGAATGTTCATGATTAAGCGATGAGGGAGGGTCAAGGAGAGCCCGTAAGCCAACCTCTTGAAATTCTCCATGTGCTACATGACCTTCAGGGAAATGAACAGCAATATCTGAGTCAGGAAGCTGCACTGAGCCACCTTCGTGACTCACTTTACATACTATATGAATTTCCACAGATTGGGTTTGCGCCCATCCTGGACTCTGATTCATCACGCTCAGATCTAGGCAGGATCGGGCCAGCTGCCGTTGATTCAGCCATGCCATTTTATAGGCGTCTCGATTGTTCTGAAGCAATTCACTATCTAGAGGCAGGTGGTGGTTGGATGGAGCTGTATTAGGAGATTCAAAAGCCTTGGCCCCAACAATATCCAAAAGATCTGAAGCACTCCTATATTTTGCAGATCCCTTTGAAGTTTTGTGAAAGAACAGAAAATCAATATTTAATTCATCTCCAGATGAAGCAGCAGAATCCGTGTTATTTGACTCCCCATTATTCAAATCCCTAAAAAATAAATAGGGGTCTTCTTTTAAAATAGATATACGCTTGTGTTTTTTTTCTCTGTTACTTGATTGAGCAACATCATCTAGAAAAGGGTTGGATGCAGATAGTTCATTCCAAAAAGGATTTGTCTTGAACACACCAGGGGCACCTTGCTTGAATTCTCCAGGCCAATGGGACTTCAGATGTAATTCATTTTGTTTGTCTTCTGCTAAAAATAAACACAGAGATAAATATTCCCATTTTGGTTTTTATCCTGCTCTAATTGGTATTTTGCTTTTGCCAAGTTATTTCTGTTTCCCCTACTAAGTAGTTTAAAAATGCCAAGAGCAATGTGAAGAAAAACATCAAAACTTGTAAGCCTTTGACTTGCTCTGATCCTAAACTTCCGTGTTGAAAACTGGCCCGAGAACGATTGTGATGACTCAGGTTTCCAGTTTTAAAATTTAACACCCACACAATATTCCTATTGTTCATGGCTTATTTCCAACAGAACCTGTTGATATTTTTGAAAGTTCTAATACTTGGCCAAGCATCATAACATCTCTCCCAGTTTAGATTTGAAATCTTGGAAACCAAAAAGACCTCCTTAACTTGTTCTTTCAAAATTCCTTGAGGAATGCTCAGGCAAGCCCGATCTCGTTGGATCTCAGAAGCTGAACAGGGCTGGCCCTGGCTAGTATTTGGATGGGAGACCTCCACGGAATATCAGAGTTGTGACACAGAGGCAGGCAATGGCAAGCCACCTCTGAAGGCACCCTTAGTGCCTTCAAATGCCACTAGGGGTTGCCATAAGTCAGCTAGACTTGATGGCAAAAAAAATAATCAAAAGAATTCCTTGAGGAATTACTTTTGTTTTATATTTTAAAGAGAGAAAACATTGTAGTAAAATACTTTGGATTATATTTTTCCTCGCTTGGTAGTTTCCAAAAGATTAATTAAGAGCAGCTCATTTTTTTCATCATTTGTGCTATATTCTATACATCTTACAGACTGACATCTATCACCTCCTCCTCCTGTCTTTCTGTATTCAACTTCTGTACAGAACATACCTGAGAAGAAGGGGACTTTCACAAGCCCCTTGTCCATGATACTATTATGGAGCACTTCTTGCATAACCACAAACCAGTGCCTGAAGTTCTGCTTGAAAAGGCAGGGTGCCAGCCAAATACCTGTCCAATTAGGGCTTCCATCATCCAAGTCAATCAGAGATCCTTCTGATCTACTCCATGAAATCTCCTTCATACGACAGGAAGCAGACATTTTTCTTCCTAATAGATTTAAGACATGTTAGCTTACAAAGCAAGAGATGTCAGAAACAACAAATCTTGTATTATTATTATTACTTCTACTACTACTACTACTACTATTGATGATGATGATGATATTTCATGACCTGACTGGAGAGTGATCACTAGATGAATTGTTTCCCCTGTGTGGGGCATAATATTTGAAGGGAAGCTAATACTTATAGAAGCCAGATGTAGAGTTTCCATCTCTTGTTCTGGTAGAAGTAGTGGCATGGAAGAAGATCTGTGGGTGTGTTCAGATAGGCGTACTGGAGACTGCTGGAGCCGGCTCAAAACGGCTTGTTCCGGACAATCGTGATCACACTCACCGTGCCTCGAATCGCATTCAAGCGGCTCCCCAGCGTTTATACTACCAACGCCCGGAGGGGGGGGGGGGTTGGGTTTTTTTTTTTCACCTTGTGCGCATGCACACAAACGCTCATACATAGGTGCTATTTCCAGTTCAAACCAGCCAGCCCCTTTAACATGACACTTCGCTTTCAAATTTTCACCCAAAAATAGCCTTAGCATGACCGCTAAATCATGTAAACGATAGAACAAGTGGCCATTTACAGATGTGTTCTTTAAATGTAGGTATGAATGGGCGCTCATGCGAATTTCGCCGAAGGTAAAAAAAAAAGGTGGGCAAAAAGCAGAAGCCAGAGGCTTCCGCGGGGAGGGGGGGGACTCGGAAGTGGCTCAGAGACAGCTCCACGTTTACACAACAGAGAAATGCTGCTGGAGCCAGAAGAGGACGGTTGAGACCACAAGAAGACCTGGTCTCCTTTTTGAGACGGTTTGAGACGGGATTTGGTACGCTAGGCAACGGCTGGGGACAGGAGGCAGCTGTGACAGTCTAAACACGCAGATTTGAGCCGGCTTGAACCTGCTCAAATCTGCGCGTCTGAACACACCCTGTAGATTCGAAAGGGAGCTTTCCGGAGAATCTCGTCCCATCAACTCAGCTTATGAATACCCATGCAAAAACAACTGGACTGCAATCTTGTGGCTACATATTTGTTTTGTTTTGCAGAAACAACACTGTAGAGTTTGGTATAAATTTCCTTTATTGTCCATAAAGAATACTGGCAGCATATCAATCTCTGCACAGCTTCATTCTTGCACCTGATTTACACCTTATAGCTGTGTTCCATTTCATGTTAGCTTACTAAGCAAGAGATGTCAGAAACAACAAAACACAAATCTTGTGTTATTACTACTACTACTACTACTATTGATAATGATGATGATGTTATTTACAGTCCACCTTTCTCACTGAGACTCAAGGCAGATTACATAGTGTAAACCAAATACAATCAACAGGATGGGACATCTAAAGTACAATAGGGTTTGGACTACAATAACCTGAAAACAAACAGAAACCTCAAACAAAGCTGAAACAAAGCATGATCTTTTAAACATGATATATGAAGTGGTACAGAAACTGGTCTGATCTTCTGAGGCAACAGAAAATAATTCCACAGCATCCACTAGATGGCAGCCTTTCAAGTACTTGAAGATGGTTATCATATCACCTCTCAGTCGTCTCCTCTCCAGGCTAAACATACCCAATTCCTCCAATCTTTCCTCCCCAGACTTGGTCTCCAGACCCCTCACCATCTTAATTGCCCTCCTCTGAACACGTTCCAATTTGTCTATACCCTTCTTAAACTGTGGTGCCCAAAACATAATACTCTAGGTGAGGTCTAACCAGAGCAGAGTAAAGTGATACCATCACTTCACGTGATCTGGACACTATACTTCTGTTGATACAGGTCAAAATGGCATTTGCTTTTTTAGCTACCACATCACACTGCTGACTCATGTTCAGTATAGGGTCTACTAAGACCCATAGATCCTTTTCACACATACTACTGCCAAGACAAGTCTTCCTCATTCTGTAATTAGGATGGGGATTTGTCTGACCTAAATGCAGAACTTTACATTTATCTCTGTTGAAATTCATTTGATTTCTTTCAGTCCAATTTTCCAGCCTGTCAAGATCATCCTGTATCCTGATTCTGTTTTCTACCATATTTGCTACCTCTCCCAATTAAGATCTTAGGAATCAGGATGAAAATTTCAGCAAAATTGTGGCAAAAGTGGAGATGCTTGCAGAGGAAAATTCAATCAAAATGACTAAAGAAATTTTTAAAAAACTAAAGAAAAGAGAATATGCTGTATCCCCCCCAACAAAAGTTATGTTACTGAATTAAACACAACAGATCTATTCCCCCAAATGACCGTGATTTTTAAATTAAAGTGTTTCTTCCTGTTATTGATCACACTTTACACTGGTCTGCCCTTGAGACAGATCCAGAAATTCCAACTGATCCAGAATGCAGCACGAGTCCTGATGGGAACATGATGGACAGAACATATTCAACCTGTGCTGCATCAGCTGCACTGGCTTCCAGTGGAGTACTGGATCAGGTTCAAGGTTTTGGTACTGACCTTCAAGGTCTTAAGTGGTCTGGAATCAGCATACCTTTGGGATCACATCCTCCAGTACATCCCCCAAAGAGCATTATGCACTGCTGAGAACAACTTATTGATGATCCCCAGCCCAAAAGACATCTGGCTGTCCTCAGCCAGGGCCAGATGTTTTTCAGCACTGGATCCAGCCTGGTGGAATTCTCTGCCGAACGACAATCATGCTTTGTGGGACTTTATGCAATTCCGCAGGGCTTGCAAGGTAGAGATGTTCTACCAGACCTTTGGCTGAGGACAGCAATGGGCACCATTTTGGCTGGCACTCCCTTCTCCTTCTCTCCCCCCTTTTTAACTATGCTCCCACCCTGGATGTTTATGAGGCAGAGACACAGTTTGGAATTTAATGTATTAGTGCTATTTAAATGATGCTATTCGTGAACATGTTTTTAATTAGTTTATTTAACTGTTGGGATATTTTAAAATGATGCTTTTATTGTTGTTGTTCATTGCTCAGAGACCTGAGTACTCAGGGACTGAGTGATTTATAACTCTAATTTATAAATAAATAACTCAAATCCTTTGTAAGACATTATAGTAGTGACATAGACGGTTCTGAAGCAGAATTCATACTTTCCCCAAAAGTTCTAGAGAGGAATGAACAAGAAAGACAAATAAAAATGGACACAATAAATCAAATGCTTACTCTTCTTGAAGAACTAAAACTGTCTTTCAGTGAACTCTGTAGACTGCATGCCATAGCCCTCACAATACCACCATCAAGTGCTGGATGTAAAAGGGCATTTTCATGTCTGCAGCAAATTAAGACCTACTTAAGAAACAGTATGAGTCATGAATGCCTAAGTAGCACTGCCATATTGGCAACCAAAAAAAATTAGCCATAGTGTAGCCATGTCAGTGAAAGCTAAGTAAAGAATTGAGGGGAACGTTTGTGCTGGTGATGATCCAACACTGTCTTCTGTGATTTTAGCTGAAGTCTCCAAAAGTCTGCATTCCTTGCCTCACAGGGCAAACTAAACTTCAACACATATCCTGTGTTTTTAAACTATTGCAGTCAGTAGTTCATGTCATGCTTCTCGCGTACAATAGATAAGGTAGAAGTATTCTTAAAAGTGTGTTAAGCAGGAAGTACAGATTGCTTTCCTATTGGGTTAGATTTGGTGCAATATTGAATTGTCATTGTGTAATTAGTGTAAAAGTTCTGCAAGATCCTGCGGTCAATTTACCTATATATGCATATGCTTTTGTCTGTAAAGTTGCCAGCATCTTGAATTTTCCTTGATCATGGTCAATCAATAAAGAAAAGAGTCTCTGCTCCAGTTCATAGTAGTGATTTGGACCCCTTCTTTGAACCCAGTTAAAATTTGTAATTTCCATTCAGACTCAAACAACCAAGCTTTTGTCACCAATATAAATGGTGTAACATCAACACAGCTCACCACCACAGCTGGGAGGACAAAAAGAAAGTATATTATTGTAATGGTATTTTTCAGAATCAGTGATGCATGGCTGCTTTTACAGACTGCCCATCAGCAAACCAAAACACTCATCTCATATTACAAGAGCATGAAGTCATCAGGCTTTCTTGTTTCATTTAACATTTTAAAAAGCCTTACAAGAGACACTTGGGTCCAGATGGTTTGATTTTTATTGCTAAGACTCTATTAACCCTAGTAAAATATTTCTGACGTAAACTGATAGGAGACATGGGAAGCTGGTACCATGAAGCATCGCCTGGAATTTCATCTAGTTCTTTTGTGCCATTACATCCATTTCAGATTAAAGGTTCTATTTGAATAGATGTGATGAGTAATCCATAGTACAGAACAAGAAAGTGAGAAAGAATGGAAAGAATGATGTGCCAGTGCTTTCTTGGGATGCTAAGAGCTTGCTGAGAATAAAGGGCTCCACAATAAAAACAGCAGACTACTCTTGGGGTATGCAGTACTCTGGTGTTCTGTGCAGGAAAAACAGGATGTTGAGCCACGCTATGACTGGCTTCTGTGATATACCCAGGTTTGAATCCCAACTGTGACATGGAAGCTTATTGGGTGACCTGGTGTCAGCTAATACTGCCATCTCCTGCCCAGGAGATGGGATGAGTGAACCCTTGACGTCGGATCTGTGGAATGTTGTTATATTTCTCATGGCATGCTTATCGCTCTTCGAGCTGCTCTGACCTTGGGAGACTGCCCATGTATCTCTTCTCCTGTCTGACTCTAATTCTTCCCGCTTTTTCCCTGAATTCCATAAAACAATATTTTGAGTACCTCTTCTTTGGCTTGGTGAATGGTTGCAATTCCTTACCAGACCCCTTTTTGAATTCTATATAATTGTCCTGCTTGGGGCTGTGTCAGCCATTACTAACACAAGAAGTGCACATACTTTCAGTCTAACCCACCTCATAGGGCTGTGGTGAGGATAAAAATGGAGGAGAGGAAAACAATGTAAGTTGCTTTGGGTCTTCACTGGGGAGGAAGGAGGGGAATAAGTGAAATAAATAAACTAAGAGAAGAAAGAAATGGGACAGCACATCAGAAAGCAGAAAAAACAGCTGATTAAAGCAAAATGCTGGAGTCAGGTAACAAAAAATGATTATATTTGCAGGGGTGTATTGAAAGACAGCATTAAGATAAAGACCTGTTTCCTTAGGTATGCTCTATAAAGTTTAGGAAAAGATACACAGCAAACCATTCCCCAGATTTCTCTTTGGGATTTTTTAATAGTTCTGACTTCATATTCAGCCATTAGATGAGGCAAATAAATGCAGATTCTTAAGAGGAGAAACTCTCTTGCCAACATGCTGGTCAAAATGCCAAAGCACTGAAAAAGCTCTGCCATTTATCAGGGAACTTAGGAATGGATGAGAGGACCACTTCAGATCATTACTTTTTACTCCTAATATGGAGATTAATCTCCTTCTCAGTGGGGGAAAAGGTATGCATTCATGAAACTACAGCTGGTTATTTCCTCTGAATAGTGCTAAATAGGCCTGAAGCTACACTGAACACCATGTATGGATAATGGCAAGCTTTCTTGTGCGTGAAGGCATCAGTGTGTGTACCCACACCTGTTCACCTCTACTCATTATCTCTCCTTGCAAGTGTGTCACAGGCTGGTGTGAAGAATGCACAGTAAGAACCAAACTGGACACCACAGATGACACAAGTTGAGGTACAAGTGCCAGAGCCAACTAACTGTAATGCATATGAATGGGAACACTTACCTTGAAAGCACTCCATTCAGCTCCAGAGCACTGTGAGGGAGGAAGAGGAGCTTCTGGTTTCCCTCTCCTGCCATTTTTGCCACTAGAAATGGCCACGGGGTCCCTGTTTTCGCTTCTTCGAAGACAGGGCCTTCCCCTCACAATGCTCTGGAACTGAATGGAGCAACGGAGTGTTTCCCTATTCTTACATGTGACAGTGATTCAGGTGGGGCACCTGTATCCCAACTCATGTCACCTGAAATGTCTAGTTTGGCTCTAAATACAAGTAGCTTCAATGCACTTGTTTGTTTTTAATAGGATTTGGACAGTTGATTTTCTAGAATATTATTGGGAATGGGACATGATTCTTAGTAAGACCAAGACTTTCGCTATAAGGCATGACTCCCTATATTATCATTCACACCATAGTCCCAGGGTCCTAAACTGACAACACACAGACACACATGCGCACAAGTGAAGCATCCTACATCAAGTGCCTGGCACACAAATACTCAAAGCAAGTAAGGCAAGCCATTGTTAATCATCTCATTCTGGAAATAAAATTATTTTCAGTTCATTTGAGAAGACTGCACTGAAATTGACTTTGCCAGCCACTCAGCTTGTTATATTTGCTTGTTATATTTCAGTCCAGCCTTTCAACCCAATCAAAAAACCAACATACATACAACACTACATGTGTATCATATTTATATATCTAATTCCCAAGGCGCCTCCTGCATGCAGATATCTAAATCCGCACGGGGGGGCACCGGGGGGAGGGAGATTTTTCCACGTGTGTCCCCCACGTGTGCAGAAAAATCTTAAAACTTTAAAAAACTTTCAGGGGGATATTTAAATCCCCCCAAAAAGTGTGCAAGGAACGCTCTGCAGCGGCCCAGCAGCTGAGAGCCGCTCAGGCTGAGTTTGGGGGGGGGGGAATCATGGGCCCGAGCGGACCTCAGCCACTTGGGCCTTGGAGCCGGGGGGGAGGAATTGCCAGGGGGGGATCGCGGGAGGGGAATCGCCAGGGGTGGGGGGAATCGCCAGCCTGAGCAGCCCTCAGCTGCTCGAGCCTCGGAGCCAGGGTGGGGGTGGAGGGGGAAGAAGACTTACCTGGAGCTGCAACCTTGAGGAATCCCCCCCCCGCGAGTATCACAGGTCCCCACCTCTTGTTTATGTATGATAGTCTACTTAAATACAGCTTTCTTTTCTCATACCTACTCTTTTGTAAACTGTCATGTAAGAGACAAAAAGAATCTGCGCCAAAGTATGCTGGGGGGTGGGTCTGTGGCTCGGTGTTAGAGCACCTGCTTGGCATGCAGAAGGTCCCAGATTCAATCCCTGGCATCTCTAGCTAAAAGGACTGAGTATGAAAGACTTCTGCCTGAGAATCTGGAGAGCTGCTGCCAATTTGAGTAGACAATACTAACTCTGATAGACCAGGAGTTCTGATTCAGTATAAGGCAGCTTCCTGTGCTTTCCCTCATTTTTGGTTCTTTGGCCAAGCTCTTTCCTTCTGTTTTTAAATTCTTTTCCTGATTTATAAATAAGAACCATTGTGGTGTAATGGATCCAGGTCCAAATTCCCACTTTGCCATAAATCTTTCTGTGTCGCCACAGACTAGCCACTCTCTCTCAGGCTGGTCTAACTCACAGGGTTGTTATAAGCATAAAGGTGAGGTGAGGATAATTGCATACGCCATCCAAGGGAGCTCTGGATAAATAAATGAATAATAAAACTAAATAAATGCTTTAACAATTTGTGGCTGTTTAAAACAAGAGTGTTTTTCATCATTCAAGCAGCACAGTTCCTGAGGGCATTTCTGGGGGAGTTCATTAGTATGACATTTAAAATCATGGAATTTACCTCAAAAAATAAGAGTATGCATAACATTTGCTCATCACTTAAGAAGCTTTTAAAACAGATATGCCTTTCAAATGCAATTTCCAGGGGTTATTTTTACTCTTTGAACACAGAGGAACACAGATGAAGCTGCCTTATACTGAATCAGACCATCAGTCCATCAAGATCAGTACTGCCTACTCAGACTCAGAGGAGCTCGCCGTGTTAGTCTGTTGCTGCAAAATAGTTTTAAAAAAGCCCAGTAGACCTTTTAAGACTAACAAATTTTATTGTAGCATAAGCTTTCGAGAAACACAGCTCTGATTAAGAGAGCTGTGTTTCTTGAAAGCTTATGGTACAATAAAGTTTTATTCAAGGTGTGGGCTTTTGTGCGCATGCACACTTCGTCAGACAATGAAATGGAATTACATATCATAGTTGTATATATAGGAGTGGTTTGTTAAATTAGCATGCAAAATAGTGAGGACCCATTTTTTAACAGATCAAAAGAATGACAAGCTCAGTTCCTGGTTATCATCTGTTTCGGTTCAACAAGGGTGGGGGAACAACATAGGTAATAAATATGTTAGAACTGGAGATTGGTATAACCTAATTTGTGAGGTGCCATTGGACTCTAACTTTGTTCTATTGCTTCCGACCAACATGGCTACCCACCTTGATCTACAATAAAATTTGTTAGACTTAAAGGTGCTGCTGGCCTTTTTACTGTTCTACTCAGACTGGCAGTAGCTCTCCAGGGTCTCATCACCCACTGCCTGAGGCTTTTGACTAGAGATGCCACGTGAGGCACAGGCCCTCTCTTTAAACCACCTTTATGTTTTACAGGTTGTTTTTAAATAAGATAATATTTGGTATACACAAGAATCTTGGCCTGGTAGATGAGCTCCGTCAAAGGGACTATGCCAAACCATTGGCATAACGGTAAGGAGGAAGCATTCCTTGTACTGGTCTAAACTTTTGAAGTGGATGGGTGCCACCAAGCTGACAAACTTGCCATCAAGCTGGATGAAATGGACAGTACTTCCTCACAGTGGAAGATATTCCCAAACTACTGCAGCCAAAGACCGCAAGAAGCTCTAGGTTTGCTTGTGCCACTGTGGCAATAATTCAATAGCTCAACTGGCCTTTGCCAGAAGCTTCAATGGCACCACGTAAAATCCCTCAGGGCACTGCAATACACACTGGCTCTAATCTTGAGAAAAGCTGACCCAACTGGAAGATGCTCCATGCAGAAAGTAGAACACAGGTATCAAACATAAGGTCCGGCCTGTCTAGGTCTGTCCTGGACTCTTATGCAGCCCACAAGCAACTAGTGCAAGTGAGGGAACAGAAGACTGCTGGGGGGGAGTGGTTGGAGCCACTCTGACTGTGGTTTCAGTGTGGTGGAACAAACTCATCTGCAGCAGTCAAGCAAGGTGGGAGCATCTGCCCAGTGCTGCACTGCTGGCTCTCCAATTCGCCCATGTGGGGTTTTTTGCACCCCCTTCCCAGCCCATGAGGCCTTGCAGTGAGGATACACCAACTCAGAGCTTACCAGTTGCTATCCTTTATACAATTTATATCTTTGGTACCTGGCATTCATTTTATGGCACACATGGCCTGGCCCAACAAAGTGACATTTATGTCAGATCCGGCCCTCGTAACAAATGAGTTCAACACCTCTGCATTAGAACATCCCTATCAAGCCCCCAAAGAGGAATGACTAAGAATTACAGCAAAATGGGTCAACATAGAAACCTGGCATTGAGAACAGTATCATTACCAACATCTATAGCAGAAAAAACACTGGTCCACAAATGGCAAGATGCCAGGAAGGCCTGTCTAATCCCATCTCAGAATCCCTCAAAACAGAAGAGAAGATAGTGTGACAACTCTAAAAGTGACATTATCTCCTAGATATGTACAAGAATAAATACAGTCAGTCCAAATACTGTACCATTAGATAACAGTACTATTTTCTGGGGAGAAAAGCTCTCTCTGCTGATACATTCCAGATAAAGACATAATAGTAATTCACAACTGACAGGTTAAAAACATGCATAATAACTACAGCTCAAAATACATGAGCTTGACAATGAAAAGGCAGGTCAAGCATCACCTCCAGAAGGGCTGATATTCAAGGGATGCTATACTAATCTCCATTGCCACTTCCACACTGTCATTTTTGTCACTCATTTGTCCCTACTGCTTCAGGGTCTCCCCCCCCCCCCCACAATGTGTTTTGCTCTCTCTAGTAGTCCCAGAGGGAGCAAAACACATGTGGAAAGGGGGGGTTGGAGGAACCCAAAGCAGAAGTGGCCCATGTCTCCCCTTCTGTCCATAAACCATGGGTTTATTTCTGTATTGAATACTCTACCCCATGGGCAGCCACCTGGCAAATGGCCATTTGTTTTCTGAAGAGGCATGGCAGAGTGAGAGGGGCTGGGTGGAGTCTAGAAAGTCCAGGTGTGCTGTTGGTGGCATCTCTGCATCCCGGAGGGTCTTCACTGCCATGTCCTGGAATGTTCCTCTTTGACAGAAGCAGCAGCTCCTCTGGCAATTCAAAGGACTGGAAAAATGAGCAAACCAGAGGCATTCTTCCTGTCCTCCTGTCTCTTCCTCTCAGTCATTCCTCTAAGCCAATGCAGAATTATACAAAACAGCTTGAGCAAAACTGAAAGATGAGAACAGCTGAACAAGCCCTTTATTCTGTCTGTCTTGCAAAAAGTGTAACCGTGCAGCATTCCCTTTTTGTTGCATCTCCATGCCAGGAAAAGCACCACCTATTTTGTTTGCCTGCCACATGTCTGTTAATGGCAGAGGAAATAAAACTACAAAAAGTAGCAACCCAATATGATGTCTGTCTGCCTCTCTCTCTCCCCTCCCCCCCACCTGTAGCGATTTCAAGAAGTCCAGGCACTTTATTTATTCTGCTTTAGAAACCTTTCTTGTTTTCCACTGGCGAAATTATTGCCTCTTAATAAATGGACTATGTGCTACAGTTCAATAACTTTAAAATCAGGTCCTGCCAGTCCTGCGTGGCTCTGTGCTTTATCACATCCTTTACATAGTAAATCTATCTTCACACCAAAAATGGAGGCCTCAGCATGACTTGGTTCTGCTCCTATGCCCTCAGATTCTTTCCTGCTAGTACTTCATGTTTATAAATAGTTAAGACCTTGGGCAAAGGGGCTGAAGACCCAGGATGTTTAGAACCATGAAGTGGGAATCTATGGGCTCTTCCATCATGGTTTCATCCCACCCCTACAGCAGCTACACTCAAGGGGGCAGAATGTGGCTCTCATGCATTCAAGAGTTGTGGCACCACTCCTTCAAACATGTCTCCTACTACATAATAAAGGGCTGCCCTGGAGGCCCTTGGAACATCCCAGAGGACCTCTGGGATGATTTCCCATTGCCCAGCGTGAATGGTATGTTTTGAGGAAGCAGCAGAGGGCAAGATGCTCCAGTCACTAGACTGGCCAACTGCCTGTCACTGGCAGCAGGCCCCCTGGCAGCCTGGGGCAACCGTACTGACCTCCAACACGGATTCTGTTGCCAGCTAATTTGGGGGCACAGTTCAGTTCAATTCATTTGCAAGGAAAAATCACTGGGACTCAGCAATACAACTGTTACATACTTTGCTTTAATCTAACAACCTCAGCTTTGAGAAGACTACAAATACTGAACTGCTAGATCAAAGTAGAGTGCTTATGAACGTTAACCAATAAACAATTGGCTATAGAAGAGCTGGTCTCAAGTCTTTCAGATCTCATAGGAAATGCACAGGTTATAATCTTGTTAAATTTTCAGACATATCACTGTGAAACTTCTTAATGTTTGTGTGTACATTTAAGAATAGGACCTGAACCAACAGAAATTATTAAATCCCCTACTTTTATTGGCTTTATTTCAACCATGGGTCAAGATGTTGGGATTTTAACTTCTTTGTTATCTGCCAGGATAAGATAACTCGCTCTGAACTGTGTAGGGAATACTTACATTTTTCACTTACAGACATAACTTTGGCTTATCTATGTTTTTAAAAGTAATTTCCCCCAAAACATTGATCTCATTTAACAGTATTCACAATAATTAGGAATGGGAGCAAAGTTCACTGAGTCAAAACCACATTTAATTATAATATCATTGTGAGCATGCCTGCACAATACAGAGTAAGTGAAGCAGGTTTGCCTGGAAGCAAACTAAGAATATTGCATCATTTGAAACATGGAGAATGCGGTTTTATTGCAAAACCCTACCAAGAAGGCACAAAGTGAATAAGGAATTGAAGATACAGAAAAATAGATATATACAGAGAGAAAGACAGAGAGAGGATCATAGGCTTATTGTTCAAAGAAAGAAAGGCAATTTAGATTTTAAGAATCTATGCACAGACAGCAAAGGCCTGAAGAACTTTCATAGTGATGTGTCAGAAAATTGAAATGATACAGTATGAGCTGGGCATCTCCAATAAGATCTGAAAAGTTTGAGAGCAGCTCTTCTATACCCACGTGTACATCAGTTAACTGAAATTAGGACTCATAAAGAGCTCTATTTTGATCTAGCAGTTCAATCGATTTTGATGATAGTCCCGGTTTACACAAGGTATGGGGCAGCCATCTTTTCTGGATAATGGTGCCAGCTGGATCAAAATCAGGAATAGCTGCAGAGGGTATACCAAGATCCTGGGTAAAAATCTTGATAGATTTTTTAAAATTAACATGTGGCCATGCTGGCAGACCTGGCAAGGAGGACAGTCAAGGAATGAGCCAAATGCACACAAAGAAAGCAGAGCATAAGCTACAGAGGATGAGACACAGAATTCACTGACTAAGAAAGCAAACAGCTAGATTCAAGTCCAGTAGCACCTTAGAGACCAACAAGATTTTGAGGGTATAAGCTTTCTGACCGATTTCAATGGATAGATACTCAATCACTGAGCCCTGCTTGGGTCCAATAGTATTGCTTGTATATAGTTACATTGTTGAAAGTTATGTGTTGGAGCAGTATAAATGAAAGTGCTGCTCTCATAGAGCTGTCTTTTGAGCTGAACAATGTCACTGAATAAAAACCTGTTTGTTTGAATTCATCACCTCCTGCTCAATACTTAAAACATCCCTATGATTGTTTTACTTTTAAAATATGTAAAATAGATTTTAAGACAAAGTTTTATTTACTCATAATGTATAGCATGAAAAAAAGTGAACTTTAAAAAAAATTCTAATGCAATACCTGGGAAATTCTGAGTAGCAGAATGGAAAGAAGGGGACACACAGGTGCTCAACAAATCTGCATTGTGCACTTCTGCGCTTAATGCCAATTAAAGGAATAGTACAAAAATCAAGTCCTGAAATTAAAAGGAATGTCAGAATGCAGCCTCAGCCTGCAAGATAGACAGACAGGCCCTAACAGGTATGAGCCTAAGATACTGTTAAGGAAGGAACGTTTCTGGAAGCTACTGTGTAGTATAATGATAATAATAAACAGCACAGCCCACCTGTCTTGATAGAATTGTGCACAAATTGGAAGAGTCTTTAGTGACAGTACAGAAGCTAAGTTAATCTACTAGAGCTGAAAGAAATAAAGAACTTTGACAGTAAATAACTCAAATGTCAGACAGGCCCTAAACAGATGGGAATTCACTGGAACTCACTTGAGCATTCAAGCCTCTTAACAGGCAATTTAATGAGGATGTCAGTTAAGTGTAAAGCTCATTCAGGGGAGTGAATTATGTACAGAGTAGGGTTCAAACTTCAGGTGATCTGCACCTATTGATTTTCAAGCTTCCACTTGAAAACTTTTATATAGCATTTTAAGAAATAGTATTTTGTGTACTTTGCATAAATAGAGACATTACAGGAAAAACGGCAACATTTTCAGGTTCCTAATCAGAGAAACAATAAAAACCACACATATTTAACTCAGGCGTTTGGATTTCATATACACCAGGAGAGGAGCCCCAGTTTCCTCACCCCTCCTCTCCCTTCAACAGCCAGGGCTGCCAAGTGCCGGCGACTTACTGGTGGGGGAGAGTTGTTCTCCCCCCGGGAGCTCTTCTGGTGCATGCACTTTTGCGCACGCGCAGGCGACATAATGACGTCACCCGGAGGTGACGTCATCATGTTGGGGGCGTTGCCCTGGCAACGCCCCCAACGTGATGACATCACCTCCGGGTGACATCATTACACAGGGGAAGTCATCCTCACCGGACGACTTCTGGGGTGGGGTTCCCCCCGCCGGCCAAATGCCGGCCAGCGGATCGGGAACCCCTATAGCGGGGGATCCCCCGCCCCCCCGGGCTGACTTGGCAGCCCTATCAACAGCTGTTTTGCAAAAGAGAAAGTAGGCTCAATCCAAAGTAACACAAGAGGAGCAAACGTCATAGAAGGGGACTTTCCCTGACTCCCACCCCCCACTGAGGCCCCAGTAACATTTTGCCCTTGGGGGTTGGGGGATTTTTCACAACCAGCAAACTGGGGAGTCTGCAGTAAGAGATCAGCAAAAAGTGCTAAACACTGGTAGAAAAAAAAGCTGTTGGATACAACCCAGTTTTGCCATCTAATTTTCTTTAAAAGACTATGCCTTTAAAAGATGAACATAGTATATAATTACTGTTTTGAACCACCTACCAAAGGAAATTGTTGAGTTAACCTAACTAATGTAACTGGAGGCACCAATCCAGTTTGAAATTGTGGTAACGTAAACTTGGAAGACGGGCAGTCATTTGATTCAAGGCAGATACTGATACTATCTAAGGGCATGTTGTAGCACTCATGCAGCTTAGTATTAGGAGAGCAGCGGTGCGATCAAGGATATGCACATCACAACCAGCTGATTTTATCAGAGTCTTCCAAATTCAGTTAGGTCAGCCCAAATTACTACAGGTATCTACTGCTAAAGAATGGTAGGCATTAAGGCTAGCAAGTACTAAAGCCAGCAGTATCTGAATCATCTTAGGTGTGGTCATGGGGATGCAAGAGGATAATATTAAGGGAGTACAAAACAAAAGGAAGCAGGAGTTGGATCGTTTGTCATTTTTAAAACTTGAATCAGATTCTTTAAAACTGGAAGTACAGTTGCTCTGACCGATTTCAATGGGAAACACTTCTGACTGTAACTCCTTACACTCCCACACAGGAAGAAATGCTCAGGGATTACCAGCTTCACCCAAGGAGTTATCCTTCCTTAATTTCAGGCAGAATGGAGAATGTATCCCCATACCATAAGCAATTAAAATTCTGTTTTGCACAACAGGTACTAGTGGGCATACCCGTTGCCAACTCCAGTTTAGAAAAGTCCTGGAGATTTGGGTGGGGATGTGATGCCACAGAGTCCATGTTTGGTACCTGCCATTCCCTCCAGGAACTGGGCTCTGTAGTCTGAAGATCAGCTGTAATTCCAGCAGAACTTCAGACCCACATGGGGGCTGGCAAAGTGGGCATAAACTGTGAGTGAGCTTTCCTCATCATTCCTGGGACCTTCCTATGGTAGATGGAATATTTTTGTTTGATTGCAAAAGGGGCCAGTGTGCCTCAAGGGACCAAACCCAGCAAAACCGTTCTCATTGTGCTCCATTTCTTTTCACATTTTTCTCCCAACCTGGTTAATTTCCTGTGCTTGAGGCTGGCTGGAAGGAACCATGCTTCTGGCACTAGGGAAGAGATACAGGATGAGGAAAGTTTTAGTTTATCTGACTCATATGCTCCTAGATTCAGGTGGGTAGTCGTGTTGGTCTGAAGCAGCAGAACAAAGTCTGAGTCCAGCGGCACCTTTAAGACCAACAGAGTTTCATTCTGGGCATAAACTTGTGTGTAAATGCACACTTCTTCAGATACATACATTCACATGTTCCTATTTTGTTTTCTTTTCACATGAAAGGGTTGTCTTTGGGCTAACAGCAGCTTGGGTGAAAGGTACAACTGCTTAATGTTTTTACATTAAATTACAAATATGTATTTTTATTTAAAGCATTTATATGCCACATTTCCACCAAAACAGAGTTGTCAAGTTGGTGAACAATAAGGCAATAAACAATTTAAAATATTAACAGCGCATATAGATAGCAGCCTAATGTCCAACCTAGCCTGTCTCTTCAGATCTTGGAAGCTAAGCTTGGTACGTCAGTATTTGGATGGAAGGCCACAATTAGTACTTGGTTGGGAGGCCACCAAGGATAACTGGTATTGCTACACAAAGGAAAGGCAAAGGCAAACCACCTCTGCTTATCTTTTGCCTTGAAAATCCCATGGTCCCCAAGTCACCATGAACTGGTTGCAACCTGACAATGTAAAATTATTATATAACATTTAATAACAAAACTAGGGAGCAAGGGTAATAAAAAATACTGGGAGATCCTGAATCAGTAGTTCTCTCACATATAAAGGTGATCTGATCCTTATCACTGATCTCTCATAGTCTGATGCATTGCCAGTTCCCCGCTGACCACCAGCAGGGCATGAGGGATGTAGGATTGCCAGGTCCAGGTTGGGAAACTCCTGGAGATTTGCGGATAGAGCCTGGACAGTACAGGAACCTCAATGAGGTACAATGTCCACCTTCCAAAATATCTGTTTTCCCCAGAATAACTGACGTCTATAGTCTGGAGATAAACTGTAATTCCAGGAGATCCCCAGGTCCCACCTGGAGGCTGGCATCCCTTGATTACAGTTGGGAGAAATGAAGCTTCTATCCACCTCTAATCACCTTGGGAACTTTGTTAAGAGTTTCACTAATAGTTGTTTCACTATTGTAGCCAAAAAACTACAGTCATTGAGAGCACATTTTCTCACAAATTAGACACCCCCACCAAGGTATCATTTTATGTTAGGTGTTCTTTGATTCATAAGAAATTCTCCTAGCAGTTCTTGTATGCATCAGAATAGCCATTTCATAATTTGATTAATTTGAGGAAAGAGGAAATTTTATTTAGTGGTGATAGGGCTGAAAGGTAAAAAGCACAAAGGCTACTTTGATGTATAAGTGTAATAGGGAAGGCATAGTAGAATTTTAGAACATTGCCTTTTTCAGACCATTAGTGATAACTTTTCAGCACAATCTTCATCTGCTTTACTTAGAAATAAACCCCTTTGCATTCAATGGGAATTACTTCCTAGTATGTATCCTTCCCAGTACATCCTTTTAAACCCCTTGACTTCAATCAATTTATAAGGGTCTGATCCTGTTTAGCATTGCACTGTATATTTAAGATTACAGCCTTTATTCATTAAACTGAAAGTTATTACACACTTCTTTTGATATCTCCAAAGGGTTCCTGTATGGAGGTTTTAGCAGTATGTAGATTTATATCTACGGTTCTTGTAAGCTACCTTGAGTTTGTAGAAAGACAGGATAAGAAAGGCCTTTTCAATAAGTAAATATACGACACTGATCGATTTAACTGGTAAAAAAAGGCAGGTGATTATATCCTTCAGCCAGTTGAGAGCCCAGGTTTACATCATTAGTAATTCCCAACACTCACCTTGTTTTCATGTTTTATATGTTATACCACATGCTATATGGAACTCACTACTGCACCTGGCTTTGCTTGGAGCCTATAAAAGGTGCAACAATAAATAATGCATAAACTTTGTGGTTTTGTTTTGTTTGGGGTTTTTTCGCTTTCCTGGTGTGAGGTTCAGCCAGAAAGCTTAGGAGGCCTGTTATTTGCCCAGGGCTGAGTACTTACACTGACTGATAATCAGGACAGCATATTTTAAGAACACAGCATAGAACAGCAAGCTATAAATGAAGTAATACAGCCATAGATTATATATTATCTCCTAAATCAGAGGTCTTTAACCCATGAATCAGGACTTAAGTGGATCGCAGACCCACCCACCACAAAATACACACCTGCTGGGTCTGAAGTCCCTGTAAAATAGTCAAAGGTAGGTCTGGGAAGATTGAAAATCAGAGACATAAGCAGGCCCCTAAAATTTTGTGTTTTCAAATGGTTTATCAGACTCTTCTCTGATCCTGATGAGAGAGATTTCTGTGAAGCAGGAACTTTTGTTAGTTAACTCAAGCTTGGATATAGTCCTTGCTCTGCCCCAAGGTTTACAGAATAGGATCTTGCTTTATAGACTAAAGCCTTGTATAGATTTTTTTAAACTTTAAGCAGATAACATTGATTTATGCTGGAATTTTGTGTGGGCTGACTGAAACCTATTACAGGGAGTCCTATGAAGAAGAAAAAGTTAAGGAAAATGTGAAATGCTCTCCTGCGAGCTAATGTATTGTTCTTTCCCACTATAAGCTCAAGTATTTGAAAACAGTTAGTCCAGTGGCACCTTTAAGACCAACAAAGTTTTATTATGGGTATAAGCTTTCATGTGCACACACACTTCTTTGTGCATACACAGGAAAGCTTATACCCAGCATAAACCTGTGTTGGTCTCAAAGGTGCCACTGGATTCAAAACTTTGTTCTGCTGCTTCAGACCAACACAGCTACCCTCCTGAATCTATTTGAAAATAGTTTTACTATTGATACAAACATACTGTAAGGACTAGCTCTCTAAGGGGGGAGTACCCCACGCCAGAGCTAAAATTCCAACCCGTGGTGATACCCAGAGCTCCCTTCAGAAACAAATAGTTAAAATTTTCACAACTGCTTGGAAGGCGTCAAGAGAACATGACCTCGTTCTTTAAAATCACAGTAGCACACAATCAGCCCCTCATAGGATGCCGTGGATTTACATATATTTGTCTTTAAAAAGGCTGTTCTAGAGGTGAATTTGTATCCTAGCCCCCTCCTTCGCTCTTCTTATGCGCAAATCTAAATATTTCTTCCCGGTTTTCCACCCCGGTTTTCAGTCATGCAGAGTCTGAAACTTATAACTTTCAAAACATACCTTTTCTTCTGCTTTAAAGATGCAATAGCTGCTGCTTATCTTAAGGCACAGACAAGCATTGTCTTGAAAACCTTCGTATGTTAAAGTATCCCCGATGTGTCCATGCTGTCTTCAAAAAATGCGAATAGAGCAACTACTTTAACGCAGAACACACGCCTTCTACCTGTGGCTTCTTGTGGGCGGTAGCGATTTTGCCTGGGACTTTGAGTCCTTCAGCGGCTTCGCTACTTTCACTGAAGTAGGCGCTTCAAGAAGACCGAACTACATTACCCATTGTTCCATTCGGCTCATACCTGAAACTAGGCGAGCTGGTTTCGTTATGGAAGTTTCACCTTAGGGCGGGAGGGAGGAGGAAGCGTGAGAGAAAGTAGGTTCCGTTGCTGTAATTTGTTTTCTGTGCGTTTTGTTTGGTTTGGCCACCCTGTAGATAAATGCCTATTGAATTATGTAGGCTACACACTGGAAGGGAGCAGCCAGGCTAAGAGAGTGGGTCTAGTGCTGTGGTTGTAAAACAGTGAATTTCAATGCTGCGAGTGCAAGCGGTTTAAAATAATATCAGAACCTGAACGACCAGATTCTGGAGATAAGACACTCTGAGCTGTCTGCAGGTGGACAAGTTGGGGTGGCACCAGTTGTTAGCTGGGGCGGAAATGAGAAAATGTATGTAACTATCTATATAAATATTTATACTCTGTGTTGTACTCAGAGAGAGAGTGACCAACCCAAGGTCACCTTGCAAGCTTCCATGGCAGAGTGGAGATTCAAACCTGGACACCATGCCCTTTTGCTACTTGGGGTACCAGAAGTGCTGGGGGGGACGTTATTGGTGCTTCTGCTTGTGATATTTATTACTATTGCAATCCCACTCCTAATTGGGAGCTGCGGGTGCTATAGAATACTTTTCCAGATAACCCTTTTGCGATAATGTTCGCAAGGGATGAAGGCCTGCCCAACTGTGCTTCACAGAGAATTCCAGACTTCTGTAGCCTGGCCTGCTTCCCCAGTGCCATCTCTGCTTGCCTTCTCTTTGCCCCATATTTCGTGGACTCAGCTATGCCTGATTTCTGCAGGAGGTGCAATTTCACTCTGGACCTGGTCTTACAAGGAGGATCCTTCTTAAAGCTCCATGCCCTGGCGAACAAACGTATATTAATAAAGTGCTGAACTATCTGCAGGCAAACCTGGATGTCAAAGAGGAAGCTTACTGTTTTATCATTTGACTGAGTCTCCAGCACTTCTTTGTTGTACTTCTTCCTGATGGTCTAACAGACATTTCTGACTTTGGTTGGTCTCAGATATTTCAAATGTAGCCTTTGCTGTACAACTCTGAAAGCTGATTCTTCATGATTTTTTTTCTCTTTTGCGTGCCAATGGATAAATTCACAAGGATGATATCACTGCTCTCCCCATCCAAATATCCCGCATCAACTTGCCTCATTAGGTCTTTGAAATGCTCAATATTGTGTTGATGGCTAATAAGTAATTTTGTATGTGTTTAATTGATTAATCAGAGTATTTGTGTGCAGGGGAAACCACACACTATATAGGAGGACAAAAGCAACAGCATCTGTTTGCTGATTCATCTGGCAACATTCTTTCCACATTTCTGTCAAGTAGACAATCAGGCTTATTGCAGCTAACATGCCACTATTATTAGACCGTATGAGCGTCAAACAATAAGCTGAATGAAATAGTCAACAGACAGGCTCAAGTTGCAAAAGAACAAGGGTTTGTCCTATATATACCGCAGCCATAGCTGGAGAATGAATGTGCTAATATATCTGAGCATGTGAAGCTGTGTTACAATGAGTGAAATTGTCTAGCTGGCCCACTGTTATCTACTCTCACTGATAATGGTTCACCAAAGCCTCAAGCAGAGGTGTTTCTTAGCACTGTTATCTGAGCTCCTTTTCAGCCAGCGGTGCCAGGAAAGCAACTTGCAATTCCATTATTGCAAAGTGTGTTTTCTGCAAATAAACTTTTATTGACAGATTTTTAAAATCAAAATGTATATCCAAGGTAAAGGTAAAGGTTTCCCATGGTCAAAAGCCAGTCAGATATGATTCTAGGGATGTGGTGCTCATCTCCTTTTCCAAGCCAAAGAGCCAGCACTGTCCAAAGATGTTTCCATGGTCATATGGCTGGCGTGACTAGACACTGAGGCACACAGAATGCTGTTACCTTCCCACCAAAGTGGTACCTATTTATCTACTTGCAATTTATTGCTTTTGAACTGCTAGGTTGGCAGGAAGCTAGCTTATAGCAGGACATAAAAAAACAAGATTTGTTTACAGCAAAAATAATGCTTACTCATTTAATCTACTTTTCTCCCTAAGTGGAACCCAAAGTGGCTTATCACCTTGTTCTCCCTTCCTCTAGTTTATCTTCACAACAACCCTGTAGAGGTAGGTGAAGCTGAAAGATTGTGACTGGCCCAGGGTTAACCAATGAGCGACAGTGACAGTGTGGGGATTTGAAACTGGTTGTCCCAAGTCCTAATCCAACCACTACTGTGTGCCTGCTTTCAGAAATGAAATATACAATAAACCTGTAGATAAATTAAAAAATAATCTAGTAATAATAAATTAGAATCCAGCATTCTGTAAGGGCTACAATCAGAGGACTTTTTCCAATAATAATCACCAGTAATCTGTAGTTCCAATCAAAAAAGGATGTCTTCACATACTTTTAAAATTCAGACATCTCAAAGGTGGGAGTTCATAGTGCAGCCACCGAAAAGGCTTATCACATATGCTTACCTTTTTAGCCCTAGCATGACCCAGGTCCCCCCCCCCCCGGCTACTGATGGGGGATGCTGGGGTAGGGTTGCCAGATCCAGGATGGAGATTGAGCCTGGGGAGGACAGGGACCTTAGTGGGGCACAATGCCATAGAGTCCAAACTCCAAAGCATCCATTTTCTCCAGGGGAATGATCTCTGTAGTCTGGAGATGAGCTGTAATTCCAGGGGATCCCCAGGTCCCACCTGGAGGCTGGCATCACTAAATGACCTAACCTTTATTTTTATTGATACACTACTTTCCTCCCCAATGAGGACCCAAAGCAGCTTTCGACAGTGAGTTTCCATGACAGACTACAGGTTCAAACCTGGCTCTCTCAAATCCTAATCAAACACTCTAACCACTGTGACCAACTATGATGGTCTTAAAGGCCTTAAATTGCCACTGGACTCAAACTTGTTATGCTAGTATGTGTGTTGATGCTGGAGAAGGCATCTTTTGATATTCCAGTTCCAAACTTTTGAGGGGTTCAAAGGTTGAAATCATCACTTAAAATTTACTTTAAAAACAACACTGGGAGAGAGTGAAGTTGGATCAAACCTGATATAAAATGCTTAGAGCAGCTTGTCCCTGTTAGCAGGAGAGTATCTATTCTGGAACACTATTTTATGAGAACTTTCCAAAGGCAGCTCTTTGTAGAACCCACTGCAATAAGCCAGTTTGGAGGTCTCCAGGCATGTGTACCGCTGTGAGGTCAGATTTCTCTTGAAAGTTGGTTAAAAGGGCCAGATCAAGAAGTACAATATTCCCCAAAAGAGGAAATATAACCTTATTGAGCAATAGAGATGCCATCTTCCAGGTGGTACCTGGGGATCCCCAGAAATTACAGCTCATTTCCAGAAATCAGTTCTCCTGGAGAAAATGGGGGCTTTGGAGGAGGGACTCTATGGCATTGAACTCCATTGAGGTCCCTGTCCTCCCCAGGCTCTGTCCCCAAATCTCCATGAGTTTCCCAACCTGGATCTGGCAACCCTACCCCCCACCAGGGGGGACCTGGCAACCTATTGGGCACAGGCTGAGCCCCACCTCTGAGAGCAGCTCATTCTTTCATTGGTCAACCAGCACCTATCATGTCAGTCATACATGCCAATTTAAACAACCTTTGTTAAGCTGGGGAACCGTGTTTTTTGTTCTCTATAATATGTATAGTGAAAATTACAAATCTGCAACTTTTAAAGAGAGAAAACAGAATTTCCCTTGACCTGTTCTAGATTAGCCTGGAGTAATTTATATACTAGAATTCTTTATTTCTTTTTGAAATGGTCTGTTTTCCTAAATAGATTTTTCTTTTGTTTCATACTATTTGTTGCTCTTTTGTGGTCTTGCCACATACTAAGCTTTGCTGGGAAAATGTTTCAGTGTAATGTAACAGAGGAGTGTAAACAGTGAGGTACAAAAAGTCATATTTAAATATCAAGAAAGCTTTGCAGAGACCCATATTTTTAGTCTTGTTTTGGATACTCAGGAACTGCTACCAACCTTAGTATAAGGGGGTGGATTAACAGTTTCAAGAAGTAAGTTCCAGTATTAAATTTGGCTGGTTTTAGTGATCTTTGATTCTTCTGACCAAAAAAAAAAAGTTAGATCATGTTGGCAGTTATATGTATAATACTATAACTGATCACTGACATAGCCTGCACACAGCTCTTGTCATTTTCTGAATCACTTTTGTTAAATACTGGGTTCCATGGATGAGCAGACCCCAAGTCTAGTGATCAGCTCAGCTTTATTTGTGATTTAGCAAGAACAAGACAAAACCCTAGGGCAACAGCCCTGTTTAAAAAGCATGCAAAACCACATCCAATCACACCCAACTCCCAAAGATAGGCTGTTTAAATAACATTGATTCATCATTGGTCACCTCTAGAGTTCTGGTGAGCTATTGTTCTAGAGCTCCAAGCTCAGCCAGATCTCTGGGAGACAGTCCTGGAAGGTTCCAGCCCTAATACATAACTTTAACTCACTTTTTTTAAACAAAAAATCAAAGCTGTTCTGCTAACTTGGTAAGAAAATGTGTCAGCTGGTGGTTTGCTACTTCCTTGATTGAACATAAGTTATACAGTTCTAAAACTGGCCACAAGTTGGAGCTGTGGTAGCAAGGAAAAAAGTCTCATTGAACAGTTGTCCCTCCCAGCCCTAAATTCTTTGGTTTGAGAGCCAATTGTTGATTCCACTACTTCTAAGCAAGTATGTGGAGGAGGGGAGCTTTCATCCTTTCTTCAGGTAATAAGGCTTCGTAGTACAGCATGAGGCTCTTGCTAAGGCTACTTCAGAGGACAGTAAAATGAATTTGGCTTAGAAGAGTGACAGGCATGGTGATCCTTCATAAATGATGCCACTGTTCACTTGGAATCCATTCAAAAATGAGAACAAAAGTACTTTAGTATCTAAATTCTGAATAATTTGATCTGGTACTCTTTTTTTTTACTTAGCATATAATATGTAAACAAGTATATTGATAGCCTCTGTCTCATACACATGGATGAGTGTGAGTGCATCCATACTTAAATGTGTCTCCACAGTGCTGACTACCTCCTACTAACTACTTACCACCGCTCCAGGCTCTCCCCAGTGTCCATCCTATCTGTGAGTTAGGTTAGGTTATGAAAGAGCGACTGACCCAAAGTCACCCAGCAAGCATCCATGGCAGAGTGGGGATTCAAACCCAGGTTTCCCAGATCTTACTCCAACACTCTATGTACTATGCCACACTGTGTGTAAAATAAGCACCTACACCTTTATCATCATCGACTGCTGCTCCCCACTACCAAAAACCAATCTCACACTTACTACGCTATGTATCTGAAGGAGTGTGCATGCATACAAAAGCTCATACCCAGAATTAAACTTCATTGGCCTTAAAAGTGCTACTGGACTCAAACTCAATCAATCAATCTAATTTATTACAGCAAGAGCCAGTAAAACAGTACAATTCTGATATAAGAGAGATTAAAACAGTAATAATATAGCAATAGTATAAAAACATTAACAGAATAAAATTAATGAAATTAGTAAAATAAAATAAGAATAAGAGAATCATACATTTTTTTCAGCTAAAATAAGTTTACATTTCCTATTAGCTAAGAAACAAATTTTTGCCACAGCATAAGTCACTGACCTCTGAACATCTTCTAGAACTTTCAATACTTGGGCATTACCTTTTCTTATCATTCCAAATTCTCAACAGTTCTGGTCGCCACACCCCAAAAAAAATATTATAGCATTGGAAAAAGTGCAGAAAAGGGCAACTAAAATGATAAAAGGGTTGGAACACTTTCCCTGTGAAGAAAGGTTGAAGCGCTTGGGGCTCTTTAGCTTGGAGAAATGACAGCTGAGGGGTGACGTGATCGAGGTTTATAAGATTATGCATGGGATAGAGCAGGTAGAGAAAGAAGTCCTTTTCTCCCTTTCTCACAATACAAGAACTTGTGGGCACTCCATGAAATTGCTGAGCAGTCAGGTTAGAACAGATAAAAGGAAGTACTTCTTCACCCAAAGAGTGATTAACTCGTGGAATTCACTGCCACAGGAGGTGGTGGCGGCTACAAGCATGGACAGCTTCAAGAGGGAATTAGATAAACATATGGAGCAGAAGTCCATCAGTGGCTATTAGCCACAAAGTATAGATAGGAACTCTCGGTCTGGGGCAAGTGATGCTCTGTCTTCTTGGTGTTTGGAGGGGGGCAACAGTGGGAGGGCTTCCTGCCCCCACTGCTGGACCTTCTGAGGGCATCTGGTATTTTTGGCCAGTGTGTGACAGAGTGTTGGACTGGATGGGCCACTGGCCTGATCCAACATTGGCTTCTCTTATGTTCTTATGTAACACAACTAACTTGACAGAGAGAAGTGCAAATGCCATTCTTAGATTATTTAGAAGGAAAGGCGCAGGTTTTCTTCCCATGGCCTTAAAACCTTCCAGGCAAAATCATTGACTCAATTTCTGTGTGGTTCACAAATCTGACTTTCTGCCAATCTAAAGACCCTTGAAAGGGTTCAGTCTAAATTCCTTAGATCTCTATTTGACATTCTTAGAAGCATTTCTTATGCAACACTCAGGCAAGAGACTGGGCAACTCAAGAGTTGAAACGAAGGTCTGGGAGCAGGCTATAATATTCTGGCTAAAAATTCATTACAACCTGAAGGGTTTAATACCTTACTTTTTAGCCTCGAACCCTTACCCTGCCTGGTCCACTCAAATTCTTAATAAATTAAATCAGATTGGCTATTTCGGAAGATCTCTTCTATGGAAGCCTACACAAGGCAAGAACTGGACTCAAACTTTGTTCAATTGTTGGCCAGCAAGGCACTGTTAGTGCTCTTATGGATTTTAATATTCATAAGTTTGAACTCGGGTTGCTATGCTGTAAGGACTATAAGCATTCTCCATTGCTGGGAGAAGCTCCAGTCCACGCCAGGAGGCTGGCAACCTCTATAGTTCACCAAGACAGAAACGAAGACTTTTTTTGCAATAAGGTTTCTTTCTGTCACACTGTGCTGGTCAACCCCTGCCCCCTCCAACATACCTGCAAGGATTATACTAAACAAGGTTACCTGGCAACTAATGGTCAGGCCATCAGACAATAGCGTGGCCCCAGTGAGTCATTGGACTGTGCCCAGGTGTCAGTTCCTGTTTAAGTCATAGTTTTGCAATATTGGTCACCCCTCTGCATCCCCTCCTCTTTTTACCTTGACCAATGATAGGGTTGAAGGGACGGACTACCTGAGAGGTGTGTCAAGGGGATGTGGTTTGCGCAGCCCCAAAGACCACCTAATAAAAGACCTTGCACAGCATGCAATCGATCTCTTGAGCATCCCATTGACCCCTGTCTGCTTCCATATCCTCTCTAGTCCAGCTTTCTATCCCAGTACCCTCCCTCCATCTTTGATCTCTGTGCCTGATCAGCTATAGAGAGAAAAGTGTGTTTCTGCCGGTTCAGAACACGCTCCCCATTTTTCTTCCTTTCTAACCCCTCCATTTTGGAACCAGGATCCATCTCCAGGACAGGTAACGTATTACCCCTCATTGAAAACCATGCTAATGCAACAGTGCTATTTTCTATCTTTATTTCCTTAGGCCTGTGTGTTTGTGTGTGAGATTCCGTTTTTGTATGCTTGAAAAACATATTTTCAGTAAATACCATTTAAACTGAACAGCAGCCTCACTGCCTATTTACTGGGAACTCCCGGAAGGGGTGAGACCTTGGTATAGCTGGCAAGAACCCGGTATTTTGCCAATTGCTAAGCTTAAATTAAAGCAATTCAGCTAACACTATTGCTTCAGACTAACATAGCTACCCACCTGAATCTACCCTCTGGTGACTGCCCAAGTGTGGCTAAGGAATAGCCAGCCATCACTCTCAAGGACTGGGAAGTAGCAGCTTGTTGGGTCTTGGCAGTGGGGCCCCTCTCAGGCCACTGAGACCTCAGCGTCTGCCTGAGTGTACCAACCCCTGAAAACAGCCTTGTTCCATTGTCAGACAAAGCTGGGACTGAGTATTTTGATGTAGTTCAATTCAAGCGCTGTAGTTTGCTTTCAATTTAAGCACTGAAGTTTGTTACAATATCCAGCATAGGGTTGCCAGCCTCCAGGTGGGGCCTGAGGATCTCCTGCTTTTACAACTGATCTCCAGTGAACAGAGATCAGTTCACCTGGAGAAAGTGGCTGCTTGGAAGGTGGACCCTATGGCCTTGGACTATGCTGAGGCCCCTCCCCTCCCCAAACCCCACCTTCTCCCGGATCCACCCCCAAAGTCTCCAGGTATTTTCCAACCCAGACCTGGCAACCCTAATCCAGCACAATGGCAATTGTAAGAGTAATAACGTAGTCTAGCAAAGGCCTTAAATAATGAGTTGTGAATTGATCTTCTGGGACCATGTCATTTTTGAAGGGGCTTGCTAATCATATACGCTGGGATATTTTATTCAGTTTGCATTAAGCCATTTTGAGATGCCATACTAAATTTACACTGACAGTAGGAAGGGGGGAAATGCTGGTTTAATAATAGCATAGATAAAACAGATAAATGGGCCATGATGTTGAATGAGAGCAGTGTAATCCAGCATGACTGAAGTATTCTGCCTGGAAAGCAGTAGAGGCTTGGCTCGACCAGGAACTCCTCATGAGAGAGTCGCAGAGGATAGTTCCAAAGAGTTGAGAGTTGCTCTGTTGAGAACAGCAAAAGAAAGCACGTTCTGGAAGACCAGTTTATTTGTGCAACAGTTCTCCTTCCCCCTTCATCAGGCAAGCTGCATCTGAGAGTATCTGTCCTCCACAGTCTTCCAGTTTAGGCATTCTGTTATCTACTTTCCTCACTGGCAGCGTCCTTATTCCAGTGTAGCAACCAGTTCACCAGGTAGAAACTCTTCCTTTGAAAGGTAGCTTTGATTTGGACCTGTTGTCACCATTAGTTCACAGTCACAATGGCCTGGCCTTTTGGGCACAAGCAAGGTTGTCCTGATAGGATATGCAGGATTTTCTGCCATGTGAGTTCCTCTGATGGTCTGCAGGGACTGAGATTCTGCATAGTCCAGGAACAGGGTTTATGATACAAGTTTTGAAACCGCAACCAGGGAACATCACATCACAGACCACAAATCTATTTCTAACTGGTCAATGCTAAAGTCAGAGCAACTTTAGTATAATGTAACTGATGTCCCAGCAGCAAAACTGAAAGGGGGGGGGGGGTATCACTTTCAACAGAGTCCACTGTCACCCAACCAATCCCATTGTGATTGCTGAAGGTAACAATTATCACTGAAGACACCTGTACATTAGCCAAGTGTAGACAGAACCAACCCACTCATGGTAATGCCAGTACACACCCCTGATATCACCATATCTTACCACATACCCAAAAGAAAACCTGAATAACACAGAGGAAGCACAGACTTATTGGTATGAATCACTGTTGTGCCACCTCCATAGCCCACTGTGTTACCACATATGCTTCCTTTCAAATGGATTCGCTAACGTGTTCAAGACACTCACACAGAACTGCAACCAATTCGGGGGAATTAAGCTTGTAAGGTTGCAGTCCTGTGAATGATAGCAGTTCACTTTCCAGGATTCAATCCTATCTGTCACTTTATGTGTAGTCCTTATTCTTGCCATTAAGTTAGACACTTAACAGACTTGTTGTTTTTAGCTAAACTACATTTACAGAACTACTTAAAATCCTATTGAAGCTGATGTGATTTAAGAAAAGAAGAAGTAACTCCATGCCAGCATGTGGTTCATGAAGTCAGTGGAGTAACATTGATTTATACCAGCCAATGAGCTGGCAATGAGCCCAGAGTGTATATTCAGAATGGTTACAAAGCAATTGTTTTATCTTTGAGACTCGCTGTTTTTTAACTTAAAATGGACACTTTTATTTCCTGTCTCAAGAAGACTGGACCTAGGTCTTCCGAATGCTGTGCAGTTCTGGGGAAATTGCTTAGGTACTGTGCCTTTCTCTGTGAACTAAAATTAGGTATTGTATGTGTGTTTTCTGTGTATTTGACATTCTTCATATTGGGTGAGAATAATTAATTAGATTAATTGCATTTTCTTGCAGATGCATGAATTGTTTCAGGGAACAGTTTGCACATTTGTTTTGCCTTTGAAGCTAATATCATGACAGGTGGAGTCAAACTGTCTTTGGCAATTTTTTTGAAATGATTGTTCAAGAGGAAACTGTACAGCCTGAAGGAAGAAAAAAAATGAGAAAGAAAGGAAGACCTGCAGGCCACATGTCACTGTGACGTCACTGACTGGGCAAATCCATTTGTATACCAGGCTTGCCAGCCTTAGTTAATTCCCTTCGAGTCTGACCAAGAGTAAAATTGCTGGGTTTTTAACAAAAGAAATTAGCTGTTCAGTACAGCTAAAACCCATAAAAGGCAGTCCAAACTAGATTTGGAAGGATGGAAATTTTATTTTATATAAAAACCTTTGTATGGTACTCCAATTTTTGCTTAGTTAATAATCCTGTTACAACCCACAGCACACCTGTGAGCAAACATTGTGCCTCCCAAAAGGTTTATGAATATAGGATGCCATAAAACCCCTTTCAATGCATGCTTTACATAGCACGCAGCTTCCAACTGACTCCAGGCTTGAGCAAAGTAAAATGTTTAATCTGTGAACAACCTTGAATATAAAAACCACAATGATGTAGTAATAAATAGGCACAAAATAAGCCTGTTTTCATCCCTCTCACAGGAGGAAAAAGTGTTAGGGATAAAAAATGTTCACACTTAGCAGCATGCACTTCTTAAATCTGACTATTTTTGCATAGCAGCATATTCATTACTACTCCTTGACAGCGGGCAGTGTCCCTTCTAACCAGGTGAGGTCTGGAATTACAACTGCTCTCCAGACTACAGAGATCAGGTCCCCTGGAGAAAATGGCTACTTTGGAGGCTGGACTCTATGGCATTATACCCCACTGAAATCCCTCCCCTCCTCAACTCCCACCCTCCCCAGCCTCTGCCACCAAAATCTTAAAGAATTTTGAAGTCCTGAGTTGGCAACCTTTTTAACCTTTGTCTTTCACAGTATACATGAAAACAAATATGTACTCCTTGGAAATCACTGATGAGAATCTAGAAAAGAATTTATTCTATTGTCATACTGATTTTAAGCCATTGGTTATTTAAAACAAGGCCTAAAGATGCAATTATATTGGTCCAATGACTTCTAAAAATGAATAGCAAGCCTATATGAAGCAAGTTCCCCAGACCAGAAGTTCTGCTGTCCCTGCACTGTCCTGCCACAGATGTTGAAGCCAGAGTGGTGTTAGCCTGGGAAACGAGAGGCAAATATACCATGCCCAGTAACCCCAGCATAGAACCTCCATCCCTCATACTTAAGCAGGAAGCCCCACTGCTTCTCAGTCTCTTTATTCTGAATGGAAATCTGTATGGCATTTATATTGATTGCCAAAAGTGATGTCACTGCATTGCCAGTGATGTCACAACATCACCAGCAAAGGCTGCCACCATAAGACGAGTCTCTCACCAGTTGCCACCTTGGAAGGTAATTGAGCTAGTGCCCAGGGTCACCAGGAGCTGTGGGCACAAAGGATGGGAGAGCAGACCCTAGACGGGACTGGCAACCCCTTTGGACTGGCAACCCTACTTCATTAGCCACATTGATCAGCATCAGTTCACCCGTTGCTGTCTCCTACACCACCACCAAATCCAAAGGGCAAACTGATGCCCATCACTGGGACTACTGACTAGCTGAGCAGATCATGCAGTTCTGGCTTGCACCACTACAGGGTCCACTCAGCTTAGTTTGTTCCTGGACCATTTTAACTTTCCAGTTTGCCCTGATTTCAGACCCCCCCCCCCAAATAAAAGAACAAAAAAAGGTTAGCATATATATTTAGCATATATATATTTATTTAATAGACATGATTTATATTGTACCCAAGATACCTCCAAGCTGTCCCACTTCTACTCTGCATAATTAAAGGTGTGAGAATTATTTCTATTTTGAGCAACCCACCAGTTCCCTCAGTGCAACTGAATGGCCATAAGATAAATGTTCAACAGATGGTAAGGGCTACGATTTTTAAGATAATCATTGCAACATGTAAAATACAATGAAACATGCATAGGAGTGTATAGTAGCCCTAAGGATGTATAAATATACATAAATACATTTGGGTAATATGTTGCTATTTTATACACAGATATCTAAAGCATGGAATAACTTCAGGGGATTGCATGAAAACGAACAGTTACAGATGCATAGTCGACTGTGCCTGTATCTAAACTTGAGGGTCTCTTGCCATAATCATGAATATAGACTTTCATACCCTTCAACATTTTACAGATGAAAATAGTTGCATGATTATACCACAGAAATGCTCATTACCAAAAATCACTGCCTGAGTATGTGCTCATGTGTACGACCCCGCCTCCTCCATTTAACACATTGTTGAAGTCTCTTCACCAACTGGAGATATTCTCCATGTATTTAATCCTCAATGTGCTTCTCTTCACTGATTTCAAGCCAAGGGGGATTGGATTTAAGATGTAGCAAACAAAGTGCCCTACATTATATTTCTGCAGTTATCAGCAGTTGAGCTGCAACACATAAAATGTTGGGGTGTGCACTGCAGGGCACCTTAGTGTGCATGTAGTTACTTCAGTGTGTGCCAGAGAGAAAATGTATCCATGAGTGATTAACTTGTGGAGAGACTCCAGGGAGGGAGCTGAACCCTGAAGACCTTTAGCAACAGGTTAACAAGGCATCCAAAAAAATGCAAAAATTGGTAAGGACAATAGTAGACCAAGGACCAGGAAAACTAGGGACTGAGCCCTGACCTGGATAGCCCAGGCAAGCCTGATCTCATCAGATCTTGGAAGCTAAGCAGGGCCATCCTTGGCAAGTATTTGGATGGGAGACCTCCAAAGAATACCAACGTCAGGAGGTAGAGGCAGGCTATTAAGCCACTTCTCTGGACATCTTCCATGCCCCAGTAGGAGTTTCCAGAGGTCACCATGACTCCCAGGCTACATGAGTCCCATAGCTACCTTGGGGCCCCGCCTCCTAAATTTACTGCCATGCCCCATAAAATTCTCTTTTAGAAAACTTTTTAAAAAGTAGTTATTTGTGCCAATTCAGTTGTGCCACACCATGCTCCACTCTGCCTCCAGCCGGCCGGTCCTGTGCAACCTTCTCCAGTTGGCTATAATGTTCTTGCACCTTCTGACTCGTTGTACCCTACCCAGGCCCCAGACATAGCCGCCCCCAGCATGCCCACCACCACCAGTTTCATGGATGCTGGATCCTCCTACCCAGCTCTCCCCTCATACCAGCTGCCCAAGTTTCCTGCAGGTGGCCATGCAAGCAGGTCTTGCTCCCACAGCGTAACGTTCTTGTGCCTTCTGACTCACTGCACCCCGCCCAGGCCCCAGGCTGCCCGTGATTAGCTGAACAATCGCCTTCTCCTGCTGCTGGTCATGACACCCTGTGACCTTGCCAGCTCTGCCATCCTTGTTCCCATGTCGGTGTGACTGAACTGCTCCCTTGGCTTGGTGGTGGCAGGCAGCGGCTGATCCTGACCTGGAGAATGGTAGGCTGCACCTCTTTTCACAGACTGCGGGGGGGGGGGGGGGGGTTACAATTCACATTAAAGCACAATTCATGTTTGAAGAGCTGCTGCAAGTAATGCAAGTATATTTTATTTATTTTTTATTGTGGGGGACTGCCCCTCAAGAAAAAAATGTGTCCCACAAGCCAAAAAAATCTTGGCTACGGGCCTGCTTCCAGGCATGGGGGCACACGCACACACACACACACACAAATACAGAAAAGAAAAAGTAGGGACTGGCACTGCACTCCTAAAGTGAGTTGTACCTTTCTAAATCCATTGGGTTGAGAAGACTATAACTCTGCTTAGGACTGCACTGTGAACCTGGTAAATAGGAGCTACTGGAGCGGGTGTGCTCTTCATACAGAAAGGATTGCTGTATGTTTCAAATTAAAAATAATCCTTTTCAGTGTGGAGCAAACAGATTGAAGTTGATTTTCGATTAGTGGAATGGGGTGTTTGATTAAGGAGACAAGTTTGGACTCATGCTTCAGTCATGAATTCTGTTCAGTCAGGACATCACTGCCAGGTTCCCTTGGAACAATTTGCTTTTCATATTCTCACATCTTTCATTGTTTGTCACATGCCAGGTGTCGTGGCCTTTGCACTCTCAAAGCTGTAAGAAGTTCTTGACTATTTCTGCCTGCTCCCCACTCCAACATAACAAAGGATTTTCTCTCTGCTTCCTTTTGCTGCTGGCAAATTTTAATAGCGATTTGTACAACTGTCTGCACAGTCTTTCTTCCCTAAATAATATTTCCCAGTGTGCTCTCTCTCAGGACAGCAAAATTAACTTCAAAAAAATGACATCCAAAATTATGGGAGGAGGAGGTGGAGGGGAAAACCAGATGCATATAGCAAAAAAAAGGAGGAACATAAGGTATATCGAGAATGATAATACTACTACTTAGTATTTATATAGTACTCTGTAAAGCACTCAAAGCACTGCAAATTCATGATTGCATTCATCATTATAATAGCCCCATAAAATAAGCCAGCATTCTTATCTCCTTTATTGACGATGGGAGCTCAGATGCAGAGAGAATGGCTTGCCTAAGGACACCCCACAGGATCGTGGCTGGAATGATATTTGAAGAACCAGAGAATGTTTGTCTTGCAGCTCATTTTCTTAATGACTTCATTTTCCTAGTTCTACAGGAAGAGCTGGGGGAAAAAATGTGGTTTGGTTCAGACATAATGGAAAACTATGGTTTTATTTCAACTATGGCTGCTTTGTAAGACACGGCTTACAGTGCGGATCCTGATTTAAAGCCTGATGCACATTGACAAATGCTGATTATATCACTTTGCTCTTGCCTCCCCTTCAGAGACCCGGCTGGTATCCCAGCCCTTGTGGTGGGAAAATTGTTCTTGTTACAAGATAACAAGCCAGGATTAAGCTAACATGTTCATGTTCATGTGAGGGCAATCCTGAACATGTCTATTCAAAGCTATTCAATGGGGATTGATCTCAAAAAGTGTTCTTAAAATTGCATTGAAATGCAAAATCATAGTTAAGGCTTACTGTGGTTGATAAACCTACTTCAGACCATAGAGCTGGATCCAACCAGCTTTTCCGGAAAGAGAGGGACTTTTGACCACCAATGAAGGTTATAAAGAGGATCATAGGATCCTGTGCAAAAGTCATGTGTGATGGGTGCTGTAGTATGAAGGCAAATTGAACAAAACTGAATGAAAAAGCTGGCTGGAGCCAAACCATTGTTTCAGATCGTGGTTTGGAGTACTCTAACAAACATAATTAGTGCTGGAATCAATGCTCCCTCTAAGCTGTGGCATCCTGTGAGCAAAAATTCTACTTTGTGAGCTACTGGCCTTAAAGTTGTGAGTGAGCAATTTGGCTACTGTATCAGTTAGGTTGTTCCAGAGCCACCCTTCCTGAGCTAAAACAAAAATGTGTGAGCCGGAGGCTAAAAAACTGTGAGTTAGCTCACACTAACTCAGATTAGAGGGAACACTGGCTGGAATGTCTCCTGTTCAGATGATCATGGTAACCATAATAATTTTAATTAAAAATGATTGTGTGTGAAGTCAGAACTGAGTCACTCTTCAGCCTGAGTCAGCTTCCCTCTTGAGTTGTTTTTATGCACATAGACCTATTTCTGTTGCTGCAGACTTTGTTGGTAGCATAAAATGAAGACTAAAATTTAAAAGTGTGGGTTTTGACTTTTTTGAAAAAATGCCCATAGTGATAAATTGGCCTTAATGTTTAGTTCATTGCAACATGTTGAATGATGTGGAGAAAATTCAAGATGACCATTTTTTTTCTCCATCTGTAGTAGCCTTTGGCTTCAGATGCTGCTGGTTTTGTTTTGTTTTAGGATAATGATGATAGTATATTTCATCATTTTCATTTCACAGATTTCTAAGAATGTACATATTCCACAGTTAAATTGAATATATTGGTTAAAAATCTCCATCAGATTAATAGATGGAATGTCATCCTCACAGGCAGGCACAAGGGTGAATTAAATCAAATGATACACAAGGAGACTTCCCTGCCTACTCTCACCAGCACCCAAGTCACTAGGATGAAGGGGGCAGTGCATGGCGGAAAAAACAAGAGCTGTGGCTTATTTACCTACTGGCCTGACATACCTGCCCCTCCTCAAATGAAACTGGCCAGCCATATGATCATATAATATTTGACAGGGCCAGAACCAACAGTGTGCCATCTCAGTTCGTATTGTCAATTTCCCAAGTACAGACGGGGAAATGTCTGTGAGATCTGAGCCTGTGTGCACTGGATTCAGCCCCATATGAGCATTATACCCACTGTGTGGACTGCTGATTACATTGGAAGCCCGGCAGGTGCACTTTTGCCTCTGCTCTCTGTCATGTGTAAGGTAATCTAGCCCATGGTGTCAGTTTTGGCCTGTCTGTAGAGGGATTCTATACACTTCATGCAGATCCACTGACATGGCAAATAATGAATATATGTGGACCATTCCTAGATGAAAGTAGGCATCCTCTTCTATATGGATTTTCACAGTAATGTAGAAATACACTTACCGTATTTATGTTAACATGTTATAGGACCCAACATTTTGGTTTTCTTTTCCTCTTCTGTTAAATGTTGTTCAATAGTATCTCTCTAGCTTTAAAGACTCCCCCCCCCCCAAAAAAAACCCCAACATATTCTTACTTTAACAATGATAGTAAAAGAGGCAGTAGACATCCACAAACAATTAAATCTTACGTAGATTTTTCTGTTTAAGGACAATGGCATTTGACAGTCTGAAATAACAGCCCCTATTAAAAAAAACTTGCTAATACCAAAAGGTGGAAAATAATTTCTGACCTTACAATTTGCCCAGCCTAGCTCTTTTAAAAATAAATGCAAATGACAAGTCAAGGTGATCTGTAAAGATATATGTTAGCAGTCATTTTCACAGTCCCTGCCTGGTACAATAAACCCTGAGTAATGAAACTATTTCCAGTTATTTTAAAATGTATCAATCTTTGTAATTTCTAGAGCAAGACCTTTATATAATTGTCAGTTATTTTACTGTGATGAAATAATTTCTGAAAGAAGTCATGAAAGGACACGTAGCTGGTGCTATGAATTGCTCATGATTTGATTTTGGAATTTCTTAAAATGTTAAAATAATTCTAGTTTCTTGATAAAATCAACATGAAGAAAGTCTTTTTTTAAAAAAATGAGCAATTTTTCCTACTTGCCGTCTCAAATTAAAATCAAATGTATTAATCTGGAAAAAGCAATTCAAGCAGGCCATTGATGTGGACAAGTTTTGCTGTGCTCAGTCCATCCTTAATAAGGATGTCTGATTTAGATGGGCCTCTCGAACTCCATCCATGGCCACACCTACTATACACACACTGCAAAGTATTACTACAGTGGGACTAGGGCCAAAATGGATATCTTTTATGCCATTAAAATGAAAGAAGATTATACTAGATGAAGATGATTCAGGCAATCTCTTCCCGAAGAAAAAACACCCTACATCAAAACCATTCTTGCCTCTGCTTATCTAATCTCTTTCTCTTTGAAAATGTCCAGTTCCACAACATCCCTAGACAACTTGTTCCATTGCCAAACTTTTATTACAGTTGTAAATAAGTGCTGGGTGTTGATCCTAAATTGATGCTACCATAAATTAGTCTCATTTACCAGAATCTAGTGATTTCTTATTTGAGTGACAGCTCTGGTATTCGTGTGGAGATCATGCCCTGGCAAACACTGCCCTATTCCTGTCAAGTGAAACAGCAGGTAATGATTATCCTTTTCTTTATATGTAAGGATCTGCTGTCCCCAAGAAGATTAATGGGAAGGCAGCATCCATACACCCATGCAAAATATGGACTCTGGGATATGGTACTATTTTCAGCCTTTCTAATGCTGGAATGCTGCAAAACAAGTCACTCCATTATCTCTCTTATTTTCTAATGAGACATGCTCACTTTGTTTAATTCAGTGGTTCTTCAGTTGTGCATTGGGATCCAAAAGTGTTCACTCTTACAAGTCAGTCACAAGGCCAGGACAGAGAAGGAAGAACAAGGTTAAACTGAGAGAGGAGGTTCTAAGAAGCTTGATGGCAAATTTGTCTTTGCCTCTGAACAATATATGAAATGGACATGAAATACAGCATGTTGCTCCATCATGCTATATCATCAGTATATATAATTCTCAACATGGGGAGATCTGTAGATACTGAAATCCAGGGACTGAAGCCATGAGCATATTTTCTACAAACCTGAAAAAGTCCCAGGTTTGTGGGAAAATCTGAAATGTTTTTTAAAAAGCATTGGGGGATTAAATCCTCCAAAATAATAAAAGCAGCACCTGTAGCTTTACAAAACAAATGTCCTCTCCGTGGCCATTGCTAGGCAACCACAACCATATTACCAGTCTTCAAGCCTTGTTTCTATTAGTAAAAGACAGTGGGAGGGGAGGGCCTTTTCCCAGGCTGTTTTGGCTTTTGAGGGAGGACTCACTGGGGCCAGGCAGGGCACCAACCACCACACAACTTAATACCAAGCAACTTGCATGACTCACCCACAGCTGGTTTTCTTGTTACTGTTCAACAGCAGCCATCACATGAAAGCCAGTGTGGTATAGCAGTTAGAGTTTCAGACTAGGATCTGGGAGACCTAGGTTCAAATCATCACTCTGCCATGGACACTCACTGGGTGACCTTGGTCATGTCACACATTCTCAGCCTAAACTACTTTGTGGAGAAGATACTGTTTTAAGCTGCTTTGGGGATAAAGGTAGGGTATAAATGAAACAAATAAATAACAAATATAGCCAAGATAAGGAGCAGATATAGGTAAAGCTATTTTTACCACAGAGTTTCTGGCAATTCCTAGATCTACCCTTTGTCACTTCCAGGTAGATCTAGGAATTGCCAGAAACTCTATAGTAAGAACTCCCTATAAGTAGATGAGGTTTTCTTTTTCTTTTTAATTTTTCTCCAAGAATCCTGCATTTTCACAGCCCCTCTCTACATACAGTATAGATCAGTGGAGCTAGGAGCAGATATGGTGGATTTCTCTATAAACCTGAAGGAATTTTCAGATTTGCAGAAAAATCTGAAATGAGAAAAAACCTGGTATTAAAACAACCCAAAATAATAGAAACACCAGTCGTTTTATGAAAAGAATGTCCACTGGGCTCTCAGTGGGCATTTTTGAGGTTGCCATAGGCAACCACAACATCTCCAAGTCTTCTAAGCCTTGATTACTATAAAATAAAGCCTTGGGGTGCCTTGAGGCCAAAACAACACAGGAAAAGGTACATCTCCCTCCCCTATAATTTCCCATGATAGAGGAGGACTTGCAGGAGACAGGCCCAGCAGTGACTATTGCATAGGGTTGCCAGGTCTGGGTTGGGAAATACCTGGAGACTTTGGGGGTGGATCTGGGAGAGGTACAGTGCCATAGAGTGCCTCCGTATGGTACAGTGCCATAGAGTGCCTCCGTATGGTACAGTGCCATAGAGTCCGCCCTTCAAAGCATCCATTTTCTCCAGGGGAGCTGATCTCGGTCGGCTGGGGATCAGTTGTAAAAGCGGGGGGTCTCCAGGCCCCACCTGCTGGTTGGCAACCCTACCATTGCAGAATCACTACTAGCATTGCTAACCTGCAGGTGGGGCCTTGAGATCTCTAGGAATTACAGCCGATCTCCTGACTACACAGATCAGTTCCCTTGAAGAAATTGGTTGCTTTGGAGGGTGGACTCTCTGGCATTATACCCTGCTGAGGTTCCTTTCCTCCCCAGACACTGCCCTCCCCAACCCCCAACCTCAAGGAACTTCCCAACCTAGAGTTGGCAACCCTACTCACTATCCATGTGACTGGGCTCAGTCTGATGGCTAGGGCAACTGGTGAGAGACGTACCAGAGAGGTCCTTGCCCATTATGTAATGACATTGCTAGCTACATACTGACATCATTCCCCATGTGATTAGAAGTGATGTCAGTGCATTGCTGAGAATGGTCCAGCATTCCACAAAGACTCTGTGGTTTTACCATAAGATTTTTTGTGGAATGCTAACCCAGAAGTAACATGGGCATGCCAGGGTGCCACAAGGATGTCACGCCTCCCCCGTCCCAATCCTCTTGCCAATGCCTAAAGCACTGGCAGGCATCAAAGGTAATACCAGGAGGCCTCCCACTATGTCAAGATGCCTGGTAAACTTACTACTGGTTGCCATTGGACAACTGGGGTAGGTTTTTCCTGGGGAGACTCTGCTTGGGGGAAGGAAAGCTGAACACAGTGGGTAGATAAAGGTATGTTGGCTGGTGAGTAGGAAGTAGAGATGAAAGCAGGAAAAGAGGAGAGGCTATGGGGGCTGCTAGAGAAGGAAAAGAGGAAATAGTGAGGGAGAGAATACAGGGAAAAATAAGAAGGCCTCCACAAGTCCTTGCAGGTTCCCTACTTGTATTTATTATTAATACTAAAGATGAAAAATACATCATAAGCTTGTTCAGCATTAACCAGTGTGAAATGTCCACCTTTTATGTTAAGGAGGGAGAAAGTAGTACGGCATTATTTTGCAAGCAGGCCCTAAATCTGGCACACTGATCAGATGAAGCATCATCATGCTGGTATATAACATTATTGCTGTTTTTAATTCTTAATTGGATTATTCTGATGGTTCAGATAAAATATTTTAGTACCACTTCTGCCTTCTTTGTTTCCTGTGCAAAGCCATATCTCTGGGTTCTGGGCACTTGCCTATTACTGCCAAGCCTCACAGATTAACTCCTTGTACAACTCTCTTCTTTTTTCTACCTTTCACTGATCCCTCTCCAACCCACAGTGATAACATCCTAAGAAAGCATGGGATATGCAAAGGCTGGTGTGTGTCTTGGACTGATGCCCTAGGAAATACCCACACCTGTTTGAAGATTTGGTCAGCCTTTCCTAAGTTGGTGTATATTAGAGATAACTGTATTTCATTTTATGACAGTTAGTCATCACAGTAGCTTTTAACGTGTGTCAACAAGCTGTGATGTAACTTCTCAAAATTAATACTCCCTCACCTTCCATGACAGGTTTTATGTGTTAATATATTACTTTTGTGTTTCCAGAAATGATTCAGCACTGTTTGCTGACATTTTCATGTCAGATATTTAGTGCATGATAACATTAGAACATTAGAACTGTTTTCATTTTATAAATCTACTAGGAATAAAGCCCATTGTGGAAATAAATACAATGGGCTCTAGAAGGAGGCTCTGGGTGGGAGCTGTGGCCTTGGGCACTCAGCATCAATTTGCTGTGGTGGCCTCAGCAGGGTATAATGACACAGAGCCCACCATTTTCTCCAGGGGAACTGATCTCTGCCATTTGGAGAGCAGTTATAATTCTTAGTCATCTCCAGTGCTCATCTGGAGGTTGGCAACAATGGTTTCCCAGGAGGAAACAGCTGTTTTGAAGGGTGGAGTCTACTGTTATCTGCCCCTCTGACTTCATCTTTTCACCCACCCCCCTCATCTTCAGCCTCTGCTTAGGAAAAGTACAGCCTTTCTCCACAGTGGAGACCCAGGCAGGAGGGAAGTGGCCTCAGCAGGGTATAATGACACAGAGTCCACCCTGAAAAGCAGCCATTTTTCCTAGGGGAGCTGATTTCTGTCATCTGGAGAGCAATTTTAATTCTGAGTGATCTCCAGCCCTCACCTGGAGACTGGCAGCAATGTTTTCCCAGGAGGAAAAGTACAGTCTTTCTCTGCAGTGGAGACCAAAGCATCATTCTCCTCTCCCCCTTTTAATCTGCACAACAACCCTGTGTGGTAGGTTAGGCTGAAAGTCTGTGATTGGTCTGAAATCACCCACTCAACTTCCACAGCCAGAACCTGGATCTGGCAGACCTTGCTCAGAAGTGCTAACTGCTACGCCTAGGATAGCCAACCTCCAGGTGGAGCCTGAAGATCACTGGGTATCACAACTGAACTCCAGACAACAGATCTCTCTCTCCCTCTGGAGAATATAACTGCTTTGGAGGGTGAACTCTATGGTATTCTATTCAGCTGAGGCCTCTCCCCTCCCCAAACTCTGGCTTCCGTAGACTCCGCCACAAAATATCCAGGAATTTTCCAACCTGGAGCTGGCAACCCTAGTCAGAATTGACCCCAATGAGTTCCCCACAAAGGCCTAGAAAGGGCCTCCTGTCTTTGTCTTTTTACTGAGAGAACCAAGCTTGGTTGCCTAGCAACAGCCACTGAAGGAAAAGTTAGTCCCACACAAGCCAAACAGGAGAAATGTCTTTGTCAGGAGAGACAGCTGTTTTGGCAGCTTATTCTGTCAGGGAAGAGTGTCCAGGAGGGCAGTGGGTGGGGGAGAGGAGCAGACCCAGCCCCCAGCCAATGGCACACGAGTACTCTTGAGTGGCAGTTCATGGGCCAATGACTGATGGAGTGCCCAGCACAAACAATGGGAGAGCTGGAGAGTGCCAATACTTAGGGCAATTATATGTATAGCATATAGCTTTATCCTGGGATAAAGTGTGCGCACTAATCCTTTTCTATTAAATATGTTTTCCCAATTCTTATATCTTCATATCTCATATTATTGTTCTAATAGTCTCTTCTTCCCTACATCAAGTACATTTTTTTGCTGTTCTCCTCACAGAAAATTCAGTAGAAAATGTCTAGGTCTATTAAAAGACTAGAGAGATTAAAGAGGGGGGGAAAGTATTTGCATCTCTCAGGTCTGTTCTTTGTCCCAGGGATTACCTTTAGTTGTAAGCAAGACTATATACATGGGTCTGCAAGGGTGCTAACAAGATTGTTCCCAGAGATGCTTCATATCCCACCTTTCCTCAGTTCTGTCATATAGCATCACCTAGGCCTTGGGCCTGCTACTTTCTTCGCAGGTGTTAGGAATAACCTAGAGTGTTGCTTGCCATAACTGAATGATTCGCATGTCCCACTAGCGACAAGGGAATAACACCAACTTGCAAGCATTTATCACTCACTGTTTGATTATCTCTGGTGTTATATCATTGGTGGTGTTAACACCTGTAACTACAGAATAGTTATTATATTGCAAATGCCAGTCAGAAAAAAAAGCACCTTGTCTGCTATTAACTTGCCACTGTTGCTGTTTAGAGATGCAAAGCTCAAATCTAGTGCTACATTTCCACAAAATATATCTTTGAGACAAAAGGAAAGGATTTATGGTCAGTCTCTGTAGTGTGAGTGTTGACGTATGATGAGCTCATTTCATTCCTCTGGGGAGATTCTGTCTATATTTTGCCTCTGCTTCAGGCAGTCTCCATAGCAACCTGTTTGCTCCCATGGAGGGGGAAAAATTGATTTTGGCTTGTTTGTTTTTAAGTGAGCCTTATATTCTCAAAATATTGCTCCTTCTTTTTTGTAGCTGGAGATAAACTGTTGGCTTCTCTTTTCCTTAACACTCTTCTTTGAACTTCCCACTTTTGTCATTGTTAGTACAGATTATCCTCAAGTCTTACAATGTTCAATAAAAATTTAACATCATTTCTCTTGGTGATGGAAAGGGTCATTTATTCAGGTCTTTTGTCCATTCAACTGGCAGATCTCCTGATCTGTGGGAAAGTGCTGGGGTGCAAAAAACTGCAGGGGTGACCCCATGTGCTCTGAAGAAGAGACAGAGAGGACTGCCTTCTATAAGGTGCTTAGGAAAAGGAAGGAAACATCAAGCCAGAACCAGTGGCAAAACCCAGAGCAGGATGTTTGTCTGGGAGGAACAAGGCGGCACAGCAGAGCGGAAAGGCTGGTTTGCCCCTGTAATTGGTGGGCAGAAGGCAGAGCTCTAGATGGCTCCCATGAGGTAGGCCAGGAGTAGAAAGATAAAACCCTGAGGGTTGGGGAGCCATGGTAGAGAGTCCAATACAGCAGATGGCCCCATACTGTACAAAAAAAATCTATATAAGGACATAACAGAGGCCAACTAGATCCAGTGATGCAGTTTGGGGACTAGGTGTGTGGTGCATACGCATGTTCTCTTCTCCCTCCCCCATTTCAGTTTAAGTCCAGTTGGGGAGCCAACTTGCCTATGGGGCCAGCTCTAGGGGCCTGCGCCTTGCTGATCTTGCACTGTTTGCCCAGTAACACCCTCCAGGCAATTTGCTCTGCGACCCTCTCTTCATGGGAGCAGCTAATCCTTGGGACAGACAAAATAACACATATTCACACAATACAAATAAATGCTGTTCGACAATAGCATTTTTGTTCACTGTATGATCCTCGTTTAGAAGCATCGTACAGAAAGAAACCATTTTAGCCACTTTGCTCTGCAATTCCAGGAGTAAGAACATAAGAGAAGCCAATGTTGGATCAGGCCAATGGCCCATCCAGTCCAGGTCCCATCCTCATGGAATTGCCAAAATTGCTTGATCATGGTCATCCTTCTTGTACTGCATAAATCTACCTTTTAAAAAAGTCTGTAAACTAAAGCATAAAGTCTTTCTTTAAAGCCTTATTAAATGCAGCTCAATCAATGACACCTCAGCATTTTTCTTCTTTATATTAATTTATTATTGTTACAGAATCAAAGCACTTTGGTAATCGTTTAAGGCAGATCCAGCATCTGCTTCATCTGGAGGTAATGAAGCTTTCAGTTTCTATGCCAGCTATTCAAGTCCAACATCTGATGTATAAAAAAGTTTTTGCAGATGGGCTATCACACAACCTGTACTTTTCCTGTGCTGAGTGGTCTCTTTTTTCATTTCCAATTTGTGTCCTCTAAGATCTTTGACTAGGAGGAAGATTTTTGGTGAAGGAGATGAATGTTGTCTGCAGATTCTTTCCCAGTGATGATAACTGTCCAAATTTCTGCTGGTATGCACATTATTTGACAAATGGCACAGAAACCTGTATTACATAACAGTGAGTTACACTGTTGTGTTTTTGATGGCAGATTACAGAATAAAAATTGGGGGGGGTCAAGTTTCAGAGAGACAACCGACATCTCTTAGTCAAAGACTTTGAGAAGATTGCTGTTTTGTTTCTGAAGCTAGGCAAGCTACTGTCATTTTTAGGTTAGATACTAGACCATGAGCCAGTGAGGAATGCTTTTAAAATATACTTGATATGAGGGTACAGAACATGAGGTAAGGGCCTGGAAATGGTTTCCAGATGTAGCTTGTAATAATATGTTTGAAAATAACTGCAGGTGCCCTTTAAAAGAAAGAGTGCACAGCAGAATATTCAAAGCATTGATGCAACACAGGGAACCTCTGACTTCTGCACCTAACTGAACAGTAGAAATGATGTTTTGATAAATAACAGAGAATGTATATAATTTTAAGCTTGGTCTGCTTGTAGGAGTTATTTCTGGTCAAGTAAAAATAATGGAATATTCATCTGTGGTGAATGGGCTTCAGTTAGAAAGGAAGGAAGGTGATCTAGTGATGTGCTTGCACATATGACCAAAATAATGCATGACTGTAATACAGTCAATTTAATGTGGTCTGCAATTGCTTAAGATTGAAAAGGGCATTTGGCCCAATCTAGCAGTCTAGCATTGCTGGGGGGGGGGGGGGATTCAACAACCTCAGATATGCAGATGATACCACTCTAATGGCAGAAAGTGAAGAGGACCTAAACAGCCTCTTGCTGAGGGTGAAAGAGGAGAGCGCAAAAGTTGGCTTGAAACTCGACATCAAAAAGACTAAGATCATGGCATCCGGCCCCATTACTCCTTGGCAAATAGAAGGGGAAGTCATGGAAGCAGTGACAGACTTCACGTTCCTGAGATCCAAGATCACTGCAGACAGTGACTGCAGCCATGAAATTAAAAGACGCCTGCTCCTTGGGAGGAAAGCGATGGCAAACCTAGACAGCATAATAAAAAGTAGAGACATCACCCTGCCAACAAAAGTCCATATGGTCAAAGCGATGGTATTCCAAGTAGTAATATATGGCTGCGAGAGTTGGACCATAAGGAAGGCCAAATGCCAAAGAATAGATGCTTTCAAATTATGGTGCTGGAGAAGACTCTTGAGAGTCCCTTGGACTGCAAGGAGATCAAATCAGCCAACCCTAAAAGAAATCAAGCCTGACTGTTCCCTGGAAGGCCAGATACTGAAGCTTAAGCTCAAATACTTTTATGAGAAGGAAGCACTCACTGGAAAAGACCCTGATGCTGGGAAAGACTGAAGGTAAAAGAAGAAGGGGACGGCAAAGGATGAGATGGTTAGACAGTGTTATTGATGCAATGAAGTTGAGCACACTCCAGAGGATGGCAGGTCCTGGTGTGATGTGGTCCATGGGGTTGCGAAGAGTCAGACTTGAATGTGCGACTGAACAACAACAAAAGCAGCTTGCTGTGGTCACAGACAGAACTCTGACTTGCATGTGAAGCACCTTCTGTGATCAAGGGCTTCCCCCTTCATTTCCACAGAAGAAGCACCTGGGTTCTTTTTCCTGGGTGGATGGGCTCTTTTAAAGCCATTTTCCCCCATGTGTCACAAATCCACCTTCAAGCCCAGAAAGAAAAGTGAACATCAACACATTCTCAGTCACAGGCATAAAGAGCACCACTGTCCTATGTGGCTTTTGTTCCAAAGTAACTTTGTTGCTGAAGGAACTGCATTTATAATGGGACGCACTGAGCTGTCTGATCAAAATGTTTGCATGATGGTAAATGAGCTTGTTTTTTAGTTAAATTATTTGTTGGCAATCTTTCTGAAAACTCATTGCCTAATAATTTGGCATGTAAATAATTGCAGTTTACCAGCATCAAAGGAAATTAATAACAGATGGTGGCTGGTTAAAGGACTAGGCCCTTGCGTCACCTTTCCTCAAAGAGAAAAGTCCCACAAGGCAGTGGGGAAAGGAGATGGCCTCAGAAAAATGAAGAGGGTACCATGTCTTCATCTCCTAATACTCCTAAGACCTCAGCCTGTCAGTAAAGTATTACATGCTCCTGCTGGCCTTGTTCAGGATGGCTGAGCACAGCCTGTAAATGCAAAAGATATGATTCATTCCTGTGCCTGTAAAACCAGAAAGAAACATGTTAACTTTCATGAATATGTTTTGATCTCTATGACAAGGAGAAGCAAACCTGTGAGGAGGATTCACATACAGCAAGGGCAAAAAGTTCTTCCTTCTTCATACAACCAGCTTGGGCTTCCCATGTCAAGATGTACGAGTTGTGCTGTGGCTGACTTGTGCTGCAATTCTGTGCGGAGATACTGTAGGACTAACTGCATAGGACTGCACTGTTTGAAGCCATGCAACAGTTAAATTAATGGAATGATGTCACAGGAAATCCAGTATAAAGTCTTTCTGCCATCAATGGTGCATGGACACTTGCTCTGTTATTCCTTTCCTCTGCTGTTCTCACTGCTGACTTTGGACACTCTGGGCCCACCCCACAAACGTGCAGTGCTTTGCCCGAATGTTAAGGTTCTGTACTCACAGCAAAGGCCAAACAGACCTGGGGTCAGGAGATCACACAGTAGTGCCTTCTGTGTAACATGACTGTGAAGATATGAGTGTTGGGAACAATCACAAGCCTCTTGATTGCTACAAGTATTCCAGCCCATCACAACAGCGTGAGCAGTCCTTGAATAGCAGTTGAGCACGTGCTTTTTCAAACCGATCTCAGGTGCTTGGGGGGGGGGGGTTGTGCCAGTGCAAAGATAGAGAAGGCAGGGCTGCCTCAGCAGGGGAATGTTTATGGATTGCCCCTTAATTGTTAATGATCTTGCTGCCTTCAATAACTTTGCCTAGTAAAGCACACCAATAGCCATAAATATTACATTGCATTAGGACTTTGAAAAACCTGGAAAACGCACCACTACACAAGCCATCACATTTGGCTGGCGGTCAAGCAATCGTTTTTACAAGCGTAGCATAGATTGCTAAATATGCTGTTCCAATTTGAAACCATAAACCACAAAAAGGGTACATCTGGAAGTTAAAACTATAGCCCTTGGCTGCCACCTAAAGGTTTTGTTTGTCACTTTAAAGGGGCACCGTTAAAAAAACCTCCACTTTCTTTCGTTACAAGAAGCACCTAAGGATGTAGCAAAAATGAGAGAGTTCTGTTTGTTTGCTTCACTTATACTCTACCATTCTCCCCCAATGGGAACCCAAAATAGCTCATATCATTCTCCTCTCCATTTTAATTTCACAACAACCCTGTGAGGTAGGTCAGGCTGAGTTTGTGATGGGCCCAACATCACCCAGCCAGCTTCCATGGTAGAATGGGGATTCAAATCTGGGTCTCCCAGATCCTATAGTCTAACCACTATAGTCACACTGGCTCCATGAGGAAGAGACCTTCTTGCTTTACTGCTGGTAATATGCATGGTCTTTTCCATCCTCACACTTTGAAGCCTTGCAATAACTGATTTAAAATAGGGACAGATGGAAGATTTAACTAAAATGCTTATAATAGAGTAGTGTAAGTTCTCTCTGTGTATGTTCAGTATTCTCATGCCTAAGCGATAAACATTTGTAGACAATAGTCATATGTGAAATGTCCTGAAATACTGTTTTTTTTAACTCTGCAATTTTAAAGGCCTGTTTGTATTGAGGAGCCAGTAGATATCTTATCTTTCTTACATTACCACTCAGAACATTTTGTACTTTTCTTTATTCATAAGTGTTTTCCAGTCATTTGTAGAAAGGAAAAAAGGACATGAATAGGCATAGCCAAACTTCAACTATGAAGGACATTTCAGTTTCTTCCACCCCCATAAATTCTTCTTTTCATCTTAGTTTGGAAGGATATCATCTGAGGCAGAGACGAAACTTCCTGAATAGAGAAACTTCAAAGATATGACACTGGTTCTACTTGAAGAATGGATTATATTAGGATATCTTAAATATTTCCTGGAAAACCATGGAGACAAACTCCAGTTTGGTCCCTGTATCCACAGCGCTATTACCTTATGAGAAGATCCTCACATTAAAATTTTCTAGAAATCCGTAGCATGGAAAAATTTACTAGTTGGAAGCAACCTACCAATGGATGCTATCATATTGTACATGAAATATGTAGCTCATGGGAGCCTTTCAAAAGTGTCAAGCATGCATATATGGAATTTGGAGTCAAAACCACAGAAGTGGATTTTCGATGGTAACAATGTAAATGTGCATTGTATATCAACTTGCTACATCATTCTTAAACACGCTTTGGCAGCAGTCCTAAATAATTAGTCCACCATGTTTACATGTCTGGTCAAAATGGAACCTGTAGTATGTTTGAATTCTTGCTAAAACTGTGTGTATTAAGTGGTGACCCTATGAATTAATGACCTCCAAAACATCCTATCATTAACAGTCAATCTCAGGTTTTGCAAACTGAGGGCCACATGGCTTCCTTGACTGAGTCAGTCCATTTCAAGATGGGTCTTCCTCTTTTCCTAATCATGCTAGGATTAAACAGTCTGTAATTTCAAGTGCCAACATGGATTTATAAATAGTGTGAACCCTAGGTTCAAACCCTCTTTGCATTGTCGTCACACAGGTACACTGGTTGTCTGATGTTTCCCACAGGAAAAATATAAAGCATGGCTTGAAGACATATACTTATAGCGCCACGTGTTGGGAATCTATAGCCCAGTCAATGCTATAGCCCAATCTATAGCCTGATGCACATTAGGATGTAGTCACAGTTGGCTTGCTTGATAATGGGAAACATCAGCATATCTACAACAAACACAATTGCTGTGTAAAGCACAGAGCCTCTTCGAGAGAGAAATTCAATTGATAGCCTTGATCAAGTCATATGCCACAACCTTAGGATTTTTTAATCTTTGTATTTTATCCTTTCTGTGTAGGTATGGATCCTCAGAGATCTTTGTTTCCATGGAGCAAGGGGGCATTTTTGCTAATTCCTCCCTTCTGTAAAGACCTGATTCTCCTGAAAGCTATTTTTTAGAGTTATCTGTCCCCCAGAAGCACCATTACAGGGGACATTTTTTGCTGCCACAGGAGGGGGTATTGAAGTTTTCCTTCCTTGTGTAGGATTCAAACCATAGTCAATACAAAAAAATACTCAAAACTACAAAATACATAATCAAAGTTGCATGTTACTACTGTTAACACTAGTTTCATGACTGAGAAATGAAAGAAATATGAGATCAGAGGGAACAGTTAAGTAGATCAGAAAAAGTGTATTTTATTGGTGGCAGCATATAAGGCAACAAAGACAATGGCCAGCATTTGGCATGAAAGACTTCAGGTTTGACCAAAGCGTTAGAAAATGGAGGGTAACTTTCTTCATTGTTGCCCAGTATTATATATGTAAATACCAAGCTGAAGACATCACTAAACCAATGTTCCCTCTAAGCTGAGTTAGTGTGAGCTGGCTTACAGTTTTTTAGCCTCCAGCTCACACATTTTTGTCTTCACTCAGGAAGGATGGCTCCAGAGCAAACTAATTTATGCAGCAGCCAAATCACTCACTCACAGCTTTAATGTCAGTAGCTCACAAAGTAGAATTCTTGCTTACAAGACTCCACAGCTTAGAGGGAACATTGCTCTAAACATCTGGTTTTTTAAATTGATACATAAAATGAGCTTTCATAACATACCAAATACAAAAACTGCCATGTAATAAATAATTATATGATCACACAAAAGTCAGTAGGTTCCTATCAGGTTCAGTGCAATACATAAAAGCAGGTAAAAAGCCAGTTATATATAAATGGTTAGATTTTCAGGGCCGTACACGTATGAGAGGGGCCATGCCTTAGTGGAAGAGCATCTGCTTTATACACAGAAGGTCCTATGTTCTATCCCTGGCATCTACAGTTGAAAGGACTAGATAGGTGGTGATGGGAAAGACGTCAGCCTGAGACCCTGGACAGCCACTGCCAATCTGAACTGCCAATACTGACCTTGATGGACCAATGGTCTGATTCAGTGTAAGGCAGCTTTTTGTCTCTAGCTTAGGACATGCACGATTGGATCCAGTCAACTTTTTCACTCAGTTCCTCTCCATACTACAGTCCCCATCCCACGTACATGCTTTTGTACATGCAAGCCGCATGATTCTCTGCATCACCTTTGTTGGTGGTGGTCATAAAGGACCCCTCCTTCCTTTTTCCCCAGCAGAAAAGAATGTCTAGATCTGACCCTAGTGCTAAACATCCTAGCATTTGTGCTTAGCACTGGACAGAGTACTTGCCTATGAAAGCACACCCAACAATATTATGTTTTAAGAAAATGTGGGTTTTATCAAAACGTAATGTGGCTTTTAGGTCATCATGTCACTGTGATATTAATATACCTGAAAAGATAGGAAGGGACTTTCCTTGTCATTGCTTGAAAGGAAGGTACTTTCCACTCACTCAGCTAGTAGTAATCTTTGAGCACCTCTGTTTGCTCAGAGGTCACAGGAACACAGAAATTAAGCAAGCTGACAGTTCAGTGGGTTTTTGTTCTTTTTGCCAATCTCAGCCAGCCCAAATAAAAAATTTTGAAATGTGAAAAGGTGACATACAGGATGATGGAGGCAAAAGCATTACTCATGGTGGAGCAGGATGTGTCACCTCTGGTGACAGAGCATCCTTGGAGAAAAACCATTAGGTAAAAATGAAACAGCAAGTAAAACACAAGCTATTACTCACTAGGAGTGGGTGGAAAAGTGGGTGGCTATTCACCATTTTTTAATGAAAGACCCTACTCTCTGGTTTCATGTGTGGGGCAGTGAGGATCTGGCAACCGAGGACACGTGATCTATATCTTTCTATTTCAATTTTTGTTCCATCCAGCGATTATTGAAAGGTAAGAGCCATGTTTATCACCTGTCCAGAACCATTGTAGCAAACTGCCTTCTAGGCATCGTTTGTATCATCTTGTGACTCACATTGAATTTTACAACCTTGTGTCCAGTACATCAATACCAAGTAGACAGATGCTTCCAGCAACAAAAACTGTACTTGCACATTGCTAGTGGCAAACTTTATAGCCTGATCCCATGTAGAGTTAGGCACATTTTACACCCATTAAAATCAATGGGGTTCAGTACCACTAACTCTGTCTAGGAGACTGGCTCAGTTCAGGCATCCTTTGAAGCCATGGATTAGAAAACCAAAAAATCTTTAGCTAGTTTATAAGACCAGGATTCATCCCACAGATGATCAGGTCAAATCCTCATTTGCCTCAACAAATACTGGTTTCATTGTCCTCTCTGCAGCCTGGGAGGGAATTATTTTGCAGCCACAGTGAATATCATGTAGAATCAAAGTAAAGACTGACAGTAGTTTAGTAAACCACTTGGAAAAACATTAACTCGGGTCAGACAAAAGACTGCAGTCACACACACTAAATAATCCAGTTTCAATGCACTTTTGAATTGGATTTTGCCAGTTCATGCAGTAAAAATCTGGTCAGGAAGTGCATTGAAAGTGGATTACTTAGTGTGTGTGACCGCAGCCTTTGTCTGACCCAAGTTAATGTTTTTCCAAGTTTGAAAAACTACAAGGGTTCAGTTTTTAAGGCAGGTCTCATGTGCTAAAAGCCATGATATATTTGAATGGACAGGCCACTGAGGGGACAGTTAGACCCATTTGGCAGTGCGTAGAGGAGAAGAGTGGACCCAGCACTCAGTCTGTCCCCTTCGCTGGCTCCCTCCAGACTGAGGCCAAGACACTGGCCAGTAGCTCTGTGGGTGGGACTAAGGCAATGCAGCGAGGGAATGCAGCCAGTAGCCAGGGACCCCTTTTGAGTGGCAGTTCTTGCAGCCAACTGATTTTGGCGCCCCATGGAATGTTACCACTCTAACTGGCTTTTATATAATAAGGAAAGGATCACTCATTTCTGAATCCCAGCAGGGTGGATCCTGCCACTCAGTTCAGCAAACGGAAGTGCCACATGTTGGAGAAAGACTCCATACGCTGGAGGAAGGCTTCACACTTTGCTGAACAGAGCCCACTACAAAAATAAATGGGGGTTATTTCTACAAAATGTATTTGAGATTAGGATGTGCAAGTGATACATGTGCAAATGACAAGGAGTTATATCTTTTTTCTACAAAGAAACAGCTTACAATCAAACTAAAATACATCATTGCCTCAACACAACAATCTAAAAAACTTTGAAAGATGTAGAATCCTGCGTGTACAGAAGAAATGTGAGGCAGAACATCAGAAGAGTCCTGCTGGAGAAGACCCATGGTCCATCTAGTCTAGCAACCTGTTTCACACAGTGACCAGTGTTCCATCTAAGCTGAGTTAGTGTGAGCTAGCTCACAGATTTTTATCCTATGGCTCACACATTTTTGTCTTAGCTCAGGAAGGATGGCTCCAGAGCAAACTAATTTACGCAGTAGCCAAAGCTCACAACATTAATGCCAGCAGTTCACAAAGTAGAAGTTTTGCTCACAAGACTCCACAGCTTAGAGCAGGGGTGTCAAACATGTGGCCTGGCGATCAGATCAGGCCCCCGGAGGGCTTCTATCAGGCCCTCAGTGGAACTGGCTGGCTTCTGCTGCTTCTTCCAGTTCTGCTGCTGCTGCATCATTGTAGGTTTGCAGCTTACAGATACACACCTGAACAGCATACTCATGATTGCAACAGCACAGACATTTTGATGTAATAATTCAGAAGAAGAGGTGCCAGTTATCAGACAATGTTAAATAAACAAAGTATTGCAAGAGTACTAATGTTTTAAGCATGTTTTTATTTTAAGTTTAAAAAACCTTTGTGTTTGTGTCCTTTATAAAGTTTATATCTCCACTACCTGGCATTACATTCTATGACACATATGGCCCTGCCCAACAAGGTCTCATTTATGTCACATCCGGCCCTCATAACAAATGAGTTTGACACCCCTGGCTTAGAGGGAGCATTGGCACCCAGTTGGTCTGGAGGCCAACAGACAGGGCACGAAGACAGGGCACGAAGACAGGGCACCTACCACTAATGCTGCCTCTAGCACTAGCGTTCAGATGTTTCCTCCTTCTGTATGTGGAGGTTCCCTTTGCTCACCATGGCTGCAAGCCATTGATAGAATTATGCTCCATGAATCTAACTCCCTTTTAAAGCTATCAATGCTCATGACCATCACTGCACCCACTGGCAGTGAATTCCAAAATATAATTACTTGTTGACTAAAGAAGTGTTTCCTTTTATCTGTCCAGAATCTATTGTAGAAGTTAGAAATCTTTTCAGTTAATTGTTAAAAAGCAGAATAAAACCAAGCAAAGACAGAAGCCCAGCAGATGTAAACGAGAAAAGTTTCACAATTGCAGCTGATTAGCATAAACAATTGTGCTCCTAGCACAAATAGTTCTACATTGTTATAGGGCAAATTCAGTACAGGGCTCATAAAATTAAAAAAAGCAATTAAGGCTTTCTGAATCATGTAAGAATATTCAGAACTGACCGTGCCCTGAAGCAACATGAAACAATCAATTTCAAATAACAGATTTCCAACAGAGTGCAATTTTCCCGCTTCCCACACTGCCTTGCCTCGGTTTACTGCGTACAGAAGGGCCATTGGGTCAGGCTTACTTTACACTTTGGAAGGGCTCAGTACTGTGCATTTGTTGGTTAACTTAGGGGAATTATGTTTCAGATTGTAGTCTGGGTTCAGAGTGGTATTCAGGTGTTGGGAACTGGCCAGTTGGAGGCAAAACACAGGCAGGACAATGAGGCTTGATTTTAACAAGGCACCTACCCCCAGGCTCAGTCCCCCAAAGCTGTTTTCAGGACACACTGAGCCTTGGCTCTGCAAATTAATAACAGGGATTGCCTCTGCAGAAGGCAGTGACCACTATCAACTGTTTTGCATCCATACCTGCTTCAGTGCCTCTGAAATTAGACCAAAGGCTTCCAGGTAGGGTTGAGGCTCAGCACCGAAGAGAATGAACGGATCCACCAATTTCATTAACCAGCAGCCCTCCTTCCCCCTTGGCTGTCGGGATCGCCACCAATGTTCCCTCTAAGCCGAGTTAATGTGAGCTAGCTCACCGTTTTTTAGCCTCTGGCTCATACATTTTTGCCTTAGCTCAGGAAGGATGGCTCCAGAGCAAACTAATCTATGCAGTAGCCAAATTGCTTGCTCACAACTTTAATACCAGTAGCTCACAAAGTAGAAGTTTTGCTCACAAGACTCCACCGCTTAGAGGGAGCATTGACCGCCACCTTTCGGTTCCTATTCCTGGCCGGGTCTCTGTTACACGGGCAGCAGGGAGACAGGATTCAACAGGTGCGGTTTCCGTTCACGCCGAGAAACGCTTCCCCTGTTGACTTTTTGCCTGTCACACAGGGGCCTTTCCCTTTTGCCATTCGAAACGGAGACCAAAGCCGCCCAACCCGAAAGGAGGCTCGGCTCCCTTTAATTTCCCCCTTTCGGACAAGGCATTACGCAGCCGGGGGGGGGGGGGGGGGGGGATCCGCAACTGATTTCCAAGAACCGGGCGCGTGGGCTGACTGTCAAGTGACGCCGCGGAGCGAGGAGAAGCCAGAGGGCCGCGAGCGGGTTACCTCCCACCCCCAGAGCCACATTCCCGCAGGGAACAATAGCGCCAAAGAGTCCGAGCTGGCGAGCTCCAGCCCGACAAAACAAAGAGGCGCTGGGCGGAGACTTCGCGACCCACCCCCGCGCCTCACACAGACACACGTGTCTGTCTCCCCCCCTCCCCACCCGGCCTTCAGCGCTGGGTCCTTGCGCCCTGCCCGGCTGCTGCTCTGTCAGGAACCCCGGGGAGAAGGGGACTGACCCCAGTAGGGAGAAGGGGAGAGAGGAGGCTGGCCGCTGCTCGTTTTTGCAGGCAGCCCCGGCACGAGGCCGGGCCAGGACTCTCTCTCTCTACTGCCGCCCCCGCGCGCCGGAGGGGCGCAAGCGCAGCCCCGAGGGACTCCCCTTCTTTGGAGCGGCGGGCGGCTCCTCCTCCTCCCGCGCCCGGACTGTCGCTTCGGCCCGTTGCCAAGGAGCGGGGCGCAGGGACAGAGACAAAAGCCCTTTGTGGCCGGCGGCGGCTCCCTGGGAAAGGCGAGGCGGATGGCGAGGAGGCCTGTGGGCGAGAGGAGGAGGAGGAGGAGGAGGAGCGGGCGGGGGAGGCGGCCGCGCTCGCCCTGACATGCGGCGGCGCTGCTGCTCTGCCTCCTACCTGCGCTTGGCTCGCCGCCGCTCCTCCCCCTCGTGCCGCCGCTCGGCCGTCGGATCCCCCTGGCGGAGAAGACCTTGTTGCCGGGCGCCGGGGGAGAGAGAGGGGCCGCCGCGCCGCCTGCTTCGCACGATGTGGGTCCCGCTCCTGGCTTGCCTGGCCGCCGGCCTCGTCTCCCTGCCAAGAGGCCAGCGAGGTCCTGGCCCGATCCTGGGGGCCGCTCGGCTGCTCGCTGCCGCCGTGCCGGGCTTGTGCCAGCGCAGTAAGTTGGCGGGGGGGGGGGGGGGGGGCTGCCTGTTTTTCCAAAGGCAGCACCTGATTCTTGCCCGTGAGGCTCGGCGCGCGTACCTGGACGGCTCGTGTGGGACTCGGTGGGACTTCTGCATCCCGACTTAGGGGACCGAGCAGTTGACGTGACGGCTTAGGGAGACGAGCCACGGGGTCCACTGAAGCTTGTAGTGGTGGCGACCAGTGTTCCCTCTAAACTGACAGTGTGGCTCCGGCTCACACATTTTTGTCTTAGCTCAGGAAGGATGGCTCCAGAGCAGACTGACTGATGCAGCAGCCAACTCGCTCGCTCTCAACTTTCATGCCAGCAGCTCACAAAGTAGAAGTTTTGGTCACAAGACTCCACAGCTTAGAGGGAGCATTGAATCGGGGACTTGAGTTTGCAGCCTTTCTGAAAATCGCCAAGAGTCACGGTCCGAAAATGATGTGGCCGTGGCTCAGCGAGTGGAGCATCAGCTTCCGTGGCGGACGCTCCTCTGAAAAGGCTGGGGAAGTGGGTGGTGTGTGAAAGACCTCTCTCCGCCGGAGACCCCAGAGGGACGTCGTCAACCAGAAAGCAGGCAGTGCTGACCTTGATAGGCTGGCCTGATGCCAGTGTGAAGCAGCTTTAGGTGTTCACCTGTAGTTTAGGATAGACACGTAGTTTAGATGCTGAACTATGTACTGTTCTTCTCCTTTAAAAAGAATGTTTCTAACTGCCAAAAACGGGGGGGGGGGGGGAGTGGCAGTTTTTAAAACTGTCAGATTTATTGTGGCATAAGTTGTCTTGCAGTCTTTGGGCTACGGATCCAGAAGGGTTTTTTCCCCTGCTTCCCCTACATTCATAAACTTATTATGTATTTATTTAACTCATATTTATTCTGCCTCTCCAGGATAGCCCAAGGGGATTTACAAGATAAAAACAAAAATACTGAAAAATATTAATTAAAATCCAGCATTAAGACAGCTGGAGTTACTCTACACAAGTATAGTAGGGAACGCAGTGTTCCCTCTAAGCTGAGTTAGTATGAACTAACTCACAGTTTTTTTAGCCTTTGGCTCACACATTTTTGTCTTAGCTCAGTAGCCAAATCACCTGCTCACAACTTTAATGCCAGTATCTCACAAAGTAGAATTTTTACTCACAGGGCTCCATAGCTCAGAGGGAGCACTGGGGAGAGTGCTTAAAGGGGCAGTGCAGCTTGAAAACATAGTGTGGGGAGGTTCTTGACCCTTTGTTCCTAATAAGTTCCATTATAACAACTTTTAAGCAACTGTTAGCCCCGCATTCAGATCTTCTGCTTGCCTGTTGAATGCTGGCAGCATCCTCCAAGTGTGTTTGATCCTGGTTGCTTAGTCAACACTGCATGGCTGAGCAACAAGATCTTTGTGGAAAGTCAAAAGGAAAAGAGAAGCAAAACGAACATTGTTTCTGTTCTCTGACAAGTGTAGCATACCTAGGAACAGCTCTTCAGTGGACGGTGGACAGTTATTCTCATGCTGGAGAGAGTGAAAGCCAGAGGGTCATAAACAGGACAAGAGCGTTAGATTTTCCGATCAGGTGTATTTTGCTTGTTGCTGAGCCAAATCTGTGAGAGTTAATTGTTGTTTCATCTCTCTCTCTCTCTCTCTCTCTCTCTCATTCCCTGAAATAATAACAAGGGTGGAGTCTAACAGAAGCAGTGATTACTGCTTTGTTGCAGTATAGCCCTAGCAGAATCACACCCTTATGGAGCCCACTGACTCCACTAAATTTAGCAGGATCCAAATTGGTTTGGGATTGCACTCTTAGTTCCAGAGACAGAAAATAGGTAGGTGGATGTGGTTTTGTTCATATAAGGATATGCAGTCTTTCATGTTGCATGGGATTTGTAATTAAGCAGATCAGAAGGGCAAGCTAATTTTTAACTGTCGAAAAGAGGCTTTGTACAAGTGAGAATACTTGAATTCTTTCAGACAGAGCATGGTCTAACTATGGAGAACTTCCTACACTCCTTTTACTGCCACCCTCACTTTTTTGTGTACATTTACACAAGAGTTGTCTCTTGTGGCTGTCCTGACAAAGGGCAGTGCAGCTGTGACGTTTGTGTGGGGCACCTGCACAAATGAGATGAAATTTTCTGTAGTTCTTTTTGCCAGTTCTGTGATAATTCTAAATAATGCCCGCATTGTTGCATGTTTTACATAATATTCCAGTGTGGAGCAGTGAATAGGCGGCTGGATTTGGACACAAGAGAACACATGTTTATGTTACTGCTCAGATGGGATATCCACTGCATTGCCTTCTGCAGGTCATTTTCTTTCAACATGATCCACTTAGCAGACTTTTTAATTGGGAGAGCTGGAGAGAAGAGCTGCAGTGCTTTCGTATACTACTGTGTAATCTTGACATCTATTGTCTTTTCATCCCAGTCTTCCTACAAGAGCTCAGGGCACTGTAAGTAGCTCTCCATTCTGCCCTCTCAATTTCATTTTAATACCCCTCTGATGCAGGGTTAGGCCAGGAGAGATGAATGTCCCATTTCAGTGGGAATTTGAACCCAGGTTTCCTGAAGCCAAATCTAACTAACAGTGGCTACATACACACATGGGCGTCAACTACGGGGGGGCTCGAGCCTCCCCCAAAATTTCCCGGGGGGCCTCAGCCACCCCCGGCAAAATGGAGTGCTCGCCCAGCCGGCCGTCGCCACCTCTCCTTCTCCCCCACCCCTGGCCTGCCCTCCTGCCTCCCTGGGCCGGGGGGGGGGGGGAGAGGAGCGGTGGGGACACGGTCGCGCGCTTTGCGCGGGCGGCAGTCAGCCGGCCAGCTGGCTGCCGCCACCGCCGAGACTGCCGGGTCTGTCTCCCTGGGCCGGGGGGGGGAGAGGAGCAGCGGGGACACAGTCGCGCGCTTTGCGCGGGCGGCAGTCAGCCAGCCAGCTGGCTGCTGCCGCCGCCGAGACTGCCAGGTCTGTCTCCCTGGACCGGGGGGGGGGAGGAGCAACGGGGACATGGTCCCGTGCGCTTTGCGCGCGCACACGAGAGACCCCCTGTCCCCCCCGGGGATTTAGAAAGTCTACGCCCCTGCATACACATCTTATATGCATCTCATACACATACCTGAAGCTCTTGTGTATGCACAGCTTCTGTAAATTTCAGTAGGGAGCAAAGTTCCCTCTAAGCTGTTGAGTCTTGTGAGCAAAACTTCTGCTTTGTGAGCTACTGGCATTAAAGTTGTGAGCGAGCAATTTGGCTACTGCGTCAAATTAGTTGGCTCTGGAGCCATCCTTCCTGAGCTAAGACAAAAATGCGTGCGCCAGAGGCTGAAAAACTGTGAGCTAGCTCACACTAACTCAGCTTAGAGGGAACACTGGTAGGGAGTCCTGTAATATGTTTCAGGGGTAGTTGTACATATATTTGGCCCTTTCCTATCATCTAGCCTTACTTTATTAGTATAGAGTAGCAGCCTGAGTTATTCAATGTTATCAGAGCTTGTAAGCTTAGCAGGATCATCCATGGTTAGTACTTGGATGGGAGACCACCAAGCAAGGCTGGGGTTGCTATGCAGAAGGCGGCAATGGGGAACTACCTCTACCCATCTGTTACCTAGAAAACCCCGTGGTCTTGAGGTCACCATGAGCTGATTTGAAGGCTCATTGTTATTTGAATGAGAGTAAACACCTTGGTTGTATCAAAATAAAAGACTTCAGTAAAGCCTAGAGACTTAATCCAGCATGAACTTTCATGACTCAGAGCTCATCTCATCAGATGCACTGGACCATGTATCCATCAGGCTGATGCTTTTATATTCACAACAGAAAGGGGTGTGTGCAGAAGATGTTACAAAGAGCGGGCAGTGTAAAATGAGATCCAATAAAAAGAGTAATCAGTTCACTCACAGTGGGTGAGGACCACTCCCAATTGTCGTTAGATAGGGAAAGTAGTATAAAATTTAGTTCAAGATAAGCAGATATAATAGGAAGTTACTGAAAGATGCACAAGATATTATCACCTCCGGTCTGCCTGAGTACGTGAGAAGGGACAAGTGATGGAAGCTGAAGTCCATATTTAGAGACCCGTTGGGACTATTTTCCCTAATTCTTGGTCTATGTACAATAATGCATCACCTTGAAGTCTCAGTGGAACAGAGAGAGCTGTGTTCAGTTGCTTATCTTTGTTTGTGCTTATTGACCTAAAATGGGACTTAATTAATCCTAGATGCTTGTTGCATAAAATGTAGTCCTACGTATTGAGTTTGCATGCCAAGGTTAGCCTGGAGTTAATTAAAATGGTCAAATTAGATTCTATAAATTGTTGCTCACTTAATGTCATGTTCCAAAGGTTCACCCAGCACTGTAAACAGAAATTTGCTGCATTGTTTAACTTCACTGCTTTGCTTTTCATTTTGTTTTTATAGCTGAACTTGGTGCAAATCAATTTCAAAGCTCTATCAATAGTAAGTTTATAACACATCCCAAAGGCAGTATTTCAGGGCAGTGAGTAACATTAGGGAGGCATTATTGGTTGTTGTCCTCTGCCTTTGATGTTGTGTCCAGTGCTTATTGATACTTGCTGGATTCTAAAATCTCAGCTTTCAGTCTCTAGCCCACAGGGCTAAGCAGAACCGATTTTGGAAACTTTATTGTATTGTGTCTTACAGCCCAATTTTGTAAGCCACTGCACCATAAAAACTAGGCAAAGTCTGATCTCCTTCTCCCCTTCACAGCTGTTATGTGTTTGTTCCTAACTTGTCCTGGGGGGGAAAGCCTAGTCAGAGACAGTGGAGCATGGGATAGAGCAGGTAGAGAAAGAGGTTCTTTTCTCCCTTTTTCACAGTACAAGAACTCGTGGGCACTCCATGAAATTGCTGAGCAGTCGGGTTAGAACAGATAAAAGGAAGTACTTCTTCACCCAAAGAGTGATTAACACGTGGAATTCACTGCCACGGGAGGTGGCGGCGGCTACAAGCATGGACGGCTTCAAGAGGAAATTAGATAAACATATGGAGCTGAGGTCCATCATTGGCTATTAGCCACAAGGTATAGATAGGAACTCTCAGTCTGGGGCAAGTGATGCACTGTATTTTTGGTGCTGTGGGGGCAACAGTGGGAGGGCTTCTAGTGTCCTGGCCCCACTGCTGGACCTCCTGAAGGCACCTGGTATTTTTGTGTGTGTGATAGAGTGTTGGACTGGATGGGCCATTGGCCTGATCCAACATTGGCTTCTCTTATGTTCTTAAGAGCTGAAGAAAAGTTGTTGCTCAGCTTCATAGATATACTTTCCTTCACTTCAATCTACTGGTTAGGGATTTTGCCTCACTTCAGGGCAAAGGCTAAGATTCAATTCAGAAATCTACACCAACTTTCCTGGCATGTGTTCATGCCAACTCATTGAACCAAGCTAAAAAAAGCGTAGGGGTGGAAGCTCTCTGTAGGGGTCACACAATTTTAAATTGGCCATAGAACCATGATTCAATAGCATGTAAAATCCAAATAGCTCTTTTCTTTCTGCTAGAGCAGCTTTGAAAGTTCCATGGAAGTGGCAATAGCATATGTATAGTTGTTTTTATTTCCAGTATCCAAAGAGAAACTCTTTTCTCTTCCCTATGCAAGTTCCACCCTTCAGATGTTACAACAGACCAAGGGTATATGTAGAAAATTTCTTCAGTACAGTGCAAGGTATGTTAATTGTCACATGTCACTGGCTTGATTCTCTGCAATCTTTATGTTATCTATTCCCTTATATTTACCACTTGATCTTTTTCACTGAAGATGCTGGGGACTGAACATGGGACCTTATGCATACAATCCAGTACCTTTTACCACTGAGCTTTTGGCCTTCCCTTAGGGCACAACAAGAGCTGCATGTGAGTTTAGGTATCGGGTTGTGCACTTTTGAACTAATCTGTAATGGCTTTAATCTGTCCATTTAGTAACAATGCAGTTAGGCTTAAGACATAAATACAGCTTTAATTTTTCCATTTTACAAATATGTTTGGAATCTGGGCAGGCAGATAAGCCTTAAAGCAAGAATCAAGCTATTCCTACCACCATCACCAGCAGCCAAGGCTGCATTTCATGCCTTTATACAGCATCTGTTATCTCCCTTGGTTGCAGATATGAGGTTTGAAAGCAGACTGATTTCTTCATAAAGGCATTCTGGGTGTAGCCTAAAAAACCAACAAAAAGTGAAGCAGACAGTTCTTTGAAGAAGCATTTGTATCTTTGAACATTAGGATGGTGGACAGAATGCTGGACTCGATGTGTCTTTGGTGTGATCTAGCATGGCTCCTCTTATGGTGTTATGATTAAAAAGGTTGATAACTCATGTTATAAATTCTTCCTTGGGATATGTTTTCACCTTTTTTTTCTATGGACACTCTACAAACACAGACCAGGTACTCATTTTTTCACCTTTTTTCCCCTATGGACACACTACAAACACAGACCAGGTACTCTGTCAAGTGCGCTCTGTGCAGAGTGCTGAAAGAGTGTAGATGCTGTACTGAGAAAGGGCTGTAAGCAATGCTCCCTCTAAGCTGTGGAGTCTTGTAAGCAAAAATTCTACTTTGTGAGCTGCTGGCGTTAAAGCTGTGAGTGAGTGATTTGGCTCCTGCATAAATTAGTTTGCTCTGGAGCCATCCTTCCTGAGCTAAGACAAAAATGTGTGAGCCAGAGGCTAAAAAACTGTGAGCCAGGTCACGCTAACTCAGCTTAGAGGGAACACTGGCTGCAAGGATTTTTTTAAAAAATTACTTCATTTACATAGCATACCTTTCTTGCTGAAATTCAAAGCAAATTATTCTCTCTCTGTGTAAACAATTCAAGCAGATAGCATAAGACATCCAATAAATGCAGTAGGATAGTGACAATCACTCAGCGGCTCAGGAGCCGCATGCGACTCTTCTGAGCCCTGTTTCCTGATCTAGCCACACCACATGTCCCAGGGAAGTTGGCAAGGCTGAGCTTCTGGCTGGCAGGTGAAGCAGCTGCCACTGGAAGGCAGGTAATCTGCAAGCTTCCCTGAACTGCAGGCCTCATGTCAGTGATGGGAGTCCAACAACCATCCATCCTTCTCCTCAGCCTCTGTACTCTCATCTTAGCACCCAGGCAGCTGCTAGGAGGAGAGCAAGCTTGTCTCAGAGAGGAAGCTGCTAAACCACCACTGTGACAGACACCTGGGAAACGAGAAAGAACGCTGGCTTCATGGGGTGGCAGTGATTTACTCCAGAACCAGCTGGTCCTACTCTGCGCATCTTGGCAATTTAACAATCCCACCCATTCTGCTGTGCATCAAGCTGAGGATGGAGCAGGAAAGCAGAGGCAGGAGCCCCTCCCCTCATTCCAGATATACAAGGGTGGGCTAGGGCTCAACAGCAGTGGAGAGAGAGAGCCCGACATGCTCAAGGTACCCCATCAATAGAAAAGCATAGTTGTCTCTTCAGTAGTTTTGTTATTTTGTGTATTTGGTAGAGTGGCACCCAGGCCACGTAGTAGTCATGTGGCTCTTTGGTTGAAAGTAATTGTGACTGTGTGTCTCTTTGAGACACAGAATGAGTACTACTGCAGTAACACTAGGATTAAGGGTGGCTGTTCTAATAGCAGGGAACAGGTTGGTCCAGTACTTCAGTTAGGCCAATGGTGTGTGTGTCACTTGTGTGCATTTGTCTGGCCTATAACTCATACCAAGTATTCATTCTTGAACCTTTCAAAACTGTAGCGTTCCTGAAGGGAACTGAATTTGGTATGGGATTGGAAGGGCCCCCCCCCCATATTGCGAAACAAACATCTGAGATGTGTGAAGCTTCTCCTGGCTGGTTTTCATCACTAAACAAAAAAGAGAGGCAGTCCGTTTTCACTGTCCACAGAAGTTTAGTTAAGTCACTTTTTAGATAAAATTAGTTTAAAAAAACAAGTTACAAAATGTGACAGTAATGTTTGGCTCGAAGGTAAAATATTCATAAACTGAGGACTGATGAGATTGCATTTAGTTAAGAACCAATTTACATTTTAAAAACTGATTTTGCTTCCATTTCTCAATTCTGTGTACATCATAGCGATCATATGACCACACACCTCCTGCCTGCTGAACCCTTCACTCTTTTGGTCTCGCTCTCCATACCCCTGCCTGAGCCACTCCAGCCTGAGCACTATCTCCACCACCACCACATATCTGGTACTTGGCCTGGCCTCTGAAGTGGAGCTTGGGTGGGTGGGTGGCTGCAGCGCTTACCTTCTTCTTAGTCTCTGATGGGGGAATATGGAAGATGCTCTGGAGCTGATGGAGGGTTTTTGTAAGACCCAAACCAAGGGGAGGAAAAATTGATGTGCTTGGCCAAAGATAAGGGAAGCCTGATCTGGGCTTGCTTGAAATAGCACAGCCCGATTATAAGCAATGTTCATGCAAGCATATGTGTTATCTTTGTGTTCAGTGGGTAGATGTTCAAATCTTACAAGGTTTGAGAAGCATCATTGAAACTAAGGTTGCCAGCCCCCTGCTGGAGGCAGGACAATCCCCCATCCCCCTGTCAACCAGCTGTCCAGTGGGGGACTTTCCAGGAGCAGGAGGGAGGCCCAGGCTATATTGCCATCATGCCAGAAGTGATGTCATCATGTCGGTGTCATCCAGAGTTCTTGCCAAATGTCAGAGCATCATCAGGACGTCCCAGTGTGATTACATCACTTCTGGTATACACTGGAAGTGACGTCGCAGTGTTGCTGGTGACATAGCCTGGGCCTTCCTCCCACTCCTGTAAAGTCCCCCCCCCCCAGTTTCCAGGAGAGATTGGCAACCCTAATTGAAACAGAACAAGAAATGTTTGTTTGGTGGGTGAGTGTGTAGTCTCATTCCTCTTCCAGATGTGTAGAGGGAATAAAAGCCAGGTAGCCTGGCTGTGCTGCTCACACTATGAATGGTCTCTGGTCTGTTTAGGCCTCCTGTTGACTGGTTAGAATACTACAGCATCATAACTCTCAAAATTAAGTAAATTTAGGATTCCAGTGACAAGCTCATCCTGAACTCTCCATGGTCTCCCACACACCCCGTATCACAAACCTGGGTCACTAAGGCCTGATTTGAACATGATGCAAGCAAGAAAAACGTATGTAGGCAACTTTGTACATGCTGCATAGCTCATATAAATACAACCCTCAACTATTATTCTTGTCCTATTAGCCCATCAGGGACTCCTCATTTGGGCATGCTAAATGTGCATGTGTAACAAGTGAGGGTCTGGTTTAAATAAAATGCCAAACATGTACATGAATATGTATTTCTTCTGCTCATATGGCACTGAAATCAGGACTTATGCTTTCACTTTTGTATAACATCTGAAGTTACTCTACGTGTGTGCATATATATTTATATAAGGAAAGTAACCTTCTGTTTCTCAGCAGCAGGTTTTTTTAATGCTGGGCAAAACAACTCCAGAGAGAAAAAGAGCGCTGCTATTGGAAATGGAAAGGAGGAAGGCATTTCTCCTGGCCTATGCCTACCCTCATCTCCCCAAGAGAACGTAATCAAGACTAATTTACACATGCTAAAAAAGAGGAATGGGTACAGCCATGGGAGAATTGCAACAGGCTAAATAGAAATGTTCCTGACCTGGATAGCCCAGGCTAGCATGATCTTGTCATACCTCAGAAGCTAAGCAGGGTCAACTCTGGCTAGTATTTGAATGGGAGCCCTCCAAGGAATATCAGGGTCATGACATGGAGGTAGGCAATGGCGAACCCCCTCTGAACCTCTCTTGCCTTGAAAATGCAATGGGATTACCATAAGTCAGCTGTGACTTGATGGCAAAAAACCACAAACAGCAACCAAAACAGCCCCCAGGGGGACCTGACAACCCTGGGAGGGGATGACAAAGCCACCCTCAGAGAGCTGGGGGCAGGACCCCTTTATGTGCTTCAGTAATTTCTTTATAAATCTTTCTTTCTTTCTTTCTTTGTAAATATTTTTGTGTGTGTGTCACTCTATTCGGAAGCTGCAGCTAGTTGAAAATGTGGCAGGTAGGCTGCTGGTGGGTCTCTCTGGATGAAAGCACATCCGGCCTGTGCTGAAGACACTGCACTGGCTGCCAATAGCATACCGGATTCGCTTCAAGGTGCTGGTTTTGACCTTTGAAGCCCTGTATGGTCGGCGGCCTGCCTACCTGAGGGACTGCCTTTCCCCACGTGTTCCCCAAAGGGCAAAATCGCCTGACTCTCCCTGGTCCAAAAGATGTCAAATTGGCTACCACCAGAGCTAGGGCCTTTTCATTGGCAGCTCCATATTGGTGGAATGAGCTCCCAGAAGACATCAGGGCCCTGCGGGACCTTATATAGTTCTGCAGGGCCTGTAAAATGGAGCTCTTCCGCCAGGCTTTTGATTAGGAGTCACCACTGACCACTGATGACCTCTGATGACTGATGAACGAGCTAGTCAGACTTGAATCATTATAGCCTGTGTGGCATTCGGAACACCTATGGATACGGGTTGTGCTATATGGGCAATTATACAGCAACCGCCATCAGTATTAACTGCACTTTGTATTTATATTGTGTGTTATATGAATTTTATTGGATTTTATTGTATTTTAACATATTGTACGCCACCTTGAGCCTGCATATGCAGGCAAGGCAGGATATAAATCGAAACTAATAAATAAATAAACAAATAAATAAAATAGAAATGCCTGGGAAATGGTCTGCTTTAGTGCAAGGAGTGGATCTTTTCCATACACATGACTATTGTGTTACATACCTATATTATGTGTGCTACCTTCACTTTTTTCTCCCCCCCCCCCCCGACATGTATGTTGGTGGTAACAGTGCAGCAGATCTTGACTCTCTAGCCCATATACTCAAAACAAAAGAATTGTGTGCATAATTTGCATGTTTTCTACATGAAAGTGCTCATTATATTGGAAATTATCAAAAATATGAAGAGACCCTCAAAGCAGAGGCGTATGTAACAAGAACCCCCAAGTTCATAATATCTGTATATGGTATGATCTTTAAGCTTGTGGCTAAGGTTTTGAATAGCTTGCATATTTAAGGGAACTCTTGGAATTAGCAGTTAAAATATTCTTGGTAATCTAATTAGGGAAGACTTTGACAAGCAAAACCTAAAAAAACTGAAATTAAAACCTACAGTCTGCTCACAATCAAAAGCAATACTTTCAGTAAATGTAAATAAACTTCCATGTTTCAGGAAGTTGAGCAATACAGTCTGCTGTGTTTTTCTTTTAACTGAGTTCTATGTAACTGTGGTCTGCAATTCTGCCTATAATAGCCTTGCATCATTTGCAGATATTTAGCTTCTGATGTAATAAGTATACCAAATTTACAGTCCTAAATCAGAATTGCATCTTTCTACTTCATTGAAGTCAATAGAAGGATTTAATACTGTTTAAGGTAAAGGTAAAGATTTCCCTTGCTCGAAAGCCAGTTGAAATTCGACTCTAGGGGGCAGTGCTCATCTCCATTTCCAAGCCGAAGAGCCAGCACTATCCAAAGACTTTTTTGTGGTCATGTAGCTGGCATGACTAAATGCCAAGGTGCATGGAATGCTGTTACCTTCCCGCCAAGGTGGTACCTATTTACTTGCAATTTCTTGCTTTCGAACTGCTAGGTTGGCAGGAGCTGGGGCCAGAGATGGGAGTTCACTCCATCACACGGCACTCGGGTCTCGAACTGCTGAGCTACCGATCTTACGGTCTGCAGCTCAGTGTCTTAACCTCTGAGTCACTGCGGCCCACTTAACACTGTTTAGGATTGCACTAATATTTGTATTGCATTTTTCTCCCTTGTGGGGACCCAAAGTGGCTTCCCTGCCTTCACTTTATTCTCACATACAATACTATGTGGTAGGTAAAGGTGTGAGAGAGTGAGTCATCTGAGGTCATCCAGCAAGCTTTCATGGCAGAGTGGGCATTTGAACCTGCATCTCCCAGTCTTCCACTCTAACTACACTCTGGCTATATTGTTGTAATCTTATACTCATATGCTGTATTACCTATGTTATAATATGTGCTGAAACACAGCTTGCATTCTTATAACACTTGTAACCTTCTACAGTAGTATGTTTGATTTACATTTTTTATTTTATCCATTAGCCTCACAGCTTGGTTTGTGTTCCTGTTACTATTTATCTATTGGAAAATCTTTTTGAATAAAAGACAAACTTATATATATTTCTTTTTTTGGCAGTATGGAATAGATGGAAACTGATTGTCCATAAAATTCATGGATTGCTCTTGCTGCCCTCCTATATACAGCTAGCCTCTCAGATCTGGAGCTTGTTCTTCAGCCAAACCTTGGTTTTCATAGTGTTCTTGAAAGGTTGTGAGAGAAAGTAAACATCTTATGTGTATAATTGCAGCTAATTATTTAAGTGTGTCTTGTCAGCATAGTTCAGTGAAGGTGGCATGTAAGCCTTAAGCTGGGATAAAATGCCCAGCAAAACATAACTAGAGCAGCATTTTGAAGCTGTGAGCCCCGGAACAAGTGTCCTCCAGCATTACTGCCCAGCGACAAAGGATCTCTTGTTCTGTGACTACAACCAAGGGATAATTACAGGCTAGCTAAGCCAACTGAAACAAATACCTGATAGTTGGATGAGAATGCCATATAGAGAAGTTTGCCAAGAGCATTTCCTGAAGCAATTTGGCTTATCCTAAAACTTCACGATGAAGTTATTAAATGCAGTGTGTTTCGTTGCAAATATAAAAATGGGCAAAACTATTCTCCTTTGTCTATGATGTGGCCTACATGTACCAAACAGACTAAAGTTCAGCTGCTAGCTGTTTGTGATACGTGAACTAATTGGCAAAAAATATATAAAATCTTTTTTTTAAGTCTCAATAATTTCAATCTAGGTAACTATTTAGTAGAGAGACATAGCCTAGGAATAAGGCAACTTTTTTGTCCCAGGTGCTGAAAAAATGCATCGTCTGCCTGGGAAGATGTTGATGAGCCACCAGACAAAATGGCGGGGAGAGATGAAGGGTTGTACTTGGACACATCCCCATCCCCAACAGTGCTGCCAGCATCTCAGGGTTTCACCTGGCACTCAGCTGGTAGCTGTGTAGGTCTGGGAGGCAATGACAATTATAAGGCTTGCCCACTGCCTTCTGCACCTTTAGGCCCAGCAGAGCTGCCAGTACCTTGGTGGCTAGGACAGCAATCTGGCCCCAGGTGCCAAGCAAAATAGCCTGGTATGCTGCTCTCAGCATGTGTGCTGCAAGTTGCCTTCCCCTAACAGTGTGTGGAATCTTTTTTTTTTTGCCATGAAGTCACCGCTGACTTATGGTGACCCTGTAGGTAAAAGATATTCAGCCCTGGTTTGCCATTGCCTACATCTACACCATTACCCTGGTATTCCTTGGAGGTCTCCCATCCAAATACTAACCAGGATCAACTAGGGTCATCATCCCCCTGATGGGGGCAGGAGTTCCCCCAATTTCAGGGGGCCTAATCTGCTGCCAGCCAACTGGCCAGCGGGGGAGCCCCCTAAGAGCCCCGGCCAAGCCTGATGTGCCCAGCATGATGAAATCACCTCTGGGCATGTCATCATGCCGGGCACATCACACGGGATGCTCTAGCATTTGGCTAAAAACTCTATGGTGACCATAGAGTTTTTGGCCAAATGCTAGAGCATCCCCTGTATGACATGACTGATGTGATGACATCACTTCCAGATGATGTCATTGCAGACTGTGTAAAGTGCATGTGCCAGAAGATCCAGGGGAGTGGGCTAGACCCCCCTTGCTGGGAGAAGGTAAGGACCTGGCAAGCCTAGGATCAACCCTACTTAGTGTCTGAGATTTGACAAAATCAGGCTAGCCTGGGCTGTCAAAGTCAGTGCATGGAATCCTAGTTTTAGAGAAATATGATACACATAATATGTGATAGCTGTCAATATGGCATACTGTGCAAGACAAACATGATCTTGCACTATTGTACTAGGTCATACTTTAGAATTAATAAAGGCTAGTTATTCACAGGTGTTTTCTCTTGCTTTCACCGTGCATGTCCATTGTGTTTTCTTTTTTGTTCAGCATTGATTTTTCCTTCCTTCAGCACTCAGTTTGCTTTCTGGTCACTTTTTCCCCAAGTTTTCTGAGAGTGCTTTTGTGGCAATTTCCTCCTTGTTTCACTTCCAAGCCAAAGGTAATTCAGAAACATACAGATTCCCTTGGATTTCCCTCAAAACCCTTTTGCCACCCCTTGAAGATCACTCCCTGCCCACATCAAGGTTGTTCTTCCCACTCTGCACCTTCTACCATCCCTCCCTTCATCAGTGTACAAACTCATTTTTTCCTCTTTTATATATATATATATATATTTACAAGCGGCATGAATCTAGTGATATGAGACTATCGCTAGTCTCAGATCGCTGAGTAAAAAAAATTAAAAACGGGGGAAAGTTTAAAAGGAGCTGAGTGAGGTTTCATTCCCTGCTGGTATAGACTTAAAAGGGGGATTGGAGAGGAGGTAAATAGCAGCGTCCCCAGTGCAAAAAAAAAAAAAAAAGGATTTCACTGCAGCATGTAAACAAAATAGGGGGGCGTGCAGAATGAAATTTGACATGAGATGTAAAGACAGAGAGAAACACTGGATGGGAAGCCTAAAGCTTTGAAAACATTTTTCCCTCTCATGCTTTAGTGAACTAGTTTGGAGGGGAACCATTTTGGCAGTCTCTGGAAGCCTAACACTAAAATAGTGGCTGAGCCACATGGGTCTTCTGCGAACCGCTGAAGTTAAGAATCACTTGGGGTCGATCCATTTGGAGGAGGAGTGCAAGCCACACAGGACAGGCTTTTAAAAGTTGCCAAAAACACAACCAGTGTGCAGGATCAAATTAGAGAATCACAAAGAGAAAACCACACAAATTTGCAAGGAAGGGCAGGAAATTAGTGTTACTATGTAGCTGTGCTAGGGCTTTGGCAAAAATACCCCCCCCCCCAATTTTTCAATTTAGTGAAACAAGACTAATAAAAAGCTCTCCAGAGCTTCTGCCCCATACAAATAACAGCCCTGTGCAAAGCATGGTGGAGTTGCAGCTGACTTTGCATAGGTACACACACAGACACTCACATACCAGTGATCACAGCTTGCAATGCCAGTGTCAGTGAGTTCTATCATGCATTCTGTACACTCAACACGTTCCCCCATATTATGAGACCATGTGGCTCTTTCCCATTTTTCACAGTGGCTGATAATGCAGCAGAGAATCCCCTAGTGCTTGGCAAGAAGGAAAACAGGGCTTCACAGCAACTTGTCAGTTTTAAAAAAAAGTCTTGTCCATTTCACCATCAGTTTTTACCCCTTTGCCTGCATTCATTTCTGTTCCCTTTCATTCAGTGAACTAATACTAAAACACATGCAAAACCTGAACCACAGGGATTTAAATGGAAGGTGCTTGTGGGCACCACTGTGCAACTGCAATTGTATAATAAAAAAAAAAAACCTTTGGACATCACCCCCCACATATCACAAGAGACAACTTAGAAAAGTGTGTTTTTAAAAAATTGTAGCTGCAGAATAAATACACTGTGGGGGAGAGAATGGTGTGTAAGGTGGGCATGGAATCCGAGTCAAGATTAAAGACTGAAAATCTGCAGTAAGATGTGCATGCATAATGGGCCAAAGTTATGACCAGCCATATTGGCCCACATATGAATGAATGCCAAGTCAAGATTGCTTAAAACAGATTCACAAACCTCTTTCCTGATCTCACCAGCTAGCAGGCCACGAACAGGCTTAGGCTGAAGTATTTGTGGTATTCAATAACTATTCCAAAGAGTGGTCTTGTTGAACTATTGAGTAGGTATTTCATGTGGTGGATGTTCTTAATATAATTTAAAACATTTCTATGTCACCTTTCCATACTGTTCAGTGCAAACAGGCAAAACAATTTTTTAAAAAAAATATATGTGTACATTCACACATATATGACAATAAATTCAGCAAAACAAACACATAAATGGAAAGGAGGTTCATTGAAGGAATGCTGAATAGAACAGGAAACTCTTCACCCACTGGCAAAAGATGGAGCTAGGAAAGGGCAAATGAATGTCTATGGGGCAGGAATTCCCTGATTTCAGTCCACAGTTGTGAAGGCTCATTCTTGGATGACCTCCTGTCTAGTCTCATGTGATGGAGGCACCCAAAGCAGGGCCTAGAAGATGACTGTCTTGGTGGTAGGTTCATATGGGAATAGGTGGACCTTAAAGCTATGTTCTGGGCAGTCTGTCATTATCCATAGCAGAAAACTATTATCTTCTAAGGGCTACATGTTTTGGTTTTCCTTTGTTAAATTCTTAAAGAAATAGAACACTGCAAAGACATTAATAGCAGTTGGGAAGGATGAGAAACGAAGTGATTTCATTACAGCATGAAGTGATACTAAGTAATCTATCTTAGTAGAATCATTCTTCACTCCTCAGTATTCTGCTTCAGTATTTTTCTTTTTGTTCCTGTACTTTGCCAGGCCTATTGCATCTTCTTACAGTGTCTAGTCACTTAAGAACATAAGAAGAGCTCCATTGGATCAGACCAATGGTCCATCTGGTCCACCATCCTGTCTCACATAGTGGCCAACCAGTTCCTCTGGAGATCCAACAACATGGAATAGAGGTCGAGACCTTCCCCTGATGTTGCCTCCTGGCTCTGGGATTCAGAGGATTAGTGCCTCTGAATGTGGAGGTTCCCCCCAGTCGCCATAGCTGGTAGCTATTGATAGATTTATCCTCCATGAATCTATCTAATCCTCTTTTAAAGCTGCTTATTCCTATGGCACCAGTACATCCTCTGGCAACGAATTCCACATTTTAATCACCCTCTATGTAAAGTATTTCCTTTTGTCCGTCCTGAACCTACTGCCCATCAGCTTCATTGGATGCCCTTGAGTTCTAGTATTTTGGGAGAGGGAGAAAAAATTCTCTTTGTCAACTCCCTCCACCCCAGGCATAATTCTGTAAACCTCCATTATGTCCCCTACTTAAGGCAAAATGCTTCATTACTCCTCTAAGATATACAAAAAAAGGGCCTCCCATGAAGAAATTGTTTTAAGTGGTAAACAGCAGAGAAGGGTTTGCAGGGTGTGTGTGGATCAAACATGTACTTCGCTTTGGTAAGTTTTAACAGAGAGGCAGACCTGCTTATTAATTTTCTCTTTCTTGTGGGCTTCTCTCCCCACTTACATGCAATAAAAGCTGCTTTGTATAGAACACTCAGTATTCAGGCTGCATTGCTGTTGCCTTTCCTGAAGCAACAATTCCGCAGGAAGAGAATCTTTCTTTCTCCTCCTGAGCCACCTTGGGAGATGAAAGCTGCCGTCCTAAGTATGCATGCTCAGAAGTAAGTGTCACCGCTATCCGTGGAACTTATTTTCTGAGTAAACCTGGGAGGGATCAAGCTGCAAGGCATTTTCTTTTCAGAGAAACCAACCTGAATGAGGAGGAAAGTAAGTTAGGATTAGTAAATCTCTTGCTCTTCCTCCCGGGCCGATTACTTGAGCTATTTAATAAAGAAATTGTACAGGACATAAGTGGAATGAGCAGTTTGGTTGAAATATTTCAAGTTTATATTAAGTTCTGTTGCCTTCTTGCTTTGACTCTCAACTTTTGAACTGTATCACTGTAAATTGTAAGTAGCAATTGAGCAACAGCGAGGAATTTGACTATTTATTCAGTTTATACCCTGCCCTATCCCACACATGGGCTTAGGGCAGCTTGCAACATGTAGTAAAACAGTAAACATGTAGTAAAGCAATAAAACAACGGATGACATAATAAACAATATCATCAAACCCCATGCCTCTTATCAGGTGAATATAGGTGCTCATTCAATGCCCAATAAGATTATCTGTCAACAGGCACTGGAAGAGGGGCCATAAACAGGGGAGGCCAGAATGGTTGAACATTTGCAGCCTCAATCAAAAGCCTGGTGGAACTGCTCCATTTTACAGGCCCTGTGGAACTGTAATAGGTCCCACAAGGCCCTGGTCTCAAGTGGGAGCATGTTCCACCAGGACATCCCTCGGGCCAGGGATCACTAGGAGGTGTTGATCAGAAGAGTGTAAAGCTCTCCAGGGTCCATATAGGGAGAAACTGTCCCATAGGTATGATCGTCTCACGCCACATAGGGCTTTAAAGGTCAAAAACATAACCTTGAAACGGATCCAGTATTTGATCAGCAGCCAGTGCATTTGGCACAACACTGGCTGAATATATGCCCGCAGAGTCATCACTGTCTGCAGGCATGCTGCTGCATTCTGCACCAGCTGCAATTTCTGGATCAGGCCTAAGGGTAGCCCTGTGTAGAGCGAGTTCCAGCCTGGAAGTGACCATTGCATGGACCACTGCAGCTAAATCCTTAGGAATAAGATAGGGAACCAACTGCCTGACTAGCCAAAGATGGTAAAAGGCCGATCTGGCAGCTGAAGTGACCTGGGCCTCCATAGTAAGTGAGGGATCCAATATCATTCCGAGATTCCTTACCTGCAGTGCTGGCACCAGCAGTACCCCACCAAAAACTGGGAGCCTGATCCCCGACTCTGGTTCTCCATGAGTCAGGTGCTCTGTCTCAGGGGCGTAGACTTTTCTGAAGTCCGGGGGGGTGGGGGCTATTTATGTTTCCGCCCCCCCCCCCGGAAAACCTACCGCCAGCCGCCGCACCTCCCCGGCCCTTCCGAGGCTCACCAGCCGGTGCTGCTGGTGCCTTTCCCTCCCCCTCTGCCCTGGCCACTCCCTCCCTCACCCCTAAAAGATGAAGAGGGAGAGATAAGGAGGGAGGAATGGCCAGGCCAGTGAGGGGGGGAGAGGCACCAGCAGGCAAGCCTCGGAAGGGCCCGGGAGGCGCGGCGTCAAGGCACCGGCGGCAGGCGCGATGTTTTCCCGGGGGGGGGCTCAGTCCCCCCTGGGAAATTTCGGGGGGGGGAGGCTCGAGCCTTCAAGCCCCCCCGGTAGTTTACGCCGGTGCTCTGTCTTCATTATGGCTGAGGACAGACTTTTGTTCTGCCGCACCTCCGCGGCACGGCAGAACAAGGCAGGGGGAATTGCCCCCGCCGCGCAGCATTCGCACGCTGCCGCAAGGAAGCTGCCCATAGCGTCCAGACTACAGGCAGCTTCTGCCGGCGGCGTGCGAATGCTGCGTGGCTCCCCCAGCTGGCACGCATTTACACCCGCCGGAAGCAGGTGGAATGCGTGCACAGCAGCCGGGACACCACTTTTAAGTGGTGCCCAGCTGCTGCGGGAGGAGCGCGGCGCCAGATGCATTGCATCCGGCCCGCCTCCTCCAGGCAGATGTGGCAGTCTGGACTGCCGCTCTGCCTCCGCTTTTAAAACGGAGGCAGAGCGGGCCAGACTGCCAGTCTGTCCTCAGCCTGTCTTAAAATGTAGTAAGGTCTAACTTCACATTGTGGCTGCACTGCATCTCTGAGATCTTTGATCATGCAGAAGCTATAAAACAGTGAGGTGTGGGGCAGGGGGAGAGAAGGAGAGAAGTAGGTGCTGGAAAGATCTTGAACCCTTACCCTGCTCATTGCTTTTCTGATAGTCAAACATTGAGACTAGACATGTGTTTGGCTATGAGAGGAAGGATTGCAAGTGGGAAGGGGGGATTAGTTCCCTGCCTGTTGCTTCTCTGCTTTTAACTGATCCCATCCTGCTGCTTACAGCTATTTAGCACAATTTTCATTCTCAGTTGTGGAGTGCCAGAGTTATTTAGCAACATCACTGAACTTTGCAATTACCCAGCTTGGGCTTGGGCTAAGAGTTTGTCAAGCTATTAACGCTTCAATGCTTTAAAAAGAGAGTGACATTTTATTAGGAGTATTTAATAATTTTATATATCACATCTCAATTGTAAATGTCCCAAAGTGGTTTCCAGTTACCAGTCAAAACAAATATAAAATACATAACAAAATCAAATGCAGTAAAAAAATAGCAGCACCATATTGCCAAATTCAATTCAGTAGCAATAACAAAGGGTAGGGGAGAAGTTACATAAATTGTATGAAATGGCAAGCAGCAGCAGTACACCAAACAAGACTTGTGTAAAAAGACAATAGGGACATCCCTGACCTGGATAGCCCAGGCAAGCCTGATCTCAGAAGCTAACTAAGCAGGGTGAACTCTGGCAAAAACTTGGATGGGAGACCTCCTTGAAATACCAGAGGCGGGGGGTGGAGGCAGGCTTTATTCAGCCACCTCTCTGAATATCCTCCAGGCCCCCAGGGTCAGCCACCAGAGGTCACCATGACTTCCAGGTGCACATACACACACGGATATATTTTTAAAAATATGAAAAATGCCCCCCCCCCCCAATAATTGGGCAACCTGGGAGAGGGTCTTCTTGTTTCTGGCACCAGAACTCTGGAACTCTCCCTAGAGAGACTCACCTGTCCCCTTCTGTTGCCATCTTCCACTGGGACATGAAGACTGTTGTTTCATCTTGCATTTGTTTAATGATCCCTCCCTCCTGCCCTATGTTTTAATTGTTGTTTTTGTCAGTAGAAAAAAGCAAGACTGACAAAATATGTGTTTTATTGTACACTGTATGTGTGTTTTAGCTTGGTTTTAAGTGTTTTAATGATTTTTTATATAGTTTTAATTGATTTTTTTACCTTACACTACCACCTACAAAACAGCTACATTAACTAAAAAAAACAACAACTAAACTACCTTTAAGGTAACAGGAATCCAGATAATAGTTAGTCTATGCCTTACACAACTTTCTTAAAAGAATGGTTACATAATTCAGGCTATTTCATATTCTTTTTCTAGATTCTAAGCAAGTTATACAAATATTTTTGAGATTCAGTGTGTGACTAACTAAACAATCAAACTTTCAAGAGATTACAGCTTATAACAATTATTTCTTCTTTGATTTTTCCTTCTTCTGCCTCTTTTTCTTCCCTTTTTCCGGGATCTTGGGACCTGCTGCACCCAGTTCCGATTCCGAATCACCTTCATCAAGTCCCAGACTTTCTGAAGATGAACTTTCTAGTCCATAAATGCTTTCTTGTTGATCCAATGAGTCCTCTGATGAAGATTCTTTTCCTTTTTTTCCTTCTTTCTTCTTGCAGTAAACCAAAAAGGCATCTGCCTTGGCAACAGTGTCTATTTTCTTCTTCTTTTCTTCAAAGTTGAATGTTAAGCCCTCTGGGTTAATCCAGTGATATGAAATATTAGCAGATTGTAACCAAACAGTCAGTTTTTTATACGCCTTTCTCCTCTTCCTGATTTCGTATGGAATGTCTTTTAACACTTTAATTTCCTGGTCTTGGATTTTCAGAGTTGCTTTGTTAGTGGTTTTGAGAACCACATCTCTGTTAGATCTTTTGGAGAATCACACCATAGTTTCCCCAGGCAGGTTTTTCTTCTTTACAAAATCTGGATATGTTCTATAGATCATATCCATATCGCTTTGTATTTCTTCCGCTTTTATCCCTGTAAGTGTTGTAATGATTTTTGTTTGGTTTTAATGGCTTTTACTATGTATGTTTTTAATCTGTTAGCTGCCTTGGGGGCCTCGATCAGGACAGAAGGGTAGGATACAAATTTTGTAAATGAAGTATTATAAATAGATAAAAGTGGTAGAGCAGGCTGTACTGTTTCAAACTGTAGGCAGGAAACCCCAACTTTATAATGCTCCTCCAAGTAGAAAATCCCAGGAAAAACACATCAGGGAACAGGGTTCAAGTGTAGCCCTTTGCTCACTGTGGTATCCTTTGGTGATCTCTTTGCATTTTTGATAATTTCTTACATAGAGAGCACTTTCATGTAGGAAACATGCAAATTATGCACACAGTTATTTTGTTTCGAGTACATGGGCTAGAAAGTTAAGGTTGGCTGCGCTCTTACCACCAACATAAATGCAAACAAAGAGAGCAGCATGTATAACATAGGTATGCAACACCAGAGCCATGTGCATGAAAAAGATCTTGCCTTTACACATCATTTCACACCCATTTATATTTAGAATGTTGCAATTCTCCCATGGCCATACCTATTTCCCTTTTTTAGCATACGTACACTAATTCCACATAAAGTCTTTTGGGAAGATGAAAGCAAGCATAGGCCAGGAAGAATGCCCTCTTCCTTTCCATTTCCAATAGAAGCTCTGTGTGTGTGTGTGTGTGTGTGTGTGTGTGTGTCTGCTTTGCCCAGCATCAAATAAACCTGCTGCTGAGTGACAGAAAGATTATTTTCTATGTATGGCTATATATGCACACAAGCAGTAGCTTCAGACGTTACAGAGAAGTGACTGATAACAGTGGACTCATGAGGCCTGATTTAGGTGGCATATGGGCAGAAGAAAAACATCCATGTGGCCCAGTATGTATCTGGCATTGTATTTAAACCAGATCCTCACGCACTACACATGTACATTTAGCATACCAAACTAAGGCTGAGGACAGATTGGAAGTCTGCCACGCCTCCGCGGCGCGGCAGACTAAGGTGGGGGGAATTCCCCCTGCGGCGTGGCGTTCGCACGCTGCCAGAAGGAAGCCACCCGCAGCGTTCAGACTGCGGGCGGCTTCCTATGGCGGCGGGTGGACGCCGCGCAGCTCCCCCTCCCCGCGCGCGTTCACACCCGCTCCGGCGAGTGGAACGCGTGCCGCAGCAGCCGAGCACCACTTTGAAGTGGTGCTCGGCTGCTGCGGGAGGAGCACAGCGCCAGACGCAATGCGTCCGGGCCGCCTCCTCGGGGCAGATGTGGCCGTCTGAACGGCCGCTTTGCCTCCGCTTTTGAAGCCGAGGCAGAGAGGCTGAGACTGCCAGTCTGTCCTCAGCCTAAGAATCCCTGATATGCTGCTGATGGTACAAGCATAGTAGGCTGAGGACTCTATTGCCCACTGTGGTAGCTTTTCATTTACAGGGGATTGTTAATGTAGAAAAGTGCTGGGAAAAGTAATCCTTTATCTGGAGTCTTAAGTGGTGCAATTGATTCTGCTGCTTCGTTACCACCTCCTTCTTCTGCATGTCTAGACCATGAGTAGACCTAGACCTGAAGAGAATGTGAGGCATGCAGACTAACTCTGTTCTTCAGTTTGGTCTTGTCCTAGGCATGTTCCCTTTTGGTTCTTGCAGTACCTGGTTCCATTAAACCAGGGACTGAACTATAATTCTCCAACATGATACACAATGTAATACACAATTGGGTATGATTTAATGAGCTACACTTTTATTATGCATATGTGCCTGCACAATTGTGTCTTTTCTTTAAGCCAAAATGTGGCTTGACTTGTTTTAAAATACCTTTTGGCATATATCAGTTATATAACTAAAGCCAGTAGAAACTTGCCTCTTGATTTTTGGCAATGCAATTGTGCAGCTTTGTCTGGGTTCTTTTGGTAAAATGGCAAGAGAAGTCTCTCTTCTGTACAGCGCAAGCTCATAAAAATATTTCTAGCTTTCGTGCAGGTTTTTTTTATTTTAAAAAATAACTAATTTAATAGTGCCTTGGTTCTAATTTATGTTTTTTAAAAATAGACTGGCAGCTGAAGGAGAAATACTTTATGAATGAATGCATGTCTGTAAATGTTACTTCTATAAGAATCTATTGGAACAAATTATTAACCTAACAGATTCCGAATCTCATTTTGCAAGAAATAAGAGAACCCCATCTTATTCATTCATTTCTTTTAAAATATCTAACTTGCATTGAGTTTATAATGTGTGCCATTTCTATACATTTCTATAAGGAGTGATCTGCAGACCTTCCCTGTTGGTGTGATCCTTTTGATATTGTAGCTGCTCCAATATAGTCAGTGTGTTCCTATATTGGTCATTTGTCAGGATCTGATTTCTTGACAGGAAAGCTGGTTACATAGAGCTACAGATGACATCTTTGGAGACAAATGCCTGGGCTCCTTTGATTCTGTGTAGTCCTTGGCCGAGGACAGACTGGCAATCTGAAGCGGGGCAGGCACGCTTCGCAAACGGAGGAAAGGAGCACGTTCAGACATGCGCATCTGTCCGTCGGCTCCGTTGCGTACTTACCCGTCTCCCAGCCGCTTTCCTTCCGCTTTACCCGGACACCGGTTTTTCCCGGTGTTCAGGGGCCTTCCTCCGCATGCCTCCCGCTTCCAAACAGTGTGAACTGGAAGAAGCGGGAGGCATCCGGAGGAAGTGTGAACGCACCGGCAAAAACTTTTGCGCATATGCGCATATGTGCATGTTCGCATATGTGCATGTGCGCATATGCGAAAAACATCAAAGGAAAACAAAAAAAAGTGCAGCAGCACGCGCGAGCCGCGCGCGCTGGCTATGCGGCAGTCTGAACTCTCCGTGGCAGTCTGAATGCTCCGTATCGCCGCTGATCCGCATTGCTCTGGCCAGTGTGAACGGCCAGCTCCGTGGGTTTTTTCCCCCGCTCCAGTTCCCTCCGCTTTGCCTCCGCTTCAGATTGCCAGTCTGTCCTCAGCCCTTGCTGCCACTTAGATATGCACACATACCTAAGGGGCCATGTCAGGCTTCTTGTAATGAATATATCCTTGTCTACTGCACCAGCAAAGGTTAGCTGCTTTGCTTTTATCAAGCCACCATGTTATTTCTACATCTGGGTAACAAAAATGAGGAACACGCATACTGGATGGGGGCGGGATTCACTTCTGGGTAGCAGTGTGTGTGAACAAGATCTTGGGGTATGGTTGGACCATAAATTAAATATGAGCAGCCAGTGCAATACAGTGACCAAAAAAGGCTAATGCGATCTTGGGGTGTATCAAGCTATTCATCAGTTTTGGAGGCATGTGCCATCTATTTTATCCTCCTTACCACAGCCTCGTAAGGTAGGGTAAACTGAAAGAGTGTGACCAACCGTAACATTATACCTCAGATTATGTACTCTGCTTGGACACTGGAACCCAGGTCTCCTTGTTCCCATTCTAACACTTTAACCATTATATCACAGGGGCCCTAGGAATGTTCCTATTCGGACTTGGCTGACATACCTTTCCTGTTCTGTTCTCTCTTAATTAAGTACAGTTTACCTTTTAGCTGAAGCAAAAGAGGCATTCAGCGCATTGGCCTAGTTTCTCTCATTTCAGTGTGAGCTCTTTGCAGTTAAATAGCGGGACTGTGCTTTCCGGTGTGGGCCAGTCAGTTCCAATGACTGAGGATCCTGCCTCCGTGCAGGACTTGGAGCAGTTGGCCTTCACGCTCCCGCGTTACAGTTTTGTGGCTTTATGGATAAGGAGACAGCAAATGTTTCATTGTTTGCCACACTGGATGTGCTTGAAAACTACCAGAACAAAGAACCGCAGCTTGAATTTCGAGGGCAGTCTTCCAAAGCTCTGTCAAAGAGTTGAAAATAGCGGATGGCACCCTGCCCTTTAAAAAAAAAATACAAACATGCAGCAAGGCATCAGGCTGAAAGGGGATGTGAGTATTCCCGAAGTGAGTAGTGCTGCTGCTGCTGCTTGTGGGCAAATAATTTCATCTTATTAACCTGAGAAATAAGATACCTCACTGGCAAGCATCAGGCAGCGCACCCAGGACTGCTGGTGGGATTTTCTAACCTACGACGGATCTGAGGGGTCATGTTTTGGTATGAGTACTTGGGAAAGCAGCAAAATAAAGCCAAAATAATGTCAAGGCTTAGGAGGACACCATTGTGCATCTGCGCAAATAAGTCCTCTTTTCTCACAAACCTCTGGCCTTTCTTTGCTGTTTTGTTCCTTTTCTTGAAAAGAACAAAGCTTGAACTCCAAAAGGGAGGTTGCCAGGCAGATGCAGGCCAACCATGAGCTAGACCCCTGCTCTGAGTTCTCTATACCTCTCCCTCCCTCCCCTGTTTGCCTGGCTCCAGTCTTTCCTGAACTGTTTCCTGCTCACACAGCAGCTGCAATGATTAAGCCATAAACCAAATAAAGAGATAGTTTTATTTTGATTGTCCACAAGGTGCCACGAATCTTGCATTTTGTCTGAGCCGGTCTTTTTTGCACTTCCCTTTTCTGATTCATAAACATCATTTGTGTAAGATCTTTTTTCTAAAAACTCTGCATTTAAAATGTAGATGTTAGCAAAGTGTTTGAATGGCTTTATATTTTTATTACAGCAGAAAACAGATGCACCATCTCAAATGCAGCGACATGTACCAAGTGCCTTGCTGTGGGCCCAGAATGTGGGTGGTGTACTCAAGAGGTAAGCTGTTTCTCTGTATTAGGCAACATGGTGCAGAGTTACCCATTTTGGTGTTTCTTGTACGGGAGCTGTACAAACAAGAAAACTTCTGTATCAAAAATAGGAAATCAATTGCTAGGGGGAAGTCCATTAAAATAACGTTTATCTCCAGATATTTCCCAGCCCAGAGCTGGCAACCCTCCCCAAATGTGATAGCACATCACACAATGTTACATCTGCCGCTTGACCACCCCCCAGATTTCTTGGGGTGCCAGGCAGACACAAGGTGGGCATCCTGACATTTGCTTGAGTAGAATACTTAATATTTACTAGATAATTTCAAATATGCTTTCAAGAGCAACTATAAGTAAACACTTTTATATGAACATCTCTGCGCTGGGCAGAGGTAATACCGATTTTTCCCAGATCCCAATGTGATACCAATATTGGCATTTGGGAATATCGGTATATACTGATATTTTTCAGGTTTGGTATTCCCAAACCCGAAAGATACCGGGTTTTTTGTGTGCACACCCCCAGTCACACATATTGGAAGCCAGCTCTGTAGACTGCACAGCCAGCCTTTGTCCACACTGGATTATATCACCTTGTTTTAACAAATGGTTTTAAAATATGTTGGTTAAAATTCAATACAGTTTGGATAAATATTGTACGTGTTCACAAAGCTACAAGTGGTATGGCACAAGCAGATGGAGAATTTGCTTTTTTCTGATGATTTTAGAACACAGGTTTACCCAATGGTTTAGAGCACACTATGTCACAGTGCATCTTGAACTTATGGAATGCATTGTCATAAGGTAGCTTTAAAAAGAAGATTGGTGCAGGATGGATGTATCAGTGGCTATTAGCCATAATAACTGTATAACAAAACTTCTGTCTTCAGTGGCAGTATGTCTAGAGTACAAGATGCTGTGCCAGTTGTGACACTATGTGCTTCCAGGGTATTACACGAGGAGAAACAGATCATCAAGGATGTTAGGCAGATCCATAGAGGATATGCTCATCAATAGCTACTAGCCATGGTCAGTAAAGAGAACAGCTATACTTAGAGGCATCAGATCTCTAAATATTAGTGCTGAGGGCAGCATCCAGGGAAGGCCTTGGCCTCTGTGCACTGTTCATTGGCCCTCCAAGGCAACTGACTGGCCACCGTGTAAAACAGGATGCTGGATTAGATGGGACACTGATCTGATACAACAAGGCTCTTTTTATTTTGCTGGGCTGAATGAAGTTGGCATATATAGTTAGGCAGAAGCAAAGCAATTCACTATAACCATACAGAAAATATTTCTCAAGACCTAAGCCCAGAAAGAACTGCTGGAAGCTGACTCTTCATTTTGTTCTTTGAAATGTAACTTCAGGTCCCATTCTTGTAACTGTTGTCTCAAACCATCATCTATAGTGCATAAATGTCATGAATTAGGTCTACTAGACTTTTTAATTTAGGGCATAGTCTAGTTGAAGTCAATGACAAAGCTTCACTTTCTTTCAACAGAGCTGGAAGCTCCTTTGTTATTTGTAGCATAAATCCTTAAAGAGAAATATCTCTTTATCAAATTAAGAAGTTATTAAAACTGCAAAAGACCCATCACTTCAAAAATAAATGAACTTCCTTCAAAAACTATTAGAACAATTAGCATTTATTTATAAATGTTTTCCTTGTCATTGTTGCTAAAATCTATATTTATGAAAAAGTGTGTGATTTATACTGGTATGTGCCATTGCTTGGCATTCATTTTGCTTATGTAGCTGTGCCTGAAGATACTACAGAGCATTTTCTTTAGAGCCCTGTTTTATTATATTTTCTCCGCCTCTCTTAAAACAGGATTTCATGGCTGGAATGAAGCAGAAGGAACGTTGTGACATAATTTCGCGTTTAATTAACAAAGGATGCAGGCCAGACTTCATAGAAAGTCCCAAAGTTGGTGTAATTGTATCCAACAATGAAGCTAATATACAAGTGACACCTGGAGAGATTTCAATCCAGCTACACCCAGGTTTGCTTATTAAAAAGGAAATACTATTTAAAAGAGGTGTGTGTATGTGTGTGTGTGTGTGTGTGTGTGTGTGAGAGAGAGAGAGAGAGAGAGAGAGAGGTCTGCTAATAGTTGGGAGTAGATCTCCTCCCCTTGTCCATCCTGTTCTCACCCAGTGGTGGGGTTTGGGCTGCACGAAGAGAAGAGACCAGGTGGTCTTCTGGCTGTTTCCCTCATAGCTGAACAGGAGGATGGCAGCAGTGGTTGAGAACATGCTTCCTCCATCATTGTTTCCCCCTTCCTGTTGTGCTATGAAGCAGCCTTGAGGGAAGCAGCCAACTATCCATCATATGGTTGAACTGGGCGGAGAGAAAATCATGGCTGCTCCCAGCAGCCCTGGCAAGAGTGAGACTATGGCATGACTTCATAAACCTCCATAACAATGATAAGTTCTCTTATAAGCTAGCAAAATATAAATGTAATGTCATTTTCTTGACAAACTAATAATATTGATAGTGCCATAAACACAGCTTGGAAAACCATGGAGCTTCCTTAGATAAAATAGTTCATTTGATTGTCAACTTGAATACCAGATGAGTGGGTTTATGCAGAACTACTCTGGTACTCTGCTGAGAGCCAGTATGTATGTCAGGACTGTTTGGAGCAGGTGTCTGTCTTTTTGTCCTCCCTCCTTCAACCTGAGGAAGTTCCATGCTGTTGATGAACAGTCCTCTGAACTGTAGTGAAATTGCTTAGTTTTGTTGCTTATGGGAATGCTTGCAGATTTGAGAAAAACCGCTGCTTTTGCTTTGAGGGGATGACCTGTTTATCAGAGGAAAGAAAAAAGCAGGGTGGTTGTGTTTAGCCCAAAGTCTATGAGAACAAACTCCTAGTTGTCCGAGATTATCGCAGCATCTATTGTATCCACAAATGTCCCAGCAGGCTTTCACTATAAGTATGGCCTGATGAACTTGACTTCACTGAATATGTACTGATTACCTCAGTTCAGCTCATTGTGAGGCTTGGATTTGTTCAGCCTCAGCTCCCACCTGCTACTTCCTGTCCTCTTCTCTTAGAGGCTCTTTGTTCCTTGAACTACGTCTTTTGTTATATTCCTGACCAAGTGGAAATTTAAATCAGTGAAGGGGCTTTCTTGGTTAGGGGGAAAGAAGACCATTGAAGAGGGACATGACAAGTTTATAAAATTATGTATGGCATGGAAAGGTAGGTAGAATTTTTCTGCCTCCTCCCATAATGCCTGGGGTCATCCAATGGAGTTAATGGGAAATAATCTCACAAAAGAATAAAGAAACTGATCTTCACACTGTACATGATTACTTTGTGAATTTCACTACCTTATGAAGTTCACTACTTGATGACAGCCACTTTCTTACATAATTTTAAAAGGAACTAAACATACTAGTGGAGGATAGGTCTTCCAACCATTACTGGCAGTGTTAGCAAGTTCAGAGGTAGTGTAAGTCTGAATTCTAGTTGCTGGGGAACAACAACAGAGTAAGGCACTTGCTTGCATTCCTTGCTTGCATTCTTCCCTAGGCACAGTGGGAAGCACGATACTCATCTAGATGGACCCTTTATCTGATGCTTGGCTTCTTCTTATTTCTACACACACATTTCCTAAATGTTCACTTTGAATTCACAAAATCTTTTTATATAACCGACCACCTGATTTTTTACCATGTGGGCTTAAGTTAGTAGAAAGGGGGAATAATCTGCACCAGGGCTTTTTTTTGGTAGAAAAAGCCCAGCAGGAATTCATTAACCTAATAGGCCACACCCAACAGCAGAAACTCATTAGCATATTAGGCCACACCTGACCATGCAGCTTTTTTCTGAGGGTGTTAAAGGGGCTTTCTCTGCTTCAGTCACACAGAGAGGCAGAGAGATACAAATACAGAAACTATCAGAGAAGAGAGTATGGAGAGTTTTCTGTGGGGTTTCATTTCAGGCTGAGGACAGACTGGCAATCTGGAGCGGGATGAATGCGGAGGCAACTGCTGTGGGGGAAAAACTCCCTGGGACTGGCCGTTCACACTGGCCAGTGTATTGCGCAAGGATGCTGTTACGGAGCATTCAGACTGCTGCGGAGTGGCCCCAGGTGGGCCCAGGTGGGCCCAGGTGGGCCGTGATAGGGCTGTTTTGGCAATTTGCGCATGTGTGCATGCGCTTATGTGCACATGTGCACTCATGCGCAAACTGGCAAAATGCCACGGTTGCACTGCCGCCTCCGCTTGCCTCCCGCCTTCTTCCGGTTCACACTGCCTGGAAGCGGGAGGCAAGCGCTAGACGGCCTCTGGACACCGGTTTCTCCCGGTGTCCTTCTAAAGCTCAAGAAACCCGGCTTCAAAGCGAGTAAGTATGGAAGGGAGCCGAGGGACAGCTGCGCATGTCTGAACAGGCTCCCTTCCCCCGTTTCTCAAGCGGAACTGTCCCAGGGCAGATTGCCAGTCTGTCCTCAGCCTCGGTTAATCCATGGTTCTAGTGGACAGCTTTGTACTTGAGCTAGATTAACTGAAACCCTTCAGTTGCTGTCCAGCAGAGTTTGGATCATTGATCTGACCAAATATTACATTGTTGCTTAATGCAGAAATTATGGAGTAAAATCTCTCTAACTGCTTTGTGAGAGCAGTTGGACATTGAAATAAGGCACAGGGAGCCTTTCTCTGAACATTTTGAAAGGATCCCTGTATCTCTAGTGCATAGTACTGGGCATCCTGCCAGTTAGATGACTGTGCAAGAGGAGTAGAGCTTGAGGCTATTGCTCCTTTATGGATGCTGGCCCAGGCTTCAGCTTCTGCTAGAGTTGCCACAACAGCCACAGGCTGCTTACTTCAGCTTTGTAATGCTGTTTCATTTGCATTTGCCATTTGCTTGTCTTGCTGGGAGGAGGAGCAGCACTCAGCTCCACTGACAGGAAAAAAAGAAAGAAATGTTAGCGTAGAAGGGACCTCTCCTCCAGCTTCTTATTGATACTACTGAGGCTATCAGGTAGGAGGAAGCTGTTGGGCTGCCCTCTATGGTGACTGCACAGAGGAAGAAACTCTAACCCTCTGAAGAGACTGATAATATCTGGCTGCTGAGGGGTAAAGCTGGCAATCTATGTCTGGAACTTTGTAGCTTAACTCAGAGTCATCACCACCATACACAGTATGGTGTAATTGTTGGACTGAGGAGATTTAGGTTTGAATCCTACTCAGCAGTAATGCTCACAAAGTGACTTTAGGTCAGGAATTCTCATCCTAAACTATTTTACAGGGTGGTTGTGAGGATAAAATGGCAGAGAAGAGAACCTTTTCTGTCATTCTGAGTTCTTGGGAGGAAGGACTAGGGATGGGCATGAACCAGGTCACAAACTAATTTTGGGCAGTTCATGCTTCATGAAGTTCGTGGCAGGTCACCCGGCATGAAATTTCTACAAACTTTCCAGCTGTTCATGGAGGTTCATCCTGGTTCATGAGTGAAGACATTCCCAGACAGACTGTATCTGCTCAATCAACATGTTAAACTTCAAAGCAACAACTTGGAGGGCATGTAGAGGAACATCCAGGGAAGGCCCGCTTTGGCTTTGATGTCTGTAGCTTGCACAGGATCCATTCTATACCCTCCTGAACTTCAGTCCTTTTGAGAGGTGCAGGTTCAGGAGTGTATAGAACAGACTTATGGGGTCTGAGTTATGGCCCCCCAAAGAAGGTGCCCCAAGGAAAGTGCTTTCTGGGGATATGACAGGCAGGTAGAGGAGAGTCAGCCAGAGATCCCTTGCAAGTTTGATGTCTCTAGTATGCTGGGGGCCATTCCACTGCCTCACAAACTGAACTGGTTCACGAGGCGGCTAAAAATTCATGACTGTCCATGGTTCACAAATGGGGCACGTCATGAACAACGAACTGAACTGCATTTTCCCAGTTTGTGTCCATCCCTAGGAAGGGCAGAAGAATAACATAATAGATGGGTAGATCCTTAAAGAACAGCACCAAGAGCAGTAGGAAGACTTTGAAGGCTGAGGAGAGGACTATAAAAAATTATGATGAGAATCTGTTATATTTTGGATGGCCTCAGTAGGCTGCCATGAAGCCTGTATATAGTAAAAAGATTGGGTACAAAATCTTTTAAATAATAAAATAATAATTTATTGACTCAGAGCTGTTGGAGAATTGGGAATTTGAGTGAATGAACCTGGGCCTCAGGAAAATAATGGGTCAAGGCTTTGATAAAGCACTGGGGGTGGTTTTCCCAATCTATCCTTCAATGTTATATAGAGAGGGATCTTTCATTTCTAATACTCCAGCACAGTTTTTGTTAAATTCTGCTTGTAGTCTACCATTTACTGAATACACTTATTCAGAAAAAATTGAATTGTTTTAGAAATAGTTGTTTCCGTGAGGCGCTTTTTTTTTTAGGTAACCTGTAATATTTAGAAATACTGATTATATCTCTGTCTTTTTACATATCAGGATCTGAAGCAAGTTTTATTTTGAAAGTTCACCCCCTGGAAAAGTACCCTGTGGACCTCTATTATTTAGTTGATGTCTCTGCATCTATGCACAAAAACATAGAAAAATTAAATACCGTTGGATTTGATTTATCTCAAAAGATGGAAAATATTTCCCTTGATTTAAGACTTGGATTTGGATCATATGTGGATAAGACGGTGACTCCATACATTAGTATTCACCCAGGAAGAATCCATAATCAGTGCAGGTAGGTGCATGTTAATTCCATACTGATTTCAGTCCTAATGGGGCAATGCACACACACACACCAATCCAAATCTGTTTTAATCTATATTTTGAAGAGCAATGGGGTATAAAATAAGTGAGCAACCATTCATCTTTGAGTATCTACTAAGGGTCCTTGCGATGCTTACCTAGTATAGGGCCCGGTTGATGGGTCTGCGCCTGCAGCCCCTGGGAGATTTTTGGGGTGGGACTACATGCAACCCCGGAAGTGACCACCAGATTCAGTGTATTAGAATTAACTGCTTCTTTCACTATATTCTAATTTAGTGTGTTTCCTTTTCTCTAACAGTGATTATAATCTGGATTGTATGCCTCCTCATGGCTATATCAATGTATTATCACTAACTGACAAGATAACAGAATTCAGAAGTGCAATTAATAGGCAAAAAATCTCTGGCAATATTGATACACCAGAAGGAGGCTTTGATGCTATGCTGCAGGCAGCTGTATGCCAGGTAAGAGGCAAATGAAGCAATTAATAGATAGTAAATGCAGATTTTTTGCCAAATTCCTGTAATTGACAATCTTATGGTTTGGAGCAGATGACAGCTCCTCACAGAGCCAAAGGCAATATTGTAGAGCTTGTGCTACTCCCAGAGGCATAGCGTTGGGTCTGGTGACCTCTTTCTGCTAAACCAGGAAGCTTGCTTTGGCAGAGGAAGACTTCTTGCTTAGCAGAAAGCAGTTATTGGATATAACCCAGAGGTTTTGGCCAATGGCTTTGCAGAAGTTTGTCATGCTTCAGACAGAATTTAGAAAATCCCAAAACTAATTCCCAGCAACACCTACACAGTGTTTGTGAATCTGTCTTGTATGTCTGTTGAAGAGTGTTATTAAAATGTAGAAGCCAGTTCTGGAATAGCTTGGGTATTATTTTACTCTTTCTTTTTTAAAACTATTGATCTTTGTTTCATTCCCAGTATTAAACAAATCTTATAATACAGTAAGAGAAAAAAAATCAAAACCTTTACCTCCAAGCCCATGCACTCAGCATGATGCTTAATCAAAATACTGTGGCCTAAATTGCTTTGTTGAAGTCCTTCTTTTCAGGATAGTCTTACATAAATAGCCAGATTAATATGTGCCCTCTCCTGCTTATAAACTCAGGAAGCAGCCCTGACCTTCAAATGTTGAGTCTGCATGATGGCAGTCTCCCAACATCTAGTTGCCTGTTGCATCATTGTGGGAATTTGGGCATTATCCCAGTTCTTAGTAATATGTAACTTTGATATTAGTAACAGATTTAACTCCAAGGTTTTTGCAACAGTGAAATTCCACCTTGTTTCAGCTCCTTCCAGCAGACTCAAGCATGAGTTAAATAGAATGTTATGACCTGCCTGTTTGAATTCTCTTAACCTCTCCTGGAACTTTTCAATTTGTTGGCAAGGCTGCTGTATGTGCATGGGAAGAATGTCATTCATATATGGAAACCCTGGCAATGCATTTCCATATAATTTGTCAACTACAAACCATTGCCCAATTTATGCATATACTGAAGAATGCTGGGTGCAGAAAGTTGCAGCTAGAATATTGACTGGAATGTGTCATAGGGACCATATCGCCCCAGTCTAGGTCCATCTACATTGGGTCCCAGTTTGTTTCTGGGCACGTCAAGGTGCTGCTGTTGTCACAGAGGATTGTCTACACCCTTACAAACCTGCCCAGCCACTACAGTCATCTTCCAAAACCCTGCTTCAGGTGCCCCCGCTTTTTGATATTTGGCAGGTAGCAACCTGAGGAAGGGCCTTCTCAGTCATGGCACCAGAACTCTGGAACTCTCTCCCCAGGGGGACTTGCCTATCCCTTTTGTTGCCATCTTTCATCTGGCAGTTCCTCATGACCCCTTCTTACTCCCCTACATTTTAGTTATTTATATGTTTTTGTATGTGTATTTAACTTTAATTTTAACTTTCAACATGTTTTTTTGTTTTTGTTTTCAGTGTTTTTAAGCCATTTTATTATGTGTATCTTTAAACTCTTAGCTGCCTTGGGGGCCCTGTTGAGGCCAGAAATGCAGGGTATAAATTTTGTAAAATATAAATAATAATAAATTTATAGATACTGTTGACTTTTGATCCTATTGTATAATTTCATTTAGTGAAACAGAAGTATTGTCTTGATTTTTTTTCTTTTAAAAATGCAAGGTTTTTTTTAAATGAGTGAAAGTATATCAGTGAAGAAGGTGTGAACTTTCCCTTAGAACTTTCCCTGCTAATGGTTTAACTTAGTCAATGTTGCCTTTCCATTTACTAGCCTTTTACCCTCTCCCCCTTCCAGTCAGTTAGTTACTTTAATAGTTGTTGTTACAATGCAAACCAAAAATATATAATAGCTATGCCTGTGTGATATGTATGGGGTTGGGTCTAAGAGTTACATTCTGCTAACATCAGAGCCTTCCTCTGGTGGAAATGACATGTTCCACTAGTGGAAAATACATTGTACTCGAGGAGAGTTCCACATCGGTAGAATAGAACCTTTGGATCCAACCCACGGTCAATGTCAGCTTGTTTATAAGGTGCTTCTTACATATTTGTAATGTATATAGTAAGAAGAGCCCTGACCTGGATGGCCCAGGCCAGCCTGATCTCATCAGATCTCAGAAGCTAAACAGGGCCAGCCCTGGCTAGTACTTGGATGGGAGATCTCCAAGGAATACCAGGGCCATGACACAGAGGCAGACAATGGCAAATGACCTCTGAACGTCTCTTGCCTTGAAAACCCTATGGGGTTGCCATAAGTTAGCTGTGACTTGATGGCACTTCCCGCCACCATAGTAAGAAGAACAAACTTGCTACTGGAAGAAATCAACTTGCAGTGCAGTCCTATGTAGGGTTATATCAGTCCAAGACTCTTGCTGGACTTAGACTGGTATATAGAATTACAATGATTTTTACATAGTTTATAAACTTGCCTCCCTGCAAGCCACACTAGCTGAGCACAAAAGCATGTCAAATAGAGATGGTATTAGTAGCTACATCCTACACTTGCAGCAGCAATGTTTTGCTCTACCATTGCTTCTATAGGTTGTCTTGTAGTTAATCAGTCAATTACTAAATGAAGTACAGCATCAGGTTTTGGCTTTATAATAATTCATGATACAATACAGTTTGGTTTGCTCTGTTGACCCAAGCAGAGATTTCCAGTTGACTTAATAGCATGTAATAAATCACAAAGTATGTGACTCAGATTTCATAGAGGGAGATTGTCCAGAAAGAGAGAAAAGGAGAGATTATGAGATGGACTGAAAAAGTGCCCTTTTCACAGAATGTGTAGACAGGCCCGCAAGGGGATAAATAGAATTCTGCTTTTGTGTTTTGCAAAGTCAGTTCAGGAGACCTAGGTCCTGCAGGTGGTGACTAAGCCTGTATTCCAGATTTTTAAGTCAATAAATGCCTTATGGTTGCTGTATATGAAAACAGATGTTAACTGTAGCCTTTTAGTTATAAATTTGTCCTTGAGCGATGCAGTACCGAATGGCACCTCTTCACTTGTATTTTTTCCATTCAGGAAGCTTAGAGAATTAATTATTTTTTCTTTTCCTAGAGCCAAATTGGTTGGCGCAAGGAAGCAAAGCATCTACTTCTCATGATGACAGATCAGACTTCTCATCTCGCCCTTGACAGTAAATTAGCAGGGATAGTAGTTCCTAATGATGGAAATTGCCATTTGAAAGATAATGTGTACGTCAAAGCAACCAGTATGGTAAGGTATATGTTGTAGATGGTGTTATCTTTGGACCATAGTTCCCAAAGCTTGAGAGGGCCTCCGTAATGAGAAACAACTGCTGGGAAGACGTGAACTTCTGCCAGATCTCTCCTCACTCAAGCTGTTTAAAGTTCTTGATTGGTCAGAAAGGAGTATGGCAGTCTGCTTCCTCCCAATAAATGCAGTGTGAGTAACTATGTTCCATGAGTTGCGTGTTGATTGGAGGGGAAGAGAAGGGAATATCAGTGAGGCAACTGACCAAGATCTATGCCACAAAGTATTTATTTACATAGACTGCTTTCCCTCTTTTTCGTTTGATCTGCTTTCTTCAGCAATAATAAGAATAAGTGCCACCAGCCCAGCGGTCTTTGGTTTGTTTGTTTTTTCTTGTTTGTATTATAAATATATAGGGAATGAATATTTCATTGCAAAATGGAAGCAGAGCACAGACTACAAGTATAATATGTTAAGAACATCCAGCTTTTGTTTGGAGTGCTTCCTGCATTAGCTGTTGCATCATTCTACAGAAGAGCCTTGCTATATCATTCTATGGAAGAGCCTTGTTGTATCAGACTAGTGGTCCATCAAGTCTGGCATCCTGTCTTTCCCAGTGACCAGTTAGTAATCCTGGAGAGCCAAGAAATAGAGAATAGAGGCCAAAGCATTCTTGTGATCTTGCCAAGCGGTATTCTCTCTGAACTCAGAAGTTCACTTTAGTTACCATGACTGATAGCCAGGAATGGGCCTATCCCCCATGAATCTTTCTAATACCCTTTTAACACTATCTACATTCATGGCCATCGCTACATCTTTTGGGAGTGAATTCCACATAATTTCTCATTGAATAAAAAAATACTTCCTTTTGTCCTTCCAGAATCTATCGTCCATCAAATTCTCAAGTTCTAATATTTTGAGACAAGGATAAAAAGCTATTTATCTACATCTTCTACCTTGCATAATTTTATAGACCTCTTTCCCACCCCTCCCCACCATCATTTTTCTAAACTGAACAGTCCCAGACTCTAGCTTGTCCTCAAATGGAAGGTGCTCCAACTGGGTGTGGAGATTTCTGTGCCAACACTACTACTTCTGGGCTGTAGTGACCTGTGGAAAGTCTCTACAAGTCTGGCCTATAAGGAATTACAAATTGGAATTTTCTGCCTTGAATGTAGAAACTGGAATGTCCATGGAGGAAGCTAAACTAGATTTCTTTGCTCCAATAAGATTTGATTTGATGTAATTGATTTATTAAATTTCTACCCCACCCTCCTAGCCAGGGCCGGCTGGTTTCCTTAAAATCTTAAATATGCTGGTTTTCTTAAAAGTCTAGATCGTATGCTACTATTGAATTATTAAAATATTAAGACGTGCTCAAGTAGCCATGTAAACTTCTATGGGCTTGTAAAATGGGATTGTTACAGTCTCTTCTGACTGTAGTGAGGCAAATATTTAATAGTTTAGTGCAGGGGTGGCCAAACTTGCTTAATGTAAGAGCCACTTAGAAGAAACGTCAGATGTTTGAGAGCCACAAGACCTGAACAAATATCACACACACATTATTATTGAAAAAATATATATGCAAATTTGCTTTTTATTAACATTAAGTGAGACTGCCAAAAAAGGGGGTAAAAACAGATATCGATAACGATATTTATTTATTTGCCCAATTATATTTATTTATTTATTTATATGCTAATTATATTTATTTGTCTAAGAGACAGAAAGAGAGAGGTGGAAAGAAAGAATGAAAGAGGTGGAAAAAAAGAATGAGAGAGAAACAAAAAAAGCAAACAGATGGGGGAGGGAGGGAAGGAGGGGAGGGGAAGAAAGCAATTAAATGCGGGAGGGGGGAAGGGAGAGGTGGAAAGTAAGCAACTTTAACTATAAATGTGTTCTCTAATCCCCCCCCACGCCAGCCAGCTTGGTTTGGAGAAGGGATTTAAAGAGACAAATGACTCCTCCATGCAGACTGGGGGGGGAGGGGCTTTGAGAACGCATTTAAAGTTAAAGTTGCTTTCTTTGTTTAAAGTTAAAGTTGCTTTCTCTGTTTTCCTCCCACACCTCAAGCCTACCCAGGAAGGGGAACACTGGCTGGGGAAGGGAAGACTGATTGGGGAGGCATGCCTCCCCTTCACTTCTCCAGCCACCCTGCTGGGAGCCGCACAATATGTCTGAAAGTGCCGCATGTGGCTCCCGAGCCACAGTTTGACCACACCTAGTTTAGTGTAACAGTACATTAGTTGGTCAGAATGGGTGTAATCCTGCTTCCTTCCCTCCGGAAACAGGATATGGATGTCCATCCACATAAAGAAGGAACAGCAAGTTATAGGGATATAGAGACAAGGGGGGATTGCGTCGGTCAGTAAAACTGTACAAGTCATGTGATTTGTTTTCATGTGATGTTTGCGTTGGCTCTTGCTGATGTGAGGGGTTGGAGCTCAGAGGAATCTCTGGACTTGCAGTGGCTCTTGCCATCCCTCTCTTTTCCCTATCCTTTCCATAATTTTCTCATCAGTATTGAAGGTAGACAGTAATGGCAGCCCTGCCATGTGCTGGCATTATTAACTGGTAAGTAAAGGAAGAAATCAGGACTGTGGTAACACTGCCTTTGATTTCCCTTTTCATTCTAAGGTTGCCAGGCATATGTCTGGAACCCCTGGAAGTCTTTTGGGGGTGGGGCATGTCAAACAATAGGCATCGTCCCTCCTAGGTCAAAACCAGAAGCAATGTCACAAATCTCTTATCTTTTTTTTACCATAAAGACTGGTAGGATTCCTAGAGCACTGTTCAGTGCAGTCATGTGAAAACCTGGACATGATGTTGCATAATGTCTGTCCCCCCCCACACACCTCTCCCCCTTGCTGCTCATTTGAGCTCTGCCAAGGGCAGGGAGCATGGCCAGGAGGTTGTCTGGTATAAGCAGGCAGCTGGCAAGCCTATAATTCTGTCTCATTCTGCTCATCAGATGATTCAGCTCCCACTGCCTATTTATCACAAAGCAGCTAGTGGCCTGGCCCTTCTCTGTATGTACCTAGCTTCTGCTTTTGTCAGGAGTAACTCTTGCACATGAGATTAGGATTATTGCATTCCTGACTGGTGGAGCAGAATTCTTCTGGTTTGCTGTACAGTGGGCTGGTACACTGCTGAGCCTGGCATGGCAGGAATCTCTGGACCATGCCATGACCTGACATTCTGGCCAAATATCATTTTCTAGGTTAGATGTAGCAATAAATGGGAGAGATATACAGAACAATCAGAAGCAAAGTAATTACCTTCTGTGTCCTTGAATTTCTTAGAAGGGTGTAACTCTGCTTGGGATTGCATTTAGTGGATTTTCATGTAAGATAGGAAGCTGATCCTGCATTGGGTAGGGGGGTTGGCCTAGGTGGCCTGTATGGTCCTATCATCTCTGTGATTCAACTACAATAATCATTTTTGGTACAATAGTTCATCCTGACAATAAGCTACCCATATGGTTGTACAGGACACCATTAATGTCGTAGCAGTTTTTAGAGTAGGAACTGATTGGATGCAGTGGAGATGGTTTAGAACAGGGGTTACCAACCTTTGTTTAATGAGAGCTACTTCTGTGTAATGAAAAATAGCCCAAGCTACTCCATCTCACTCATCAGCATGTTGCCAAGTTTTTTTTCTTTCCTACAAACTGAACATGGACTAAGAAGAGCATCAGAAATTAAACTATCTGCTAAGCAGCACAAAGAAAAATCTGCAAAAAATAAGCTTTTTACTCTAAAAATCACGTGGGCTATATTTGAGCAGAATGCATGTTTTGGTAGTAGAATGTAAGTCTTTGATACTATTGAAGGGAGTACAAGATAACTGGGCCTGCTGGAATCAAAAGGAAATCAAGCTCACTGAATTCAGCACAAATTTACAAAAAAAGTAGTTGTAATTGACCCAGTGTTGCTACCAAATACATGAAGGAGAATTCAAGACTGAAGACCTTCTACCCTAAGTGACCAGCAGAGGGAAATTCTGTGATATGTGCTAAATCTGTATTTCTCCGCAAAATTATTTAGTGGCGAGAAACCAGAGAACATCTGTGGACAGTGGGCGAAGCTTTGAAACTGAAGCAACATTAAATCTTTAATAGCAACAAACTGTTACCAAACTGTGTTCCAAAATAAACTCTGTGGTATGCTAATTGTGCTAATTTGTATTAACAAAAATCTGCCTGGTGGTAATAAGCCAACATGTTCTGGGAACTTGTTTTTACCCTCTCATAGATCTTGCTAAACTGAAAATAGCATTTCCATGCCCCAATTAATTCTGGCCAGATGTCCGTTGCTTTTTCTCCATTCTCCTTTCCCCATACAAAGGCATGGCCTTCATTACTCAGGTAGGTTATATCCTATCCTGATCAGCCAGGTGCAGTAAAAGTTGCTTCTGGATTTAAGTTATCCCGACAGGGTTTCCTAATTACAACAAAAAGTATTAAGTACCTAAAGGTTAAGAAGATATGAATATATCGGCCCAATGTTTCTGTTAGCCAAATTTAAAATTAATAAATGTAAACAGATATACAAAAATATACATGTTTTTATTTCAAAGTAAATTAAAAACAGATATGGCTCCTAACATTTTGGTCAATTTATTAGAAATGATTGTTGTGTTGTTATGTCAGGAGCCATTCCTGTAACATCATTTGTTTGCCCACCGAGGAAGACCAGTGGGCTAAAATGCAGCTGGTCAGGGTCAACAACGGTCATTTTTGGTTGTCACTGTAGATTATGAATCTTAATTGATTATGAATCATAATGGCCAATATCTGTTTTTAATTTACTTTGAAATAAATGCATGTATATTTTTGTATATTCATTCATATTTATTAATTTTAAATGTAAAAATCAAGTAAAATATGCTTGCAGATCAGAGGTTGAGGAGAAGGCTCCTTGTCGTCCAATCACCAGAGGGCCTGGGGAAGAGCATGCAATTTGAAAATTAGGACACTCAAATCAAACCCAGATCTAAACCTACTTGGACTAATTAAGCTGGACCACCACACAAGTGATCGAGACAAATTACTGGACTGTAAACTATTATGTCTGGGTAGGGCTGCCAAGTCCCCCGGGGGTGGGGTTTCCCTGCCAAAACGGCCCCCAATCCACTGGTCTGGATCAGGCCGGGGGGGGGGGAACCCGCCCCCAAAGTGCCCAATTCAAGCCAATGTGCTCGACACGATGATGTCACCTGGAAGTGATGTCATCACATTGGCCGGCGATGTGCCCAATGTGATGACATCACTTCTGGGTGATGTTATTGCGTCCCCCACGCGCGAAGTGCACGCACAAAAGTCACAGCCCGGGACCAACTCTCCCCCGCTAATTCAGGTAAGTGACTTGGCAACCCTGTGCCTGGGTATCACCCATGATGTGATAGAAGTCACAAGTAGACAAGAACTGTCACAGCTCATTAGAAGACATTTGAGAGACTTTGACTACGAGAGCACATTGATTAGAGCCCGCAGAGTGTGCTCAACCTTTTCAGTAGGCATTCAGCCTCCAACAACAATGCCAAACTACTTATCTGAGATAATTCTTCCAAAGTATAGAAGGGCATTCATGCTAACATGCCTGAATGCCCTACCTTCCACTGTGATTTAAGGAAGATTTAATGAGATCTCATACTCAGATTGACTCCGTAATTGCAGCAGCAGTAAAATTGACTCTGCATCATATTTTGCTTGATTGTCCCAAATGTTCAGCTCTAAGAGATAAACTGATCTCCACTTTATTTAATTAGGACTTCCTGTCTCCAGAAGCAAAATTGTCCTGGTAACTTAGAGACGAAGACAAACTACCCTGCATGTGGCAAAATTTCTAGCAGCTGTTGTCAAATCACATGACAACTTTTGCACTAAGGTAAAGATAAAGGTTTCCCTTACTCGAAAGCCAGTCAAATCTGACTCTAGGGATGCAATGTTCATCTCCGTTTCCAGGCCAAAGAGCCAGCGCTGTCTGAAGAGTTTTCCCATGGTCATGTGGCCAGCATGACTAGATGCCGAGGGACATGGAACGCTGTTACCTTCCCACCAAAGTGGTACCTATTTATCTACTTGCAGTTTCTTGCTTTTGAACTGGTAGGTTGGCAGTAGTTGGGACCAGAGACGGGAGCTCACTCCATCATACAGCATTCAGGTCTTGAACTGCTGAACAACCAAACTTCCAGTCTGCAGTTCAGCGTCTTAACCACTTGAGCCACTGCAGTAGCAATCTTTAAATTCTTCCATGTTTTCCTGTGGAACAAGGTTTATTGTGGGATGAGGGTTTGCTGTTTATGACTCCAGATGCAAAAACAGTAAATAAATGAATAGATTTTAAATTTGATTAACAAAATCATTAGGGCCAATATATTCACCGCTTCTTTATACTTTACTTAGATCAATTTAGTATGGATTAACTCCCCCCCTTTTTTTTACTTACAACAAAAAGTATATAAAGAACAAACCTGAGCCAACCCAGAAGAAAATAGGATAAAACAGTAATATAGCCCAAAGTCTTGAGAAAGTGGCAAGGTTAAGATGTTGAGTGGATAACTGTACAATGCTTTTTGAAGGATAGCATTTTCCCCCTCAGCTCATCTCATTTGTAGCTTCCCTAATTCAGATTGATTTCAACGTATCTTTTGGATTCTTAAGAAATACTGGGGTGGGTCCTAACCCATTTTACCCCTCCACTGAGCACAGTTTGAAGCTTTCCTCCTGCCTAAGTAGCCTTCCTCCATCTTAAGTGGTTCTTCCACTGGAGGAAGAATTACAACTTGGAGGAAGGCTCCTTGGAGGATTGGTGGATCCACCCCAGTCTTGGGTACCCATTTGAACCTGGTTTTTTATCTGTTCCAAATGCTAGATTATTCTGTGGAGTAAAAACCAAGACCACCAGAAAAAAGCATTACAAGGGGGAGGGGGTGTTGTCTGTGTGATCCACTCACCACCACTACCATGAGGAGCAACTCCTTGTGCCTCTTTTTTGCATCCTCAAGTAAATCTATATAACGTATAGTGGTACAGATTGGAACAGTGGGATCCAGTATACAGCTCTTGACCACATCACACCTGAGGTGTACCTGTGGAATGAAAAACTTGATGCATACACATGACAAAAGCATGTCTTCAACTGCATGTTTCACAGAAGCATGCGATGCCAGGAGGTGATGTTTGGTGCCCCAAAATATATAAATTAGTCCAGACTGCCAGGATCAATGAGTTGAGCAACTCTAAACTCAACTGTCTGATGCAACAGGCAACTATCTGCATACACTGGGGAGGGAGAACAGACCTCAAAAACAAGCTATGAAATGTAGAGAGGACCATGATTTTTTCCATCAGCTTCCATCTTATTACAGTGGAGATTCGTTGACACTTCAAAGTTGTAGTCTGAAGTTTAACCCTTTGAAGTTGAAGTCAAAGTCCAGTCTTTTCAATTACATTGTAGTTGACTTGCAGCTTCTCTGTGGAATTTGGCAATCTTGAATATCAAGTTTGATCTTATTGTTTATAAGCAATTGAATTCTACATATATTTTTTGTACAGATACTGTTGTTTTTTTGTTTTTCATGAAGCTTTCTGTTTAGTTTTGTGCCTTAATATATGCCAGCTGTTTAGGTTATCAAGCAATACCTGTGATTAACATAATTTGTAAATACGTCCTAATCCCCAATCTGGTACCAACAATTAGAGACTGTACCACATATGTCAGATGTCCTGTTTTAGTCTGTGGAATTCCCTGGAGGTGAAAATAGCCACATTATTGGTCCCTGTTTATGTTTTGTTTTTTTATAGGAGCATCCATCACTTGGGCAACTTTCTGAAAAGCTCATAGACAACAATATTAATGTAATATTTGCAGTCCAAGGAAGCCAGTTTCACTGGTATAAGGTATTTTAATCATCTTTTTTTTTTTAAAGAAGACTGTGATTAAATTGGCATCATAACCTTGAGTATATATATGTCTCTTTCCCAGGACCTTCTGCCTCTGCTGCCTGGTACTACTGCAAGACAGATAGAGTCACAAGCAGCGAATCTTAGTGATTTGGTGGTCGAAGCTTATGAGGTATTTGTTTTGAAATATCTCATACAATTGCAAAGTTATTTTCCTTTCTTTACTAGCTGCTCTCCTAACATGGCTATTAAAATGAATAGTCAATAGACTCTAAGGACAACTATAATACAGAAAGATATCCAGGGAAAATCTCAGAAATCTCTTCTACAAAAATGAGTGCATAAATACTTGATGCATATTTGCTTATGATCAAATAGAACTATGAATTAACCAAGAATGACCCCCCATTTTATTAAACTTTATGACTTTCCCCTGTATTTTATTTATAATTAGACATTTTAAAACATGCATTTAGTTTATTGAGATAATCAGCATTCGAAATAATGATATGGTAACAGTCCTATGTGCGTATGGGGGCTTGCATATTTGTTCCCAATTGTTGTTGTTTTTTAAATCCCTGACTTTCGAAGTTAGCGTGTCACTTTAGGGGAGGGGGAAGATTGACTAGAACTATAATCTTTAAAATGCACCTAGTTCCTCATTAAGTAGGGAACTAGAATCAAAATAGAATTTTCTGGTGTCAGAGGCGCTCTGTGCTTCCACAAAGAAGAAAATTGCTGCTGGCCACTCAGACATGGAGGCCCTGGAGGGAGCAAGGAAGTCATCAGAACAACTATGTTCCATTTCATTCTCCATGTTATTGGATGCTGTTCTGAGATCGAGGCTAGAGCAGGGAAAACTAGTGACAACCAAAGAGAGCAAGAAAGGAAAACAGATGAAACTAGGAAGGAATAACTTGCATTCCCTAACAAGAACTAGAGAATGAGTCTGCCACAGTGGTAACTGGGCACAGTGACAGTTCTGTCATTGCTTGAAAGCCCCTGCAGTGGTTTTTGATCACCACAAGTGCACAGGGTTTTCTTATGCAAACAGATCATCATTAAGAGGTGAATAAGGATCCAAACAGAATTTTGTGTTGTCATACACACTTCAGCCTACAACAGTATAATTAGCTAGAAACACAGGCATTGCTATCCTCTTACAGAATAACAAGTTTCCCCCATCTGTGGCTATATGATATATAATGGAGTCTTTATGTGGAAAACAATTCATTCCTTTATTAGTGGACTCAGATAAGCTTCTTTTTTTTTCATTTGGGTGAAATCCACTGAGTCAGACATGCTAATGCTTATTGGATAATAAAATGTAGCAATGTGATGGAATTCTTTTGGTTTTTGTTCCAGAAGCTGCTCTCTGAAGTAAAAATTCAGGTGGATAACACAATCCAAGATATACATGTCAATGTTACTGCAATCTGTCCTGACGGAAGTAGAAAAACAGGCTTTGAAGGGTGCCAAAATGTGAAATCCACAGCTGAGGTATGAACATTCCTTTGTTCTTAAAAGGGGGTGTTTTCAAATTTTTTAAAACTTCTTTTCATCTTCTAAAGAGGGTTTTTATATGGATTTAAAATGAATTGCTGTAGGCCACAGGCAGTCCATGTTGTTCACTGATTTTGTTTGCACAGAGTTTTATTTTAAATTCAGATCAAGAATAAGCATATCTATGATCAAGCCAAACAAAGAGCTTTCTAGAATTCTTTTAGAACTCCCCTGTGCTCTTGAGCCCAAGATGTTGTGCCTACTCATATTTTATAATCTGGTGTCTGATCAGTTGAAGAATGTGAATAGCATGTTTGAGGGCAAATAACCACAAGTGAAACTTCTGTCTTAAATCACCATTCATGCTGCTTCCAGAGTTTCTAATGGAGCTATCACCTTTGTTCTAACAAGACTTTTTAGTTTTATTCTTTTGCATGTCCAGTGCTCCACAAATACTGCTAGGTGCCTATTAAAAATGTAAGAGGAGCCTGCTAGATCAGACTAATGGTTCATCTAGTCCAGCATACTGTTTCACACAGTGGCCACCCAGTTGCTTTGGAGGGCCAACAAACAGGGCACAGAAGTCAAGGCCCTCTTCTGCAGCTGTGGCCCAGCCCTGGTATTTGGAATTCTGCTGCCTATATATAAGCTCTCACCAATTGCCATGGCTAGTAGCCATTGATGGACCTCTCCTCCATGAATCTGTTTAACATCCTTTTAAAGCTATCTATGCTCATGGCCACTGGCAGTGAATTCCACAGTTTAATTATTCAGTGAGTAAAGAATTATTTCCTTTTGTCTGCCCTGAACCTATTTTTCAACTATTTCATTAGGTGCCTCTGAGTTCTGTTATTATGGGAGAAGGAGAAAATAGACCCCAGCATCTCAGTTTGTATGTTCTTTGTGTAAGTGGTGCTCCTCTGATAAAACAGATAGGGAATCCTTTACAGGTAGGAGTTCATGTGGACATCTTAACCATTTGCCTGCAGTGAATTCTTGGACTGGGGCATTAGAATGCAGTTCCGAACTAGAAATTCAATCTGAAACAGAGTTGCACTATTCTAAACCCATTGACTTCAGTGAATTTAGAAGGGTATGACTCTGTTTAGGGCTGCACTTTAAGACTGGGATTATCCCAACAAAATGTTTAAAAGGAATTAAAAGCCCCATGTGTGCAGCCAAAACTTGTCTTTGAAACTTTGCCACTGCAGGTCCCACAAAGGCAAGCCACTTTTTAATCTGGACAGTCACCTGGGGCCGTTCGCACAGAGATCTGCCTTTTTCAAAAGCCCTGGCTGCAAATACAATTCGCTTGCATGCACATTTACTTTTTTCCCTTGCTACCAAAAATTGTAGGATGCTATTCCATAATCATGAGTGAAGATTGCCAAGTGTCTTTTTTTTTGCCACATGTATGTTTACCAGGAAATTCTTTTATGTAGAAGCAGCTTCCTGATGCACCTGGCAAAATACATAATCTCCACATGTCAGGATACAAATTTTCCTACATTTTAATTATCGGTTTAGGAAAAACATTGCTTGGAAAGCTCCCCCATTGGTGGGTCAGAGCCCAGGACTGCCCCCCCCCCCGCCTCCTTTCTGGCATTGGCCTGGGACAAGCCTCAGAAGTGTGAGGTAGGTTCAGCTTCACCCCTGGCCATCTCTTTGTAGCTGTCCTTCCTCTCTCCCTGCAAGTCACAGGACAGGTCTGGCTCTTTCTCCCTAGCCCATGCTAAGACATCTTTTTAAAGGGTGGACTGGAGGTGGGCTGGTCCCAGACTCTGCCAATACCAACGGGCCTGGGGCTGGGCTTGCAGAAAGGACAGTGCCGATTGCTCCTCCCCCAGGGCCTCTGTGCCTTCTGCACCACCCTCCCTCCTGTTTGTCTCAAAGGGCCATGTGCTTGGCCCTTGCAGGCTCTCCCCCTCTCTCTCTCCTCATATCACCAACTGCTCCTGACACGCCTCCCTCAGGTATGGCTTCTGCTGTGGCCTCTGCTTCCACCTGGAGGATTCTCCTCCTTCACAGACTTCTGGATTGCTTCCTGCAGCTCCCAGCCAGCCTGCTTCACTGCAGTGCTGGCTGCCAGGGTGCTTGTGAAACCATGAGTGTGTGGGGCTGTGGCTGCTGGCTCCAGGCAGCAGTCTTATGAGAGGTGCAGGATTTAGCTAGCATTTGGGTGCCTTAAATTATAATTAGTTATGATAATCTATTGTTATTCATGCCTCAGTGGCCAGAAACAAGATTACAGGTAAAGGTGACCAATGGCTTTTCCCCTCCTAACTGCTTTGAAGGCATATGCACTTGAAAATAATCATCATATTCTTAACGTCCCACCAAAGTCACAGTGGAAGGCAGGACTGCTTTTGACATTATGGTAAATGAATTTCCTTTGTTGTTGTCACAGGTGCTCTTCAACGTATCCATTGCCATGAAAGGATGTAGTACAGTTGGAGGAAGAAAATACGTGATGCTTAAACCGATTGGCTTCAATGAATCTATCAGGGTTAATATACTTGAAAGATGTGCTTGTCAGTGTGAGGACAGCATAACGCACAGAAGAATATGTTCTGATGAAACATCTCTGGATGCTAACATACCCATCTGCAAAGGCAGTAGCTGTGGTTCCAGTGATGAATTATCTTCTGAGCAGTGCCAAATGCAGAAGAACCATCCAGTCTGCAGTGGCCAGGGAGACTGCATAGGTGGACAGTGTGTTTGCCATAAAACCAAACTTGGCACAATATATGGTAAATACTGTGAAAAGGATGACTTTTCCTGCTCATATCACCTTGGAACTCTGTGTGCTGGTAAGCTCTAGAACTTGTATATACCAGTTCAGCTGTTACTCTTTTTGTAGGCTGCCCTGTTTCAAAAGCCCAGCCTGGATAAAGCTGTTGCTTTTGTTGTTGTTTTTATTTACTTCTCAGAGCAGCTAGAATTATGGGCAATATGCAACATAACAAGGCTAAAATGGCCACTAAACTATTTAAAACATACCCATTAAAATATGACACTGTAGCCACAATGGAGAGAGAGAGAGAGAGAATGTCAGTAAAATATTTTATGTAGTATCCAAACTCATGTTGAAAAAACTAATTAGGAAAATACTTTTGGAAAATATTTTGTCAGCTTATTTGACCACTTAAGGTGGTGCCAGAGAAAATCATATAATGGATAGCCTTTCAGGCATGTCACCTGGAGTGGGAAGCCCTTCAACAGGTTCCTTCACAAGATCCTCATCTTATCCTGTAGGTACTTGTGGGAAATCCAAAGGACCACTAAATATTGATTCCTGGAACATACATATGCTGTGTATCAAGGTCACTAAAGAGACTGGCTTCTTTTTTTCAGGAAAGCTTATTACTCACCCATATGTAACACTCCTTAGAAGAAAAGCTATTGTTCTAAAAGAATTATCCACACAGTCATGGCTTCTCCCTGCTGTCCTGTTTTAGAATTCACACCCAGATTGTCATCTGGCTAGTGATTTGTGATCTGAAGAGGATGATAGGTACTTTGGGGGCATCTCCAGCTGCAGTCAGACAAGTATCCAGAAAGTTCTGTCTCAAACTTTAGGCACTGGTTTCCCCCAAAATTACTTTCCTGGCCAGCCTCTCTTTGTGTGTGGATCACTCTCCAGGAGCAGTAGTTACAAGTAAGCAAGCTTGTTTTCCCACAACATTCAATGAAGCTGGATAGTATGGTTCCTGTTTTAGAGATGAAAAACTGAAGCCAAGAGTTAATAACTTGTCCCAGGTAACTGAGTGAATCCATGGTTGTGGGGTTTCTTAGCCCAGGAGTGCTGAAGTACAATGAATTTTTATTTGGTATGGTAGCCTGGATCCTAATAACTGGAAGAATTTAATTTATTTATTTATTTTATATATTTCTGTGATTTTTATCCCACCCTACCCCACAAGTGGGCTCAGGGCGGCTCACAACGTATCATAAAACAAACAAATTCATAGAAAGGAATACATTAAAACATTAGTTCAAGACAATTTAAAATTTCCAGCTAATTAAATTTAAACATATCTGTGGTTCACGGCAGCTCGGCCATTCCAATTCAGTTCCATTTCAGTGTATGCCAAGCTCATGCCAGGAGGGTGGTGGATCAATCTGATGGATCAAGCAACCACACCTTAGGGCACCTTAGGGCAAATGTCATTTGACGTCCACTGCCTGAACATTTGCTGCCTCAACCAGGCCCTTCTCTAGTGAGTATCATACTGTTTTACTGTTTTACTGTTGTAGGCAATGGTGAATGTGAAGAAGGCAAATGCAGATGTTTTGATGGCTGGGAAGGTGACCGTTGCCAATGTTCTTCATCCTCAAGAAAGCACTGCCTTAATTCAAATGGCCAGATTTGCAGTGGACGAGGAACTTGTGTGTGTGGGAAATGCCAATGCACTGATTATAGCAGTTTTGGTCACTTATGTGAATTCTGCCCTACTTGTAGTACAACCTGCACTGAAAAGTGGTAAGTTTCTAGAAGCTGTATTTGTTGTTCCTAATTAGCTTCACGACAGAACCCTTTCCTTGGTCCTTTCAGACCTCTGATGCTGGCATGTGGTATCTCACCAGTGGCTGGTAGTTCTGGGAGGATACTGAGTATTGGCAAATCATCTTGTTTAAGGAAATAGTCAGATCTGAGTGCCTGGCTTGCTCTAGGCTATCCTTCAAGGGTCATTGGCATAACACTTAAAGGGCGTAAGTGATATATAGGATTCATTTCTTTCTTTTTTTCCTGAACTGCTTGCATTGGGAATTAACCACTACAGTACAATACAGTACAACCATTTTTCATTCCTGCCCTCTTTTCTTGTCTTCCCTGGCCCTCCAGCAGGTAGAAGCTGTTGTCATGGTCTCTCTGGGCCTCAGTTTGGTGCTTTCATAAGTAGATATTGCTTAATTAGACATGAAGCTATCTTATATTGAGTCAGATCATCAATTGATCTACCTCAGAACGGTATATTCAGATTTCTAATAGCTATCCAAGCGTCAGATAGAGAAAAGTATTTGCTTTAACTGAAGGAGACAGAGATCAAATCTGAGGTTTTGTTCATGTAAATCATATGTTGTCGATCCTCCCTTAGAAAGTAGGCTAAACAGCAGTTTCTTCACCAATACAGGCAGCTAGCACTGTTTGCTACTTGCTCATGAGTAGGAAGTAACAGCTGTAGTTCTGACACATCCAGAGATGTGGTTTGTCAACTCCTGTGCTGTCTCTCTTGGACAGTTCCAAGCACTCTTAGGCAGCTGTTCCTACACTTCCCCAAAGTTAAAGAGGGCAGTGGGGAAGGAGATAATTGAAGGCCAAAGTCTCGGTGAGGTAGAAATGGCTCCTGGATCTTAAGTCAGCTGCTTCTTGTTCTCAAGTAAGAGTCTTCTGAGATGCACATGACAGGGTTGTTTAACATCCTAAGCAGGTCTAATCAGAATTCTACTCAGGTCTTTCCAATGGGGATTATTCCCAGGAAAGAGTACTTAGGATTGTGCTGCTTAAATCCTTTGCACCACTTCTGTATTCTGAAGAGAGCATTGCTGCCTCATTCTTGATTAAACATTATGTAATTTTAATAAAGACACTATCCAGTTCATTTTTCTCTCAGCAAGCACTGAAACGAGTAGAATGGTAAGAGTCCAATTTATGGTTATTATGTGTGATGCCAGACCATCTCCTGTCTTGAGCAACCTTGAACCAAGGCTGTGTTGTTCTCTGTGCTATCTTTATTGCTAGGGAGATATGAACTGAAAGTGTCTGAGATTCTCAGTTAGTGATGCAGAGCTTTGTAGTCCAGAGGGAGAGGAGTCTTTCAAGAATCCACTCAGTTTCTCTTTTCTTTACAGGAACTGTGTGCCATGTCATCATTCTAATTCATCTCAGATTACACTTGACCAGTGCAAAGCCTCATGCACTTACAGGGTTCATTATATTGAAAAACCGTCAGGTAGGTTAAAAATAATCTACAAACCTATTATGATGTTTTTACATGAAACAGTTCCTCATTCTCTCCTGTTGAGTTTGCATGAAGCATAGTTCTTGACACAGAAACCCGTAGTTGGACTGTGTGTCCTTCCATAGTCAGCAGGCGCAGAATTATGCATAGCTGAAGTGCCACTTAGAATTGTTCTGGTTATTGTGGGAGGGTGGGTGGTGGCACCTTGTTCCTAAATGGCCTCAGAAGTGGGGAGAATAGGGATCCACATTTTTCTCTTCTCCCCCAACTTTACTCCTTTTAGCATCAGGAGGTAAGATCCACCATGTCTTCATCAGCTGGCTTCCCAGTCCCAATATCTGCACTGGGCCTGGCCCCACCTTCACCCTTCTGTAATAAGATCTCATCCCATGAGAGGCTGGAACCTATTGCTTTCACCTTCCCAACCTCACTCTTTTTTTAACTTTTTTGTATTTTTCATATGTGCATTTATGTATGTGTGTGCATCCGTAAGTCATGGCAACCTCTGGGGACTGACCCCTACTGGGGGCCTGAAGGATATTCGGAGAGGTGGCTGAATAAAGCCTGGCCCCGCCTCCTGACTGCTGGTATTCCAAGGAGGCCTCCTATCCAAGTACTTGCCAGAGTCGACCCTGCTTAGCTTCCGAGATCCGATGAGATCAGACTTGCCTGGGCTATCCAGGTCAGGGCTCCCCAGTCTCACTCTTAAGGTCCCACCCCAGGAACTAGCCCTGCCTGGGCTTTAGGTGGCCAGGCCCCACCCCCCAAGGACTTTCCTACCACCAAACAGCCTTTCCCACTTTTTGTCCTTTCTTGGCCTCAGACAAGAGGCTGAGACCTGGGCCCTACCTGCTGCCACGCCTCTGGCCTTTTCAAGGCAAAGATTGGGCAAGTCCTAAAAAGAGCTGCCTCGGCTGCCAGACCCTGGTGCCAGTGTTAGTGCCTTCCCCCCTCCCGGAGCAGGTTGATTTCAATGTGGGTCAAAGGAACACAAATGAAATGAATTCCTAGAGACTGCGCTAGTGCTGAAATAGATTTTGTTTTTATAGATGGTGCTTCTTGTTCTCACTATTATTTATGTTTCCATGTAGGAATTAAAAGGCAAATCTCTCTCTCTTTTTTCTCTAGGGAAAGTGAAACCTAAATAACAACAAGGAATGTAATTGGCAAGCATTCCTAGGCTGGGCATTTCCATGCCCTTGAGAAATTAATCGGCTGCTGCTGAAGCCAGCCAGAGTAATGCAAGAAGAAATAGTTTTATAAGCCCATTATTACTATCTGTTTCATTTCTCCTTTTATGGTTATTTCATACCGGGCATGAACAAACAAAACAGAATGAATCTTTCAATACAGTTTTGTGCTGTCCCTTTTTTAAAACCTTAAGGGATTGCTTATTCCCATATGAAGTTACACACCTGAGGAAACTTAAAGGGACCACTCCCACTAGAGGTGGAATGGTCATGCAATGACCTCCATTCTGTCAAATCCTCTCTTGAGGGAACTCTCTTAGATCCATGCCACTGGCCTTGGTATGCAGGCTGTGAGGATGGCTTTGTCTTGCTATGCCACTTTTGAGTTTTATGCTGCTGGTTTCAGTAGTTCATCATGGTGTTGGTGACTCTGCTGCTTTTTATAATTTTATTGTCAGCTATTTTGAGGACACAAGGGGCAAAAGGGGGAAGCAATAAAAATAAGTAAATGGTATCCAGTTCTTATGGTTGTCTTTGTACATGTGAAATTGCCTTATATTGAATCAGAACATCAGTCCATCAAGATAAGTACTGAAAACTCAGACTTGCAGTGGCTCTCCAGGGTCTCAGGCAGAGTTTTTCCACATCACCTACTACTTGATCCTGTTAGCTAGAGATGCTGGGGCTTGAACTTGGGACCTTTGGCATGTCAGTCAGATGCTCTGTCACTGAGCCGTGGCTTCTCCCCTCCTCTATTTTTGTCCAACTAGCTTGGTGGTAGTTGCAAAATGCCGATAGAAGATACGTAAGACAGGTTTGCTTTTGACACTGGCTATATGAAATACCTTCAAGTTTGTTGTGTCTGGGTTCCAGTCCATGACTTACTGCCCTTCCTCCTCAGTGCACTCTTGGGGCCAGTTTGGTGTAGTGGTTAGGAGTGGGGACTCTAATCTGGGAGAATTGGGTTTGATTCCCCACTCCTCCACATGCAGTTGCTGGTGTGACCTTGAGTTAGGCTGCGGTCACACGGCCCCTTTAAATCTGGGAGGGCTCCTGGATTTAAAGGGGCCGCATTTTTCTACCGTGGGTTGGGATGTCTACACATCCCAACCCCTGTGGCAGCAGCAGCAGCCACGGCCGCAGTGGGAATGGCGACGGCGGCCGCTGAAGAGACGGCCACTGAAGAGGCGACCGCGGCGGAAGCAGCGGCAGAAACAGCGGCGGCGGCATGAACGGCGGCCACAGCAGCGGCAGAAGCGGCAGTGGCAGCCAAGGACCCGCCAGCCGCCTAGTGAGTTTGGGGGGGGGGTCCCCTTTTACACTTGGGCGCTTGAGTGGCCAAGCGCCCAAGTGTAAAAGGGGGGGGAAATGGCCGGCAGGACTATCTGGACAGCCCTGCTCTCGCAATGCTTGCGAGAGAGGGCTGTCCAGATACCTCAAATGTGGGTTCCTCCCGCAACACCCGGGAAAACACTTGATTTTCCCAGGGTTGGAAAATGCGGGAGGAACCCGCATTTGAGCCCGCTTCAGGCGGGACTTGGGGCGGGCCGTGTGGTCGGCCCCTTTAAATGCGGGAGGAAATAGCCCTTCCTCCCGCATTTAAGGGCCGTGTGGCCGCAGCCTTAGTCATAAGTTCTTTCAGAGCTGTTCTCTCCAGAGCAGCTCTCGAAAGAGCTCTCTCAGCCCCACTTACCTCACAGGGTGTCTGTTGTGGGGAGGGGAAGGGAAAGGAAAGGAGATTGTAAACCACCCTGAGACTGCCTTGGGTAGTGAAAGGTGGGGTATAAATCCAATCTCCTCCTCCTTCTCCTCTTCTTCTTCTCCTTCTTCTTCTTCCAACCTAATAGCATTCCTTCCCCCATCTTAGCAGCTCCAGTTCCTAATAGCCAGCCTCTTCCCAGCTGGTGACCATCTGGCCAGACATGCACCACTGGCATTGATATCCCCAGAATGCAGCTCGGTGGGCCTCTCTCGGCACCTTGCCTTCTCCTCCTACCCTAGAACCACAAAGTTAGTTCAGATAAGTGAGGTTTGGATTCTTTCAGCATTCTCTGTTGATTAAAATGCCTGTTTCTGGCTGTTGTCCTCAGAACGTGGTTGTCTGACCGTGCATATATATCCAAAGAAGTGTAACCAAGTCATCTTTTGTCCATAGTTCTGGATCTGAGGAGCTAACAAAACTAGTCTTTGATCCTGGTACTTTTTAGTTCTGGCTTTTCAATATAACTACACTGTACTGGTGGTGTTAAGGCTGCAAATCTTTTTCATGAATGTACTTTCCATGACCTAACACACACATACATATATCATGATAGTATGTATTCAACCTTTAACATGGCAGAAGGCATCAATAAAGGTAGTTTGCAAAAAGTAACTGAGTTCCTGATGATGGCTTCACAAATTAGACCTTTATGGTAATGCATATTTTTGTTTTCTTTCTTATTGCAGAATGCATCTCTAATGATCCAAGCCACTGTAGAATCTTCTTTATAATCTTTATCGTTACATTTCTCTTTGGGTTGCTTAATGTACTTATAATCCGGCAAATAGTTCTGCAGTGGAGCAACAGTAAACTTAAGTCTTCAGTTGACTATAGAGTACCCGCGGCAAAAAAGGTAACTAATGTCAGAGAATCACAATGCATGTATTTTTTTTCCTTGAACATTTAAGGCCATATTCATTGTGTGGGGATTTCTAACTGGTTATATCTTCTCCTTCAAGGATAAGATGTTCTTGCCTGCTGTTTGTACAAAAACTGTAACCTACAGACGTGATAAGCCTGAAGAAATAAACATTGGCACTACCAAGTTACAAGTAAATGAAACTTTCAAATGCAACTCCTGAAGACAAACCACTTTCTTCAAAGTCTGTTTTCACAGGCCAGAAAGTTTATTTGAGAGGCCCTTGTCTGATATGTTGGACTTGATGGTATGAATACTGTAATGAAGAGGCCTGACCTAAGAGCCTTAGTTGCACAATACAGCTAGGCTTGAACAGAGCTGCTCCATTTTGAAAGACACATGAGTGTTAACTACTGATTAACAAAGTAGTCTAGTTAAGCTGAGATATTTAGACTGGAGCCAATTCAGCCCCATTTGATGACCCAAGAGGACCATCCCAGTTTCACACTGAAGGGGGCTTAATACCTGTTCACAACACCACTCAGCATTGTAGCACTTTAATGTAATGTAACTTACAACATTTTGGCATAAAATGTTGAACTAAACTGGTGTGACAAAAGCACTGATTTCACTTTAGAGGTAGCTAACACAGGCTTGATCTATGGCAGGGATTCTCAAACTGTGTCAAGAAAGATTCAACGGACACAACCAATGACATTTCAACTAACAGTGCTAACAGGTGGGAGAACAAGAAAGTGGAACCAGATGAACCCACTGGAAACCCTAAAAATCCTGCTTAAAAATTGGTTGTTCTACTGATTCCCATTCCATCTCCAGCACTGGTGGTTAAATCTCAGTGTCCTATATTGCACTAATTAAGAGGTCAGCTTCATTCATCCTGCTAACTAAGACACTAATGGGCAGTTCTAAACAGAATTACACCCTTCTAAGACCATTAACCTCAGTGGATTTAGAAGAATGTAACTCTGAGTAAGACTGCACTGTAAGGCCACTGTCCTAAACATACCATTTAGGAAGCAAGTCGTATTAAACTCTGTGACATGTACTTCCAAATAAGCATGGTTGGCATTGGGCTGCAGATTCTTAGAGTGGGCAGTGGTTCTTCTCACCAACTGGCAACCATCAGGAAGGAGATCTCAAAAACCACTGTGTGAATGAACAAATCGTGTGATAAAACCTAACCAAGCTGTATTTCATAGAGCCCTAGAAGCTACAAAAACATTTGTACACAGCACATTTGATAGATTTTTTTCCTCTGTAGTTGCTACTAATTGAGCTGATCTTGTTTGTTTTGAAGTCTTTCTAAAATTTAATAGACTATTTTCTTGCAAGAGACTGGAATAAACAAGATTGTGATTACTACTGGGTTTTTAAAGCCAATTTTTTTAGCAGTTAGAATTTATTTGTACAGGCTTTAAGACTGTACATTAAAACATTCCACTCCACTTGACTAGCAGATTTTTATATGAGTTTCAAAATATTGTGTTAGTACAGAAAAGTTCAGCAGCATTCTTGTAGCTGATACAAAAGGATTACCACTCAGGGTCTATTATACACTAGGAGTTCTTTGAATTAGATGGATTCATGAAGGGCAGGTTCATCACTGAACACCAGCCATGATGACTAAAAAGAACTTCTCCTTAAGAGGCAGCAAGCCTCTGAATACCTGTGCTAGGAGATGGCATCAGGGGAAGGCCTTGGCTCTGTTGGTTGACCAGTGTGTGAAACAGGATTCTGAACTAGATGAGCCACTGGTCTAATCCAACAGGGCTGTTCTTATGTCACAAGTCCCAGTATTTCTTAAAGTCATTTATCATGTGTTCAGTGGCCTGACAGATATTGGGATGGGATAACAAGGGGAAGGGGGGGGGGGTTAAGCCTCCTCCTCTATGCCTTTCCCCTAATCTAAAATGGCAGAAGGGTGCCAGTATTTGCCGTGTTGTTTTCCCAGTACAGCAAAAAATGGCATAGGGCACAGGCTTAACCTCTCCTCCTTTTACATCATCCTCTCAATTGAAATCAGGCCTCCATGTTGTATCTGGTGGCTTTTGAAAGGATTGGGAGCTCCTGACACAAACTCTCATTGTGATATCTAGTTAGGACTCTGACCACTGGAACCATATACTTTCTACTTAGAGATGTTGCTTAAAATTTCTACCTGTTCAGACTTCAGGCTAGTATCTCATTGAAAATTTAAGAAATTGAGTCTGGAGCCCTTACCCCAACAACCGAGCGGTGTTGTAAGTTCTGTTCTCATCATATCCACTGCACTGAAGGAGCTTCCCTCAGCACCGATTTGAATTGGAAGAATTTCCATAAGTGGAAACTTTGCACGTTGTAATATGTGGATCATTTGATCAAACCAAGTTATTAATTTGTGGACATAATGGGGTTACCAGCCTCTAGATGGTACCTGGAGTCCTTTGGGAAGGGCAGCTGATCTGCAGACTACCGAGGTCAGTTCTCCTGGAAGAAATGGCAGCTTTGGAGGGTGCACGCTATGGTATTGCATTCCCACCAAGCTCCCTCTCCAGACAGCACCCCAGATCTCCAGGAATTGTAGTTGGCAACCGTAGGAAATAATGAATTATGTCCCTTTGACTACAATGCTCAAACTACACTATCATAGCACTTTGAGGATTAGAATGTGTATTGTCTCCTGGAAACTTCTAATTCTAAATAATTCCTTTCTTTTTCCTTTTGCACGCTTTTGGACAAGGTACATAATAGTGTCAAAATACTTAAATGCCACTATGAACATCATGCAACCTATTATTTCTGCTAGCAAGTAATTGGCTTTCCCCTCTCTTTACTATGTTGTAATCTCTTTGATTCTTACATATAACTACATAACTTAAACAGACAAAATAGACCCAATCTGAAATGTATATTTTGTAGTGGTTTCTGATGTTTTTGCCTTTATCATATTTAATTTGAACTGTACTTTTTGTAAAAATAAGTGTGAATAAGTCATCTGTTTTTATGGATTTATTTAATATGTAGGATCTTTCTAGGAAAAAAAGAGCAGTTCAGAATATAAATACTCATTGTTCATTATAATATCTTAAACCATTTGAAACAAATCACTGCCTTAACTTCCCTGAAAGCTTACTATGTGTTTTATTTAAAGTATATTTTTGTAGTGTATATGACTAACTTTAAGTTCCATTTATTTATTAATTTGTCACTTTAGTATATCAGGAGATAGTTTATTTTTCTATGAAAGCTGCAATAACTATGACTTAGCATTATGTTAATGCAAAATTATTGTACATTGTCTAAATTTTTTTAAAGAATTCCTGCTTTTGTGGGTTTCTTGTGTGTTTTTCTTCCATCTTAAGCGGCATGCTTGTCATGTTCTCTCTCTACTGAAAGGCCTTTATTTTAAAAAAGAATATTTGTGATTGCTGTAATCCTGCTTATCATAATTTATGTGCAAATCCTATGAAGTCATGATTTGTTTTCTTTAATAATACAGTCTTTTTAAAATCTTGGGTTGGATCCAAAGATTGTGTTCCAGCAATGGTGAATCCTTCTTCCAGTAAAAAAAAGAATGGAGAAAGAATCCCTCATTAGTGGGTCAGAACCTTCAGATCAGACAGCTGAAATTTATCTTCAAGTAATTGAAATTCAGAATTTGGTAGTTGTGAATTGAAGGAAATATTTGTACTGAAATAGTTGTATGTGGCAAATGGGGTTCAGTGTGGCCAAGTGGAAAGTGATGCACGTTAGAGCCAAAAATCCTAACTATAAATACACATTGATGGGGTCTGAACTGGCAGAGACTGACCAAGGGAGAGAACTTGGAGTCGTAGTAGATAACTCACTGAAAATGTTAAGACAGTGTGTGACTGCAATAAAAAGGCCAATGCTATGCTCAGGATTATTAGGAAGGGAATTGAAAACAGATCAGCCAGTATCATAATGTGACCTCATTTGGAATACTGTGTACAATTCTGGTCACCACACCTCAGAAAGGATATTATAGCATTGGAAAATATGCAGAAAAGGGCAACTAGAATGATAAAAGGGTTAGAACACTTTCCCTATGAAGAAAGGTTAAAGTTCTTGGGGCTCTTTAGCTTGTAGAAATGATGACTGAGGGGTGACATGATAGAGGTTTACAAGATTATGCATGGGATAGAGCAGGTAGAGAAAGAAGTACTTTTCTCACAATACAAGAACTCATGGGCACTCAATGGAATTGCTGAGCAGTTGGGTTAAAACAGATAAAAGGAAGTACTTTTTCACCCAAAGAGTGATTAACACATGGAATTCACTGCCACAAGAAGTGGTGGCAGCTACAAGCATGGATGGCTTCAAGAGGGAATTGGATAAACATACGGAGCAGAGGTCCATCAGTGGCTATTAGCCACAAGGTATAGATAGGAACTCTCAGTCTGGGGCAAGTGATGCTCTGTATTCTTGGTGCTCAGGGGGGAGGGGGCAACAGTGGGAGGGCTTCTAGTGTCCTGGCCCCACTGGTGGACCTCCTGATGGCACCTGGTATTTTTGGCCACTGTGTGACAAAATGTTGGGCTGGGTGGGCCATTGGCCTGAACAAACATTGGCTTCTCTTATGTTCTTATGTATTGAAAATTACTTTTTTGTAGGCTTTTTCTCATGGTGTGTCTGAACATAAGAAAACAGATACACAGTTTGAGTTTGCATGGTTTTGGAACACAAATATTAGTGATCATTTAAGGGAAGAAATATAAATGCAACCTCAAACCAATGGTTCTGATGCAAGTAAGGGGCATCCTATATACTTAACTAGAGGGTCGCATCCATCTGAACCAATGGGGAAAATGTCACTATCACAGTAGGCCATCTGCATGAAAGAATATTGCTACAAATACATAAGAACATAAGAGAAGCCAATGTTGGATCAGGCCAATGGCCCATCCAGTCCAACACTCTGTCACACAGTGGCCAAAAAAACTTATGACATGGGTTTTCACTGGTTTATCTTTTTAGTTCACTCGTACCAGTGTAATCTTAGGGGCATTTTCCCAGGAGTAAACCTTGTTGAATAATGTAAGACTTAGACCTGCTGGGAATTGCTCCCATTGTCTCATATTGGTCCATCAGTACTTATGTAGCAGTTTACTGTCCATCTTAGTCACATTATATAGAGGCTTTGAGAGACAGTTTTGTAACACTTGCACTTGCGTCTTGATAGAAAACTTTATTTATATAGACCTTCCTGCTGAAATGCCAGGACACAAAAACTAATTTCAGTTTCCATCATCTACAAGAATGAAAACAAATCCATGGGACTTTGGTCTGCTATGTTAAGGTCTTACTGCAAATGAACAGTGGGATTACAGTAGGAACAGCTAAATCTCAATAAATCTTACCATTTTGATTTTACTTTTAAAATTCTTTTTCATTTAGCAGAGCTCACTATTTGCTCAACATAATCCCAAGAATAGTTTTGTTGGATTTACTTAAGTTGCAAGAGCTTGGACAGCCAAACAAAATCAAATTGCTTTCTAAAAATGGTGTTTGCATGAAAATATTCTTTATGTGATATAGAAATGCAGATTCCATATATGCCTTGTGCAGTTGTGTGTAATAACAGACACTGAGTTCTGGAATACTGCAAATAGTGGAAATGATGAAACTGAATAACGCGCATTTTCAACTACTTAATTCTTGACACACAGATTAAATGGTGCACAACCTGTGACAGGTGGGGAAATGGAATTGCATAGGTATAGCACGATGGCATTGAAGTTATGAAGGGCTGTGACAAACCTGTAATGCCTTGGGAAGAGTGCCAACTGAAAGACCATGTCCTATGAAGATCTTGTTTTCTTTAGATGTTTCTCACTGAGGCATTTAAGTGGGGTAGTCTGGTTTAATTTAAGTCTAAAGAGATTTTAACCCAAGCTGGTTATGGCCCCAAGCCATGACTAATACGGACTGAGTAAACCACACAAAAAATGTTGTTTTGCCTTCTCACTATGTAATCATCATGGATTATATATCACAGAAACTGAAGCTGGTCACATGATCAATACAAGGTCATGTAAAAATGATCTTCCCAGGTCTTCTAAAACATTACGTCTACTATTGTGGTATAAGCTTCTTGTTCCTATTGAATTATATTTAGACCCTTGGCTTCATTTTGTTTTTTAGTGTGCCCCTCAGTTGCAAACACAGAAGTATTTTCAAAGTTGGCTGTCCTTACTTCTGACCAGTTAAGGTGGGAAAAACCACAAAGAGTAGATTAAGTCATGCATGTGACCTTGCACTGCTTGGAAAGATAGGATACACATGTATTTATTTATTTAAAACATTTCTATACCGCTTTCCCACCCAGATAAGGTTCTCAAAGTAGAAAACATTAAAACAATTCAACATTACAGCAGCATTAATTTGTATATATTATAATAATTAATTCAATAAAACATACCTACTCATAACACAATGATGGGCCGATAACAGTGGAGAGACATCAAACAAAAGAAATAGTCTGCACCTGCTGGCAGGAAATGAAGGATCTCCTGGGGAAAGAGTTCCAAAGCTTTGGCACCATGACCAAGAAGGCCCTTTCTCGGATTGCCACTCATCTAGCCGCAGATGGTTTGGGACACAGGAAGCAGGGCCTTTGAAAATGACTTGAGTGTACAGGTAGGTTCATATGGGAGTAGGTGGTCTTTAGGTATGCTGGCCCCAACTGTGTAGGGCTTTAAAGGTCAATACCAGCACCTTGAATTGGGCCTGGAAGCCAATTAGGATTCAATGTTTAGGCCAAGCCTGGAGTGATATAGTCCCTACAACCCACTCCAGACAAAATTCCAGCTACCGCATTCTGTACCAACTAGCTTTCAGACAAGCCTTCAAGGGCATTCTCGTACAAAGCACATTGCAGTAATCTAATCTAGAGGTTACCAGGACATGCACCGCAGTGGCACGGTCTTTTCCTCCCAGGAAGGGCTGCAGCTGGATCACCAGATGAAGCTGGCAAAAGGCACTCCTGGCCACTGCTGCCATCTGTTTATCCAACAAGAAGCCCAGATACAGAAGCACCCCCAGCCTATGTACCTGCTCTTTAAGGAGTGCAACCCCATCCAGAACAGAAAATATACTAGTTCCTGGGTCCAACCTTCCCTCACCAGTTGCACTTAATTTTGTCAGGATTAAGTTTCAGTTGGTTAGCCCTCATCCATCCCAAAAATGCCCTCGGGCACCTGCTCAAAGTTTCCACAGTCTCCATGAGATCTACTGGAAGTGCAAAACTGAGCTTTCCTGAATCTTCAGTGGATTACTTCAAGATATAGTATTATGGGAGAAGCTGGTCCACTGCCTCCACACCATGCATAATTTTATAGATCTCTATCATGCCTCGCCTTACTCGCCTTTTTTCTAAGCTAAACAGGCCTAAGCATTTTAACCAATCTTCACAGGGCAGCTGCTCTAGCACTTTGACCATTTTGGTTGCTGTTTTCTGCCCCTTTTCAAACACTATCATATCCTTTTTCAGGGGTGGTAAACAGAACTGTACACAATATTCCAAGTGTGGTCTCACCATAGGTTTGGATAAGGGCAGTATGATAGCTGCAGTTTAATTTCTATTCCTGTTCTAATTAAGGGCAGAATTGAATTGGCCCTTTTCACGGAAGCTGCACACTGGGTTGACATGTTCATTGAGCATCTACTACAACCCCAGGATCCCTTTCTTGGTCTGTTGCTTCCAGTTTAGGTCCGATCAGTGTATATGTGAACTTTGGATTATTTGCCCAATATGCATCACTTTTTACCTGCTCAGGTTGAATCTCATTCTCTGTTTTAATGCCCATTCCCCCAGTTTGAAGAGATCTTCTTGGAGTGCTTTGCAATCCATCTCCAAACTTGGCTACCTCAGTACTCAACCATAACTAGTGTTGCCAATGTCCAGGTGGTGGCTGGAGATTTCCTAGATTTTCAGGTGACCAAGACCACCTGAACAAAATTGCTGCTTTGGAAGGTGGTTTCTATGGCATTATATCCCATTGAAGTCCCTCCCCTCCTCAAACCCACCCCAGGCTCCACCCTCAAATCTCTAGGTATTTCCCAACCCAGAAATGGCAACCCTACCCCTAATTCGAGGTCATTTATGAACAAGTTGGAAAGCACTGGTCCCCATACAGATCCCTGAGGTACCCTGCTTCTCACATCCCTCTATTGTGAGAAATGACCAGTTATTCCTACTGTTTGTTTCTTGTTCTTTAGCCAATTCCTGACTGATAAGGTTGTCTCATCCCATTATTCTGAAGTTTGCTCAAGAGTTGTTGGTGAGGGACTTTGTCAAAAGCCTTTTGAGGTCCAAATAAACAATGTCACCTGATTCATTCCTGTCCACATTTATTGACACCTTCACATGATTTACCATTGCAGAAGGCATGTGTGTGGGGGGGTGTTATTCCTCAGGGCTTGCCCTTCTGTATGATTGACGATTTTATCTTCAATAATGCTTTCCATCAATTTACCCAGAATAGACATTAAACTAACTTCAATTTGCCCCAATCCCCCTGGATCCTTTTTTGAAAAATGGTTGTTACATTGGCCACTCTCCAGTCCCCTGGTACAGAGGCTGATCTTAGGCACATGTTACGCATCTTAGTCAGAAGGTCAGCCATTTCCCATTAGAGCTCTTCAAGAATTCTAGGATGGATACCATCTGGTCCTGGTGATTTTTTAGTTTGCAATTTGTCTTTCAGGTCTAGAATTTATTCCCTTGTTACCACTATTTGCCCAAGCTCCATATCCTCCCCTCCTGAAAACATCCATTTAAGAACAGGTATCTGCCTTATATCTTCAGCTGTGAAGACAGATGAGAGGAATTCATTTAGCTTTTCAGCAGTTACCTTCTCCTCCTTCTGTACACCTCTAATTCCAATGCTTCCTGAGCCAGTTTCCTACTCTTGATGTATTTAAATAATTCTTTATTGTTGGTCTTGAAATGCTTTACATGATATGTTCCTCTGTTATACTGGCCTTTATGCAATGTGTATATTCAAGTTGGTTCTAAACCCTGGTTTCCATGGAAAACCTCTTATCACCAACCTTCCTTTTACAACTACTATTGTGGAAACTATTAGTGTGACCTGCTACTATTTTTATGAAAAGCTGTTCTTCATGAGGATATAAGCTGTTAAACTATTTGATTTTACTGTAGGTCTGTGTGGGAGTATTGAGTTCTGTTTGACACAATTCTTTTTACTGAAAACTCTCTGAGGAATTTCATCTTGGAATCTCTCCTCCTCCACTCTTGAACTACTCCGTTTTTCATTCAAGTTCTGTTTATTCATCTGTAGCTGGATTATGTCTGTTGAAAACCTGTTTTATTGCTCCAGACTCTGGGATTCTGATCTTGGATCTGTGCCTTTGTTTCCACATAGAACCTCTATCAGTGATTCTCTGGCTTTCCATAGCTGCTTTGTCCCCTTCATAGTTCTCTGGAAATATTTATTTCTTCCTCTACGAACAACTAACTGGTTGAGCAGCTGGACTGCAACTCATTATATATGTGCTAAATAAGGACAAACAATGCACACTGGATATGACAGATAACCCTGGATTAGCTTGGAATATACAGAAACTGTTTTGGCTAATGTCCAGGTCAACAGCATCACCCAGGGAACACCATGAAATAGAAATATTGACAATGGTGTGGTTCATGAACTCCTAAATCCACGCTATGTCAGGTGATCAGCTTTGATATGAAAAGGTGAAGTATAATTCCATTCGGAATGTATATGTGGAAAGTGATTACATTCAACATAAAATAGGCATGATACATAAAAATTCCTCAGCATTCCATAGTGTTATCAACTTAGTTCAGAGTTATATCTAATGGGCCATCTACTTCAATAAACCATCAAATCAAATACTATTAACCTACTAGCATATTCACAATATTTGTTCTAGGCGAGTTAAGACCATATGCCATAATGAATCCATCTCATCCATGTCCTTACCTTGTCTGTAAATGATCTTCTTGATAGTATTTTTTTTTTTAGTTTCCACAGTTGGGATAGCATCAATCAAGCTGCCATTATAATATATAGTGAAATCACTCTAAATTTCTTCGGGACAGTGGCAACAAAGTTCAGTAAGAATAATTTAGGTAAAATTCAATGGTATGTTCAAGTGCTTTTGCTAATATTATGGCCACCATCATCCAACGTTTAACTTTCCTAATGCATTTCCATTACTTGTGGAGAAAATTGACACAAGATTTATCACAGTACCAACAGCGATCACTAACATCATTATAACTTTTGGCCAAGTGTGCAGGCATAAGATGCCACTGATGTATCATCTTAATGGCATTCTCCCTTAAATTTAGGCTAATAGAGAAGGACAGATCACTAGACAGGTGAAATTTCCAAATATAGTCATGTACCTCATAATCAAGTGCCTGGTTCCATTTTTGTCAAAGCCTCGAGCAGATTCCCAGGTAATACACACATACATGATAGAAAAGATTTCATTTTAAAAACAATAATTGTCTCAAAGGGGGTCAATTTCCTGTTAAGCTCTTTTTTCCTTAGTCTTGCTACAAGTAGGTTCCTCACTTGCACATACTGAAAGACTGGATACCTTCACTGATCCTTAACCAAAGAATTCTATTCAATTATGTTCCTGTCACTAAGTCACAGTAGCAATCTATTCCAGCTCTCTCCCAGCTACAGCAATGCTACTCCATCCTGTCCTGGGGATTAGTTCTCTTACTACAGAAGCAAGTATAGAGAAACCAAGGGAGAACATTTACTACTAAATTTGTTCGAAGTCTCAAGCATACAACTAATAAAACAATTATCTTGTTTATAGTAAGTTTCTGTCTTGGTTTTATTCAATGCAATGCAAACCAGTTCCTTATAGGAATTGCCACAAAATCTTAAGTCCGATTCTGTATTATTAAACCATAAAGTCAGCCAATGGTAGTAAATTAAGATATTTGGTATCAGTAACCCTACTTGACTCCACTTCTTTTGCACAGCCTGCCAAACCCTTCTGGGTCTCTTATTTTGCCAAATAAAGTTATTCTCTGCCTTTCTAGTAACTTTTCCTCTGGTATGATGATAGGAGTATTTTGCATAACAAATATTAGCTTAGGCAAAATACCATTTTAAATGCATTAATCCTATTCAAGAGAGATAACTGCAAAGATTCCCACACAGATAAAGTATCTCTAATTTTCTTCCATAGTGAATCATCATTTTAGGTATATATTTGTTCTTTACATTGTAATGCCAAGATATTTAACTTGGGCCAAATTATATTTCACTCATGTTAACCACCACTAAGTAAAACAACATAGACTCAGATTTCTGAGTGTTTAATTTACAGCTGGGGACCTTAGAATATGTGTAAATCATTTTCTGTAACATATGGCAGGATGGATTTATGTCTGATACAAAAAAGTATGATATCATTTGCATAAAGCACTATTTTAAATTGACATGAGCCAACACCAATGTCCTTAATCTCAAAAGAACTCCTAATGAGAATGGCTAATGTTCTATATATAAAGCAAGAGCAAAAAGTAAAGCTGATAATGGGCAACCCGGTCTCACACAACTACAAATGGAAATTATACCCAATACATTTAGACTTGCTTTAGAATGTGCATATATTATTTCTGACCATTGAGTAAAGTAAGTACCAAAACTGAAGGCTTTTGTGCATGGTATGAAGAGTTTGGTTTCCCATATTTTAACAGTTCTTGCCACTTAGTCATTTTCCTAGCTGATGTCCAGAATACCAAGGAAAAGATTGCTAATGGATTATTGTTGCTAATGGATTATTGTATATTAGAACTGGTCTTTGGAGACATTGCAGATCTTAACGTCCATTGTTTTCCCCAAAGTTAATTCTACCTACAGGGACATGGTGCTTCTTTGTGGTAATCCATATACACTAATTTAGGAGGAAGCCCCCTTGAGTTCAGTGGAACTTCTGAGCATTCAGAGGAAGAAGTCTGGTTAAGGCTGTACACAACACAGTTAAATTAAACCACCATTTAAATGAGTCAGTTACCCCCAGTGAAGAGATGTAGTTTTTGTCACATGTGGAATTTTATGGTAAGTCCCAGAGCCTTTCAGAACTACAACCCCCAGTATCCCTTGAAAAAGGGAATCCATCTTTACAGTGCCATTTAAATTTTTTAGTAGGGATATGGCCTTGGTTTCAGACTTAGTCTTGATTTTCTCAAGTAAAGCTAGCAACTGTAAACCAAAGAAGCTGGGCAATGCTTAACATTAAATATGACACAGACAGAAAGAAAATGCATACTTTCTCAGATTCTTTCAACAAAAAACAGATCCTTTCTTAAAACAACATTTTATGGTCCTCCAAGGAACCTTGGAGTTCCTTAAATGTTCCTTGGGTTTCCCAGTGAGAAGATCAGCTTCCCTAAAAGGTAGCTTGTGTGCCACTATTAATTTTCCCCTGCAATACAGTTACACATGAATGTTTTGTGTGTTCTAGGCTATGCCTTTCATTCCAGGTGGTCAGTGATAGGACCTGCCTGGTCTATGCAGCACACATAGCACATATTTTTAACATATATTTGCAGCCATGAAAGCAAAAGCTATGAAATCCTGAGAAAAACAATATGTTTTCAAAACACTTCCGCTCATATCTATCTATCTATCTATCTATCTATCTATCTATCTATCTATCTATCTATCTATCTAATATATACAATTTGTCAGATAAATTAGCATAGGATGTTTTGCCTGAAGGTAGAAATATAGAAAAATAGTAATATAGAATGTTGTTATGGTATTAAAAGGTGGGGATAAGTCACTAGATTAGAACTCAATTGCCATCAGTAAGATACTCCGTTATACTAGAATACCTATGAGCTAAATTTCCTCTTTTCTCCTGTCAAAGACAGATAACCAGGGACTTTTTAAAAAGGTATCATGCAAATTTAGTTGATGCTACTTTAGCAGAGCAACTGTGCCATCCAGTGGCTGTATAGGTTAACTAATAAGAACTGCTTGATCCACAATGGTACCTTCTATGAAGATAGCTTCAGTTGTGTGTGTTGGTCTGAAACAATACAACAGTAGAGTATCTGATGAAGTATGCATGCACATGATTGCTTATACCCAGAATTAAATTTCATTGGTCTTAAAGGTGCACTGGACTCAAACTTTGTCCTGTTGATCCACAGTGATAATTCAGGAACAATTGAGAAATAATGCATTTTTCTCAGTTGTACCTGGCTCTTTTTTCAACAAGCTCAAAACAATTTATTCTTATCCCATTAAGGTAAGTTTAGACTGTGTGATGTTGACTTTCTCAGTCTACTGTTTTGTGTCATTTTGGTTAGTCTTAATTAAAAGGCATTACATAGCTTTTGGTTTGGGATTTTTCTTTGGATCAACATGGGCACTGTTAGCAGTGAACTTTGTGGATGAGCAGAATGCTCCTGTTTTTTTTTCCCCCCCAGGTGGGATGTAATGCTAAGATGCTACATAAGAAAATACATATTTCACCATATACTGCTCAGGCACTTATGAGGCCAGCTGGAAGTGACTCTGATCTTTCTAAAAATGAAAGTCACTTAATACATAAGAACAAAAGAAGAGTTACTGGATCAGACCCAGTGGTCTATTTAGTATCCTGTTTCACATAGTGTACAACCAGTTGTCCTGAAGGACCAACCAACAAGGTACAGACTCCACCTCATGTTACCTGCTAGCACTCGGAATCAGAGGTTGCTGTCTCTGACTACAGCAGGTCTAGGGTTCCCACTCTTGCAGCAGGCAGGAGAAAAATAATGTAAAAAAATAGCCATTGGCAATGGAGTCAGTCCACTCTAGGAATCACCAGAAACTCAATGGTTTTACCATAGAGATTCCAATTATTCCTATACAGGCACGATATCCCTTCCAGGTTTTTCTGGCAGTGATGTCACACCCTCTTTGACAGTGCCCCTTGACCCCACCATACCCTGGACTCCTGTCAGTTTCCAAGCCATGCCTGGTGACTCGAGGTTCCCTTTAGCCACCATGGCTTGTTGCTATTGTTGGATCTGTTTAATCCCCTTTTAAAGCCATCTATGCTCTTGGCCATCATTATGTCCACCGGCAGTGAAGTCTATGATTTATTCATTCACTGAATTAAAAAATATCTTTTATTAGGATCAACAAAAGTATCACAGAACCACATGCAACCTCTGGCATCCTCAAAAGACTGAACTTTCAGTACAAAAACCCATGAAAGGCCATGGTGGCTAAAAATCCCAAATCTTCAGCTGTATTCTTAAAATGGAATACAGGACATGTCTGAGGTTGAACTGAACTGGATGGTTTTGGATGCCAAATGGGTTTTCAAGTGGCCTGAAACACTGCCACTTGATAAAGAATAAGATATGGGATAAAGAAGGGTACAGAGAAAATGGTGCTCTCCCCCTGCAAATATAAAAAGGCTGCAGATAGTCAAGTGTATCTTTGATATTAATAGAAAGGTTCAGGTCCCATCTATAGCAGAAAACAAAATAAAAGGCAGACAACATTATGTTTTCAGCAGTGGACTCATTAATATGTTGAATTAGATTTTTTTTTAAATTAACTGTGCTTATAGTCCACTTTTTTTCACTGTGACTCAAAAGAGATTACAAAGTTAGGGAAACAGCAAATGTCATTCCTAAACAGTGCAGTAACTAGATAACAAAAATTCAAAAACAATGCAGTACAAAATTAGGAGTCATTTGTGAAGCCTCGGGGTCTTCTCTTTGTTTAGCACTGTTCTTTCTTGGTGGAAAGTCCCTTTCAAGATTATGCTTTGCATTGTTCTTGCTGAGCAGAGGAATACCTCTCACCCACAGATGGGTACGTTTTATCTATCAGCAAAGGCACAGAAATGGTTTAGGTTACATAATGCATTCTCATTTTGATAAGTTCATTCCAGAGGCCAGACAATATCAAGGACAGGTAATAGCAAAGGCAAAGCAGGTGGATCCAAAATCTTGAGAGGCCATTAGGGCAGTAGCATTCCAGGAGAAAAGATCCTCCTTGGGGACACAAGGAGGGCCTCTATCCAGAATGATCCAGAGCAATGACCTGCAAGGGGTGGAAAGCTAAAACCAGGGCAATTTAATCCAGCGCAAAGCCCAAGCGTAGGAGAGAAGAATTCCAGAGCAATTTCTACATTGCCATTGCAACACAATGGCCAATTTATTGGTGAGATTGTCCCACAGAGGGACAGGTTTTTTTGGGGAGGGAGATGAGAACCTCTCTTAATATCACCTCAAAAATCATAATTACAATATGAAACAAAATGGATGCCAGTCAGAAACAAGCCTGGGCAAATATTTTGGAAGGTGAGTCAGAGCGGCTGACTGTCTACTGTCTTCTCCATGCCTCAGAGAGATGCATAACTGTGGGACAATGGGTTCATCAGGATCTATTGACTCACCCTGGATCCATCTCATCAAGTCCAAACTTACTTCCTCTGTGTGATATGTGTGTGTATCTTTAAGTAGGTGGGTTTCCATTCTATTGTGATGTATTTAACTTGATAGAATGGGGAGGGTCGGAGAACTCTCCAGTGGTGTGATGTTGTTCTTGGCTTTCCATTCCTGGCGTCTTGTTCTACCAAATAAAGCTGTTCTATAAACAACAACTGGGTGTTGTTGTTCACCAGAGGAGGCATATTGCCACAGAGCACTACATGGTGTTCGGAGGATGGATTATTTTTGGCCTCTGCCTCCACTTCTTTTGACTGGTAATCTTGCAGAAAACTGGAAAACGTGGGAGCAAGCTTTCCAATTTTATTTAATTGCCAGTGCTACTGATATTTTTTACTGATGTAAAAAAACAACAGTAGTTATTCAAGCAAATGCATCAAAAGATGGCCTTGGAGCCTGTCTGATTCAAGAGGATAGACCTTTATGCCTCTAGATCTCTTAGCCCAACAGAACAAAACTATGTACAGATAGAAAAAGAGCTTTTGGCTGTAGTATATGCAATTTGAAAGTTTCATCAATACCTGTATGGCAAAATTGTTTTTGTGCAAACTGATCATAAGCTGCTGGAGGCAATTTTTAAGACACCAATTAGTGCTGCCCCTGCTCAGCTACAGCACATGCTCTTACAATTACAATGGTACCTGCTTAATGTGCAATATACTCCAGGTAAGCACATGTATTTAGCTGATAACTTATCAAGAGCTGCAGTGCACCTTCCTACAAGTGATGAGGAACAGATACAGGAAGAAAATGTCATACATGAAGTGGAGATGTTAGAGGCCTATCCTGAAGGGCTAGAGGCTATACAGGAAGCCACAAAATGAGATGAACATCTTTATTTGGTAATAAATTGTTTAAAGTCAGGGTGACCACAATATTATAAAGATGTCCCTGCATCTATAAAATCTTTTTGGGCCATCAAGGATGCACTACATATTGGAAGATGTCATTGTGTATGTGGGTAATGGTTTATTCCTGTGTCCTTGAGATGAGATGTGTTAATTCAACTCCATAAATCACACCAGGGCATTCAGAGAACAAAGGTTTGGGTGAAGGGGCTAATATATTGGCCGGGTATGTGTGCTGACATTGAAAGGATGGTTAGGAATTGTTCTGTGTTTTGCTGTAAAAAATCAAAAGGAGCCACTTATACCCCACAAAATCCCAGATCTACCATGGAAAAAAATAGGTGTAGACATTTTTGACTATCAGTCCTCTCCATTCCTTATTGTAGTGGATTACAATTCAAAATACCCAGAGGCAGTGGCACTCCCAGATAAAACTGCCAGCACAGTGATCCTTAGACTTAAGAATATATTTGCACATCATGGAATCCCAAGGAAGGTAGTTAGTGACAACATGCCTTTTGCTAGTAAAGAGTTTAGACAATTTACCCAGGAGTGGGCATCTGAACAATGTTTAAGTAGTCCTGGATAGATCGAATGGGATAGTAGAGAGGGCTATTGGCTCCATCAAACAGTTAATGAGGAAAGTAGATTATTCAAAAAAGGACATACATCTAGCATTATTGGAATATCATAATACACCTGTTACAGGAATGAGGTATTCACCAGCAGAAATGTTTATGGGCAGAGTGTTGAGGAGTAAATTACCAGCATCCAAGCAGAGATTACATCCTAAAACACCAAGCGGAGTAAAAAAGGTCCTACAGGAAATCCAGGACATGCAGAAATATTTCCATGATTGAGCGGCAAAACCACTTAAACCATTGAAAGAAGGAGATGAGGTGTGGGCAGAGGGAAATAGGCAGTGATGTCCCACAATAGTAATAGAGCAATCCCAGCAACCATGCATATATAGGCTACCGACTACTGATGGTAATACCTATCAGCATAATAGAGTCCAGTCTAGATGCCATCAGAAAGGAGTGGGAAGAGAAAAGGAGAAACGAGGAAAATGAAAATGAGATCAACAGGGAACAAGGACAAGATAATAAGGTGTTAGGAGAACCGAATAGCTGTCAAGAGAGGTATAATAGGCAAGTGACAGAAAAGGAAAATCAAAAACTGAATAGTCCCCAGACAATAGAAAGGATTCCTAGGTGTACAATATCTTATGGTAGGCGTGCATTCTTTCCAGAAAGATACAAGCCATAATGTCTATGCTTGTATGTATTTTATTCTTTATTGATGTATGGTTTATTGTGAATGTTATATGTTTTAATTTTTAATTCCTAATTGGGACTCTGAATATTTCTTGTATCTTGGAGGGAGAGATGTGATATGTGTGTGTGTATCTTTAAGTAGGTGGGTTTCCATTCTATTGAGATGTATTTAACTTGATAGAATGGGGAAGGCTGGACCACTCTCCGGCATTGTGATGTTCTTGGCTTTCCATTCCTGGTGTCTTGTACTACCAAATAAAGCTGTTCTATAAACAACAACTGGGTGTTGTTGTTCACCAGAGGAGCCAAATCACCGCAGAGCACTACACTCTGCACCCACTTATCCTAACTAAGCATCTCTTAAGCAACACTTAATTCTATTCACCAAATCCATTAGCTTTCCCATCTATTACTTGCAGGGTCATCAAACCTCTCCCACACCTTTGTCCACCTCAGAAAAACCCATTAAGTTATTGTTTTTCTGACAAATACATCAGGGAATGTTTTGCCCTATATCTAGGGCAAATGTTTTTGCCTAGGGAATGTTTTGCCCTATATCAGGAGCACCCTGCTGTTTTTGTGTGTGTGTGTGTGTGTCTGTTGTATCCTCCTCATACACCCTCACTTTGTTGGGCTCTCTTCTCTCAAGAAATGCTGACCATTTTGCTGCTTCCATGGACCTTCTTCAAGTCCAGTAATTATCAGCCTTCCCTAAATTCACTTTTCCTTTTCCTTCCTGTGTTTCTCTTAGACACTCTCTCTCTGTGTTTATTGTATGCATTTTGATTTTTAGTCTTGGGGGGGGGGTTTTTTAAAAAAAAACATTTCCAGTTGAACATTTGCCTGGTTTATTTCAAGAGTTCTCTTGAGGAAAAAATCCTCATAAATACAGGTGGAGAATCCCAGTTACCTGCTCTCGCTCTGTCTCCTTTTAAGCTATCAATAATACATACAATAAATAATGCAATAAACTGTAATCCTGTTCACATTATGAGAGTTCACTACTGACTACGCTTACCAACAGGCCTGGAGAAAAAGCTTCTGTCCCTTTCATATAGGCTTAATGAAATGTTATTTACCTCCATGCCATGAAAAGCTTCAGCTGCCCATTTTCACCCACTGACCCCTCTACCCATTAGTCTAATCATGTCCTTCAGTGTGCTTAAAGTAGCTCTTTGGAGCTTTGTTATAAAGTAAGGACATTACTTTGTCTTCCATATAATGTTTTACATTATGTTTTGTATGGCAAGATGCTGTGCACATCACTGAATTTATCAGTGGTGATAACACTCAAGTGAAAAGCAGAGCCAGAAGTGGGGAGTGGTGATAACACTCAAGGGAAAAGCAGAGCCAGAAGGTAGACCCAATGAAATGTGAGCTTCAGACTTCACTTGTGAGCTTCCTCCAAATGATGGTTAATTTTTTTTGTATTTTTGCATTTATGAGTGTATGTGTGTGTGTGTGTGCCCATGCCTGGAAGGCATGGCAACCTCTGGTGACTCCTACTGAGGCATGGAGGGTGTGCAGAGAAGTGGTTTGATAGCCCGCCTCTGCCTCCCAACCCTGATATTCTTTGGAGGTCTCCCACCCAAATACTTGCCAGGGTCAGCCCTGCTTAGCTTCTGAGATCTGACAAGATCGGGCTTGCCTGGGCTACAAATAATGGCTTATTGATCCTTATACATTGTTCAACATGTTTTGATTAAAAACTCTTCTTCCTAGATACTGTAAATTAACTAATAATCAAGAAATATTGTCTGATCTCACGGGAAATGAGAGAGTGAGAGAGAGATTTTATTCCCACATAATTTTTTGAGGATTTAAGCCCATGACTCCAGATGCTTTAAGTGGAGCCTCACTATGCAGACTTCTTCTTATACTTTATACTTAAATGAATGGGAGGATGAGGATCCAAGATGGCGCTTGCAGTGTAGTTGCTCTCTGCCACATCTTCTGATAAAACCACTGGAATGTACTGGAGTTGGGAGGCCAGTGGAGTGTTTTTAAGCATAGCTCTTTTATTAGATGGTTCAGCTCAAGGATAGAAACCTGGGCTCGGGGGCCCACTTTTATTTAGGTCGGGGCCACACCCCAACTGCACCCAAATGACTGGATAGGACCTAACAAGAGTGGTCCCAATTCATAGGTCCCCAGGGGAAACCTCAGCATGCCATTGGTGTCCCATTGTGATCCAGCCAGCTATTGTCCAGCTGGATCAAAGCTCAGGCCACTAGCCAGGCCATGTGCTCAGACCACGTGGCAGTCGCCATTACCGGAGCACATGGCTAGCATCCTGGTGTAAGCAAAGTACATTACACCCCTCCCCCCAAAGTCCAGACCCCCCATAACAGACATAGTCCTTCAGATAGGTGGGTTGTCTCTATTCCCGGTCAGAACATCTTGGAACTGCTGTGGTCATTGGCGGGGTCGGGACCTCGGCCGTGGGAACAGGGACAGGAGTCGGGGTGTCTGTGGTCGTGTCTGGCAGGCCACCTTCTGCAGTCATGTCTGGCAGGGGTGTGCATTGGGGTGAAGCAGGGGGTGCTGGCCGGGCCCTTGGTCCTCCTCCTCATTGAGGCCCAGGTCAGGAACGTTGTCCTCATGTTCGCTTGCAAGGTTGGGAATGGCGGAACTGTGTTGGCAGCGGAGCTGGTCTATGTGATGCTTCCAGACCTGGCCATCTTCACCAGTGACTTCATAAGAGATGGGGCCAGTGATGCAGACTATTCAGCTCGGCAACCAGAGGGGGCCCTGGGCATAGTTCCAGACGTACACAGGGTCTTCCGGGGAGAAACCTCATAGAGCCCGGGGAACATTGGGTTCCTTGGTAACGCTTGGTGCTTGGTCCGGATGTAGACGGTCGAGCTGAGAGGTCAAATGCCAACCCATCATGAGTTCAGCAGGGCTGCAGCCCATGGAAGAATGGAGGGTGGGGCATTGGCTGAACAGGAAGGCTGTCAGCTTGAACTCCCAGTCTCCATGGTCCATCCGACGCAGCGCCTCCTTGGTCATGTGGACCATCCGCTCGGCTTGCCCATTGGTGGCTGGGTGGAAAGGAGCAGATCTTACATGTCTGATGCCGTGCAGCTCCATGAATCACTGGAACTCCGTGGAGGTGATGGCTGTGCCATTGTCGGAGACCAGCATGTCTGGCAAGCTGTGCATGCAGAAGATGTGCCACGTGGCTCAGGTGGCAGCCTCGGATGACGTTGTCTTCACTGGCACCACTTCCAGCCATTTGCAGTAGCTATTGACTAGAAGGAAAAAAAGCTGCCCGTGGACCGGCCCCATGAAGTCTACATGGAGCCAGGACCAGGGGCAAATCAAAGTATGGGGGGGTCAGGGCATGACTCTTGGCACTTACTGCAGTGGCAGACCTGGTCCTCGATGTCCTTATCCAGCCCTGGCCACCAGACATAACTGCAGGCCAGGGCTTTCATCCGTACAATGCCTGGGTGGTATTCATGAAGGGTGCTGAGCACTCGAGTGCAGAGCATCTCTGGGATGACTACCCCTGATCCCCAGAGCAGGCACCCCTTGTGGGTGGACAACTCACTGCAGCATGCGGAGAACGCAGCAAATTCTGGCCCCAGATAGTTGGGCAACCCCCTCCCCACCTAGTCCAATACCCAGGAAAAGGTGCGATCCCTAGCCATGCGCTGTGAGACATCTGTAACCTGGACGGGCCTGTCGGCATATGGAAACCAAATATGCAGGCAAGATGACAGATGAGTCAACTGCAAGATGCAAGATGATTCAGCACTTCTTGCTGATTGGCTGTACAAATGTATATATTGAACTCTGCTTATGCCTGTGTGTGCCAGTCTTGGTATCCCCTTGCCTTGCGAAGCACTTTGACCGACTGTCTGGCGAGTGCCTTGAGGACTGTGTATATAGCTGTAAATAAACCTTTGTATATACTCTACTTCACCACGGTGTTGAGGACGTTCTGTGTATCTTCGCCATCCTCTCTGTGACAACAGGGTTATGGGCCCAGCCTGGTCCGCTGCGCAAAAGTCAAGGCGGATTGTGTTGTGCTGAGCTGAGGAGGCTCTACCAGTGTTGGTGAGAAGAGCTCCTGAGTTGGTGTTTGGTGAACGTCTACAGTTACTGTGAGTGATACAGAGTCGGAAACACAGTCCTGTGGTGGAGGCGAGGTATCAGAGTTGGAGGAAGCAGAGACCGGTGACCAGCGGGGAAAAGCTCCTGAACGTGAGTTTATCATGGCTCAAGCACCGGCAGCACTGCTAGTTGATAAACTGAACTCTGATAATTATGCGACCTGATCGCTTCGTATGGAGCACTATCTAAAGAGGGAGGCAGTGTGGAATTATGTTGACGCTCCCCCACAGGCTCCGACGGCTGAGGATGTTGCTAAAGACCAGAAGGCCTTGGCTACTATCATCCTCAGTATAGCAGATGACCAGTTGCTGTATGTGTCTCAATGTGACAATGCAAAGGCTGCCTGGGATAGTCTGAAGGCAGTCTACGTCCAACAGACTGCAGGGTCCTTAATATCCCTGACCAGACGCATTTACAGGACTGTAATGCAGCCCGGGCAATCTGTCAGAGAACACTTAAACTCTCTGATAACTGGCTTCCAGCTTCTTGCACAGAGAGGGAAGCAAGTTACCGAGCAGGACCAAGTCTTTATCATCCTGAGTTCTTTGACGCAGAGGTTCGACCCGTTGATTACTGCATTGGAATCTGTTCCTACGGCTTCGTTATCGCTTAACTACGTGACAGGCAGACTTCTGGACGAGGAGAGGCGTTATCAGCAGAGGGAGTTGGCTGCTGTCCATCCTGGGAACCGGGCCAAGCCGGAGAGGACAACGAAAGCCTACGCTCCAGAAGCAAGCTGCAGTGATAAGCCTATCGCCCTCAAGGTCAAAAAATGTTTCATTTGTGGATCATCTCAACATTTACGGCGTCAGTGTTCAGCGCAGAGAAAAAGCCGAGAAGGAAAGATTCAACCATTTGTTCAACAAGCCACTCTTGTTGTGGCAAGCAAGTCTACGGCAGGTACCACCTGGATTATCGACTCTGGTGCCTCACAGATGTTTGCCAGGGACAGAAGTGTGCTACAAAATGTGAAACCTTCTTCCTTGGAGCATGTGAGTCTAGCAGATGGACGCGCTGCAGAGGTGTCATGTCAGGGAGATGTGTATTTTCCAGATTTAAATTATTGTTTTAAAGATGTGCTTTGTGTTCCCTCACTTGAATGTAATCTCTTGAGTATATGTGCTTTAGATAAAGCCGGCTTCAGCATTGTGTTTAGCAACCAATCATGTAGCATACTCAAGAAGGGTGAACAAGTTGCAGGGGGAAAATTGCACAACAATGTTTATGTGTTGGAGGGTGGCAATGTGCAGGCTCGGACGGTAACCAACACCAAGCCTCACAGCTCATGCATCCATTTGTTACACAGAAGGCTTGGCCACGCCAGTTTTTCTGTGATAACAAAAACACTTGCCATGCTAGATAAGGAGAAGGTGAATAGCTGCTCAACTTATTTGGACTGTGATGTGTGTAAACAGTCTAAATCTAAGGCATATCCAGTAGCAAGGAGCAGTGAGAGGGTTACAGATAAGCCCTTGGCCCTGGTGCACGCAGACGTAATGGGTCCATTTCCCAAAAGTTTATCAGGGCGCAAATACTGTCTCGTGTTAGTCGATGATGCATCGCGCTTTGCGTGGACATATCCATTGGCGAAAAAATCTGAGGTGTGTAACACTATCAAAATGTGGGCTAGAAATGTACAGAAACAATTGCAACAGGAAATATGCATGTTTCAATCTGATATGGGTGGAGAGTTCCTATCAGACGAGTTGGCCCACTGGCTAAAGTCTTCAGGCATAGAACACCACATTGCAAACGTTGCCACTCCTCAGGAAAACAGCATTGCCAAGAGGAAGGGGGCAGTTTTGCAAACCATGACAACATCCATGCTGTTAGATGCTGGTCTCTCGAATGCTTTTTGGGCAGAGGCCATGAAAGCAGCATGTTATGTCCTCAACAGGATATGGTCTCGTGCCATCAATAACATTCCTTACAGGATGCTTTATGGCAAAGACCCAAGTTTAAGCCATCTAAAGGTTTTTGGTTCTAAGGCCTGGGTTAACATTCCACTTGCCCAGAGACGCAAGGGTGGAGTGAGAGCAAAGAAACTGACCTTTTTGGGTTATCAGACGGGGATGAAATCCTACCGTTTTGCAAATCCCAATCATTTGCTAAGCTTCAGCAGGTCAGCTAACTTTTGCGAGGATGAGAATTGGCATAAGGTCCATGCAAATCCTTCAGCTGTTTTGTTGCCAGTAACAGAGGAGGCGGAAAGCAAAACAGATTAAGCAGGAGGTGCAGTCACCAGCACAGGAAGCTCCAGAGAGCGTGCAAGGTGCTAGCCCGGTACCGAGGGTGTCTACAAGGGCAACAAAAGGTATACCTCTTGTCAGATATGGTGAAACTGTGAATCATGTGTATGTAAAGGTGCCACAAACATATGAAGATGTGTTGACTTTGTGTGAGGAGGAAAAGAATGCTTGATTGTCAGCAATGCAGACAGAGTACGATTCTTTAAAAGCACACAAAGTATTTTCTCCTGCTAAGCTGCCTGAAAACAAACGGGCTCTGGGGTCCCGGTGGTTGTTTAAAATTAAGGAGCAGCCAAATGGGCAGAAACAGTACAAGGCTAGGCTTGTAGTCAGAGGCTTCTCACAAATAGAAGGGGTGGATTACGATGAGTGCTTCGCTTCCACCGTAAGGGCTGAAACAATTAGAGCTGCCCTAACGAAGGCTGCTATTCAAAACATGTGTATAAATCACCTAGACGTGAGTACAGCCTATCTCAATGCCCCAATTAAGGAGGAACTTTATCTACAACAGATACCAGGTTTTCCCTGCCAAGGGACTGAGTTAGTGTTAAGGTTGCACAAAGCTCTCTATGGCTTGAAGCAGAGTGGACGTGCATGGGCAGAATGTCTCAGGAAAGCACTGGCAGAGCTAGGGTTCGAGCAAGGCTTGGCTGACCCCTGTTTGTACAAGAAAAACATTTGTGGAATGTCATGTTATTTGTTAATTTTCGTGGATGATTTATGTTTTATGTACAACACAGAAGAACAATTAGAACACTTTATCTCCAACATACAAAAGGTCTTCAAAGTAAAAAACCTGGGACCAATTCAAAACTATTTGGGTGTTCATATCTCCAAAAGTGCAGATGGATTCTTTGAGTTAAGTCAAGAGGCCAAAATTAGGAAACTGCTTGTAGATTACAACATGGTAGAGGCAAATAGTGTGGCAACGCCAATGACCACTAGTTATGTGAATGAGCCAGACACAGAGGTGTTCACAGATGTAACCATGTACCAGTCATTGGTAGGTAGCCTAAATTACATTGCCTGCTGGACGAGGCCAGATTTGTGTGTGGCAGTACACTGGTTGTCTCAGAAGTGCGTGTGCCCATACAAAAAGGATTGGCAAGCAGCAAAAAGGGTTTTAAGATACCTTAAAGGGACCATGGAAAGTAAACTGGTGCTCAAAGCTGACAAGCAGCAAAACCTCTTAGCTTATTGTGATGCTAGCTGGGGTGAAAGGCCTGATGGAAAGTCAACCACAGGGTATGCAATCTACATGTATGGGAGTTTGGTGCAATGGAAATCTCTAAAGCAAACTCATGTTGCAACAAGTACATGTGAAGCAGAATATTCAGCTCTAAGTGATTGCACTGTACAACTGGAATGGTTTTATCAGCTGTTACAAGACCTGGATGTAAAATGTGAAATGCCTGTAACTGTAATGTGTGACAGTATTTCTGCATTGCAGGTAGCTGAGAACCAAGGCATCAAACAACGCAGCAAGCATATTAACATCCGTTACCAAAATGTGAAATCAGCTGTATGTCGAGGGTTCATATCTCTAGAGCATTGTATGTCAACTGATAATGTAGCTGATGTTTTTACTAAATGTTTGCCTAAACACAGGTTGGACTATCTCAACTGTGGACTGCATCTGACCCACTGTATCTTGGGAGGCGTGTCGGCATATGGAAACCAAATATGCAGGCAAGATGACAGATGAGTCAACTGGTTAGATCATGGGGATCTAGGTGACAGCTAGGGAGGTCACCTGACAGGCAGATTGCATCAGCCAGAGGAGGTGCAAGATGATTCAGCACTTCTTGCTGATTGGCTGTACAAATGTATATATTGAACTCTGCTTATGCCTGTGTGTGCCAGTCTTGGTATCCCCTTGCCTTGCGAAGCACTTTGACCGACTGTCTGGCGAGTGCCTTGAGGACTGTGTATATAGCTGTAAATAAACCTTTGTATATACTCTACTTCACCACGGTGTTGAGGACGTTCTGTGTATCTTCGCCATCCTCTCTGCGACAACAGGGCCAATTTGGAAGGTCCTCCAGGAGCACGACGTAGTAGGTGGGAGCCAGATCTGGGTCACAGGAAGGCAGTGGCAAGTGACTCAGGGCATCAGTGTGACCCATGGATTTGCTGGGGCAGTAGACCAGCGAGTATTGGTAGCCGGTGAGGAAGATCTACCACCACAGGACCCAAGGAGATAGCGTGTGAGGGGTCTGGCAGTCTAGAGCGAGGAGGCCCAGGAGAGGTTTGTGGTCGGTGGCAACCGTAAACACCCGGCCATGCAAATAGTCATGAAATTTTTTGACCCCAGCCACGGAAGCTAGTGCCTCCTTGTCAATCTGCGCATAGTTGCGCTCTGCTGGTGACAAGGTCCTGGAATAGTATGTGACTGGAACCTCCTGGCCATCAGGGAGATGGTGTCCCAGGACTGCCCCCACCCCGTATGGAGATGCATCGCAGGCCAGCACCACCACTGGAAGAGACTCATCAAAATGGGCGAGAACTGCATTTGACGCCAGCAAGTCCTTCGTGGCCTGGAATGCGGCCACATGGTGGGGACCCCAAACCCATTTTGCATCTTTATTCAGGAACCTATGCAGAGGCTCAGCCACCGCTGCCTTGTGGGGAAGGAAGGCGTGGTAAAAGTTCAAGAGCCCCAAGAATGATTGGAGCTCTGCCTTGGATTGTGGGGCTGGTGCCTCGGTGATGGCTGTTAACTTTTCCGGTGTAGGGTGAATTCCTTGCATATCCATGGTGAAGCCCAGGAACTCCACAGAGGGGATGCTGAGAAGACATTTTTCCTTTTTAACCTTCAGACCGACGTCCTGGAAATGCTGGAGGATGGTGGGGAGTCGCTTCGTGAAGGTCTGGATGTCTGGGGCCGTGATCAGGGCATCATCAAAAAAGGGCTGGACACCTGGCAACCCTTTCAATAAATGATCCATTAGCTCTTGGAATAACCCCGGGGCCACACTGACCCCAGAATTGTAGACGCTTTACCTTAAAAGACCCCTTATGGGTGACGATCATCTGCACCTCGGCTGTTGTGTCGCCCACTGGTAGTTGCTGGTAGGCCTGAGCCAGGTCCAGCTTCCCGAAGACCTTGACGCCTGCCAGTGTAGCCAAGACGTGGCTGATAACAGGTATCGGGTAGGCGTGTGCCTGAAGTGCCGTGTTTAACATGCACTTGTAGTCTGTGCAGATGCGGTTGCCATTACTGGAGCACATGGCTAGCGTCCTGGTGTAAGCAAAGTACATTACAACCACCTTTTAACATTTAGGCTGCAGTCACACATACTAAATAATCCACTTTCAGTCCACTTTCAATCCACTTTCTGTGTGAACTGACAAAATCCAATTCAAAAGTGCATTGAAAGTGGATTATTTAGTGTGTGTGACAGCAGCCTTAGACTCTAATTTGATAAGAAACTAATAAGAAGTAGTTTTTGGAAGCCCGCTCTTCCCCCTTTTAAGCAGCTTTTAAAACTCTCAGCTGGCTTATCTGGTTGTTTTAGCTGTAATCTTTGTTTGGCTGCTTCCCATGTGTTTTCTCCAGCCAACAAAACCAGATAATTTTTGACAGCTGCAAGACATCTTGCCGGTTCTCTTTTAGATATATCTTCTCAGAATTTTTGAACTCAATTTCTAGCAGCCTGCAGTTTGTAGTTATTGCTGTCAGTTACCGACTATGGGAAAGAAAATGAATACAAGGACCCATTCGGATACATGTTCTCTAACTCCCCTAAGCAGCTTTGTTTTGATGACCTTCTTGTAAAGAAAGAAACAGTAATTAGATTCCCTGATTATTTTTCTTTCATTGGATGTAAAGTTGTGGAGCATGAGTCCATGTCTCATTCCTTTCTGGAAGGGGTTTTTTTTTGGGGGGGGGGGGGGATATGCAAGAGGTTTCCGGGGGGTAAACCAGCCGATAGTTGCCAGCATCCCCTGGCAACTCCTGGCACTAAGGGACATATTGAGGACTCTTGTAAGGACTTTTTATTAAAATTTAGAGGTGACCATTGCCTTCTTACTAGGGAAACTGTTGCGGCTGTTTATCAGCAGCTTAACTATATTTCAAGTGAACTTGACAAGATCACCAGTGACTTCCACTACCCTTAGTAAGAGCATTGCAGCTTCTCTCCTCACTTTTATGTCTGCAGCTGGAACTGAGTGCATAAATAACCCAGTGACAAATTTAACTCTTGGCTAAAGGGGCAAGTAATGAACAAATTGTTCTTCCGAGTTGCAAAAGAATGGCTGGAGAAAGCCCTTAGAAAGATCAGTGCATAGGCTGCAGACCTTGTAAGTGTGGACAAACTACCACCTGTAAAGCTTGGGACTAGAGTTCTTTTGACCTTCGGTCGCCCTACAGTTCCTTCAGTGTTGTCCAAAATGCGTAAATTTCTTTCCTCTTTAGACATTTTTCCTAAGCGGGTTTTCCTTGAGTAACCAGCCCAGCAACTGATACCTGTCAGTAGGAGGATGAGATCTGATTTGCCTTTTCCGGAGCCTACGGGTGCAATGGGTGCAGTCAGCCCTCCATCCAGATCTTACACTGCTGACAAGAGAGTTGCTGACTCACTGATTTCCCTGGGCAAAACGAACTCCCAAGCCAATTTAGTAAGACCACAATCAGTTAACTCTTTGGGGACCAGCTATCAGGAGGAATAGTCAAAGATCTCTTCAATTCTGGAAAATTTGAAGACATCTTTGCAGAAACTACAATCTTGTGCTGGATCCCTTAATCTCTTCCTTCGAAAGAAGGTAGCAGATAAGACTCAAACATTTCCATCCTCTACAGGCCCTGAGGGTAGATGTTCTACAAGTACCCTTGAAATGGCAATAAAACAGACTCTTCATCAGGAACTTACTGAGCGGAAGATAGATTAAGGAGTTGGTCTGAAGCAATAGAGCAAAGTTTGAGTCAAGTGGCACCTTTAAGACCAACAACTACCTTTCTTTAACAGAATGTGTTGCCCCTAAAGGTAATGCCCCTGCCCAAGGGAAGACATCAGATTGCAGGGCCCCCATGCACACCTTTGAACTCCCATTTGACAGTTATGGAGCCTTTGTTATTTACTAACATGGAAGGTGATATGGCTGGACCATCTACTCTTAATTTTGAAAGTGATAACTTGTCCATCCTCATTTACAGAAGATGTGGTGGTTTATCCAGACCTCCTGAAACCAGAATCCTCTCTGTCTAATTTTGTATTTTTAAGTCAGGGCATAGCAGTTAACCTGTAATATATAAACAATTCAATACATATAGTAACTGGGGGGGGTTCAGTACATCTCAAGTTGTATAGGAAATATTATTACATAGTTTTGAAGCTGTCCATGTCAGGAAAAGGTTTATTCATGGCCACAGTATATATACATACAAATACAGTTGTTAAATTCGACTCATACTTGTGTACATTTAATTATCTAAGTACAAAACATTCTACAATGAAAAGCAACAACAATCTCTGTCAGAACAGTACAAACAATAGAACAAGAGAGAGAGAAATGTCCAGTGAAGCTTTCCAGATCTGTGTAAATAGATCACAAAGTCCCAGATGTATTACGTCCTTTGTTGCATCCTAAAAGACACTTCTCTCCACAAGTAAAATAAAAAACTAAAGCTTCTCCACATCAGTTCATTTTAATGGGAAGCCTCTAGAAGTTTTTACAAAACGGGTGTGCGGCTTAATGTTTTTAGTAGGAGGAAAAACCTGCCGTCCAAAGTGAAAGCTTCTAACAAACATCTCCTTAAATGCCACCTTTGTGGCCACAACGTGTATGGAAATTCATAGAAGTAAATTCACTCTGTCCAACACAGCACCAGATTATCTCCTCACACAAAAAGAATGTAGATGTTACTGATAATGCTTGCCTGTCTTTATTGAGATGACTTCATTTGCAAAGTAGGATATGTAGTAAAGATCATATCTCACTGTATCATATCACATGAGGCAGCTTTTCTAGTTATGCAGTGGTTTACTTCATGGGTCATAAAATACATAGCAAATGTCTTGAATAAGAAATCAAAGGAGTACATTTGCTTACCTGGAGCAATTTTGCCTAATGGCCTCAAATACCTCAAATTCAGGACTTTTAGAATCCTATCAAGCAGCTAGTTTTCACTTGCCAAAAGTCCACTATGTCCAACAGGGATCATGTTGGCAATAGAAAGCCAGAATTGTGTAGTGGTTAACAGCAGTGGATTCTGATCTGGAGAATGGTGTTTGATTTCCCCCTCTGCCACATGAGGCCTGCTGTGTGAACCTGGGTCATTCACAGTTCTCTCTGAACTCTCTCAGCCTCACATATCTCACAAGGTGACTGTTGTGGACAGAGGAAGGGAAGAAAATTGCAATCAAGACTATTTCTGCACAAGTGCAAACCTCCACATCAGCATTCTTAAATAATTGACTTTTGTAAAACTTTCTGCACAACTTTTTGCCTCCCCAGAAGTAGATCTGAATTTAGTGCCCCGTCACCCCGCATTTCCCAGATCTACTTTTTCCACCATTTTTTCTTTTTGGATCTGAACTTGCAGTTTTCCAGTGAGGAATTCTCAATTTTGAATTTTGTTTCCCACCACCCTTTTGTGTTGTTGGTGTTGTGTTCACCATGACTCCCACCCTCCCGCATCCCCTCGGGTCATCCCCTCCCCTGAGCAATCTGCTAATTTATTAAGTGTCATGTTGATTGCACTACAAACATTTTTTTTCATTATAATATAGCTACGTTACAACATTGGGACAAAATGGGCAGTGAGGTTTCGTATAGCCTTCTCTGTACAATTACCTGTCCATGAAGTTCCTTTCTTTCTTTCTGTCTTTTTTTTTTGGTGGGTAGGTTTTGTTGCCTCGTGCTTGTATTGTTTTCTCATTCTCCTCCCTCTACTCTTCCCCTATAGCTCCCAGTGTGTTTTCGATGACAGTTCAATCTTTTAAACATGTAAAAAATGGAATTATATAATTGATTTTATAATCATGGAAACTCAACATGTGCAGTGTTTCCATTTAACATGCTTCATAATTATTAAATAACACTGTTGTGAATTGGTGTATCCAGTTCGGCAATTGCAAGCAGAATACCATTTTCATTAGGATTTGTGGGAATCTCCACGGGCCATTTTCTTAATTGGTGACTAAGGAGGATCAGGGGACCTTTGAAATAGTGGCAACCATGCTGTTCCCCACGATGCATCCAGCCTTTTTTTTTTTTTTACAATGTTACTATGTTGTAACATTACTGCATGTGTGCAAAAAAGGAGGTTCTGTCACTGACAAAGAGCATGACAACACGTTTAGCATGCTTCATAATTATTGAATAAAACTGTTGTGAATTGGTGTATCCAGTCTGATGATTGCCAGCCATTTTCTTAGTTGGTGACTAAGGAGGAGCGAGGAACCTTTGAAATGGTGGCAACCAATGTTCCCTCTAAGCTGTGGAGTCTTGTGAGCAAAAATTCTACTTGGTGAGCTACTGGCATTAAAACTGTGAGCAAGTGATTTGGCTACTGCATAAATCAGTTTGCTCTGGAGCCATCCGTCCTGAGCTAAGACAAAAATGTGTGAGCCGGAGGCTAAAAAACAGTGAGCTAGCTTACACTAACTCAGCTTAGAGGGAACATTGGCAACCATGCTGTTCTCCACGATACATCCAGCCTTTGTTTTACAGTGTTATGATGTTATAACATTGCTGCACATGTGCAGAAAAAGGAGGTTCTGTTGCTGACAAAGTACATGAAGACACAGCCATACCTCTTTTCAAAGGAAGTGCAGAACACATGAGGAGGTTCAGATCCGAATTCAAGAAAAAATTCCCTGAAAGAAATGCCCTTTTGCAGAAGGGGTGCCACAAAGTTGGCTCATCAGCTGGGGATTCAAGTCACTGGAAAACAGTGGTGACACTGATGCACAAATCTGTGTCTCATATGCTTCCATGGCCAAATTGGAAACACACAGTCAGAGTCCAGCGAGTTAGATGGGTATCTGTTTATTGCAATGAAACAGGGGATACAGGGCTGAGTACTTTAGCACCTCAGCAATGCCAAGCTGTATTCTGCCATAACCAGGCAGGGCAGAAGGTCTTATACCCCAAGTGGCATCACATATAATTTACACATTAAAGAATCTCTAATTGGTACCAAGAAGTTAACATCATGGAAACATCATTTGACTCAGTACATCTCTCATTGGTGTCAGTAATTACACTTGCTTATCTGGTCTTCAGAACAAGGGGAAACATTGAGGAACACTGGGACCCTTTTTGGGCTCATCAAAGCCAGCCTCCCTTCTGCCTCGCTTTTGGAGAACTAGTTGATAAGGACTGTGATTCACATCAAACTTAGCTCTTGGCAGGTTTCCCGGTACCAGATGCTCGGTCTTACAAAGGAAATATATTGTTTTGAGAACACTTCCAGAGTTAGCTGTCCTTGCAACTTCAAGACATACATTCCATTCTATTATTTTCTACTTGCACTTAAAAGGGCCTCTAATTATATTTATTTCCGAATATAACTTCTTATAAAAGAGATATAAAATATATATTCTACTGTAGATTTCTTTCATCAGAAGATTCTAGGTTGCATACCAAGATCTGAATCTACTATGATTAAACTTTTAAAGGCACAGTGACAGCTGTCAATATATATATCACAGAGAGTGTCAGAAATCACATTCAGAAATCACATTTTTTAATCTCTTGTCCTACAATCCCCCCTCTTGGTGAAATGATTGTCCTAAGGCTCATTGCCATCATCAAGAGCTGTGTCTACTGGAACTGCATACTCAGGATCCTCAGCCCAATATTTGGCAACCATCATCATTTGTTCGACTCTTTAGCTGGGGGTTCTGGGGATCACAGAAGCACAACAAGCTATTATGGTGGGGGTACATTGCATGCAAAGACAAATCCCAAAAATCAGTAAAATTCCCACCAGCACAAACATTAAAACAATATAAACAGATGACCCCAAACCAATGAACCAACTCCCATACCTGTGAGAAGGTATAATTCCATTCATTCATTTATTCATTTATTGCACTTTTACCCCACCCTCCCCGCAAGTGGGCTCAGGGCAGCTTACAATGGGGCACTTTTGAAATGTCTTGGATGTTCTTGATGTTTTTCCTGGAGGGCTAGTGTGGGTCTAGGATCCTAGACTCCTATTGTTTCCAGAGCTAAGCTCAAGCCTTAGATCGCTGCTGGGCTGGGAAATTCCTGAAGATTTGAGGCTGGAACCTGTGGAGGGTGGAATCGGAGGAGAGGATGGAGCTCTGCAGCAATGTGATGCCATAGAGTTTACCCTCCAAAGCTGCCATTTTCCCCAGCAATGTTCAGGCTTAGAGTTTAAAAGACCTTGAACGACATGAAAGAGTTTAACTGGAGGAGGAGGAGGAGGGGATTGGATTTATACCCCACCCTTCACTACCCGAAGGAGTCTCAGAGCAGCTTACAATCCAGTTTACATTACTGAGGAGTGGGGAATCAAACCCAGTTCTCCCAGATTAGAGTCTGCACTCCTAACCACTACACCAGACCGGCTCACAAGTGGTGTTGCGGAAATAGCAAAAGATTTCTTCGCTGCCATCACTGTCACCTCAAAAGCTTGCAAATGGGCTCTTACCACAAACTTTGGAAACATCTACACCTACCTGACTGACTGGCCAAAGTCAGTTTTCCTGTATCATCATGTACCTGTCTGGAAATGCACAGATCAGGCAGACAAAGAAAGTGAGTTTGACTTGATACAATGCACTATAGGACCCAGTATCCATCCTGAGCAGAGGACACTCGTGAGAATATAAGCACCACATAGGACTGGCAGAAGTTTCCATGATTTCAGACTGGGACTTTAACAGGACTTTGATTTAAATCCAAAATATTGACATTAATTTGAACACTGTGAGCAGATCTTCTTCCAAATATTATACAAAACAACATGAAGAGGAAAAGTGAAAATGCCTAGTATATGCATCTGATGGATATATATTTGCTTTCAGAGTTCACTGCCAATGTTTAGAGTGTTGGCTCCTATAAAAACACCCATAATTTTTGATAGCCTTCATAAAAATTGAAAATGAGGCATCCAGGAAACTGTAAAAGCAAGCTGTACTTTCTTTTTTCTTTTAGCAAACCACAATCTTTTTATAGAAACAATGAGAAAGGAAACTTTCAGAAGTTGGCTGTGTTGTAGCAAAAAGAACAAAGAGTCTCATGGCTCATGGCTTAAAAACAAATAGATTTATTGTGGCATAAATATTTGTGGATGAAGGTCTAGTTTATCAGATGCATAAAATGTTATCCTCATTCAGCAGATACATACAAACACAGTAACAAAGGAAAAATTAAAAATGCAGAGACCAAACAGCAAAAACATAGCATTCCTATACAAACAAAAGTTCAGTGATCACTGATGCCAGCAGTAATTGCTAATAACAGTCTTTCTGGCTAGCAGCCTGAATAGCCCAGCACAACTAAACTTGTAAGGGCTGAAAAACTAAGCAGGGACAGCTATGGTTAGTACTTGGATGAGAGACCATCAAAGAAAACTATGGTTCCTATGCAGGGGAAGGTAATGGCAAACCACCTCTGCTCGTCTCTTGCCCTGAACACCCAGTGGGTGGGGTTATCATGAACTGATTGTGACTCCAAAGGGCATTTTTGCCTTGACCTGGATGGCCCAGGCCAAGTCAGCCCTAGTTAGGACTTGGATGGAAGACCACCAGTGAAGTCCAGGGTTTCTGCACAGAGGCAGGCAATGGCAAGCCACCTCCATTTGTCTCTTGCCTTGAAAATCGTATGGAGTTACCATAAATTGGCTGTGACTTGATGGCACTTTCCACCACCACCAGGGAGAAATTAGGAAACCAGTGTTCTCTTTCCCTCTGTTGAACTTTTTCCTCTCTATATTCATGTATGTTTATGAGAGAGGTATCATGACATGACAAGCATCAAGGACTCTTTGGTAGGTTCTGTCCAGATTAGCTGTGGGTGGATGCATCTATATCATATTACTGTTTCCACTAGAAATTATTTAATTTTTCTTTATAGAATTTTGGTGGTGTTTAGGGTATTTTTTTAAAATTTGTGTTACGTTTTGAAATTTGCCTCTTGTTATAACCTTTCTGTCCTGCATTGTAGTCAATAAAGGCTGAATAATTTAATTAAAACTCTCTCTCATTTTGTAAAGTTGCACTCTAAGTATGTGCTTGGGTATGCACGGTGTGATGGGATGTATGTGGAAGGATACCTTCATGTGTAACCCCCCCCCCTTCCCCACTCCCATGTTGTATAAGACTGCAGCTATCCAACAGTACACATGGACAGATAATGTTGCTTTCAACAGAGACAATCCACTGGTTTATCAAGGTCAGCACTGTCTACTCTGTCTGGCAATAGCTCTCACAGGTCTCAGGCAGCGGCATTTTGCATCACCTGTTTCCTGATCCTTTTAAACTGGGGCTGCCAGGGACTGAATCTAAGACCATCTGCATGCTCCTCCCCAAATTCTGCATAGGATTGCCCTGGTAATATTCCAAATGAGGCTGTGAAATACTTTATTAAAGTATTACAGGGCCTTTCCTAATAACCTCTATCATGGATTAGGGTATTTTTGTTTTGTCTTGTTCTTTAGTGTGTGTTTTTTCATTGAGCCCCAGCCTCAAGATCTCTTTCTTAGTCTTTCACCACCGATTCAACTGGGGGAGACTAGGAGATTATAAACATCTGACTGAATATAATTTAAATGCCCTTGCTTGTGTCTTCAGGTAGAGAGATGAACAGTCACAACTTGAAATGGTTATGCTGTACAATAACCACAGGTGATTATTTTACTAATGAAAAACAACATTGTAATGTGTCCTGGTTCAGCATCCCATGCTGCTCCCCAGATTTAAAGGGCCAAAAGCTGAGATGGAATGTCCATTCATCTGTTTACTATGTTCATTATTTAAGTAATTTTTTATCCCATTCTTCTTCCAAGGAGCTCAGGGTGATGTACATACTCTCTGCCCTCCATTACATTCTTACAATAACTCTGTGAGGGAGGTTAGGCTAAGAGAGAATGTGATTTGTCCAAAGAAACCCAGCAAGCTTAATGGCAGAGAGGTGATATGAACCTGGGTGTGGAGGTGTATAATATTTTTACATGAAAAGCAGGATGTGTCTCCAGGGGGCTAAAGCTCCCCCTTTATCTCACTGCACTCCTTTGCTTTAAGCATTTTGGTACCATTGCCTGTTTATTCCCTTAGTGTAAAGAAATCCTTTTGATATTCTTCACAGTGCGCTCCGGTTAGATGCAGGGATTTAGGACAGCTATTGGAGCCTTTCATCCAACACAAAGGAGTCAAGCAGGGATGTTTACTTGCACTAGGTTGCCAGCCTCCAGGTGGGGCCTGGGGATCTCCTGCTTTTACAACTGATCCCCAGCTGACAGAGATCAGCTCCCCTGGAGAAAATGGCTGCTTTCAAGGGTGGACTCCTATGGCATTGTACCATGCTGAGGCCCTTCTGCTCCCCAAACCCCACCTTCTCCTGGCTCCACCCCCAAAGTCCCCAGGTATTTTCCAACCCAGACTTGGCAACCCTAACTTGCACCCCTGTTGTTCAATTTATGTATAAATGACCTCAGACCCTGTCTCCTGAAGGAAGCATGTCATCTTCCACATTTATCTAAGCACAAAGTTCCAATCCTTCTGTATGCTGATGATGCAGTGATAATGTCTAGATCAACAGTGGGCCTCTGCAAACTGATTAAAAAAAATTCAATTTTTATTGCTACCATGAGGGCATGTCCATCAATATGGCAAAATCCAAGGTCATAGTATTCACCAAAAAGAAAAAAAGGGGGAAATCTTCAAATGGGACATAACAGGACAACCTATGGAACAGGTCAATCAATTTAAATATCTTGGAATCCACTTTGAAACATGTTACATGGAAAATACACTTGGATCTAGCAAGGAATGCAGCCTTGAGAGTTGGGAGGACAACTATAAAATACTTCTACTCATTGGGAGGTGAATTTGTTCCATCAGCCTTAAAGGTATTTAATGCTAAGATTCTAAACCAATTCCTGTATGGTGCGGAAATTTGGATTCAGGCCACTTCTGAAAAAATTGATTCCATCCACTATGCCTTTTTCCAATGTTTATTGACTACTCCTAGATGCGTCTTGGCATAGCACTGAGAGTGAAACTAGGCAAATTATCCATGGAAGCAACGGCTTGGATTAAAGCATTTCTCTTCAAAGTAAAGGTTTTTAAATTTGAGGGAGGATCTACTCTACTTAAGCTTATCCAGGCAGATCAACGTTATAGCCAATGGGATCAACTACTGGAAAAGGAAATGAAATGTCTAGAAATAACAAATGGTATGATAAAGAATACAAAAACTAAAGACATTATAGGACAAATTTTAAAAATGTGTAAGGACATTGGATGCTACAAGTATGTCTATTAGAGCACACAGAATATGTTCAACACTCATTGGGAATTGCCCTGCCAATACAACTGGTGAAATATTTTTATCAATTGACAGTCCCAAAACTAAGAAGGGCTTTTACTTTGGCAAGAATGAACGTTCTTCCCTCAGCGGTTTTGGAGGGCAGATTATTATATTATATTATATTATATTATATACTCTATTATATTGTATTCTAATAGAACATGCAGATGCTCGCATGACAAAATCTAAACCATCAAACATATGATTATGAAGTGCCCTATATTCAACAAGTTGAGGGCTAATTTAGTCGCCCCTTTACTTAAAGATATGAAATTTCTAAATGAGCCCGGGTGTCACGGCTACTGTTGGATACAAATGATCGTGTCACCTTATCAGTGGCAAAATTCATAGGCACAATAATCAAATATATGAGAAACAATAGTGACTAAGGTATTTTAAAATATTTTCTTGGTTCTAATTTCTGCTTAAGGTGATAGTCTTATGAGCAGTACTAGGTAGACAGACAGACAGACAGATAGATGATAGATAGACATTCTTCACAGTCTGCTTGAATTTTGAATGTCTTGAATATTGGGGTGTCATTGGCAAATGTAGCCAACTTACTGCTCACTCTATTCCAGATCATTTGTGAACAAATATATTAATAGATTTTTTTCTAAACAAGTTGCCATTTGAACTGAGAAAGAAAGAACACAGTACATTTTTATGCAATTTGGGATCTGTAGAACAATTTATAACATTAGTCATAATATCAACTATTACTGTTAAGGGAAAAAAATTATCCACCTATTGGCCACAGAATCAGTTTTATTGAAATCAAATAAAAATATATGTTACCTACACAATGTCCATATTTTTGTTTCTCACAAAGTTTTCTGAAATATTTTTCAAATGTCCTCTTTACTTCCTCATCACTGTTTGACAGTATCAGTAACCTTTAAAATAGAAAGCAAACAGGGGGGAACTACAGCAGACAAACCATTCTAAACAGTTTATCATGTTTATATTCAAAATGTACCATGGGGAGGATATCATAGTAATGTTTCATCAAGCAATGTTTTCTTCATTAACCTTTGCATTTTTTTATTTTTATATTACTTTATAGATGATACAGGGTGTGAACTAGTCAAAAACTTTTGAATTGTTTTATTTTTATATTACTTTACAGATGACGAGGAGTAAGGCCCATTGTGAAAATAAATACAACGGGCTCTAGAAAGAGGCTCTAGGAGAGTGCCAAGGCCTTGGGCACTCAGCGTTAATTTGCTGTGGCAACCTCAGCAGGGTATAATGACACAGAGTTCACCATTTTCTCTAGGGAAACTGATCTCTGTTACCTGAAGAGCAGTTGTAATTCTGAGTGATCTCCAGCCCTCCCCTGGAGATTGGCAACAGTGGTTCCCCAAGAGGGAATGGCTGGTTTGGAGGGCAGAGTCTATGGCATTGTACCTGTCTGAGGCCTCAAACCTCACCCTCTCCAGGCTCCATCCCTCAAATCTCCAGGAACTCCCCACCTGGAGTTGGCAACCCTATCTCCTCCCCAGGCAAGCATCAGCCTACCTTTATTTCCCCTTCACTGTTCAGGTTGCATCTCCCCTCCCCACCTGCAGCCTCTACCGTGCTTTGAAGCCCTGACTGCCATGTCACATTGGCTGTCATGGGGGGGTGGGATCTCAGCAGGGTATAAGGACACAATGAGTTTTCTCCTGAAGGCCAAAATAGGCCTTTACTGACAGAAACCAAGCTTGGTTGACCAGCAGCAGGCACCGAGGGGAAAGTAGGGTTCCCAGCTCTGAGTAGGGAAATACCTGGAGATTTGGGGGGGTGGATTCTGTGGAGGGGGGGGAGGACTCAGCATGAATTTCCCAATCTGGAGCTGGTAGCCCTACTCAGGACTGGCCCCAATGAGTTCCTTACAAAGGCGGGGAAAGGGTTTCATTCCTTTGTCTTTTTACTGACAGAGCCAAGCTTGGTTGCCTGAACTGAGAGAGAAGTGTTTTCAAAGAATGGAGCAGGTAGTATAAGCCAGAGGAGGCTTTAATTACACTCACCCATGAGCTCCTTTTCTTGTAAAGAGAAAAGCCATTCTGTTAGCCAAATTGCTTTAATTTAAGGTTAGCTATTGGCAAATAGCCGGGTTCTTCGCCAACTATACCAAGGTCCCGCCCCTTCCAGGAGTTCCCAGAAAATAGGCACTGAGGCAGAGTGGTCCGTGTAAATGATGTTTACTCGCAAAATGTTTTCAAGCATACAAAACAGAATCACACACACAAACACACAAGTCCTAAGAAAATTAGACAGAGGAATAGCACTTTTGCATGAACAGGAGATTCGTTGGTTGGGAGATACGTTACCTGTCCTGGAGATGGGCTATCCGTTCCAAAAGAAGAATGGGAGGGGGTGAAAGGAAAAATGGGGAGCGTGTCCTGAACCAGCAGAAGCACGCTTCTCTCTGGCTGCAGATTCAAAGATCAAAGATGGAGGAAGCATATTTGGATAGCAAGCTGGACTCAAGAGGGATAAAAGCAGATAGGGGTTGTAGAAGCTCAAGAGAGCAATTGTATGGTGTGCAAGATCTTTTATTAGGTGAGTTTTGGGGCGGGCAGGGCTAACCACATCCCACTAACACACCTACCAGGTAGTCCGTCCCTTCAAACCCTACCATTGGTTAAAGGAAAAAAGAGGATGGGGTGCAGAGGGGTGGCCAATATTGCAACACTAGAGGCTAAACAGGAACTGACACCTGGGCAAGTCTGCGATGAGTCACCAAGCCATTCCATTGTTCCTTGATCGCCCTAGCCTGGCCAGTTGATGGGCGAAGATTAGTTGCCAGGTAACTTCACTTAGCATAATCCGTGCAGGAATGTTGGAGGGGGCTGGGGGTTGCCTAGCGTGAGGTGACAGGAAAACCCTTTTGCAATGAGGTCCTTGTCTCTTTGTGTGAACTATGTCGGGTGCCTGCTTCCCGGAATGGACTGGAGCCTCTCACAGCAATGAAGAGTGCATGTAGTCCTTTAAAGCATAACATCCCAAAGTTCAAAACTTATGAACATTAAAGTCCATAAGAGCACATGATGTGCCTTGCTAGGCAACATTTCTGCCCACGTTTTATCAGCAGGTAGACAAATGAATACATGCATGTTGCTAGCCTGTCATGTTTACCTTAGCCCTTACATTCTATAAAGTAATTTTCAAGTTTTTTTCCCCAAGCACCTTACACATGATCTTTCCCCCATAATGTCAGTGTTACTAACACTTCTAAAATGATGCAAATAGCTGAACTCTGACAAGGAAGATTTTCCCCCCATGATTTTAAACAAACACCTTTCACCCATAACTGAGGCAGCTCAAGGCACGTTCAAGTAATTACCTCCAAGTTCAAAGTACTCCTAGCTTGACTTTGTAAAGAATGTTACAGTGTTTTTAAGAGCACGACATTTGAAGTGCTCTGCTGGATCCAAGCAACTATCTGTCTAGCAGACCATCCTCTATCCCAGATGCTCTCAGGAAGTCCACAAGGAGGTCATCGAGCAGGAGCAGACTGGGAAGTGAACGTGGCCCAGGACAAAGCTAAGCTGAGTGGCCCTTGTGGTACTACATTCACCTCAGCAGGGCCAGCAGAGGGTCTTGGCTCATCCATTGCTTCCTCTTTCAAGCTGTCTAGAAGACAACAGGTGGGCTGCCAGCGTGATTACTCCTGCCAATGACCTGAGTCAAGTGGCCACTGAGACACTAATGAAGTTGCTGGGGCTTGGCTGTGCTTACACCTGACCGTCCAGTCACCCTCTGGGAAACTTCCCATAAGGTAAATGGCCAGCCCAACCCTGGCATCGAGACAACATGAAGAAGTATTCATGCACACAAAAGCTTATACCTTGAAGAAAACTTGGTTGGTCACTGGACTCAAACTTTATTTTTCCCTAGTGTTCCCTGTATCAAGTAGAATTCAGGGTTACATTCAATATGGAGTTTCTATTTAGCTGTTATAGCTGAATAGCCATGGATTATGCCTGTTTGTATCCCCCATGAATTGTTTGGCATCCATGATTGCAACCTAAATCTAGATGCCTTTTCTAAACTGTAATATTAGCTGAGCTTCTGTTACTGTGCCCTGAATAGACTGAATCAATGTGCTTAGACTGGCATAGTTCCTCATAAGATTGCAGAGTAAGGCTTTGGGAGCTGCTGCTACCTCATTTTCTTAAAAGTTACTAAATGGCTGACAAGCAATGGCACGGTTGTGCAGCACCAGACTAATCCAAGCACATCTCTGCTGTCTTTCAATTAATAACGGCGGCTGTCATTGGAACAGTGCCAACACACCTCAACAGATTGACGGGGGGGGGGGGGGAGACTGTTTTTCAAAAGGTCTTGCCAGATTTTGATATTCCCCACCTTAGCAAATGTCATTCCTAATTGCTTTACTTTTATATAATGTTATTGGGTTAGATCCATATTTCGTTTTCCACTGTCATAAGGAAGAAATGTGGCAATTTTTGCCTAGTTCTCCTCCCTCTGCAAACCTCCATTTTGTCCCCCAGCACTGTTTTTGAGGGTCCTTAAATAGACATGAGTGGCTTGCTGCTATGCTGGTCCACAATGAAAATCCAAAACCAAACTATAATGGGTATGGTTTCATTCATTAGGACCAACCAAAATGATACAAAACAATGTGCAAGCTTTTGAGTTCCCCAAAACTCTTCATTAGGTGAGATGTTACAAACTTACTAGGTAGCAGAGCTAGTACATGTTGCTGTTAAGTAGGAAAGGAATAATCAGCAAGTACTAGGAAGCATAGAACTGATGCGGTGGCTCAGAGGTTAAGACGCCGAGCTGCAGACTGAAAGGTTGGTAGCTTGGCAGTTGGAGACCCTAGTGCCACGTGATGGAGTGAGCTCCCGTCTCTGGCCCCAGCTCCTGCCAACCTGGCAGTTTGAAAGCAAGAAATTGCAAGTAGGTTGGCCACATGACCACAGAAACATCTTCGGACAGCACTGGCTCTTTGGCTTGGAAATGGAGATGAGCACCGCCCCCTAGAGTCATATTCGACTGGCTTTCGAGCAAGGGAAACCTTTACCTTTACCTTTTTACTAGGAAGCATGTAATAATAATGGGAGCTCACCTTGTCCTGCTGTTTCTTGACTGTTATGGCTACAGGGGGGGAGGGGGCTGCCTTGGTGCTAGGGAACACCAACTGATGTCTAGCTGCTGAATAGCATGAGGAGAAGCAGGTGAGGCATGGTACCTTTTGGCACAGGGTTGTATGCAGGCAATGAAAGACACAACTGAGCTGCATTGGCTGGGATGAGTGGAGCTGGGTAGAATTGCTCATGTGCCGGCAGTTTGTACAGTCCATCCATTAGTGGTGATCTGTGGGGGAGCAGTAATAGGTTAATTGTGAACCTAGTTCACCCATATCTGTGTCTCATATTTTCATTTTAAAGCATGGGGGCAATGACAACTAAGTACTCCCATCAACAACATTTTAACAAGATATTCCCCAGAGGCAAAAAACAAGATGTGAAACAAAGGTGTCTTCCAGACACAAGTGTTGGTCTGTTTTTTCCTTGCCTCCAGTCACTGGCTGATTGTTCAGCACTGCAGGTTTTTATGTGGAACTTCCTCATGTGTGTCTTACCTTCCTTTTCAGACTTGTTCATTTTGTGGCATTTTTGTTGGTGTTTTGCACATGTGCTGTTTTGTTGTTGTTGTGAGGGTGCCCTCTACTGAATACAGTCTTAAATATGCAATTACTTGCTGCAAATGCCCTTACTTATGTGTCTGGCCTTTGATTGGTTAGCTGCTTTCCCACGTTTGACTGGTGGGTTTCACTGGCTCTGTGGCAAGTTCAGACTGGAACCGGGGCAACACGAAGCAAAAGGGGGAGCAACAGCAGCAGAAGAACACAGCTGACTTTCTCAGCCCCCATCCATCCACCTGCTTTTGCAAAGGTAGCCCCTTCCACACCAGTGTGCCCCAACCAGCACTATCCATGGGGGGAAGGCATCAAAGAACTAGAAAGGTGGAGAAAAATATACATATCTACCTTGAGGGCACTTGGAATGTGTATCCCCACCCCACCCCACCTTTCTCTTCTATGTTGGCTGAATGGTACACACTTCAGGGCTTCTTGGGCTTTTTTTTCTTTGTTTTTCTCTGTTTTTTTAAATTAAATTGGCCTTTCTTTTACTTACCTTCAAATGAATCTTCATAATATCCTTAGCTTTAAGAGTGAAAAATCTTATGATTAAACAAATGGCCAGAACAAGATCCATAAGATCAAAGAAAGCATTTTTATGTCTCAAGCAGATAAGTTTCTGACAATGAAGAATAAGCACAGTTTTGAATAAGCCCCTTATGATTACAGATTTCTGGAAGATTTTATGTTACATATAAAATTTAGTGAAAATTAAAATTGTTAGTCTTGTAAGATACACCTCATAAACCTGTACTTTCAAAAGGAGGGATAAGAAGCAACATTTTTCTTCCCTTCTTTTTTCTTTTTGAATTATGGACAGTAGTGAGCAGTACTCCATAATTGGCTAAGTATGTTTTAAGTAAGGGGAAGGTTCTAAATAATTACAAAACAACTGGGAAAGCTGGTGGCTATGTTCTTAGCCAAGTATGTCCAGAAATCTTAGCAAATGGTTCTCTTTTTGTCAGGGAGATAAAGGTCTTAGAAACAACTCACTGTCTTAATCTCAGCATGGCAGTGTCTTGTACAGAAGCTACCCTAAACTAGCCAAGCGTAACTTCCAACATCACAAGTATTGTCATATCCTAAATGCTTTTCTTACTGCTTTCTGTTGCAGAGGCCCACAAAGTTTCTTGCCTTTATGAGTGAGTAGCCGCTCCTGAAATACAAACCAAGACACCTTGGACTTAGTGTGCACAGAGTTTGAAGATGGCCATTCAGGCATAGGAGAGGAGGAGGAGATTGGATTTATACCCCGCTCTGAGTGAAGGGCGGGGTATAAATCTAGTCTCTTCTCTTCTACCTGAAGGAGTCTCAGAGTGTTTTATAATCTCCTTTCCCTTCCCCTCCCCACAACAGACACCCTGTGAGGGAGGTGGGACTGAGAGAGCTCTTTCAAGAACTGCTCATGAGAGAACAGCTCAGAAAGAACTTATGACTGACCCAAGGTCACACCAGCAGCTGCATGTGGGGGGGGAGTGGGGAATCAAACCCTGTTCTCCCAGAGAAGACTGGCTGCTTGTTTCCAGTTTCCTGATTGGCTTCCTAATTCACTTAGCACATGTGCAGTATATCACTGTTTCAATATATAGCTAGCATGCACATTTTTAAAAAAAAATGCACTGCACACCAAAATATATGGTAAGGTAGGTGGAGCAAATGAGAACTGGGACAGGTATTAGAGACAGATAAACAAACAAAAGGAAGACATTTGAGGGGGAGATCAGGAGAAAACAGGTTTCAGAAAGAGTACAGAAAAAATGGAGAAAAGCTGGGTCAGCAAGGGATATGCAATGAAGCTGTGAAGAATCAATTTTAAAAAACAGCTATGAAAGGGAACAAAGCAAAGCAATCTAGACATCCTTATTATTAGGAAAGACTTGAAGAGTTTTTAGCTTAGAAAAGGGAGGGGAGGCTTATGCATGGAGTAGAGAGAGAAAAAAATATGCATGGAGTAGAGAGAGAAAGAGAGCTTTTTCTCCCTCTCCCAAAATACAAGAACCCAGGGGCTTCCATTGAAGTTGATGGGCAGTAGATTTAGGACAGACAAAAGGAAATTCTTACTGAACAAATGAAAACTTGTGGAATTCACTGATAGTGAACATTGTGATAAGCATAGATGGCTATAGAAGAGTATTAGACAAATGCGAGTAAAGGGAACTTTCATACACAAAGGCAATAAACCCTGAATACCAGTGCTAGGAGGCAACATCAGGGGAAGCACTGGCCTCAGTGGACTGGCTTTGAGCCCCTTGGGGAACTGGTTGGTCATGGTCACTATACAAGACAGGAAGGCTGAATGGACCACTGGTCTGATTCAGCAGGGCTCTTCTTATTTAGAGGTACTAGGTTGTGGAGGCACATCTGCAGAGGTTTTCTAATGCAAAAAACCAATTTCCACCTGTGAATCTCTCTGGCTGTACTGGGATGCAGAAGTTCTGTTTGTAGTCTATGCTCACTGACTTCTCCACCCTTAGGGTCCAAGAAATCCAGGATTCTAGCTCTTCAGTAAAGTTAGAAGCAAGAAAGTCAGTTCTTAGTCAATCTTTTTAGGTTAACAACCATTCTATGTTCTCAAAACGATGAGTTTACCCAGGTGTCACCAGCTTGTTAAAAACCATCTTTAACAAAAATTGTTTGTAATACTTGCATTTTAGAACACCTCTCAAAACTGGATTAAAATTGGCAAAGGAATACAACTTATGTTGTGGACTTCTCCGGTCTTTTAAGGTAGGGCTGGTAATAAGAAATCTGGAAGCAGAGCAAAGGTAATGTCAGATTCCAGTGAAATCCTCGGGGGGCGTTTCGGGTGTGTCTCCTGAGCAGCGTCACTTCCATTCTGCCAGGTTAAAGCGCTGCTGCGTCGCTCTGGGGAAGGCACTGTTGAAAAACCTGGGCTTGACCACGGAAGAATCGCCGCAAGCTTTGGCTGGATCAGTTTCAGCGCAGGTGAGGAGATGCGGGACGGGGCGAGGAAACTGCGACTCATTACTACTAAAGCAACCCAACAGAAAGTTATCCACTTACCTGAAGAAGGTTCTTTAGTCCCTTAATTTTCACCCTGCAGGAGACCGGCAGGGTCTGTTTTGAAGCCTGATTGATTGTTAACACCGCATTTGAAAACGCTTTATGGCACTTGCAGGCTCTTGTAAAACCTGCTTAACTATCTTTCCTCTTACTCATCTCTTCCCTAGAAACAGAATGGCCACCTCTTTGTGATCGTTTGCCTGCGTTATTCTTCGGCGGGCAACGCTGGTGTCCCTAAAGTAAGATTACAGGACTTCTTCCAATCTGTTGGAAACGTCATTCTTACCCCGCTTCTGGTGTTTTGGGGGGAGGGCATAATTTTCAAAGTTGCTAGCCTCTTCTGAGAAATTCTGGTTTATAGGCTGAAGGGCAGCCAGAGATTTACATATGCGGATTGACAAGATAGGCTATCAACCCAAATGGTCAGGTCCCCTGAAGGGTTTAAAGGTTTTTAATGGGGATTTAAATTTGTGTTTGAAACGAGGAAATGACAAAACCCCCTCAAATTTAGAACACAGAAAAAGAAAAGGTAAGAATGTTGAAGAACTTTTTCTTCATTTTCTGATACCAATATACTTCTGCCCAGGAAGCTCAAAACCCTAGGGGGGGGGGGGGGGGTTAATGTTCATGGGAAGGGGTTTGCAGGTAGTTGTCATTTTTTAAAAAAAACTTTGCTGCATTTTGCTGTTCTGCTAGAGTGCCCTAAGGGAGGAAGGAGGTACAAATACCTTTTCAAAGGTAGTGTGATAAGGCAACTGTATCCCATTGGTTTCCCCCATTCCAACAGGTTTCTGAAATGTGCATTGAATGTATGGTGTCATTTAGACCAAACACTCCAGTTCTCATGTTTAGCCCAGAGGCTTTTAGCAGAAGCCTATGGGCACCTGAGGTTATTAGTCAGTGTGTCAAACAGCAGCTGTGATATCTGGTCAACCAATCACCAAGTTGAAGGCCTCTCCTGCAAACATATAAGAGGGATAAGCATAGGGGTATCAGAAATATGCATGTGAAAGTAGCAACTTCCAGTCCTAAGGATAGAGTAGCTTTTCTGGGAACTGTCTCTCATTGGTTATTGCTGTAGAAGTGCTGTATATTGATTTTATTTGCTGTTTAAGATTTTGTTTTTCTGTTCTCAGCTCTAAGAGTGTTGCCAAGGTTTTATTTTAGATTGGCCTTAATTCTAATAAAAAGCTATGTGTTACATTTATCTGTATTTAAGTGAGAAATGTTACTCATCATGTGGAATGGATGAGGAAGATGTGTGTTTAGTTGGCCTTTATAATAAGAGCTGCAGCTCTAATGGTGGGATGAATCTGAAAGTATTTCAATGAGGAAATGTTCTTGCCTGCTACCAGCATAAGGGAATAGCCATCAGGCACGAATTGCTTTTGCTTTGGGCCCAGAAGCTATGAAACACAAATGACATTCCTCACCTGCAAGGGGGTCCACATTCATTGTAGTGAAAGATGCAATCTGTTCATGCAAAGGAATAGGGATCTTGGCCCTGACATTAAAATGCATGAGGAAACTTTGAATGCAGGAATGCTAGGAATTCTAGACTGTGTTTTATGTATGAAGGATATACAATCAGAAATCTGATAACTAAGAGATGACCTGGACCACAGACCAATTGTAAATATAGTAAATGTTCTAAACCTCATGATATAACTATTTGTGCCATTTTGGAGGTACTGGAAACCTTATGATGTGGCACTTTCTGGTTTCTTTTTCCTGTACAGCCAGAGGGTGTTCCCAGGTAGCATGGGTTCTAGAAATGATATGGGAGTGATTGATTCATGTCACCCAATACAACAGGTGCTTTTTTAAAAAGTTACTGGGGAGGGTAATTGGAATATACAAAAAGAGGTAAAGTAAAGGTTCCCCTTGCTCAAAAGCTAGTCGAAAACAACTCTAGAGGGTGGTGCTCATCTCCATTTCCAAGCCGAAGAGCCAGTGCTGTCCAAAGACTTCTTCCATGGTCATGTGGCTGGCATGACTAAATGCCGAGGCACATGGAACACTGTTACCTTCCCAACGAAGTGGTACCTAGTTGCAATTTCTTGCTTTTGAACTGCTAGGTTGGCAGGAGCTGGGGCCAGAGATAGGAGCTCACTCTGTCACGTGGCACTCAGGTCTCAAAGTGCTGAGCTACCAACCTTCCGGTTTGCAACCCAAAAAGAGTTACTGGTATATAAAAAACATGTGCATATAAAAGACCTGTTCCCATTACAGCACTAACTGATTATATAGCCTTACAAATAGCAATATTTATGAAATCTAGAGCACCGTAAATAAGTTTCAGAGGGTAGCCATGTTGGCCTACAGTAGAACAATTCAACTTTGAGTCCAGAAACACCTTAAAGACCAACAAAATTTGAAAGAAGTTTGGAAACATCAATTGATTCAAAATGCAGCAGGCAAGTCACTATTGGGACAGGACACAAAGATCATATGGCCCCTGTGCTGAAAAATCTTCACTGGGTTCCCATCTATTTCTGGACAGAATTCAAAGTGTTGGCTGTTATGTTTAAAGTCCTAAATGGCTTGGGGCCAAGATTCTTGAAGGACCACCTCTTCCCATACCATCCAGACTGCCAGTGAAGATCCTTTTGTTTAATTTTTTGTTCTGGTAGTGAGGGAGGTACAGGTGACAAGAGATGGAGGTCTTTCACTGGAGGCAGATCCCTATCTGGAGTACCTTCCCCTTGAGGTTCACCTGACACTTACCTTATTTGTCTTTAGATCCCAGGCCAAAGTATTTCTTTTTACCCAGGCTTTAAATTAAGAGTTCCATCTTCTTTAGCTGTGTTTAGATTCTGGTGTCTAGCTGAAAGACTGCCTTAACGTTATTGGAATATTTTAGTCAGTTTAATACTGTGTGCTTTTTTGACTTGTTTTTATGCTGTGGTTATATGAGTTTATTGTACCATTTTATTTTATGAGCTGCCTCAAGCAGGTTTCTGGAAAAGCAGCATATGAATTTTCTGAAGAATAACGAAAAGTCATAAAGGGTGATTTAAATAAAGTTTAATATGAGTTTTAAATGGGCATGTTACCTTGGTAAGATTCATTATGTTCTCTCTGTGCAGATTTGTGATGAACGCAGTTCTCTGAATTTAAAACAGAACAGAGCAATGAATGATCACTGGAAAACTCGTGCAGTAAATAAAACATCCAAACCTGGTAACACTGATACTTTTAATTGTTTACTAGTATATGGCTAGCTCCATTACTTAATGTTTATTTGGTGTTTTCAAATGCAAAAAAAAAGAGCATGAAACTTCACCCTGTAACTGTCTTAATTGTAGCATGCTTGAATGTTTCTTAATAAAAGTTGTTTTGGAGATCCTTAATGCATAGAGTCGCCATAAGTCAGAGGCAACATGAGGACACTTAACACATATTTATTTGCTTTGACAGGTCCCCGAAGTGACTAAATTGTGCTAGAAACAACATAAAACCAATACTAAGACACTACTGATCCTTTGTACCAAAATTTCACAATTCTGTAAATCATGGCTCTGAAACCCGTGTGAAGCTTTATTGCAGTCAGCATGTTCTCTTTAGTATGGACCACATTTGTAAAAGTATTCTACTGGATTCACATTTGGACAGCAAACTGATCTTTCTTCATAATGTAGTTGTAAGTGAAACACAGGAGATTCAGTGGACCTGTTGTTTTGCCAGAGGCTGTTTTTGCTTGAGGCACGGGTTCTTTTTCATGGACTTGGGTGGTCAAAGAAGCTCAGTGAGGCAAGATACTTTATCTACACAAATTATAGGAAAGAAAACAAGCCAGCAGACCTTTGATTAAAGAGCCGCCTCCATTAATACCACCACCACCAACATTTCATTAAGGATCATTAATGATACTTGAGAAAGATAGAGCCCGTGCTCTGATTCTATCGTTGCAGTCTGTGCCTGCTGCATATTTGTGATAGGAACAGGAAAAAGATGAGCAAGGCAGACCAGAGACCACACTAATATAACTGTTGCTGCCATCTCTTAAGTATCCACTACAACTAGCTAGCACTTTATGACTTCAGATTGTTTATAGTTTTACCTATGTTATAATTGTTTTTATGTTTTCTTTGTTGTAAGCTGCCCTGAGCCTACTCTGGCAGGGAGAGCGGGGTAAAATTCGAATAAATAAAATCAGTTTCATATATCCCTTTTGGTTACTGAGGGGCATCCTACAGTGACAACTGTTCTCAGCAGCTCCAGGTCTCCAGTCAAGCCCCCTTGCTACTGCCTCAACTTCCTCTTTTATACTTTATAGCCTGCTTAGGTGCAGCTTCCATGTATGAGTATCACCTGGCAATCATGCCAAGCCAGGGCCTGTACCTGACACTTCCTTATAAGGAAGGCTGAAGTCCAGGAGAAAGTGATCCTGCTAGGGCTGCCAAGTCCAACTTGGGAAATATCTGGGGACTTTGGGGGTGGAGCCAGGAGACTTTGGGGGTGGAGCCAGGAGAAAGGAAGTGACATCATTTTGTGATGTCACATCCTGTGATGTTGCTTCCACATGCTGACACATGAACTCATGAAGTTTCCTAATACTGAATCAGGCCATTGGTCCATCAAGGTCAGTATTGACTACTCAGACTGGTAGTGGCTCTCCAGGGTCTCTGGCTGAGATCTTTAATGTCACCTATTACCTGATCCTTTTTTAGCTGAAGAGGCTGATACCTCCTGCATGTCAAGCAGATGCTCTATCACTGAGCAATGGCCCTACTGAATCCTTCCTCATCTCGGCAGAATATGAAGCCCTAAGTGCTACACAAGTGCTAAATATGATTTTCATATCATAAGAACAGGAGAGAAGCCACAGTGGATCGGCCCATCCAGTACAGCCCATCCAGTACAACACTCTGTGTCACACAGTGGCCAAAAATACCAGGTGCCCTCAGGAGGTCCAGCAGCGGGGCCAGAACTCCAGAAGCCCTCCCACTGTTGCCCCCCAAGCACCAAGAATGCAGAGCATCACTGCCCCAGACAAAGGGTTCCATTTAGACCTTGTGGCTATAATAGCCACTGATAGACCTCTGCTGGATGGGGACAGAGAGAGAGAGAGAGACAGACAGACAGACAGACAGAAAAAAGAAAGAAAGAGGGAGAGAGAGAGAAGGGGAAAAAACTGGCAGAGGCACTTACTTCCATTTAGACCTTGTGGCTATAATAGCCACTGATAGACCTCTGCTGGATGGGGACAGAGAGAGAGACAGACAGACAGAAAAAAGAAAGAGGGAGAGAGAATGAAAAGAGCTGGAAGAGAAACTCACCTTGCCAGCCACATGCAAAAGCAGCTCCTTCAGTCCCTCCTTAATCTCTGGGCGGACCTGTCTTGCTGTGGAAGAAGCTCTCTTGCTGACTTCTTAAAGGGGAAATGTCTGGCGAGGCTTTTTACTGCAGGGCAGGCTCTCTGCAGACATTTCCCTTTTAAGGCAGCCATTTTGTCCCCCCGGTGGCCAACTTTGGAAAAGCGGGAGATAAGCACTAAAAATCAGTGTTTCCCCCGCCCCACCGGGGGACTTGGCAGGCCTAGATCCTGCAGACACTTTGATGGAACCTAGCTGCCCATGTGCTCTAGGCCAAGATAAAGCTACCTGAGAACACGATACCCTACTCCTCCTTGAGGGGGGGTTTCTACTGATGACCACCTGTACCTGCAGCAGTTAATCAGTGAGAGGCTGTGTGAGGCAAAGCACCTTAGTTTCACCAAAGGCTAACAAGAATAGTAGTGGGTCTATGTCAGCTTGTTATCTCACTATATAAGCTAAACTCATCTAGTCCTTACATATAGATTCTCACCAAGAAGGACTATTTATTTTAGTGAATTTCTTTTGTAATAGTGTATTACAATAGCGATTATAATATAATGCAATATTGGAATGTATACACTGCTCAACCATTTACCCCCACCTCAAAGAAGGGGATGCTGTAAATTACTTCCATACTTGAGAGGAGATGAATGGAGTGTAAGAACATGGTCTTCGTTAATCATTCTTAAGATTCCACCATTAAGAAGGATACTTTTATACAGTCTCCTATTTTGACATATTTACTGTGTCTTCCCGTAATTAAATCCAAACAAGCTGTGACCATATAAACTTGTTATTACGGTTTAGTTTTTGCATCTGTTAAAACAACTTCATGATGTTGTATGCTAATTTGCTGTTGTTAGTCTTAAAGGTGCCACTGAACTTAAACTTTGTTTTACTTGTTAAGGTTCTCAGAGTGTGGGGCAGATATAAGGGTCATGGATGAGGAAAGGGTCGTGGATGAGGAAAGGGTATCTTTGCCCCCATCTGGTGGGTGGGTGGGTGGGCTGAAGAAAACACAAGGTATAGAAAGAGCATACATAGCGGGGCCAGATCCAATTGTCCTAGTGGTGTGGGGTGGTAGGGAGCCATCCGGGAGTGTAGGGGGTCGGGTAACATCACTGTGTGTGACATCATCAGCATGATGACATCACGTGGAAGTGATGAAATAAGATAAATCCATCCTTTGGTGTCGGAATGTAATGCCTGGTTGCTTTGCTTATGTATTTGGGAAGCTTCTACCATGGCTATGCCATGGATCACAGCTTTCAAAAGGGAGGCTTGTGAGACAAAGCACCTTAGTTCCACCAAGGATTATAACATGAATAATAGTGGGTCTGCTTCAGCTTGCAGGTATTTACAATTAAGCTTCTCATAGATACTATCTGTATCTCTTTCAAGGCCTGATAACAGAAAGTGATAATTAGATACATGAAGAAATCTGTGCTCAGTTAGTAACTAGGTGGAGTGAGCTGCATCATATCTTGGAGGGATCAAGCAAGTAATCTCTCTCAAGGCCTGATAACAGGAAGTGATAATTAGATACATTAGATAGGTGAAGAAATCTTTGCTCAGTTAGTAACTAGGTGGAATGAGTCGCAGCATATCTTGGAGGGATCCAGCAAGTAAGTGCTATGATTAGATTCTGCAGACCACCTGATGTCAGACAGCAGGCAACAATAAGGGAGACACTATACTAACTTTAATCCCATGTGACGGATGTATAATATAAGCTACTAGCCTGGATTTTGCTGTTTTGAGTGGTGTACCAGTTATTGCCAGGTGCTAAAGTGTCAAAGAAAAGTTAGCTTTTTTTGGTATTGTTTTGGTAATTGATTCTAGAGACTGTGTTGCAAACCAGTAGTCTCATTTTGTTTGTTCAATAAACTGGTGCATGTTTTTTAAAGGTTTTGGTCTTCTTGTGTGCATTTAACCTCAGGGACCCATGGGTTCAAGCACTGCTTGCTCATCTATGAGGCAGTGGCTCAGAAGGACCCAGGTTTGGGTTTCTTGACAGGCTGTCATGCAGAAAGCAGAAGAATCATGAGATACTTCAGCCATTACATGGAAAAATGTACCCTGTGTGTGTTCCCATTTTAATGGGGGATCACTCCTGTCCCCACACATGCACACCTTCCTGTATGAAGATATTATACAGCCGCTGTTGGAAAATATTGCAGAAAAACCTTATTTTATGGTGACACAACAGCAGATCAGGTTAATTTAGTTCACATAGCTGTGTGACTACCTCTTGTTATAGAGCCTTTTGGTTGTCATGTTCTGTAAATCAATTTGATATTCCTCTTTGTAGAATGATCTGCCTACAGTTAAAATGTGATAAGCCTTCTCAAATGACATCAGTAGCAAATAATTACTTTTGCCTATTATGTCTTCTTTATTTTGTGTTCTCGGAATATTTTTGCTCATTAAGCACTGTATTGTATTGTGTGAAATTTCTGCATTTCAAGACATTGATCCTTAAATGCCAACCTGTGTACAAATGAATAGAGAAGTAAATCTCACTGTTGGAGTTTTTTTTGGTTTTTTAAATGGGGCTTCCTTTCAGTTTTGTATAGGATTTCATTCTCAGTGAAGCCAGTGCTACTTGCAGATATATTTTAGACACAGAACTTGAATCTGCAGACTCTGTAAACAGTACCTGAAGGATATAAGTACCTTGGATTGCAACTCTACTTATACAAAATCCATCCCTTTCTCATCCACAGAGCCTTTAAACAATGGCTATGACAACCCTGCTTTCCTGTCGGATGAAACGGTTGCACAAAAGTAGGTTTTCCTGGAGCTGTTTGAGATATTTGTGCCTAAAATGACTTTCACTTATCTGTTTTTCCTGCTTGAATCTCTTTAGAAAGAAAAATGCAAAGTCAGAAAAAGAAAAGAAGATGGTTGGATTTTTCCAGTTGGTCAGTGTGTAATCTGTTTATTTTCTCTTTGTCATATCTATATGAGCCAGTTCCCATGTTTTCTCCAGCATACTACATGCAGTGAGATTAGGGACAGGCACCAACCAGGAAAATGGTGGTTTGTCTGGGTTTGTGATTCATTTGACTAAACAAACCATGAACCTACATAAACTTTTCTGTTTCCCAAACTGGTTAGTGGTTTATTTTGTTGGTGAGTTCGGTAGAACAGCCCCACCCTGAAGTGATTTTTGAAAGCATTTAAATGCTGTTGTAGCCCACCACCAACCTGCAGCCTTACCCAAATTAGCTCCAAGGTAATTTAAATGCTTTTGAAGTCCACCTCCAGGTTGGGCCAGCCCACCTGAGCTCTAAAAGAGGGCTCTAAAGGCCTTTGTAGGCATATGCCCTTATATAGGCAGATCCCTCCTGGAATTTAAAGACATTTAAATGCCTTTGGAGCTCACTTGGATGGGCAGAATCTTCCCTCGGACTTTCACACCAAGCCTCTTCAAGTTTCTGTCAGTGTAGCTAACATGTTTTAGTTGTCACTTTTCACCCCAGCTATCCCACAGTTTACCTTTCCCTCTCTGAATGCCCAGATTTCTATGGCTTATGACAGCCTACAATTCATTCTGTGTTTTGGCCATCCCTCACACATATTCACTCCCCTGCACAATTTACCTTTGTAACACACACATTTGCACTTCTACTATGTGAACTTTTGTGATCTTTATCTATATATCTAACTAGGAATAAGGCCCGTTGTGGAAATAAATACAATGGGCTCTAGAAAGAAGCTTTGAGAGAGTGCCAAGGACTTGGGCACTCAGCGTCAATTTGCTGTGGCAACCTTTGTTGGCCTGACTGCTCTGGTTTACGTGTAGCAATTGGCACTATAACGGGTTCTTGCCAACTATACCAAGGTCCCACCTCCCCGGTAGTTCTAAGTAAATAGGCGTGAAGCAAAGCGGTTTCTATAAATGGTGTTTACTATAAAAAATATTAGACAGGCATACAAGGAATAATAATAAAACCACGTACATACAGAAGTCTAGGGGAAATCAGATAGAAAATAGCACGTTTGCATGAGCAGGAGTATCGTTGAGGGGGAATCACGTTACCTGGGTTGGTAGAGGTTGAGTCTTTTCCACGAGAAGAATAAAGGAAGGATACCTGGAAAGTCTAGGGAGCAAGGTCTGAACCTGCAAACACAAGCTCCGGTCCTGGCTGCGCAAACCAGGGTACAAGATGGAGTCCAGATACTTAGTCACAAAGATAGAGGTCAAAGAGGATAGGAAAAGGGCTCGGAGAGCTAGGAGAGCTAAACGTAAAACTTTGCGCAAGAACTTTTATCAGGTGGCATTGGGGCGGGGTGCGTTGACCACGTCCCACTGTCACACCCACTAGGTTGTCCGTCCTTTTTAGGCTTGCTATTGGTTAGTGTCATAGTTAGGAGGGGGCAGGAAGGAGTGGGCAATATTGCAACACTAAAATGCTAATCAGGAACTAACACCTGGCCAACTGGTCAGTCTTCTTGGTGCCAATCTCTGGTCTCGTGACGGCTTCGTGATGGCTTCGGCCAAGTCACTTGATGGGCAGCGATCAGTTGCTAGGCGACTAATCTCTTTACTGGAATAGCTGGGGGCAGGTGTGAAAGAGGGCCAGTGTAGAGAGAAAAGGGACTCTTTGAAATGGAGTCTTGGTCTTGTAGAATCGTGGTTCTCATATGAGGTAGATGTAAGAGCTCTTTGAAATGCATTTCAACTTCTTCTTGAGAGTGTTCTTTGAGGTGTATTCTCATGTTCTTTCCAGGAGAGATACCTTTGAAATGGAAGTCGTTTTCTCATGCAAGTGTGAGCTATGGAGGAAGTCTCCCGCTGTGGGCTGGAGCCTCTCATGGCTGTAGAGAGTGCTTTTGTCTTAGGCAGAGAACCAACCCCAAAGGTCAAACTTATGTTATCAAAGTTCATAAGAGTGTATCAAATAATCTGCTGGCTTACACCTTAGCAGGATATAAGGACACAGAGTCCACCATTTTCTCCAGGGGAACTGATCAATGCCATCTGGAGAGCAATTGTAATTCTGAGTGATCTCCAGCCCTCACCTAGAGATTGGCAATAGTGGTTCCCCAAGAAGGAATAGCTGGTTTGGAGGGCAGAGTCCATGGCATTGTACCTGTCTGAGGCCCCACCCCTCATCAAACCTCACCCTCTCCAGGAGATCCCTCAAATTTCCAGGAATTCCCCACCTGGAGTTAGCAACCATATCTCCTTCCCAGCCAAGCATCAATTTACCTTTATTTCCCTCTCACTGTTCAGCTTTCCATCTGTTCAGCTTCCCCCCACCCCCATGTCTCTGGCTTGTAGCCTGGGTCAGCACAGGCAGCAGGAGACTTTCCTAACCTCCTGTAGGACGAATGGATGAGCTGGAGTCTATATCGATAGTGCCCCACCCCTTCGGAGGGTCCCTCTTTTCCCACACTTTTTGGCCTTGGGGCAGCTGGGAACTGTAAACCAGCAGATGAGGAAGCCCCATTCATCCCAGTGCATGATACTCCTGCAGGCCCCTCTCTGGAACTATAGCTCAATTGAACCTTATGGGGGAAATTTTTACCACAGACAGCAGCCATCTTAGAAACACAGGTAACTGCCATTCCGTTACACCTACCAACAGCCACTGAGGGAACAGTTAGTCTGACACAGGAGGCAAGCAGAAGCAAAAGCTTGTCAAGAGCAAAGGCTGTCTGTCAGAAATTCTGACAGGGCACAGTGGATGAAGGAGAGGGCGGGGAAGAGGAGCAGACCCAGCACCCAGCCAATGACATGTGAGTACTCAGAGCCAGTGAATAGGGACAGCTTTTGAGTGACAGGGCAGGGAGCCAAAGGCTGAGGGAGCTTGTGGAATGTTGAGGAAAGAGTCACACGAAAACTCCCAGCATGCCCCCTATGTGCAGATACTTATTTCCACACATCTGGGGCATGTGGAGGGTCAATAGAAATTCCTGCACACTTGGGGCACTCCCCAGGTGTGCAGAATAATCTGACATGTTTAAAAAATATATACAGGGATTCTTAAATCCCCCCAAAAGTAAAATGGCATTCTCTGCACATGTGCAGAAAACAGTCTTACTGTTGAGAACTGTGGCGGAGATTGGCGATCGCAGCTGCGAGGGAGCTTGGTGGGAGTGAGCCACACAGGGCTTACTGCCATTGCTGCTGTTGGGGCAAGAGAGAAGCCTCGGTGGGGCCAGTGGCTGGGAGCTGCACAGGGCTCGCTACCAGCAGTCATCGGGGGGGGGGGGGAGTCTTGATGGGCTCCCCAGTCAGGGGGAACTTTTTAAAGTCTAAATTTAGCCACAGTTTGTGGTACCTTGCCAAGTCCTGCCTGTGCCACCTTCTCCAGCCTACCGGTCCAGTGCTGCCTTCTCCAGCTGGCTGGTGTGGGAAGCAGTTGGGTGGGTGGGCGGGCAGATGGCACAGTACTGAAAGCCACTGAGTGCACAAAGCAGCACAGGAGGCTGGCTCAGAAAGCCCCATGACTTTGCATGCAAGGTGGGGAAGTCAAGGAGGGGGGATGCCCAAGGTAAGGAAGGCAGCTGAAGACCTCTGGACGGGTGGGCCAGTGAGCACTTGCAAGCTGCCCTTCCTCCTTCCTCCTTCCCCCTCCGTCCCATCTGGGCGGATCAAGTTTTTAAAGGGCTGTGGTAACACTGGCCAAGACACACCCACACAGTGAACAACACCTTGAGAGCCAGCTTCTGTAGCAACTATCCCTCTGATGCGTCCCAGGGACAAATGACTTTTCCTAGGGCTCTTCCTCCTTGGACCTCCTTCTTGTCTTGAAGGACGAAGGGGGAGTGGAGCAGAAGGCTCCATATATGAACAACTGGTAGGGAGGGAAATTAAAATGAGGAAAGGAATCCCCCCCCATGAGTATCACAGGCCCCTACTTCTTGTTGTATCTAACCTTTTATAATACCATCTGTGTAATTCAGTTTTTTCATTATTGAATGTTTGCACCTTTCTCAGACTGCTTAAATACATGACTATGGTATTCTGCCACACTTTCTTCTGTATTTTACTAATTTTTCTTTATATTAATTTAGTTCAGTTTTGCAGACTCGCTAGATATCCTTTTAATGCTAGTGGGCGTTATCACAGCTGCAGCAGTTGGAATAGGACAGCCCGCCGTTATCATTGTTTTTGGACAGATCGCAAACAGCTTTGTGGCATCTGGCCAAAATGTGTCTACAGGTAAGTCACTAAACTTTCCCAAATACTTTTCAAGATTCTGAATTCCTAGACTTCTACCTGAAAATTGACCCTTGGCTAGGAGGGCAGGATAAAAGTCTAAGCAAATAAATAAATAAATTGTAGTTGGAGGAAGGCAGACTTTAAGATATTGACCCATGACTAAGAAGTCCCAGTGTGATCTTCCCTTCACATATTCAAAGAAATTGGCTGTGGCTCATGACTGTTTAAATTGAAATAAATGCTGTTAGGCCTTAAGGTGCCACTGGAGTTTTATTTTACTACAACAGGTTAACACTGCAATAATTACTGTTGACCCTTTTTTCTTACAGGGAAATCTTCATTAATTTTAGTAAAGGGCTGCATTAGAGAAGGTTGCAAAGCATGTTCAAAGCATCTCTCATGGGCATAGCCATTTGGCAAATCATCAGCTGTGTCTGATCCATAAGTCTGAAAAGCTATACACTTAAACCTGTGGCTCTCCAATGTTTTTCCAGAATCCTAAGTGGTAGTCTCATGCACTGATTTTTTTTTTAATCCACATGTGGTTCATTCCTTGGCTATTAGATAGTGTTGTTTTTCTACAATTGCAGAACCATGTAAAAATGCCACAATGGCACTGTATCTGAAAACAGTTTTCAGTACATTTTTCAATTATACTGTTGCTACCATTTGTTTTATAGGCAGGAATAATTCAGAGTGTCCAGCAGGTGCAACGGGTGTAGAAGCCCAGATGACCACGTAAGTTTGAGAAGTTATAATTTTATCTTGCGATCAAGGCAAATTTTGGTTTTGTCTTTCTGTGTATGATTGCAATCACACTCCGTTTTTCAGTATACAAACATGTTCAAACATGTTCAACTGCTTATTTTACCTATTAATGTCTTCATCAGGTTTGCTTACTACTATGTTGGATTTGGATTTGGTGTGTTGCTCCTTAGCACCATTCAGGTCTGGACCTTTTTGACCAGTGCTGCAAGACAAACAGCAAGGATACGTGATAAATTCTTTTTTGCCGTTCTTCACCAAGAGATGGCCTGGTTTGATACCATCCAGATTGGAACACTGAATACCAGACTTACCGAGTAAGAAGTTTCTATTCTATTGTTGGGGATGGTGTATGGAAGGAGGTCAGTGTCTTTTGCCTCAAGGATACCCAGCCAGATTTTGTGGGTCTGCCTGCTAAGTCCAGCTAGAGGCTGAAACCATTTAAAAGGTGGTTGCCATTCCTGTATGTCTAAATAGTTGGTGAGCTGTATGTGCACTTTCCCATCCTGATCTAATAGTGCATGTGGATTGCTTTTGAAGTGGTAAAAATTCTGCCAAGAGAAAACAGAAGGGCTACATCAATCACAGAGAATTTAAAAAATATGGACACTGATAGACACACTGAGTTCTTGCAGGTCTCGGTTGTCCCATTGTTATCAACAGAAAACAGAATTATGCATAGTCTTCTATGAATTATGTGTACATGGATTCTTCCTTTTGTTAAAATTAAAGGAGAATATTTTAGTGAGTCAAGGGTACCAGTACTCATAGGAAATCACTAGTTTGAGGTGCATGTCTTATCATTTGACAGGTTTTTGAAATCTGTAATCTACAATGGTAATTATTTGGGATTGGGCAGATTTGGTGAGGCATAGTTTGCTTGCGCTCTGTTCCAGTGTCAGTCTAAAGGTTCAAATGCCTGAATGTGTGTATCCTTTTTTAAAACAACAACAACAACAATGAAGTCATGGTGTTGCCCAAATGATCCATATGTATATTTATGTCAACTATAGGAGCATCCCTCTTTAACATGTCAAGAGCCCAAACACAGGATGCAGCCAGGGCAATTATTATTGGGACCTTCTGCCAGGTGTATACCAGCATCCAATATTTCATCCAATGCCTCATACGAGTGTGCAGATTCTTAGAAATAGCAACTAATAGCAAAGGGGATTAGCGAACAGAATATGAAGTCACACAGAGACTGAATAAAAGTTCTGTAAATCCTGCTTCTAAATCATAGCCTAAATAAATTACTAATATAAAGAAGGATAAGGTAGGGGGATATGGAGGAAGAAAACATATGAGTCTATCCAGTGAGTGGAATCCAAGAAGGTTTGCTAGAATAAGGAAAAAGTTTTGAATAAAAAATTTTACAAAAAAAAAAAAGGAAAAAGTGTAGGCGAGAGCAGGGTGGGAAAGCAGAGCATAGTCTTTGGGGTTGCCTGATTTGGGCAGTAGGGCCAAAACAGAGTCATGCACACATTCCCACTATGCACTCCCACATGAGGGTTTAGAGCTAGTTGCAGGAGTCTAGTATTGAGATGGGACCCAGCAGCTGGAACAAAGTGCTGGGGTTCTCAGGGTTTCCTTTATATTACTTTAGAATGATGGGGGGTTGAGTGGATGTGAGTGAATGTGTCCATTTCCAAGCAAATTTTCAGTTACTTTTCTTCCTCCCTTTGAAGCAGAGGACTGGCTTCATTGCTGTGAGATTCCCCTTCTGCCTCTCAGATTAGAGAGATATATGCCTTCCCCTTCCCAATATTCCAAAGCTTGGGTGAGGCCAAATTAAGAAATAAATAAAATAAAAGAAGTCATAGGCCTTCTGGAGGATCTATGGAGAGTCCCAGTTACATACAGGGATGCTGATCTGAGGTCTTACTCTCTGGTTACAGTAGTATACAGTGAAAAATAGAAGCAGCATGCCATTTTCCTATTTTGATGCTGTGTTCTGCCCACTGTTCTCCTCTGACTTGCTGGCAAGTCCCTGTGGCTGAGTCTCTCTCTCTCTGTGTATAAAGAGTGCTGATCTGTTGCTTCAGTCTCAATTTTTGTTTCCCAGGATGCCTCCAGAAAAGAAAAGGAAAAAAGAAACTGGGCTGGTGGGTGATGGTGTTCCTCCAGTAATACTCAGATGATAGACTTTGTGCATGCGATATGGCACACTTATTGTGTCTTAGAGCTTTGGTAAATGTGAAGAGACTCTCAGAAGAAAGATGATGTTCATATATTTATGTATTGTAAGAATAATGAGTGTGAGTCTTGAAGAAAATGGAATTAAATATGTTAGACTTGAGAAATTTATGAGACTAATTTTGTGTCCACATAAAAAACCCATGCAGTATTTAAATCCACTTTTTTAACTATACTGAACTTAGCACTATTATATTATACAAGAAAAGTATGTGACCAAAAGCATCCACTATCATCAGTCTTTTTTTCTCCTTTAATTGCAGTGATATTAATACGATTCAAGAAGGCATTGGAGACAAGATCAGTTTAATAGTCCAGTTTTCTTCCACTTTTGTGGCAGGGATTATCATAGGATTTGTGCATGGATGGAAGCTTACTCTTGTGATTTTGGCTGTTAGCCCTCTTCTTGTTTTGTCTGGGGCTGTGTGGTCATACGTAAGTTGCTGAAGCTACTAATGATAATTCATTAAGTTACACCATCTTAAGTTCAGTGTGCTGTGTTTTCTTTTAAGAGGAAGTAATGTCATTTTTTAGCATACACATTTTTAAAGAGACTGTTTAGCCATTCATTTTACTAAGACCCATATAGTCACTTTTGGTATAGAAAGCTAGTCAGGAGATGATTATTTCTCTGCACAGAGAATTACATGTACAGCCAGTCTCATAAGTGTCAAAAGGGGACTTATGCTGTGCTAGAAGTAAATCACATCAACAAAAGACATTTCCAGTTTCTTATCACATGCAGTAACTGTATTTGTATATGGGGAAATAACATTCTGTAAACTACAGTCATTTTCCTTTGTGTTTTCTAGATTCTGTCCCATTTAACTACTAAAGAGTTGACAGCTTATGCTAAAGCAGGTGCTGTTGCAGAAGAAATCTTGTCTGCCATCAGGACTGTTACTTCTTTTAATGGACAGAAGAAAGCTACTGCAAGGTAAAATCCTGTGGGAACATATGTATGGAGGGCATGTACAACAGCTGCATAAATGTAAGCAACACAAACAAACAAAAACCCTGTGCAAAAGCTTCGATTTTATCCTATATTTCTAGAAGCTGAATGAAGGGCAGTGGAGATTAGTAAGTGAATGCATCCCTCCCAGCCAGCATATAAATGTAACCTTTCAGGGTAGACTTGCCCATCACATATTCAGGTTTATGTAGTAAGGATTGCCCAATAGTCTTATGAAGTGTGTGCATCTTCCTCATTGATGGAAATCTCTGGCATATGAAATGCGGGCTTATTTGTGGTAGTTGAAAGCAATGCTCCCTCTAAGCCGTGGAGTCTTGTGAGCAAAAATTCTACTTTGTGAGCCACTGGCATTAAAGTTGTGAGCAAGCAATTTGGATACTGCATAAATTAGTTTGCTTTGCAGCCATCCTTCCTGAGCTAAGACAAAAATGTGTGAGCTGGAGGCTAAAAAACTGAGCTAGCTCATACTAACTCAGCTTAGTGGGAACACTGGTTGGTTGTTTCAGTTGCCATGGATGTATGAGTTCGCTCTTAGTGGTTTTATGTCTGATAAATATTTAAAAGATACCTCCATGTTACTAATCTGGGGCTTAGATGTATTCACACAGCACATCAGATCCCTGTGGGCAAGTTTACCATAACTCACATTGTGCCTCTGTTCATCCATGTAGTTAGTAGTAGTGTGGAGTGTACAGGTTGAGGATCCTGCATTCTTCATCACAGGCAATGTTGTATTACTGCACACTTACTGTGGAAAAAGGAATCCATGTATTCAGAGAGGGGAAATGTGTGATTCAAGCTACTCAAATATGTTACATGTTTGTTTGTTTTTAAAGGGGGGTGGGGAATGTTTGTCAAACTGTAATTGTGGAACCAGAAGTCAAAGCAAACATCTAAATAATAACATTTTGTGTCTGTTTTTAGGTATGATGCAAACTTAGAGGAAGCTAGGATTGCTGGAATGAAAAAAGCCATCGCTACCAATGCTTCTTTGGGCATCACTAAGTTCCTTATATATGCGTGCCATGCACTTGCCTTTTGGTATGGAACTAAACTTGTAGAGGATGAGCCAAAGACATATAACATTGGAAAAGTGTTAATTGTAAGTTTAGTTGTTCTAGTTAATGCAGACTTTAAAATATTGCCTTGGGACTCTAAATATAAGTAGAAGTTTCATTTAGACTTGAAGGTTAAGGACCCATCTTACAGAGGCATTCCTGCCTGGCTCTACTTAGTTCTTTTATGTCAAACTGTTTGCTGGATATTGAAATGGGCATTCCTTAAAGAAAAGCATAATTAAGTAAACTGGCAGCTCTACATAGTTACAATGAAAGAGAGGTGTGGAGAAAGTGAACAGGGAGAAACTTTTCTCCCTCTCCCCAAAATACCAGAACCCAGGATCATTCACTGAAGCTGAAGGGTGGGAAGTTACGACAGACAAAAACAAGTACTTCTTCACACAGCACAGTATAGTTAATTTGTGGAACTCACTGCCACAGGATGTGGGTATGGCTGCCAACCTGGAAGACTTTAAAAGAGGACTGAACAAATTCATTGAGGATTGAACAAATTCATTGAGGCTATCAATGGCTCCTAGTTGAAATGGATATCTACTCCCTCCAGTACCAGAGGCAGTATGCCTCTTTGTATCCATCGCTGGGGACCACAGGCAGGAAGATGCTGTTGCAGTTGTGGACTTCCTAGAGGCAGCTGATTGGCCACTGAGTGAACAGAATGCTGGATTAGGTGGACCTTTGGTTTGATCCAGCATGCCTCTTCTTATGTTCTTAAATACTGTTAGGTGGAAATTAATTGTACTGTAAATAAAAACCCAATGTATCCATAGCTACCATGCTAAAGACTGGTTCACACATGCATATGATATGACATGGTAATGAAGTAGTAGACCCTTGAAGTGGGAAAATGGATTTCACCACTGCATGTGAATGTTCCTTTGCATAAAAAACTCTGCAGAGAGAAAATTAGTACAGCAGTTCTATCACCCATTCTTTTCTGGTGCTGGTTGCCTTTTGCAAGGAGTTCTGTATACCAAGTCCACTCTGCCACCCCAGAAGATCTCTGCTGTCTTTCTATCATGCAGCTTCTTGGCATATATGGACCAGGCCTAATTCTCTCTAGTTTCTCTCTCTTAAGGTTTCCAAAGAAAAGAGACTATATAACTGGATTGAAAGGAGATACAAACCTGCTGAAGATAATTGAATAACAATGCCATCTAGTTTGTTCCCTTTTTTCCTTTTTCTTTAGGAAACATTTTTGGATTTATAACTGAATTGCTGCATTAACTGAGGGTAAATCATATATGATTTTCTACCTGTAGGTATTCTTTTCTGTGCTGATTGGTGTATTTTCCATTGGACATGCTTCCCCAAATCTGGAGAGTCTGGTGAATGCTCGTGGAGCAGCCTATGAGGTCTACAAAATTATCAATAAGGTATTTATTGGCCAAGATACATCATATGCTTTTGGCACATTGCAGAAGCAATATGCATACTTAAAAGAAATGGAGCAAAGTCTTGATAATAGTGGTTACTCTGGGCATCTAGAAGCACATTCTTGAATCCATAAGGAGTTATGCTCTTTCCCTGAATGTGGATAAACATTTGTCACCTGCCAAACTGAATAAAATCTCTAAGGGAAAATCAGGAGGTTCTCTATGACCAATAGGAACATCTATAATCTGGCTTCCAAGCATGAATGTGTGTCTTCTGTTTTGCTAACTGTATAATTTTTATTATGTTCCAACAGTTTTGTCTTATTACAATGAATGCCACCCTTTATTTAAGAAAGGTGTTATTATTTCTTATCTCCTTTAACCACCTTTCAATGCTCACAGTCTTAGTTGCCAAAAGGAGCAGTGTTGTTCTTTTCAGGATAACTTAAACATGACTGTTAGCCGAATTGCTTTAATTTACATTTTAGCAATCAGCAAAATACCGGGTTCTTGCCAACTATACCAGGGTCCCACCCCTCCCGGGAGTTCTACAGGAAACAGGCACGTGAGGCAGATGGCAAATTAAATGCTGTTTACTGAATGATGTTGTTCAAGCACACAAAAACGGATTCTCACACACATACACACAGGTCTAGGGAAATAAAGATAAAAAATAGCACTGTTGCAATTTGCAGGAGTTCGTTGGTGGGGAAGCAATACGTTACCTTCCTAAAGAGGAGTTGTCCGACCGAAGGAAGAATTGGATGGGGAAGGAAAATATAGAAAAATATGGGACACGAGGCTCGAACCTGTGAGACCACGTGGTTGTCTCTGTTCCAGGATACAGAGATTTAAAGATGGAGGCAAGGGTATTGGTATAGCAAGCTGGGCATAAGGGGTAGTAAAGCAGATAGGTAGTAAAGCAGATAGGGGACGATGGCTCAAGAGACCGAATGCCTCTGTGCAAGGTCTTTTATTAGGTGGTCTTGGGGTGGGCTGCACAGACCACATCCCACTAACACACCTCTTAGGCGGTCCGTCCCTTCCTGACCTTTCCGTAGGTTAAAGGTGCACAAAAGGAGGAGGGCAGGGGGATGGACAATATTGCAAAACTATGATCTCACCAGGAAGTGGACACTTGGGCAGGGTCCGATGACTCACCTGGGCCACATCTATTGTTAGTTAATGGCTCTGGCCGACTGGGTGATGGCCCAAACATTAGTTGCTAGGCAACTACATTAGCATAATCATTCAGGTAAGTTGGAGGGGATTGATGCGACAGAAAGAAACCTCATGGCAGAAGGAGTCTTTTGTCTCTGTCTTAGGTGAACTGTCTAGGGTGTCAGCCTCCTGGCATGGGCTGGAGCTTTCCCCTGCAATGGAGAATGCACATGGCCCTTCCAATACTAGCAACCCAAGTTCAAGCTTATGGATCTCAATCCATAAGAGCACTAGAAGTGCCTTGCTGGCCAACAATGACCTAGGTGAAAGCGATGGGGGAGATATGAAACAGGCGGAGCTAAGTGGCTCACATGGGGATTGTACTCTCCTCCATGAAGGGGACCAGCCTCCACTCATCTTTTTTTTTTAAATCCCTCCTCCATTAAATACAAGCTGTCATGACACACATATGTCAAGAGCCAGTGTTGTGATGTGGTTACAGTTCCCAACTAAATCCTGGGAGGTTCAAGTTTCAAGCCTTACTCAATAGTGAAGCCTATTGGGTGACCTTTGGCCACCATCTCTCATCCTACACCTAACTTACAAGGTGGTTGTAGCACTAAAATGGGAAGAGAAGAGGGCCATATATGAGCTTCTTGGAGGAATGGCAGGATGAAAGTAGGTTGACAGACACGACTTGGCAACAGTGATCCATGCGATGGTCACCTCGAGGTTAGACTACTGTAATGCTCTCTACATGGGCCTACCCTTGTCTCAAACCTGGAAGCTGCAGCTAGTACAAAATGCTGTGGCCAGGCTGTTGATGGGTCTTTCCATGAGAGAACATATCCAGCCTGTGCTGAAAGCACTGCACTGGCTGCCAGTAGCATACCGGATTCACTTCAAGGTGCTGTTTTTGACCTTTAAAGGCCTTTATGGTTAGGGTCTGGCATACCTAAGGGACCACCTTTCCCCATATGTTCCCCAGAGAGCACTGCGTTCAGGGGCCCAAAACCAATTGGCCCTCCCAGGTTCCAAAGACTCCAGGTTGGCGACAACCAGGGCCAGGGCCTTCTCAGTAGCAGCTCCACTCTGATGGAATGAGCTCCCAGGACCTTTTACAGTCCCGCAGGGCCTGCAAGATGGAGCACTTCCACCAGGCTTTCAATTAGGAGCTGCATGAGACACCCGAGAAGTGACCCTGTGCCCTGGTCCTAGCACCTTTAGCCCTAAATAAAGTAAATCAACGGAGCTTGTGGGAACATCATTATGACTGTCACCTGCAGAGTATTGTGCAATCTGAAATTTCTGCTCTTGCACTTTATCTGAATACTGTTTCAGCACTTTAGGATAGTTGATTTTATGGATTTTGGGATAACTGACTTGTTTATAATGGATTTTATGATGGATTTTAATTGTATTTTTATGCATTTATGTAAGCCGCCCTGAGCCTGCCTTGGTAGGGAGGGTGGGGTATAAATAGAATAAAATAAATAAATATAATGAAAAGACTGGTTTGAGGCAAATTAGTACTTTAGATGTCGTGCACCCACTCCCACACCCTGGATACAACCCAGATTGTAACTTACTTGCAAATGTCTTTCTAGCCCCGTGCCATAGATAGCAGCTCCAAAGAAGGATTCAAACCAGACAAGCTACAAGGAAAGATTGAATTGAAGAATGTCCATTTTAGCTACCCTTCCAGGCCAGATACGCAAGTAAGGGTTTTTTTCCCCCTTTCATCTTTCTGGAGGGGGCAGCTGTTTGTATGAAGGGAGTGTTATGGTCCCATTCTGTGTAACAAAAGAAAAAGTGCTGATAGATTTAATGAACTTTCCCCACACACACAAAGATATTTTCCTTTCAAATATTGCTGGTGATATAACTAAATATTTGCATCTGTTTAAGAATATATAGTGTTTTGAATGTATAAAACCGCCTTATATATTGAGTCAGAACTTTAGTCTAATAAGGTCCGTACTGCCTCCTCTGACTGGCAGCTGCTCTCTAGGATCTGAGGCAGAGGTCTTTTACCTCACCTCCTAACTGATTCTTTTAACTGGAAATGCCAGGGATTGAACATGGAACCTTCTGGAGGCAAAACAGATGCTCTGCCACTGAACTACAGCCCCTGATAAAATGCAGTAGTTACTTCTGTGCATTTTAGGGTGTCATTGATTGTCTGTACTATACTCCAGTAAGCTCACTTCTTGAAACAGTTTACCAGTGTAGTCTGTCATCATGCTTTTATTTAATTGTTAACGGTGGCTCACGCCAGTCATGTGAGCAGAATAACCAGCCCTCCTACAGACAAGGCAGCAGTTTCTACAGACATGGAGGTCTCCTCAGATTTGTAAATTACTTGTAACTTTGCAAAGAAAAAGCCCACTGAGTATTACATTTGCTCTAGAAGACATGAAATCTTGCAAGCAATTTACAGTCGATTAAAAAAAACACACGCACAAACAGAAAAATATGGGGAAATGTGCTTCTCAAGCTCCTGACAGCTTATGGAATTTTGTAAGGACAAACTTGAGCAGAGGTTGAGGGATGTTTCTGGATAATTTATATATACCTCCATGATTATTTGTTCCCATACAATATCAAATGTGGTGGCCCCATGCTAGTCAATATAACAATGAGAATGGATTATCTACCAACAAAGGTAAGTGAGTATATAGACCCCATTATGCAGGAAAATGTGATTTTTGTTAAAACAAAGAGAAAAAGGAAAGTAAAATTCTCTGATAGTAACTTGACTTTAGAAACTGAAATACTCTCACAGTGATGAAAAGAGTGGGTATACCATTGGCAGTTGAAAGTGAGAGCTGGTTTGAAAAACTCCAGCTAATGGTTCAAAATTGTGAAAGGCTTTGTGAGAGAAAAAGACAGACTGAATCACTGACTGATATCTGAGCCTGAAAGGAAACTACAGCTGCAAAGTGATATAAAACAGGCAGTGTTCTATACAGAAGAATGAAAAATTATACAGACAGAGAAAAAGAGACTTGAGAGAAACCAAAGTTTTAGAAAGGATGAAAAATGAAAATGTTTAATGTTGAGGTTACTGGAAAAAGGAGTAAGACCACAGATACTGTGTCCAAATTTGGAGAACAGCAGTTATTTAAAGTTAGAAAAGAAATTATATGAAATCAAGGAGTAATGAAGGACTTCCAAGTGAGTGCAGAAGTAGAAATGGTGTTCAGTTATATCTGTGTTGATGGAAAGGAGCAGGTAGCAATGTAGAAAAATGTATTTGATAAAGGAGGAAAAAAAGAACTGTATTTAAAGAAAACCACATATATTCCAGAAACAGCAATCCACAGGAAAAGGAGGAGAAACAGCATCTATTTTAAATTAAGCCTCTGGCCAATAATAATAGTCCAATCAAAATTAATATAAAAGGGTGTGGAAATAATTTTTGTGGCTGGGGAGCTCATGAATGTTTCAAAAACAGATTTAAAGATATTTGAAAGTTTATTGTAAAATGCAGAAAAATATCAATAACATTGAAAATTAATATAGCAAAGGGAAGAAGGGGGAAAACACTGCAAAAACAAAGCATAAGAGGAGATGGGGAATCTTTAGGCATAGCATAATGTCCATAAACAAAAAACAATGCAGAAGCAAGGGCAGTCATGAAGGCTGGGAGGGGTCCTATCACTTCAGGTTACATGAGGCAGTACCTGTCCAAAGTAGAGGGATATAAAGATGTGTGAGGACAAAATAAAACTGAAGTGTGAGGAAAGGGCAGGGAAGGTTTTAAAAATAAACTGTTCCATCTTACATAGAGTAAAGATTTAATCTATATGATATCTCCAACTACAAAAGAAAGTAGGTGGAACAGAACTCTTTAAAAAGTTGGGAAAGTGCCAAAAGCAAAGAAGATTCCAAGGTATTGCCACGTAAGGTTTAGCACATTACCAGAGGAAAAACATGGAAAGTGTTTTAAGAAAGCCTTTTTAAAAAGGTAGAGGCCTCACCAAAAAAAGGAAGACAATCTGAAGAACTGTGTGTTTATCAAGCAGACATAAGAAACAAAAATGTAGAGTGTGACAGAGTTAATTGTTGCTGCTGAGTTCAGTATGCTTTTACACATTGAAAAAACCCAGAGCACTTGACTGCCAAACACATTGTCAGTTTTGTATATAGGGAAATCAATGCCCAAGTGTCGATATTTCTGAGCAAAACATTTCAGATGCGAGAAAAGTGGTAGTTATAAAATATACTGTTAAAAGTAGAAAGGTCCCTGAACTGTTTAAAAATGAAATCTCTTTACATTATGCATGGATTTTACCACAGCATATTTGCCTGTATAACAGCATACTTCCTTTTGTATCTGTAGGGGTCAATTTAAAAATTCCAGTCCAACATCATACATATTGTTTTTGAATGCACAGAGTAGTGTATCAAAAAGTAACAGACGTATATCGCAAGGAACAGTCTGTGGCTTCCTGATCATTGTTCAAAATAAAAAAGGTTAATTTAATTTAATAGATTTTTTAAAAAAAGAGAAGAATGGAGTCTAAGTAGAGGAAGTATAGAAAAAATAGGTCTTTATGGGAGCAACCTGACTTTACATATTTCATTTCATGGGGTGAGCCCCATTCATGTAGGGAGATGGCAAAAGTTGTACTGATTAAAAATGATTGTGAATCATTCCAGATTCTCAAAGGTCTGAACCTAAAAATCCAGCCAGGGAAGACTATTGCTTTTGTTGGCTCCAGTGGCTGTGGGAAAAGCACTATAATTCAGCTATTACAGAGATTCTATGACCCAGATGAAGGAGAGGTATGTTTTGATTGAATGGTTGCTACTCAAGTTCTGATTTTCCTGTGTAAGGGGCTTCTCAATACATTTCACTAAACAGAGACAACTTATTCCGCCTCTGCAGTTTACTGCCGTAGGACCCCATCCTCAGTCTGTTCCATCCACTGTATTTCGTGGCAGTAGATTGCTCATCCTACCTCATTGTAACCCAATCCTTTCTCCAGCAAGATCAAAGCAGCACACATAGATCTCCCTTCATTTTGCCTTTGCAAAAATCCTGCAAAGTATGTTGGGCTGAAGGAGGGTGACTGGCCCAAGGTTACCCCATGAGCTTCATAGGTGTGTAGAGATCAGGTCACACTCTAGCAACTGCTAGAACAGATGTGTAATACCTGGTTGTCACAGATCACACTTTAAAAACTTCTAAGTGCTGTGTAAACAGGTAATAGATTGTGACGGGTTAATTCCTCACAGAGCCAAAGAGCCTTGAATGACAGGCTGCTCCAAGAGATCTGATTGGTTAGCACCAGTAGAGCTGAGAAAGACTTCTGAACTGGATGCTGAGGAGAATTCAGTCAGAATTTAGCATGACTGAGAGCAGTTTAACACAGAGTACTGAGGAGGTTGGCAGGAGGAGAGTGCGTAGTTTGGAGAAGACTCCCATTAGGCCAGAAAAGGGGATAGATCTTTTAGTGAGAGAAGAAATCCCCTACCCAACTGGAAAAGGGAGATAGCTCTGAGGAGTGGAGTGATCCCTGGTCAGATGTGTTTAGAAACTGCCTTTTAAATCCTGAAGAGTCAGTAAAAAAAAAATCTCAAGAAGAGTACTGGTGTGTTTAGTGAAGGAGTTTGGGTACTGGATAGAGTATCCCTGCCTTCTGGAAACCAAAAGAATAAAATACACTCAAGGAAATATATTGTAGTGTTTGGGAAACACTGAAGCAAAAGCCTCTGAAAGATTCTAAGTCACTGTGAAACGCTTTAAAAACTCTCAGTTGCTTAACATCTGAACTGTAGTCTGTGCCTGTACTGATTTACTTCAGAGTTCTTCATTGATTTACCTCAGACCTTTTACCCCTGATTTTACCTGACCTTTTCCTTCAGTTTGAATCAAATATGTTGTTATTTTTGAAATTTAAAAGCCTCTTGAGTGCCATTTCAGTAGTTTAACTTAAACAGGGAGACCTTGTCCCTTCCTTCAGGTTTCTGGCTGAGCCAGCAGCAAAATATTATACTGGGACAGGGTGGGACAGCCATTGTTCTTTAGAAAATAAGAGAATAAATAAATAAGACTGCTCAGTCAAAAAAGGAGAGAAAAACAGAGAGAAAATCTTGCCTCAGAGGGAGAGAAGTATATAATACCTGGTAATCACTGTTATGCACACTACCCAGTATCTGAGTTTATGCCATTCTATCCCATTGTCAGTTCTGTCATTCATACTCTTCAAAAGCAGTCTTAATATATTTTCCTACTTCTAGTCAGTTAGCAGGTGAACTATTTCAGCAGATTAATAATAGCTAAATGCCCAAGTTCATTAAAAAAAACACCCCTTTAATTTGTTGTCATTCAGTGACCATGCAAAGTTGAATGAATTGCTCTTCTACCACTGGACAGTACAGCAAGATTCATGTCCAAAGTATACAGGAGTGTTAAATAACAGAGCCGCTTTTCAGATTCCAAAGTAATAGAAATAGAGGAAGATATATTACTTGTGCTTCCTTTCCCCCATGTTTATCAGTGAGGTGCACAATGCACGTATCCCCATGTTGTGGATTTGAAGTTCAAATCAGTTTAGGATGATATGACATAATAGTCCTGAGGGTTTGGTTTTAGGTTTTAGCATAAATCTGTGAAAGTGCATTTTTTCACTGTTCTGGCTGACTTGCCGTTTTAGGCCTTGAGAAGAAGAATGTATGAATCAATGGCTTTATGCCCAGAATAAATCCTAGAACAATAGAACAAAGTTTGGAACAGTTATTCCGTGAGATTCAGAGGTGTCTAACATCACACCTTTAGAGAAAACAAATTAGATGGTTTAATACAGTCATGTAAGGCTCACATAATTATGTCTGTATAAAATAGCCATACCTTATGCCCCCAATCTCTCAGATCTGTTGTAGTGAGGCTACCTGATCTTTTCTTAAAAGGCTTGGTACCACTTTTAGAAACTGCATTTTATCTTTAAATGCTGACTAAATAGGGGAAGCAATGTGACATGCATTCTTTTTTTATTTATAATCTCATTTGCATATGCTAGTGTTTTTTGTATAATTGTGCTTCTTTATTTAATCTGTTCAAGGATAATTATAGTGATTTTTTTAAAATAAATATTCTTAAGAGACAACACTGAGTGATCATTGGCTGGGATACAAAGTGTTCACCAAGACCTGAAATAAATAAACTTCTCACTTCTCTTCAATCAGAAGACTAGACTCTGTTTTGAATGGTCATTGAACAGATTGACCATTCTTCACACAGCCTGGTGGTTTAGTGGTTTTAACATGTTGCATTAAAACAGTCAAACAGACTTTAGGTTTCCACGTCTCTTTTCTAAGTAATGTCCCCCATGGGTGGGAGCAACACCTCCACACGGATGCACTTTGTGTCCCTGCCAGTCATGGAACATATCCCTGGTGAGGGTATGTATATCTCCCTGCCTTAGAAAAGGCCCAGAAATGGGAAGAGGAGCAGAAATCACTTGGGGGGGTGTGGATCCTCTGCTGTTTTGGCAAGTGTAAAGGAGCAGGATATTAAGGATGTGGACAGAATGGAGTGCATGCAGAGGAGCGCAACGAGGATGATCAGGGGCCTGGAGACTAAGCCCTATGAGGAAAGGCTGAGGGACTTGGGAATGTTCAGTCTGGAGAAGAGGAGGTTGAAGGGGAACATGATTGTTCTCTTTAAGTGTTTGAAGGGCTATCACTTAGAGGAGGGCAGGGAGCTGTTCTTGTTGGCAGCAGCGGATAGGAGTCGCAATAATGGGTTTAAATTAAGGGTGGGAAGGTACCCACTGGATATTTGGAAAAACTTCTTTACAGTAAGTGTTGTGCAACAGTGGAATCAGCTGCCTAGTGAGGTGGTGAGCTCCCTCTCACTGGCAGTCTTTAAGCAACGGCTGCACAAACACTTGTCAGGGATGTTCTAGGCTGATCTTGCACTGAACAATGGGTTGGACTAGTTGGCCTGTATGGCCCCTTCCAACTCTGTGATTCTATGTTTCTATGATTCTAAGTATCATTGACAGGAAGAAAATGGGAATGAGAAGCCCAAATTAATGTATCAAAAAGCATTCTCTACAGCATATGCTAGGATTTCAGTATTATATTAAATTACTATGAACAATCCTCACTGAAATCTATGGATTTGTAGAAGATACAACTGCTGTCATTGTAACTTAGATATATGTAGATGTATGTTGCAATTAAAATTTACGTCCAAGGCCAGTGCTTGGGTGGGGAAAACACTTACGTAGGCAAAGCTGAGGAGTGGACGGTGTTGTTCAAAAATGTAGCTGTTTTCTCTTTATACAATGCTACTCTTAGTTTTAAATGTCTGTTTTCATTGGGGGGGGGGATGAAAAAATAGTAGCCTGAATAATCCCTTAACAGATATTTATTTAAACCCTCTATTCAGTAATTTCATTTTCCAGTATATTATTCACTGCTAAATTTGTAAATCTATTAGCTGCCTTCTGCTTTATCTCATTTATAAATTCCTACGTTGTTTTTTTCAGATTACTATAGATGGACATGATATCAGGACACTTAATATCAAGTGGATAAGAGAGAACATTGGCATTGTAAGTCAGGAGCCCATTTTATTTGCCACCACAATAGCTGGCAACATTCGCTATGGCAGAGAGGATGTAACAGATGCTGAAATTGAGGAAGCCGCCAAAGAAGCTAATGCTTATGACTTCATATCAAAACTTCCTGATGTGAGTACCTGAGCATTCAAATTCTCTTTTATGATCCTGGTATTTTTGCTACTTACAATATACTGCATGTCTCTTTTCAAGTATCATAACAGTTCAAGTTTTAGGTGGTCAGCCATGTTGGTCTGAAGCAGTAGAACAAATTCAGAGTCCAGTGGCACCTTTAAGACCAACAAAGGTTTATTCAAGGTATGAGCTTTTGTGTGCAAGGCACACTTTTTCAGCTTGGAGCTGAGTTAAGGTTCAAGAATAGTCTGAAAGAGAATCTATGATCTATCTCTGTTGTAAGACAGTAACATATACACAGCAAAGCATTATGGTCCAAATTCTGGCATGATCGTCAACTATGTAACAGATTTAAATACGTTTTCTTTGAGAAATACCTAACCCTTCTCAGAAAAAAAAATGCCTGCTCTGAGTACCTGAGCATTCAGGTTCTCTGTTCTGAAGGAAGTCTGTGCAGAATTGTACAGAAGACATCAAGAGTCAAATGTGAATAGCTAACTACAGTAAAACAATGTAATCTGTTTTTACCCCAATCAATGAATCTTAGTTAGTAATAGCATATGACATTGTGTTTTTGCTCCCCCCCCCCCCCCCCCCCCGGAATACTTTCAGGTATTATTTAGGCTGCCCTGATCAGTTTGGGAGATCACTTCTATATTAGGATGACAGAGTATCCTGGTGTTGGCAAACAAAAACTCTTGTTTTTGTGTTTGGCTGTAAAATGTGTCTAAAATACCTATTTGAAACCTTTGTAAAACAAATTGTGAATGTTATCATGTGATTTTTATCTGATTTCTGTGCTCTGAATTTCTCAGAAATTCAACACCATGGTTGGTGAAAGGGGAGCCCAACTAAGTGGAGGGCAAAGACAACGGATTGCTATTGCCCGTGCCCTAGCCAGGAACCCCAAGTTACTGTTGCTGGATGAAGCTACCTCTGCTTTGGATACTCAGAGTGAATCCATAGTTCAAACTGCACTTGATAAGGTAGATATGTTTCTATAATCACATACTTTAAAAGCCTGGTTTCAGTAAGCCTTAAAGAGTGAGCATTTGCAAACCAGAGTGTGGGTTAATTCAACACACACACAAGCAAACAATTCAGAATATGGGGGTGACTAGTTTACCATCAAACCTCATAAAATCAGAGGCAGTAACAGTATACAGCCTCTGTTTATTATTTAGTTCATGGCCTTGAATCCCACATGTGAGCTTCTGACTCAACCCTGAATGAGAAGAGTTGGCCACAATGGAACCTATATAGATGGTCCCCCTTTTTCAGAGTGTTTTCTACAGAGCAACACTGATGATATTTGAGGAAGTGATTCACAGACCATTCATCCTGCAGCTGTCCTGTTAATGTCAGTGGATCTTCTCAAAGCACATAGTCTGCAGTTCTCCCCCTTTATTGCTGCTACTCCCCTATGAGTTAGGGGGGTTATTACCACATTTTATAAAGATAGCCACTTAAGAGCCTAAGCTGAATGAATTTAACAGTGAATGAGTTATCCATTTGAGTGATCTGATAAGCTAGGACTTTGGTCTAAGTGAGAATAACAAAGCTGCTCATTCTGTTTTGTTTTTCACTATTTCTAATGAGGACTAAGGCTTTTTATTTTAAGTTGCTTTTAAATTAAACAAGTGAAAATACACTAAGGAATACCAGGGCCAGGTGATGCAGAGGCAGGCAATAGCAAGCCACCTCTCTGAAACATCTAAGCCCCACTAGGGGTCACCAGAAGTCAGCCATGATTTCCAGACACACACACAAAAAAAAAACCAAAATACTCACCAAAGCAAGGGACAGAGTAGAAAATTAAACACCAAATGGGTAAATTTTTTTCCTGGTGCCTAAAACGTAATACAAGTCCAGATGGATATTTATTTATTTTATTTATTTCATGTACCACCCCATTTTTCTTCCCAGTGGGGACCCAAAGGGGCTTTCAACACTCTCCCCTTCTCCATTTTACCCTCACAGCAACTTGTGAGATCAGTGAGTGTCCTAAGGTCACCCAGCCAGCTTCCATGGCAGAGTATGAATTCAGACCTGGGTTTCTCAGATTTTAGTCTGACACTATAATTACGACACTGAGGCTGTTCCATTTGCTTAGGAGCCACAATTAAAAAAGGCTACCTTCATGACTACCCATCTCAGTGAATGAGGGTGTGCACCCACTTGTAATTTCTGTGGCAATTTTTAAAAAAAATTATTTTATTTTATTGTTTATATATCCAACAATACATAAGCATAATATAACTCTAGAAAGTAATATAGCTTGTGGTGAGAATTTTACAGTATTTAAATACTCAATATAGGTTGTACATTAGGTAACTATAACCACTATAAAAATAAACTTATGTAGTAACCTAGTGCTAAAACAGTCAGTTCTTGTCATGTGAGCATACAGTTAATATAACTATATAACTAGTCCTTAGCTGAATGTGGTGAAATTGTTTTCAATTGATATTCTATGGCAAATTTTAATCAACAGCATAATAATAAACTGTTGCAATAGCTCTATGAATGTGTGTAGACTAGTAACTAAAGGCATTACAACCGTGGTGAGACTCCAGTGTAACATATTTATAACAACTAGGTTTTTCACATGATTAATGAAAGTAAATGGGTACTCCTTACTTGGAATACCAAATCAGTTGTGAAAACAGCACTAAGGATATGAATAAGTGAGGCTTGAAAATCTGTTTTAGGGTTGCAAAATTTGCGATTTATTTATTTATTTGCTTCAATTTATACCCTGCCTAGCCAGTGCAGCTGGCTCTAGGTGGCTAATTTAAGAGAAGACTCACAAAGTAACCATGTTCCAAATATCATGGAGAGAGTTGGTTGCAAGTTAGCTTCTATCCCCCTATACTCTGCCATGGTCATTCACCTTGGCTTAGTTCAGGGGGTATGTTCTGACATAAATGTGATAGGTATGACTTCACAAAGGCACATAGTAGATGCACCAGGCAGAAATTCACGAGGAACAATGGGGCATAGCAATGAGTGACTGACCACCATATACATAGGTAGCAAACTTCTGAATCCCAGTGCTTAGGAGGCAGCATCAGAGGAAGGCCTTGTCCTCTATCCTCTGTTTGTTTGGGGCTTGGAGCAACAGGTTGGCTGCTGTATGAAACAGTATGCTGAGTGAGTCCATGTCAGAAAACTCTGAACTACAGATCATCTCTCCACACAGCTGTCCCATCATAAGAACATAAGAGAAGCCAATGTTGGATCAGGCCAATGGCCCATCCAGTCCAACACTCTGTCACACAGTGGCCAAAAATACCAGATGCCATCAGGAGGTCCGCCAGTAGGGCCAGAACACTAGAAACCCTCCCACTGTCGTCGTCCTCCAGCACCAAAAATACAGAGCATCACTTGCCCGACTGAGAGTTCCTATCTGTACCTTGTGGCTAATAGCCACTGATGGACCTTTGCTCCATATGTTTATCCAGTTCCCTCTTGAAGCCATCCATGCTTCATCATTACACTGCTGCCCTTGCCCTATTTCTGGCTTGATAAATCGCTTGTAACCAATATTGACCTGCAGGACCAAGACACAGTGTGAACACATGCAGCCTAATTTATAAAGGATCATAATATGTGAGACTGTACCACTTCCTTACTGCTTTCATGGTGCAGAAGTTAAACTGTGCCTTATTGACACTGGCCATAGTTCTCTCTAGATACCTGTACTTCTCATTGTCTCTTTCTTTCTCTCAAGGCTAGAACAGGACGTACCACCATTGTGATTGCTCATAGACTCTCAACAATCAGGACAGCTGATGTTATTGCTGGTTTTGATAAAGGTGTTCTTGTTGAACAAGGGACGCATAATGAACTTATGGAACGCAAGGGAGTCTACTATGATCTTGTAATGCAGCAGGTAAAGAGACACAAATATTTTGATTTCCTGCCTTCCTTCCAAGAGTGTACTACTGCATTTTTGTTATAGGTAATGTATGTGACTCTGAATCCTGTTGTTCGGGCTATATGTGCATTGTCCCATGGTATGTATTTTTAAACAAATATTTTGAGAAGCCTCTCAAAACTTAGTCTATAAATACGGGACTGAAGCCTCTAATGGTGATCACTCTTCTCTTTATTTCCCCTTCCGTGTCAAAAGGTTCAGTTTGCTGAAAACCTAGTACATTGGAAAGAAGGCTGTGTTAGAACCTTTTCACAAATATATGGGCAGTGAGTTTTTTTGTTTTTGGTAAGGAAGAGTATCCAAATGTGATTTTCCTCATCAAAATGTAACACTTCCCCCCCCTTAGCATGTAGATTACTACTAATTAAAGGGGATGGCCATGGTATTTCCCATTGGTAATGTATTTTCATTGTATCTTTTAGAGTTTTGGAGGGGATGTTCATGAGGACAAATCATCAGAAGGGGAGACAGAGTTTGAGATGGATGATGATAATGAAACATGTGAGGAAGATGATATAAATGATTTGGAAAATACTATCAATGACACAGAAGTGCTAAGAAGGGACAGCTTGAGTAGAATGTCTAGCAGATGCCACATCAGTAGGGCATCTACTAAAAGATACTCCAGAAGGCGGAAGAGGACAAGGAAGAGGAAAACAAAAAATAACAAAGTGGTATGTACTGAGATTCTGATACTCTTTGCTAAGATAACAAAAAACTTGTATTGGTTCATTCTGATTTTGACTCATCTACCACGGACCCTTTACAATCATGTTTCAGTGCTAAGATGGAGGCTACTTTGGTAGCCCTGATGGATGACCTGGATTTGTGTATGAATAAAAACCATGCATCTTTGCTGATAGATCTGTCACTGGCCTTTGACATGGTTGACCATGGGATACTACTAAGGCATTGGGAGTGAAGAGTATGGATTAGAGCAGTGATACTCAGTGGTTTAGGAGCCACATGTGGCTCTTTGACATGTCACTTGTGGCTCTTCTGAGCACCTTTCCCCAATGTGGCACCGGCCCATGTTTCAGGAAAGCTGGCAAGGCTCTTGCCCAGTGGGACTTGTGGTTGGCAGTTGGCTCCTACCTTGAAACAGCCACTGCTGGAGGAACAGGAAAGCTGCAAGCCTCACTGAGGCACAGGATTTAGGCCAGAGTAGCTAAATGTGTGCTTGATGGTTATTGCAGATATCTATTTTATTTATTATTTCAATTTATATACTGCCTCTGTCATGAAGTAGGGCTCCCTCTCTTAATGTCTGTCTTTACCAACAGAAAATAGGAGGGAGTACAAATAAGGACAAGGTTCAGGTGGTCTGGTAGAAGCAGGGAAGAGCTAATGGAGTTGGGAGGACAATCAAAAGCAGGAAAGAGAGAAGTAGTCTAATGGAGCCAAAGGAGACTATCCTAATAACAGGAAAGAATGCAATAAAAGCATCAAAGTTAGGAGTGGGTGAAGAAATATAATAGCAGGAGAATACATTAAAATAGGACCAAATATAACATTCCTGGGAATATCGTTTGAGAAGTAGTTCATACTGCTGAAATATGGTCATGCTGTTATCCGCATCTGCCAGAAAATTGTCTATACGTATTGTCTAGTGTTATCTTTATGACATTTACTTTAGTTTGTTGTTTTATAACCTTTCTGATATAAGATGAATGGTGTGTATTTTAAAAGAAGGTAAGTGCTGAAATACATTTTCATACTCTCCTTTGGCAACTCTCTGGTAATGCTATGTAGGCAAAGATGGCAGATACACCGGTGATATTCCTGCCTATCTATTAAGTGATGGCTGCAATAAACAGATATTTCTGTCATTCACATTGTAAGATTTGTTATTCCACAGAATGATCCATGCTTTAACTAATGTTGCTGACAGGCCTGGAGAAAAATGTCCTGTACCTTTTAATAGCTGCTTAATGCATAGAAATGGACAGCTGAAGCTTTTTGTGTCATGGAGGGAAATAACATCACCTGGTAAATAACACTCAGTAAGCCTCTATTAAAGGGCCAGGACTTTTCCTCTAGATGGTTGGCAACCCTTGCTCTAACACTGACTTCCATGATGGCTCACCCAAGTTGACGTGACTCAGCCTTTTGTTCCACTTTCTCATTTCCACACCTTTTACAGGGCAGTTAAAATTTTGAAACCATGAAAAGTAGTGGGCATGGATAACTCAGCAAATGTCTTTATTTGATGTGTTTTGAGTTCATGAGAATTTCTTGGCAACGTTTTGAAACTGTGATTCATTGTCCAGCAATTACATTTGCCTCCTGCAGAGTTCTCACCTATTGCTGACAGCAATTTTATTTTGTGCACAATGTTATTTGTCTTGCAGGAAGAAAAGCTGCCTGAGGTGCCTTATTCCAGAATTCTGGCTCTGAACAAGCCTGAGTACTGTGTTATTGCAGTTGGTGTCACTGCTGCCGCCATTGGAGGTTGTGTTACTCCTGCGTTTGCAATTCTGTTTGGAAAAATCATTGGGGTATGTTTAGGACTGTTTACTAGACAGATTCTCTTTAGACTTCACAAAATCTTTCTCTTCCACCTTCCAAGCATGCTGCCTTACTTGTCCTTTGTAATAATTTTTCTCTGGATCCAGTTTTCCTGAAAATTACGAAAGCTTCTATCCCAGATTGAAAAGGTTTTTTCCGTATTGGGAGTTGGTAAAAGTGCTTAGGTTTTTTTCCATCTCAGCTTATTTCTTGCTTTCCAAAAATACCCTTCATAGATACTGTAAATTAGTTTCCATGTTACTTTCCTCCATTCTTTCTAGAGGTGTATTTTGCTACATTAAACTGCACGATTTCAGTTTGTTGTTTTTCAATGAAGTGGTCCTGCTTTGCTCAATTTGTGTCTCTAGGAAACCATAAAACTACATTAAAGGGGCCTCTCAAATGAACATTCAGTTAGTAACTGAATGGGAAGATTATATGGGATTTGTATAGAAAACATCTTACAAAACCACATGGTATAACACAGAAACATGGAAACAATTGAAACAACACATTGAGGAGTCAGGGGCTGTCTAAAGCGGATTCCATACAAACTGTTTAATCTGCAATTTCCATGATTTGTCCAGCTGGTTTTTACAGACCATCTGGATCACATTGTGGGGTCAGCTCACTGCATTCGAGTATTTTCTGTGTTACTTCTCCCATCTTGATTAATACGTTAGTTTAGATTATTGTTTTCCTACTATAAAGTACTGAGTCCAGAGATGCATTGCAATGAAATCAGCTCATAAGTTTATTGGTGGTACAATTCCAGGCTACTGAATGGGGCTCGGGGGTCCGCTTAAATACATGTCTAAACCGCACCCCTGGCTTTGCCCAAACTCCCTGATAGGATTACTCTGTGATAGGATTACCCTGATAAGATTATGCCCACTCCCTGATAGGATTAGTCATGAGTTGCCTTAAACCATAGGTCCCCTGGTGGAACCTGGGTGGCCGCTTGGTCTAATTTACAATCCGGCCAGGCTATTGTCTCCCAAAGCGGAGCTCCAGTAGCCAGCCCGGCCATGTGCATTTCTCTGACCTCATGCATGGTTGCCATTAGGACATAACACCTACTTAACACAAGTGCAGCAATTGATTTTCCCATGTGAAGAGCCAAAATACTACTGAAATTTTTTAAGAGCTACCATTCCATTAAAATGTTTTATCTCTTTCTTCTTGTTCCAGTCTGATTAAGTGTTTTCTGTTTTCTTCTGCAACTTGTGAATAACTGACTGAATTATCAGCTGAGGGAAGGGCTCAAGAACTTTTTTTCTTGGCAGCAGACCAATCACTAAACTTTTCTGTTTGATTTGTTGTGGTTGTTATATTGTAAGTGTGTTATAAATTTAAAAATCTGTGGTGACTTTAGCTTTCTACAATGTAAATAAAAAAAGCACTCATCTCCAAGAATGAACATTTATATATAGGTATAGGCATGTGAAGGTACATTTGTGCAGGGAATCTAGCACTTTCTGGACACACACACACACATTTCAATTTTACTTGTAGCTGAAGTGAAAGAGAAGAAGAAGAGATTGGATTTATACCCCAGCCTTCACTACTCAAAGGAGTCTCAGAGCAGCTTACAATCACTTTCCTTTCCCCTCCCCACAACAGACAACCTGTGAGGTATGTGGGGCTGAGAGAGCTCTCCTGAGAACTGACCTTGAGAGAACAGCTCTGAAAGAACTTATGACTGACCCAAGGTCACACCAGCAGCTGCATGTGAAGGAGTGGGGAAACAGGAATGACTGATCATAGTGTGAAACTAGCTAAATGATGTCAGGAAGAAAGCAGCTTATCCTAAAGAACACAAAGCAGCAGAATCACAGTTCTGCTGCTTTTATGGCATTAAGCATAGGGTGAACTAAACAGAATGGCTTAAGTTGTGATTTCCTGTACTGGTGATTAACACTATGTTTGCAATGCAGACTTTTCAAGAAGATGCCAAAAAGGGAAGCCAAACCAGAGTATTACTTTGTCTGATGTTTCTTTTACTGGGAGTGATCAGCTTAGCAACATACATCCTCCAGGTAAGCACTAGTCTAAGGCTGACTTAATATTGAAAATAATCATAAAGTTCCTCCAAATGTGAACAAAATGCCCCAACACATGCATGCCATCCAGATAACAACCTAAGATTAAAGAGTGTAAAGTAACGGAGAAGACCTTTTCCTTGGATCTGTTACATGAAACCAGACTTCTACATTTTTTGTACTATCAATGTACTTAATGGTTTACCAAATAAAACTGTAGTATATGGGTGTTCTGCAACTGCAATGACAGCCCCCAAAACACTGATTCCAGTCCTAGGGGCCATCATTCCACTCTGGGTGGTGTCGTTCCAGTCCCGCAGCAGTCTATCTGTGGCTAGAGATCATCATTCTAAATTCATTCCTCATTCTTTGCAACTTTTGTGTGAAGTAATGTATTTCAGTGGGGGCCAGGCAAGTCAGTTGGCATTCCTGGCTCCCATTATATCCAGTGGGCATTCTGTCATATCCCATTGTTTCCAGTGGCCGTTCCTGTCATTCAGTTTAGTACATCCCCTCTTAATGACACCTGGCTGTTTCCAATTTCCCTCGTGACAGCCTGCAACCCTTCCAGATGCCTGGCAGCTGCCACCAAAGATGCTGCCAGTCCCTCTATGCCCATGAAGAAAGCATCCCTTCCTCATGGCAGGTCTCCAGCCACTCCCCGTTCTGTCACTACCCACATGGGAGACTGGGCCCAAGGCCCCAGCAAGGTCTCTTGAGTCCCTGGCTACAGCACCCAGGACCTCAGGCAGATACCTGCCTCCCCCACCTGCACTTTCCCCACCCCCTTCTATAGATATCAAGTCTACCCACTGCACTGACTCCCCTCCCTGCAGCTGTTGACTCTGGGGATCCTGTGATCCCTTGGTCCCCAATACCCCACTCTGAGAGCAGACACACGATTATTTAGTTTATTCATTTACTCTACTTATATTCCCCCTTTCTCCCCGGTGGGAACCCAAAGTGGCTTACATTGGTCTCCTCTTCTCCATTTTATCCTCACAACAGCAAAATCCTTCTGAGGTAGATATCCGTACTGGACTGAAGCAATAAGAACAAAGTTGGAATCCAGTGGTACCTTTAAGACCAACAAAGTTTATTCTGAGTATAAGCAAAGAGTACATGCACACAAAAGCTTATACCCAGTATTAAACTTTGTTGGTCTTAAAGGTGCCAGTGGGTTCAAACTTTGTTCTTCTGAGGTGGGTTACCCTGAGAGTGTGTGACTGGCCCAAGGTTACCCAGCTGACTTGCATGGCAGAGTGGGGATTCAGACCTAGGTCTTTCAGATCCTAGTCTGACACTTCAGCCACCAGACTGCCTCATATACCTGAACCACCCACTGGCCCATTCCCCCCTTCATTCCCCCCCAGCAGTTAGGAAGGTGAGTGGGGGGGACCCATGTGTGAGGTCAGCCTTGGTAGTGCTGCTGACCCCCTGATATACTTGGTAGATGACCATGATGGGGGACCAGCATGGGCATCTCTTGGTCGTGTCATTGGGCAGCCCTAAGGGGGAGTTACCGAGTGGGTGGGGAGGGAGTAGGACAGGGAGGGACACAGAGCTCCTGTCATGCAGTTGGAGTCAAACAGGGAGAGAGAGAGAGTTATGGCACAACCCAGACTTTATTGAACTCCAATGATGAAAACCTCTCATGACTCAAGTTGCCACGTCCATGGGCCAGTGGACTGGGCCTTCCCTGGCATGGCATGCATCTAAGTGGGGTGGAGTTGCAAGTGGAAAAGCTGGCCAAGTACAGCGCTCCACTCCAGGAGGCAGGCTGGGACTGCAGACTGAACTGTGGGGGGGGGGGGGGGTATGGTACTGGCCATACCTTGAGGTCTTCCTGCTGGATCATCACCTGCAGGAAAGTAAAACAGAGACACAAGCAATGATGGCAGCCAGACACAAATGCTGTTCTGGGCTCAGCCAGGTCTGTGGTGTCCCAGCTAGGTCTATGATCCCAACTCCATGAGGAGAGAATTTGTTTCTGACCCCCCCCCCCCCCCGAGGCAGTTGCTGGTGCCATCCACAGTACACTCACTCATCCTGTGTTGAAGTGCTCAGCAACTGCAAATGATCCATCCACTGTAGCAGCTGCTGCACAAGGCTCTGATCCTGCAAGGGTCTCCCAACAAGCTGCTCCAGTAAGGTGGGGCAGCTGCCAGATCCACCAAACCACCAAAAGCCCTGTCCCCTGCTGGTGATGGGGAGGGGGGCAGGCAAAACAGTGAGTTAACAGCCTGGTTTGGGGCTCAAAACAGTCCTTCCCAGCAGTTCACGTTTCATAACAGGGACTATCATGCTGGGAGGGCATGTCTCATGTCACCCTGCACAAAGGCACTGCTGAGCTTAGTGTGGGAGGTGGCATCCCCAGGGTGATCCCCAGCCTCATGCAAGGGGAATGGGGAAGCACGTTTTGGTTCCCCCCTTTGTTTACCTGTCACTGCACTGTCGCCCCTCTAGGACAAGCCTCTAGAGATGGCGTAGCTGTTAGGGTTCTGTACTGACACACATTAGCTGCAGAGTATGGACTTTGTTCTTAGATATTAGTTCTAAGTGCTCATCCAGTACTGTGCACCCTACCTAATGAGTTCTGGGACATTCCATCCAAGGTTTTTCTGGGGAGCAGCAATTGTGTGCTGAGGAGGGGGGTTGGCCACTGCAGGGGAGGGAGGTGATTGGTTGCACCTATATTTGGCATCCTATACTTCTCCGGTCATTTTGGCCATGGCCGCACCAGTTGGGGGGGGCACTCATGTTTTTGACTTGCATGGACACCTATGCGCTACACTATGTTTTTTTTTGCTTGCACACCTTTCCACCATTGATGGTGGGCATTCCCAGGCTGAAGCCACTTAGGGAGCTAGCTACATCCTTCAGTGGACCACCAAGGGGCAGCCATTATGAAGCTGCAGTTGTGGCCAAGCGCTGTAGGCCAGCACTTGGGTGCTGTATCAGGCTAACTCTTGGTGATACGCTGGCATAATAACTAGTTGGCTCGCTTAGCACTCCCCCCTCCCCCGAATGCACTGTTAGCCTTAAAAGGTTATGACAATTTCTTGGTGTTCAAAAATATTTTGTCCTCATACGTTTTCAGGGATTCATGTTTGGGAGATCTGGGGAAGCTCTGACTATGCGGTTGCGATCACTTTCATTCAAAGCACTGCTTCAACAGGTAATGACAGAATAATAACACAGTTGGGGGGGTGACAGTTTTGAAGCTGGGTCAGGTTAGTGGTTCATCTGCTTCAGTGTTGCATATCAGCACTGAAGCCAAAGACAGAATGATCCACCCTATCTGTCTTGCAGTATATCAGATGAAAGAAACCTGTGTGATGTGATCATATATTTATTTTATTTTTTGAATGTATATTCCGCCCTCCCCATGAAGGGTGGATCACAACACTGCTGGGCCATTTGGCTTCGTAACACAATAATAAATAATCAGTTAAAACCTTAAAGCAGCATTTAAAAACAAACTGCATCAGTACTGGTGCTATTGGGCTCTAAAATTCATTTAATCCAGCAGGCCACACACAGATAGTTTCTGGACACCCACCACCTCACCCAAAGGTCAACTGGATATAAAAAGCCAACTGAATATAAACAAGTTATCCATGATAATATATATCAAATTATTGTAGAAAAGATGAAAAACAAGAAATAAATGAGGGTTCCACGGTAAGACTCTGTAATGCACTCGTGAAAGTGCTTATGTCACCACTCAGTGCTTCTATGGATTCCAGTAACTTCTGATTGTAAGCAATTGTGCAAAGAGTTTTTAGTCAGTGGTTTGGATCCAGCTACATGCAAGCAAACACATAAGTGGACTTAGCACAATTCCACTTCCACAAGGTCTTGTGCAACACCTAGTACTTTTCTCCCTGCGTATTATAGTGTCCAGAAACTGGTTGCACAACATCTTGTGCGAGCATAAACTCAAGTGGGGATACAATAAGTCTGACTTAGCACCTCAAGATATATTTTCTTCCATTTCTGCTTGTAGAAGAGCTCTAGCACAAGTTAAAATTTTGCACTGAATCCAACCCTGTATTGCTAGTGCTACTGCCAATAAACCAGTAGGTGTGATAAAAGATATTTGTTATTAGCTTGGTGAATACAGGTATCCCAAGCTTTGCAGTTTCTTTGAACTGGTGCTCAATGTAATTATGTGATCCTCAGCTATAACCACACAAATTTATCACATTTCTGGAGCAGCAAATAATTGTCATAGATGACCAGGTTAAAAAATTGTCTGTAAATGAGGATAGTAAAAACTGGGATCTTCCACGCTTAAATTCTCAAGATGCTCAGAGATAACCTGAACAGGGTAGAACCCAATTCAACAAACTGAACATAGAAAATTAAACTGAGAGGAGGACCGGGTTTCCACAGTCTTTTCCTCAATCCCTTTCTGCCTGCATCAATGAAAGGAGAAGTGAAACATCTGAACTAAATAATCTTGCATTCTAGTATCTGAAGGCAGCATTCCCCAGCTTGGTCATTCACTTCTCATAATTATGGGAGGTGTTGCTTTAAGAAGACTGAGGTCTAATACTGATCTCCTCCTGGATAAATCCAGCCAAGGCAGTATGTCTAAAGCTCACATTGTTCTGAAGGTTAAGTTATTAGAGAGAGCTCTGTGGATCACTAGCTTTGTCTTAATAATGTTGAGTATTTATGTGGATAGGTTAATCTTTTCATGGTTTTTAAACTATAACAAAACACTTTATTTTTCATATTAGAATTTCATAAATACTTCTCCTAGGAAACGGTAAATAAATGTTTGGGTATTTGAGTTGACTTTCCTTCTTTTTCTCAATGATTCATTCATTAGGTGTATAGTATAATAACAAACCTCTGTTCATTTATGACAAGGACCATGTATGAATATGAAGATTTTCTCAATCACTTTTTTGTTTTCAGGAAATTGGATGGTTTGATGACCATAAGAATGGTATTGGGGTTCTGTTAACTAGACTTGCTACAGACGCTTCTCAAGTCAAAGGAGTAAGTGTTCTGTTGTTGTTATTTGTTAATGTATTTCCACAGTGGAATTTTAATTGCACTGGTTCAGATAACAGGTTATTGTAGAAAGCAACATCATCTGTTTTTGAAATTTTAAATACTGTATTGGTGTCTTGAGCAATTTATGAATTGCATTAATAATGCAGCTTGTTGTTACTACAGTATCTATGCCTAGGTCATTCAGTATAATGCATTCAAGGTGACATTCAGCCAATCAAAGGAGAGCTTATAGGAGGAACATCCACACTTCTTAACCACAACTATCTTTGTCAAAGAGTTTAAGTACTTTTTTGCTATCAATTCACAGCTGACTTATGGTGACCCCATAGGGTTTTCAAGGCAAGAGCTGTTAAGAGGTGGTTTGCCATTTCCTATCTCCATGATCCTGGTATTCCTTGGAGGTCTCCCCACACTTTAAAATCTTATAAATGCTGTTTAAACAGGTAATGTGAAGGGTTAATTCATCACAGAGCCATAGAGCCTTAAGTGACATGCTGCTCCAAGAGATCTGATTGGTTAGCATCAGTAGAGCAGAGAAAGACTTCTAAACTGGATGCTGAGGAGAATTCAGTTGGAATTCAGCCATGACAGAAAGCAGTTATGTGAAGGTTAGTAGGAGGAGTGGGTAGTTAGGTGAAGACTCCCATTCAGGCCAGAAAAGGGGAACAGGTCTTCTAGTGAGAGAAGAAATTCCCTACCCAGTTGGAAAAGGAAGATAGCTCTGAGGAGTGGAGGGTTCCCTGGTCAGATGTGTTTAGAAACTGTATTTTGAAACCTGAAGCATCAGTAAACCTTCAGAAGAGTACTGGTGGGTTTAGTGAAGAAGTTTGGGTACTGGACAGAGTATCCCTGCCTTCTGGAAACCAAAAGAGTCAAATACACTCAAGAAAGTATACTGGAGCATTTGGGAAACACTGAAACAATAGCCTCTCATTTTAAAGATTCTAAGTCACTGTGAAAAGCTTACGAAACTCTCAAGTACTTAAAACATATGATCTGTAGTCTGTGCCTGTGCTGATTTACCTCAGAATTCTTTATTGATTTACCTCAGACCTTTTACCCCAATATTGTCTGACATTTTTCCTTTATGTTGAATAAAATATTTTGTTATTTCTGAACTTTAAAAAGCCTCTTGAGTGCCATTTCAGTATTTAAAGAGGGAGACCTTGTCCCTTCCTTCAGTTTCCTGGGCTGATCCAGCAGCAAAATATTATACTGTGACAGGGTGGGGCAGTTATTGTTCTTTAGAAAACAGATGAAAAGGGCTGCTCATTCAGAAAAGAAGGGGAAAACAGGGAAAATCCTGCCTCTAAGGGAAGGAAGTGGGTGAGGTCATCATATCTCCCATCCAAAAATTAGCCAGGGCCAACCTGCTTAGCTTCTGAGATTTGCGAGATTAGGCCTGGGCTATCCAGGTCAGGATGGCTAAGTACTTACTAGCATGAAAACAAAAGACTGTAGCTTAGGGTTGTCAGCTCTGGGTAAGGAGATTTTGGGAGTGGAGCCTGGGAAGGGCAGGGTATAATACTTTAGACTCTACCCTCCAAAGCAGCCATTTTCTCCAGGGGAAGTAGTCTCTATTGTCTGGAGATCAGTTGCGATATTGGGAGATCTCCTGGCTCTGCCTTGAAGCTGGCAACCCTGTTTACCTCCTAGGCCGGAGTGTGAGTTTGCTGCATAAGATGCTGATCTTATATTAGTGTGGAGAGATTCTAAAATGCCTTTGTGAAAAACCTGGTTACTAATTCTAACAACGAGAAACTAGAGCTGCTATTGTATATGGCTACTAGAAAGCTATTAATAATTGTTCAAAATGTTGGTGGCATTGCTGGGCAGCAGCAGCACAGCTGTGTTAGTCCAGGCCAAAGGGGGGAATAAATGTTTCTGCCAAGCCACCTTTATTTGAACTTGTAGATGTTAAAATAGCGACATCCATAAACACCAAGTCATTGAAACATTGAGCTTTTGTGTTTTCTTCCAAAAACTGTAGTTTGGAAATCAATAGACTTCATTTAAAAAAAAAAATTGCTATGCAAGAAAAATAAGATAACTTCAAATGCTCTTTCATTTCAGGCAACAGGAAGTCGACTGGGCTTATTAACTATGACCATCTTTACCCTCCTTGCTGCTATTATTATTGCTTTTGTACATGGCTGGCAATTAACATTGCTCATCCTGGCCTGTGTTCCTTTTGTTGTGATTGCAAATGCTATTAAAGTTCGATCAGTGGCCGGACATGCATTAAAGGATCAAAAAGCCCTTGAAGAGGCTGGAAGAGTAAGTTTTCCAGATCAGAAATGCATATACATGATTAGATCCATGGCAGTGACAGTGGGCAATACATGCAACACTTACCTTAACTTTGATTCATGTCACTCATGCTTATCCAGGGATCCCTTGGTCGGTTAGTGAGGTTGCATGAGAATGGGACCTGTGTATGTGACCACAGCAAAATCTCACTTCAGAATTTTTCTGAAGACGCCAGGCCTAGTTGACAGCTAGTTCTCTGTACAGCCAAATCCGGCCTTCTAAAAGAGGCTACCTGTTCCAGAAAATCTAGGCTTTTCCTGCTTTGGGATAGCCTGGAAGGCACAGTAGAGAGCACAAAGCAATGATATAGAAGAAGAAGAGGAAGAGGAAGAGGAGATTGAATTTATACCCCGCCCTTCACTCACTTGGAGTCTCAGAGCGGCTTACAAACTCCTTTCCCTTCCCCTCCCCACAACAGACACCCTGTGAGGTAGGTGGGGCTGAGAGAGCTTTTTCCCAAGCTGTCCTTGAGAGATACTTCAGGAAGCATGGAAAGAGCACATGCAAATGAGAAAAGGGCTGAATGAAGCTGTTTGTTTCATCTTGTTTCCTTATGGCTGCCTCTTGTCTTTCACTCTTTGCTTCCTGAAACAGCTTATTTTCTGACAAGCAGGATGGGGATGAGGGAACTGTTGCTGAGCAAGTCTTGCATTTTATCTTACTGCTTCTGGACAGTGGGAAAGCATGTCAGGGATTCACAGTAACCAAGCAGAAAGTATATATAGAAAGAAAATCTTTTAGTACTTTTTTTCCGAGAGCTTGCACGTCTGTAAAAACACAGGTAGAAGAAATAGAATTCTGAATGTCTTTTCTTTATGTGTACAACTTTCACTCTCCCCAAGAATTTAGAAGAAGAAGAAGAAGAGATTGGATTTATACCCCGCCCTCCACTCCCCAAGGGAGTCTCAGAGCGGCTTACAAACTCCTTTTCCCTTCCCCTCCCCACAACAGACACCCTGTGAGGTAGGTGGGGCTGAGAGAGCGCTTTCCCAAGCTGTCCTTGAGGGAACAGCTGGTACAGAGCTATGGCTTGCCCAAGGTCATCCAGCCAGGTGCAAGTGGAGGAGTGGGGAATCAAACCCGGTTCTCCCAGATTAGAGTCCGCGCACTTAACCACTACACCAAACTGGCTCTCCAGTTTAGTGGTGATATTTCAGGGTGCACGCTTACCCCATGGTCCGGATTAGAGGTCTTCATGATGCTGTTCTCCCAACTTTCAGCAGTATGGTGCCAATTGCTTTACATTTTAATGAGACATGTATTGTGGTCTCCCTGTAAGAGCAGACCCAACTGCTGCTTCAGAGTTACAGTTGAGTGTCTCCACAAACGTGAGTCTGGCATTGTGTCCGTGCTTGGATCTTAGTGAATCATATGCTATTGTGCTTAATGCAGCATCTTGAAGAAGTAAGCTGTTAAACTTCTCATTCAGAGCACCCTCGCTGAAGTCTTAAGAACACTTTCCTGGGGTCTAAGCCCCCCCCCCCCCCCCCGCATAGCATGTGACTTACTTCTGCTTAGGATTGCACCTTCTGTTTAGCACAGCTTTTAATTTAGATTAGTCAGTTGCTGTATTGTTTTACTCTTTTTAAGCTACTTGCTTTTATACTGTTGAAGTTTTAAAACTGGCTATGTTTTTTTTTGTTGTAAGCTACACTGGGCTTGCTGTGTCTGAAGAAAGGTGGTATTTTAATAAATAGCCAAAAAAGGGTTTTTTAAACAGATTTTTTTCTTGTTTCTCAAATTAGATTTCAGCAGAAGCTGTAGAAAACATACGAACAGTGGTTGCATTAACAAGAGAAGATCAATTTTTTGAGCAATATAAAACAAGCTTAGAAAGTCCATACAGGTAATTTGTGCAAGACATTGGCTTCTTTGTACATTGCAGTGGGAAGGGAGGGATGCTGCTTCATGTACAGCTAAAGTATAGACAGTATTACTGAGTAAGATAAGAACTAAGATTCAGTTTGGCTTAATGTAGTAGAATACAGTGCAGTTCTCAGTCTTACTTACCCTAGTCCAGGGGTGGGCAAATTGCGGCCCAGGGGCCACATGCGGCCCGCCACAGAGTTTTTTGCGGCCCGCCAAGACAGTCAGCCATGTGGTTTCTCAACAAGCAATCTCACTCCTGATTTAAAAAAAATTGTAGAAAAGTGTGATAGGGTACATTTCTCTCATTAAACTGATTCTAAAATTAAATGTACTTGCAGCTATAGATGATATGAAATTAGCACAATAAATAAATTGAATAAAACTACCACTATTTTATTTAATTTATATTTATTGATTTTTATGATACAATTTATACCTTTTCTGAAATGCAAAGTTAACTAATGAATGCAATCATTTTAAAAGGTGCGGCCCTCCACTAACCTCCGCTCTCACAAAGTGGCCCCCGAACCAAAACAATTGCCCACCCCTGCCGTAGTCACATCCAATGCTCCCTCTAAGCTGTGGAGTCTTGTGAGCAACAATTCTGCTCTGTGAGCTACTGGCATTAAAGTTGTGAGCGAGCGATTTGGCTGCTGTATAAATTAGTCTGCTCGGGAGCCCTCCTTCCTGAGCTGAGACAAAAATGTGTGTGCCAGAGGCTAAAAAACTGTGAGCTAGCTCACGCTAACTCAGCTTAGAGGGAACACTGGTCACATCTAAATTAAAGCATGTATGCTCAGTGTGCACTGGAGCAGCAATATGCACCTGCCCCCACTTCTGAACTCATCTTGCTTATGACCCCATACTCTCCTCACCACATGCCATGTTGCATTTACATGAAGAGTCCAATGCCAGTGGGCCTGAAGACCATCTGGAGATAAACTACAATTCTAGGAGATCTTTAGGCCCCACCTAGAAGGTGGCAGCCCACCTGAGAAAGGGTTGAAACCTTTCACCCCAAAGTTTTGCTAATCCAAGCTGGTCTTCTCCCCCCCCCCCCCCCCAAACTGTTATTTCTTTAAAGTTAGTATTTTTAATGCTAATGAGATGACAGATCTATATCAGTGGCAATTCCCATAGCATGTTTGTTAGTTACTGCTAAAAACATAGGTGATCTGAGAAGCTGAAATTATCTGCTGCTCCTTTTGTTTCATGACAAAGTATGTTTTTCTACATTCTTTTTTATTGACTGTATCTTCTGTCAGGGATTTGTTGACAAAAGCTCCACTTAATGGTTTTACATATGGAATATCCCAGTGTTCCAACTTTTTTATAAATTCTGCTGTCTTTCGATTTGGAGCATGGCTTATTGCACATTGTCTCATAAACTCTGAACAATTCTTTATGTGAGTATATTTTCTGTTTTTAAGATCTATATTAATGGAAAGAATTGATTTTAACTACTATTTACTAAACTGCAGTGCATAGCTGTATATATTAATATCACATGTGGTATATTCATTTCTTCTGAGTTATTTAATGAGGCAAACTAGACACAAAAAGAAACACTTGGTACATTGATATCTGCTACTTATTGCCTAGTAGAGAAACCTTTATTATGGGTATAAGCATTTGTGTGCATGCTCACTTCTTCAGATACATTGAAACAGAAGTCACCAACCATTACATATAAGTAGAAGGTGAGAAGGGTGTTGCCAGAAAGGGCTCATTAGAGTTAAGATGGCATGGGTAACTGAGCAATAAATATAGCTAAGATTAGATTAAGGCAGTTGGTAGGGCCTGTGAATAGCAGCAAATTAGCATACAGCTTAATAAAAGAATTTACAAATAGATGCGAGAAATGAATGATGTTGGCATGTGTAGTGAGATGTAGTGAGATAATATAATCTTTGATCTGCAGGTTATGTTACTGTGTCTTTTCTTTTCTAGTACAGCTCTTTAAAATCTGTGTTTTGTGATTCTAGAGTCTTTGCTTCTGTGATTTTTGCTGCTATGAATGTTGGGCAGTCTAATTCTCTGGCACCAGATTTTGGAAAATCAAAAGTTTCTGCTCAAAGAATTTTTCAGCTTTTGGATCAGAAACCTCTAATTGATAGCTACAGTGAAGAAGGTGAAAAACTGGTGAGACTTTCTTTTTCATGATACAGAAAACTTTTAATTTTATTGTATTTAAATAGCCTTTTTATGTTTTTCTTTGCAAATAAACAAACAGTTGCAATTTTTTATTGTGATTTGATGGAATTCTTGATTTTTTTTTCCACTAAAGAAACTGCTATTGGACATTTTCATTTGCCAGTTCTTTAAGCCAACCAGGAAAGGAAGTTAGAGCCTAACTACATATGATGTTTTCCTTATGTCCTCTGTAGGTGCATGATCAGATGTCCATTGTGACTTTTGTTTGGAGAATTCACGTGCAGGCCCAACTGTGATCACAACCACAGCATATCAGGAGGGGGCTTGAGCTCGTGCCATTTTCCTGACCTGAAATGGACCTGGAGAGCCACTTTTTGCCCATTAGGGGAAACTTGCATGTAGTCCAGAGAAACTTACCTCTGTCATCAAGAGATCAATTGTAATCCCATGAGACCTCCAAGCCCCACCTGGATGTTGGTAATTCAACCATGTGTGCTCATGGTCACCCTAATGGAGCAAACAGTGAATCCCTGGAGCTATTTCAGGTCAGGTCAGGAAAATGGCACAGGGAGAGACTACAATCTTCTTGATCTAATTCAAATCAGCCTGCACATGTTGGGAATTAAGTTCCCAGTGCAGTACTCGCAACACATCACACAGGCCCAAGAAGAATTTTAGGGAAACAATGTGTAATTAGGCACTCATGCACCAAATTTATAATTTCATCATTCCTGTTACCTTCAGCAAAGCAAATCCAGAACTTTCTATTAAACATAATTTTGTGCTCATTTTGTAAGAATCGGAAGGAGGAAAATAAATGTACCTCTTGCCAAATCATTATCAAATCTCTTGTAGTTTGTTTGCTTATATGGACAATTTATATGTCACCTCTTAAAAGCAAAAATGATAGTATAAAATCTTTAAAACAACATAAATAATCAATATTAAACACAAGCTTTATTTTAAAAAATTCTTTCTCTCTAGGAGAAGTTTGAAGGCAACATTGAATTTAGGGACGTCCATTTTGTATATCCAACCAGAACAGAAGTTCAGGTTTTGCAAGGACTCAATATAAAGGTTAATAAAGGGCAGACTCTGGCACTGGTGGGAAGCAGTGGCTGCGGAAAAAGCACCTCAATTCAACTTCTGGAGAGATTTTATGAACCAGGATCCGGACACGTGGTAAGTCAACATCTACTTTTGGACCTTAGTTAGAAGTAAACATTGAATCAGAAACATATCTTCACCAAGTTAAACATCCACCAAGTTTTTACAATGGATTTTTTAGAATTAAAAAAAAAGATATTTTAATCCTATAGCCTACCAAAAAAAAAAAAAAAAAAGCTGAACCACCCAGTTTATCTCAGAAAATGGCTTCCCAGGTAAACAAGTGATTCTCTGTGGCATCTAAAATGTCTAGTGCTGTTCACCATATGGATTACTGCCATCATGTTTCATTGCCTTCCTAGACTAATGTAGAAAGACAGAGATTCTCAGTATGGCGGCAGTGATCCACACAAGTAAGATCCACACAAGTAAGTGCCAAATTAAACAATATGTTTGTTGGCCATGAGTCAGATGGAGGTTCTGATCCAAGTTGCTTTCCCCACAGCCACATGTCAGCTACAAGGAACTTACTTCATGTTCCACTGAGGGTAGAGGGGTTCCAGCTCTTCCCTGCTCTGTTTTCACAAGCCGAAATGTCTCAGGAAGCATTTCAGCTTGGGGAAATGGCACAGGATGGAAGGCAGGAGGCCCTCCTCCCTAGTACTGCAGTCCTTATTTGGATACATTCCCCACTGCTGTTGTGTGGCCAAACGTATTGTCTAGTTAGCTCTAAAAAAGTTCAGTATGCTACTCTCTAGGGGAAGATATTGGGTTGTTTTTTTTCAGAGTACCACACACCATCAGTGTGTGCGTATGCACCTGTATACCCTAGATCTCAACAATACCCCAAATGTAGTTTAAAGACCTGAGCATCATCATGGGCTGGGAGTCATCCCTGATGTACCTTCACGAACTGTGACATCCTCCTGACCTTCTCTTCCCATCACACTTTTAATTTTGCAGTGAAGCATTTCTATACTATTTCTATTGGTTTTCATCCTTTCAATTTCTAGTTTGTAGATGGAGTGGACACAAAATCTCTGCAAATACAGTGGCTAAGATCCCAGCTAGGCCTTGTGCAACAGGAGCCTATTTTGTTTGACTGCAGCATTGCAGAGAACATCCAGTATGGAGACAACAGCAGAGTTGTCAACCAGGAGGAAATTGAAGAAGCAGCCAAAGCCGCTAATATACATGATTTTATACAAGAGCTCCCAGAGGTAAATGAAAGTGTGCTTTCGTTATCCAGCTCCTCCTGTCTGCAAGAGGACAGCTATCCCCATCCCTCCGTCTTTTCTCATAATCTGGCAAGAGATTTTTAAAAATAATCTTATCCAATTTTTAGCTATCATTTTACCTGTATCCAATGAATGGTCCAGGATTATCTATTGTACAACTTTTCCAGTAAAGCTAAATATGAAATGTATGTTGTTTCTTCCTCTAATTCTGTATTGCAAATATTCTGTACCACTGCTCTGAATACTGCCTCATGGTACTGGCATTCTTTCACAGAGAAAATTCACAAGGCTGTGATCTGTCTTTTCAAACTGCAGAAATATAATACACAAGTAGGTGATAAAGGAGCACAGCTTTCTGGAGGCCAGAAGCAAAGAATAGCCATTGCCCGTGCTCTTGTCCGTAAACCAGCAGTTCTGCTCCTGGATGAAGCCACATCTGCCCTTGACACTGAAAGTGAAAAGGTTAGTAAACCCTTGCTTTACTACAAAGTTAGAGTCCAGTGGCACCTTGAAGACCAACAATGTTTTATTCAAGGTATGAACTTTCATGTGCATGCACACTTCTTCAGATACAATGAAGAAGTGTGTGAGCACATGAAAGCTCATACCTTGAATAAAACTTTGTTGGTCTTCAAGGTGCCACTGGAATCTAACTTTGTTCTGTTGCTTCAGACCAACACGGCTGCCCACCTGCAGGGCTATTTTTGGGCAGAAACACACAGGAACAGAATTCCGGCTGGCTCCTGAGTTGGCCACGCCTACAACCAAAACCTCTGGCATATGTGGCTACAGAGCACGCTGCCCTCCCCACGTTACACACAAGAGGGAAAGGCGACATGTTAAAATGTCCTCTTTCCCTCTGGGGAGCCCCTGGGGATTTCCTTGTCAATTTCATTCATTGCCAGTCAGCTGAGAATGAAATTGACAAGGAAAAGCCTCTCTCTGCCTTCCCTTCTCTAGCTGACATGTCACAGCTGGAAAAGGGCAGGCAGGGAACCCAGGCACATTGAAAATGCCTTTCTTTCCCTCCCCAATGTGGGGGAGGGAAAGAAAGGCATTTAAACATGGCCCCTGCCCACTTCCCTAGGCTTCTTCGCAAAAGCAGAGAGGCTCAGGGAAGGAACGGAGCATGTTTGCCTGGCTGCTTTCCGTCTCCCCAGCCTGCCGCCTTGGTGGGCTGGCTGGGGAGACAGAGGGCAGCCAGGCAAACATGCCTGCTTCTCTTCCTGATCTTTCGGGGGGGGTAGGAGACTAGAAAGGTGATGCTGAACTGGGGCAGAGAAGCTGGGGGGGAGAGGCAAGCTTCCATGCCTGACCTGTGCTTTCCCAGCCCCCCACCTAATATGCTAATGAACTGTGCTGTCAGGGGTGTGGCCTAATATGCTAATGAGTTCCTGTTGGGCTTTTTCTACAAAAAAAGCCCTGCCCACCTGGATCCTTGCTTTACTATTCACAATACAAATGAGAAACAGTTGATGAGTTTTAAAATGTATGTTATGTTTCTTTGCTATCATTGTGAAGATGTTCTGTATTTTGCTGTTGACTGCAGATTGTCCAGAAGGCCTTGGACAATGCCCAAAAGGGTCGAACGTGTATCATTATTGCTCATCGGTTATCCACTATCCAGAATGCTGACATCATAGCAGTCATCCAAAATGGCAAGGTGATGGAACAAGGAACTCACTCTCAACTGCTAGCAATGAAAGGGTTCTATCATACACTGGTCAATGCACAAGTGCCCCATTAGCCTGGATTCTAAAGTTTGTCCTCTTCTAGGCATAGGATCTCTAGATAAGAAACAGCCAGGATTCAAAGAAGTAGTACAGCTGTTTCTGTGCGCCCAAGGTAGCTTTGAGCTTGTGTTTTGCCTTATGACATGAGGAACCTTTGGAACCATGGGTGGGGGCAGAATTCTGCCATACAGAGAACAAATGTCAAAAATTCTACCAGGCATGCTTCCCCCAGTTAGCCTATGGGTAGACTTAAAAGTTCTTCGAATTGTTGCCATGATTATCGCTAGCTATGCCATGTTTGTGAAATTGTCATCAAGTAGGGGGCGTGGCACGGCAGCAATGGAAGATGGCTGTCTGATCATTAAGTTCTGAACCTTTCTCTTCCCAAACATAATTTAAATCACACTGCATTCAAGAAAAGACTCCAACTTATGGGGGGAACTGGACGCAAGAACCAGAAACAAAATAAAAATACCTGGAAACCGGTAATGGACTATTTTCAGACTGCTAAAGTTCAAATGCCACAGCATACATCCATACAGATGACCAACAAAATGGTGGATGATGAATCTGGTAAGAATGACATACCAATAGAAATAGGGGCTAAAACCATCTTAACTGAAATGAGCAGTATGAAATCACATTTAACTGAAATGATGAAACAGATTTTTGATCCTATTCAAACTCAGCTGAATGAGATAAAACAAGCTTTACATGACGTGAATCAAAGAGCTGAGCAAACAATGACAATTGCGCAGCAAACAGAGGAGACATTAAAACCTTACAGAGAGGAATAAAAGCAACTCAAAATAGGATCTTAGCACTAGAAATGGAAACAAGGCAATATAATCTTAAATTTAGAGGTTTTCCGGAGGGTGCTGAGGAATCTAAGGAGGTTCAAATATTTTTAGCACAATGGATTGCTTCAACTCTTAAATTAGAAGAAAACTTGACTCCTGTAATATTAAAAGCATATCGCCTGGGACAACAAGACAATGATACCCAGAGAAGACCTTGGGATGTATTAGCCACTTTTCAGGGTATGAGAACAAGGTGCAGGATCCTAACAGAGGCAAGAACCAAAAGCCATCTATTATTTGCTGAAATTAAAATAGAGGTTTTTCCTGATCTGCCCCCTGAAGCCATTACTTTATGGAGTTCATTAAAACCAATAACTTCTCAATTACAAGAAGCAAATATGTGATATTCCAAAGCAGCGGCAGCAAGAATTCAAGTATGGCATAAAGGGATAATGCTAAGTGCTACAGACCTGGAATCCAGATAACTATTGCTTGACTCTTTGGGACTTTTGCAACATCCATTGGATCTAAATAATCATCAAAGAGGAAGCTGGACTTTGTCTTGACACCATATAAAGATCACAAAGTTTCATCTCGGTCTTAATTGATGTGAGCTACAGGACCATTTTTCTGCAGTGTGAACATGATGCGGTCTTTGATCTACAACTTTGGACAGAAATCGGTTGTGTGAAATATACTTGTTAGAATATTTAAACATTGAGTTTGGGAAAGGGTGAGGGCGGGGGACAACTATTATCCACACCAGCTCTATTTGTAGTATTTTTTATATTTTTTACTAGATATATTACTTAGTAGTAAGTGACCGTAGTAGTTAAAAGTGAGAATAGTAATTCTTACTCTCCCTCCCAAGACATATTGAGAAGGAATTATAAGGTATTTTATAAGTTAGTTATAAAAGTTATAAAGTTGGATTTCTTTCATTGCTTAATTGTGTAAAAGATTAGTTCAGCAACTTATAGTAATAGTTTAAGAGGGATAGAAAGGGGAAAGGAGGGGTTAGTTAACTTAGATAAAACATTAGCATATAGGGTGGCAGTAGTTTATAGGGTTTAGATTATATCTTTGTCTTTTCTTGGTTATCAGGTGAGAAGAATATTTAGTTTATATTTTACGGGTAATAAAGTGTAATATTTTAGTAACAGTATACAATTGCTGGGTTTATTAAGGTTTAAAATAAAATAAAGTAAAAAGTTGGTAATTTTTTTGTTTGTAATACAGAACAATATTTAAATTATTGTTCTAGATCTAGCTGTAGTATAAAGTAGATCTTGTTATTATACAGTATAAGTATAAATGTAGTTTGTTTAGCTAAGAAATAATTTGGGTGGGCAAAGTTCTATCTGTTAATATTTATATTGGCTTAATAGGACTACAGTATTTATTATGAATAGTTCGTTTAAATGTTTATCTTATAACGTTAGAAGATTGAATAATCCTGTGAAGTACAAAAGAATTTATACACAAATCAACAGAACATTCTAATGTTTTTTTTCCCCCAGAAACTCACAACTCCCCTTTTAACACCCACAAATTTAAGTATCAATACCAGTCTCATGGCTCATCTAAAGCTAGGGGTGTAGCCATTTTAATATCAAGCAATACTAATTTCACATATATAAAATCACTTAAGGACCCATTAAGTAAATAAAATGAGTATGTACCAAACACTGACCAAATTGCATGCATTCAGTCTACTGAGCCAGCCTTGGCTGGGAGGGCGGGATAACAAATTTAAATAAATAAATAAATAAAATTGGACTTTTTTAGAGAAGGAAAAATAAGTCGGTGGTGATCTAAATTATATAACAAACCACTTTAGAGAAATCCCATATAAATAAAAAACAAAAAAAGTTGATTCAACATAAATCCACTCATCTTGCAGGGATATTAGAGCAATTTCCACTTACAGATGTATGGAGACAATTTCAGAAAGGTGAAAGAGACTATACATATTATTCACAAAGACATAACACGTTTACACTACTTTTTAAATTTCTCCATCTTTGTTAAGTAAAGTGCAATCCGCTCAGATCGGTCCTTTGCAATGGTCAGACCATAATTGGATAGATTGCACTATTGTCTTAAGTTTTGAGAAAAAAACAAACATGGATATTGAATAAATCTTTATTGAATCATCAAATATAGTAACCAAAATAGAAGTGATCATAAAACAATATTTTATTGATAACACCACAGAGGATGCATCACCAGCAATTATATGGGATGCACTTAAACCAGTTCTGAGAGGTCATTTGATACCCAAAGCTGCATATCTGAAAAAAAAGAAACGAGAGAAGGGGAAAATTAGTAACAGAAATAAGTAAACTAGAAACTCTGCATAAAACAATAGGAAATACTAAAACATAGAAAAATGACATCTTTAAGGAGAGAATTAGATACCCTTGATCTTTCACAAATTCAACAGGACGTTACTTTTAAAACAAAAATCATGGCAAAATTCAGCTAAAGCACTGAAATTTCTAACTAGAAGAGTGAAACAAAAGAATCAAAAATAATTATGACTATTAAACAAGGTAATCTGCTATTTGACATGGACAAAATAGCACAGTCCTTTTTGGACTATTATAAACACTTATATGACTCTAAAGGCACAAGCTCTGACAATAAAACACATATTTAGAACAGCACTACAATATTGTTAAACTCTCTCCAGAGCATAAAAATTGCTAATTTTATGGCGATGAATTTTATACTAAACTATGTATGCTGCTATTTTAACCTGTTTTATGTTATTGTGAGCCACCTTGAGCCGGCTGTGCTGGTCAGGCAGGATATAAATCTAAATAAATAAATAAATAAAACAATTGAGAATTTAATTATTGAGAAAAAAGTATTAAATGCTGTTAAGAATCTAAAACCCAATAAAGCTCCAGGACTGGATGGTTTTATTTCTCATTTTTACAAGAAATACACAGCTTCTTTAGTAAGACCTCTGACTGAAGCCTGTAACTATATTATGCGATTTGGGGAACTTCCCCCTTCCTGGAACTATGAAAGCATTATAGCCTTACCTAAACCTGGTAAAGACCCTTCTAAAGTTATTTCTTATAGACCAATATCTGTGTTTAATGTTGATTTTAAAATCTTCACCTCTATAATGGCAACTAGATTAAATTCTTTTGTGACTCAGTATGTCCCTCAATACTAGGTGGGCTTTATGTCAAAAAGGGATTTGACAGATGATACATATAAAGTTTTGAGTTGATTAAATTACTGTAAGATTAAGCAACAAAATGCAATATGTATGGCTTTGGATATAGAAAAAGCCTTTGATTTGGTAGATTTTGTTTATTTAAAACAAACATTACATTATTTAGGATTTGGAGAAATTTTTTAAAGTATAATTAACACAATATATAACCAACCACTGGCACACCTTAAAATCAATGATACTATAACTGAAAATTTGTATTGAAACATGGTACAAGGCAGGGGTGTCCTCTTTCCACAATATTATTTGCTTTAGTAATGGAACCTCTGGCAGCAAGAATAAGATCCCATTCTAAAATCCATGGTATTCAGGTCCAAGATAAGGAATACAAACTCTCATTACTCACAGATGATATACTTTTGTTTCTTACATGTCCTACAGTTTTAATGTTTAATTTGCAACAAATTTAAAGTGAATTTAATGCCATATCAGGATTAAAATTAATGAAACTAAATCTTTCCTATTAATATAGACCCAATCATTAGAAAGTCTTAAAAGCTCTACCCCATACAAATGGATAGTAAATACCATGTCATATCTTGGAATTAAATTCCCAATAGATCTTAAAAGCTTTCAAAAATTTAATCATGACAGATTGTTTGAAGAAATTCAAAAACAACTACATCTTCCAATAAAGATTCCTATATCACAAATAAATAAATGGCAAAAGGCATTATTAAATTTGGGGGGGGGGATTATAAACGACACTGAATTAGTGTAACAACGTTATGTAAACACACATCTCAGGGAGGTTTAGGATTTCCAGATTTGTCTAAATACTACCAAGCATGCCGTCTAACAAATATAATTAAGTTGCTACAAGATCAGCAAGATACAGATCGGATTATAATCCAACAATATCATACCCTTATAATCAAGATACAATCTGACAATCCTTTTCGGAATAATAAAAAAAAAATTGAGGGCCGTTTAATCCTAAAAGTATTTTTATCCATCTGGGAAAATAAGAGAAAACTATTGTGACCTGTAATTTCTAGATTTCAGACTTTTTTCAACCAAAAAAATTACTACCTCCAGGCTTTCCAATATGCTATGATAAATGGAAGAAAGCTAACCTTACTACTATTGAAGATATTGTTAATCACGATACATTTAGGAATAAACCACTGTTAGAAGAGAAACTAGGAACAACTATTTCATGGTTCCAGTTTTTACAAATTAAGCATTTGGGTTCGCAAATCCAGCAATCTACTATTTTGCAGCAATTTTTAACTAATAAAATATATAAATTGCTCAAAGCTCCAAAAAACATTTAATTTCTAAAATGTATTTAATCTTACTTTCTTTAGGAGGTGAAAAGATATTATATCAAACCAGGTGGCAATCAATATGCAAAAAATCTTTGGATGACGAATTTTGGAAACAAATTTGGTCATCTTTTCCATTTAATACTAATATAACAAATATTAAAATCCAAACTTTTAAAATACTTAAATTTTGGTATCTTATCCCTCAGAAATTAGCTTATATAGCGCCTAAAGCGAAGCCCATATACTGGAAACAATGTGGCCAAATTGGCAATCTGATGTCAGCTCAGACAATAGTAACAAAACAGTAGTTGTACTTTTGTCAGCAGCTAAAAATGCTGTTGACCTGCAATGGAAAACAAAAACAGCCCAACTAGGCAAAATTAGCATTAAAAACTTTGGATTGTGTATATTATGGCTAAAGTCACAGAAAATCTCAGTGATACCTATACTGAACCAACTTCATCTAATTTTGTTACAGTATGGTTTCCTCTCTTACAGTGGCCGAAGACAGACTGGCAATCTGAAGCGGAGGCAAAGCGGAGGGAACTGGAGCGGGGGAAAAAACTCACGGAGCTGGCCGTTCACACTGGCCAGAGCAATGCGGATCAGCGGCGATACGGAGCATTCAGACTGCCACGGAGAGTTCAGACTGCCGCATAGCCAGCGCGCGGGGCTCGCGCGTGCCGCTGCACTTTTTTTGTTTTCCTTTGATGTTTTTCGCATATGCGCATATGCGCATATGCGCAAAACTTTTTGCCGTGCGTTCACACTTCCTCCGGATGCCTCCCGCTTCTTCCAGTTCACACTGTTTGGAAGCGGGAGGCATGCGGAGGAAGGCCCCTGAACACCGGTTTTACCCGGTGTCCGGGTAAAGCGGAAGGAAAGCGGCTGGGAGACGGGTAAGTACGCAACGGAGCCGATGGGCAGATGCGCATGTCTGAACAGGCTCCTTTCCTCCATTTGCGAAGCGTGCCTGCCCCGCTTCAGATTGCCAGTCTGTCCTCAGCCAGTATTTAACACAACAAGAAGGAATACCCAAAATAATACTTTACACCTTGGGTAAAATTCCATTTCAATGGAATATTGTTCTATAAAGCTATATGGTTTTGTTCATGTTTTAAATGAATCAATATATGGATGCTGTTACTTTTTTTTATATTTACAACTATGTTACATTTTCTTACCAGTTACTGGTTCTATGCTATATTTTATTATTAATAAAATTGTTATTTTAAAAAATTGTCATCAAGTAGTGCTGATGCAAAATGCAGACATGTTGGGTACATACCTGAGAAGAAAATGAGATTTATATATATTTTTGTACATGATAATTTATTTTGACTTTTGTAATAGTGGTGATACATACATGGGCAAAGTCAATAACTTTTAATAAAGTTTATTAGTAAGGCTGGGATGTGCCTTGTGAGCCATCTTTGCCAATATTCTGCCCTAGGGCATATCCCAGGAGATTTAATGGGTACAATCCAACCCATAAGAATCTAGAAGCATAGAGCAGGAAAAAATATCTGCATGCAGATTTCATATCTTCTTTTGAACCAAGTAAGTCAGAATAGCTGTAGTACAAAGAAAGCTATTTTTAAAATTTTCTTTCAAAGACTGTCAGAATATTTTTAAAATTATATTGTTAAGTGTTGCAATATAAAATTATATTGTTAAGTGAAGGAATTATGCCCAGTGCAACTGGGAAACTGGCTTTACAAGTGGTGGTAGACATTTTGCAAGATTTTAGTGTAGATATTTTGCAAGATTTGCAAGCATAAAGGATCATTTTGCAAGATCCAACCTAATATGAATATTTTCATCTGTGGTTATTTGTACAGTTGTGAAATATGCCACCAAAATTTTTCTAAGGATTTGTCTGCCCACAATTGTTGGTAGTATGAAACAGGTACTGTGGCCATATTTATAAATTGGTTGCTGATCATAGAACTTGATCTTGAGTTCCAGGTAACTTGAGTTCCAGGTATAAATTAAAATAAATAAAACAATAAAGCAATTGTTTGCTTCATTGAAATTGCATTCAGCATGTCATAAACTACAAAACCATTCTATTTTTCATGTCTGAATGACAATCTGGATGCAAAGTGAGCCTATGTCTTCAGCATTCTCCTAACTGTACTGTACACCAACAACCTTCATCTCAGCATGTACAAGAAGATTGTGAAAACTGGTCCTGAGTGGTGAAAGAAGAAAATTCAGTGAGATGTATGAATGAGGCATTAGAAGAATCCTATATGATCTGTACTATAATGTGCTAGGAGGCCTTTAATTTAGCCTTGCACAAATTCAGAAATTCATGCATGCTGCAGAAGGGTCAAATTCCCTTTGCTGATAGCATTATCAAAAACCGTCTCTCTCCAAAAGGCGGTTTACATTTAAAAGCCAACAGTGTCAACTGACAGTGGGCATGGAGTTCCAGTCTAACTGACTGAAACCATTTACAAATCCCTGCTGCTGAATACAAAAATATCACTAAAGATAATCCAGCCATGGCATGAATGCATGCCTGTGGTTTCCGAAAAGGATGCTGTGAGCTTCACCACAAATATGATTGCTAGGTGATTGTATCTTGCTGGACTCTCTTGAACAGGTGCACTGCACTTCACAGACCTTTATTGGCATAATGTAAACAGATGCAAGAGAAGTTCCTGACTGCATTACCTGAATGATCTTTGTCAAAGTTTGGGTGCAGCGTCTTTACACTTGCACAACAGCTGTTTATTCAGAAGAGCCAGGTCATTGTCTGCCTGGTTCTTACCTTCCAGTGTAGGGATTTCTCTTTTTTCATTGCCATGACCACACGACTACTCTATTTCTACCTCTAGGCAATAATCCTGGTAGCATGGTACCTACACAGGAGCAATTTGTTGAATTTTTCCAGTAGGTCATTATATGTATTTTACATATGTATTTTACATATAACAATGGAACTGGTTAATATAATGCACGTGTTACTTCCAAATAAAAGTACAAGCTCCCGCTGATTTATATGCCAATGATATACTTAATCATAATCCAGATCCTATTTTAGTTACTGTGAATGGGATGCTTTTATGAAGCAAGAGCCATGTGCAGAGACATCTGTAATGTGATTTATTTTTAATACTTGGTAACAGAGATCAACTTCGAATACACAGAGTACCATATAAAGATTCATGTTTCAGTTTTCTTATAAATCTTATTTTACACATCATTTGAGAGTTGAAACCATTTTTCCGCGCAACTCTGCCAGGCCTTTGAATGTTTTCCCCACCCCCACCCCCACCCCAGTGCTCTGCTTTTGACTCACATTGCTTTTAAACTATAACCTAGTAGTAGTAGTTTTCACCCACGCATCCGCTTACACAAGATAGAAATGTATATTTATTTATTAAGGACTCTTATTTGTGAAGGGAGCACCAAGATGGCTTACAAAATAAAAAATAGACATAAAGCAAGAAAACTACCATACAATTTAAAACTTGATTGCAATTCTATGATGTTAAAAAGTCTAGCAAGAGAGAGATCTTTATGAATTCCCAAAAGCAATTTACTCAGTTTGCTAGCTTTCCTGGAGAAAGAGTTCCTTTGCAGAAGTATAACACCTCTCCCCTACCAAAAAAAATCTATTTTTGTGTGCTGTAGTGTTAGACTAGGATATGGGAGATCCAAGTTAGAATCCCCACACTGTCATGGAAGCTTGCTGGGCAGCCTTGGACCAATCACACTTTGGTCCCTTCCACACAAGTGAGATAATCCAGAAGGGAATCAGGGCTTTTTTGTTCCAGAGCAATTTGCCCCACAGTTGCATGATCACCCAGCTCCATGGACCTGCCGGGGCAAACCGCCGCTGTGTGATCAGATGCAACCACGAGTGAGTGGAGTTTTTTTGTGTGTGGTGGGTTTCCAGGGCACTGAAATGGGGGATCAGTGAATCACTGCAAGGGGGAAGGGGAACCAATGCTTTGCTTCTCCCCCCCAAGGGCTTTTGATGATGCGCACACAGAGAAGGGGGGGGAACCAGCGTCGCATCGGGAAAGCGTGTGATCACACTATCCGCAATGCCACACTTCTGTGCTGGCGCAATCACACAGGGAAACTCCGGCTGTGAGCCGCAGCAAACCATTTGATACTGGAGTTTCACTAGTAGTTTTTTACTACAATTCCCCACCAAATCAAAACGGTTTGCAACGGCTTGACAACGATTGTGGGATGCTTCCCAGATGTGCTGGTGTGAGCCAGTTTGAGCCAGTTTGATCCGTCAACGAAGCGTTGCTCTAGCATGGCAAATAGGTGCGTGTGGAAGGGACCATTCTCAGTCTAACCTGCCTCACAGGGCTATTGGAAGAGTAAACTGGATGAGAATAGAACAAGATATGCTGCTTTGGGCTCCCATCAGGAGAAAAATGGGATCTAAATGAAGTACATAAACTCATAGCCGCCAATCTCACCTCTCATGGCAATAACATCCAAATTGGGCCCTAATTTATTCACTTTTATTCATGGTAAAAACATTACAATCGTATATGAGACAACCCTGAGTCTCAATTGTAATTAGCACAATCCATTCCCCATTCTCTGTACAAGCAGAAGGTATAGCCCTTCCAGTCAGACCTCAGTAGATATGTTGCCATTGTGCATTGCACACTGCAGTGGTGCCTTACTGTTCCCAGTACGGGATGCCCTCCAGCACTTAACACAGTTTATCCAATGATCTACCCCTTCCTAGGCCCTTAGGGCAAAACTTATTTGTACATACTAATTTTGTTTTTTGCATATTTTATAAGGATCTCAGCTACTCCTATGGAGCTGCTTTGGGGGGAGTTGATCACACTGCAGCATATTTGATGAATAAAGAGAAGTCATCTTTCAGTAAGTCGTAGGAAGATTCTGAAAGGTTGTCACTAATGATAAGGGCTAATAAAGTGCTACAAGACAGAAACCAGAAATCTGCAGGTTAGAAAATTAGATTTTGCAACACTGCTATGAGCAGACTAAAATAAGCATAGTGAATAAAAATGCAATGTTATTAAATAGAATTAATATATCAAATTCCTGATTTGCTTAGACATGGACACTGTAGAATTTTGCATTGTGTGTGTGTGCGCATATGCCCAAGCCTGAAAGTCATGGTGTGTCAGATATAGAGACTCTCAGCTTTCAGCACAATGAGCTGTCAGATCAAAATGATCTAGTATAACAGGTAACAAGGAATCATGTGACTGAGCCAAGTAGAAACTGTACAGGGACATGTATGGGATTGTTCTGGGAAAGTGACATTGATTGATGTATTCACCATGACTCAGCAGCTCACTCATTGGCTAATGAGTAGCTCCAGTACTGTATATATGTAACTGTGTACAGAGTGTTTTTTCTCTTCTCACAAAACCAGTTGTTTGGCGTAGCACTTTAATGGTGGACATCAGTTATTGCACTGTAAATAAACTGTAAATACACTTTGCTGGTGTGGTGCAGTTTGGTGTGGTCTTGTGGACTCAAGTCTCGGGTTGGTGCTGTGCGGTCAAGCATATCACACACACCGACTGATGACTCCTACTGGGGCACGGAGGACTTTCAGAGAAGTGGCTTGATGGCCTGCCTCTGGCCTCCCGACCCTGGTATTCTCTTTGGCCCTCCCATTCAAATACTTGTCAGGGTTGGCCCTGCTTAGCTTCCAAGATCTGATGAGATCAGGCTTGCCTGGGCTATCCAGGTTAGGGTGACACTATGTGGAATTAAATCAAACGATAGCAGCTCATTCAAGAAAGTGCCCATCTTCCTGCTACTATAGTTTTCATTTTTTATGAATGTCTACTAAAACAGTATGTAGCTTTTTTGATTCTGGTCCGTTGAAAGATGTAAGGAAATTTAGAGAAAGTATCTTGGTCCATAAAAACCCTTCTTGGAACCCTAATCACAGAGCAGTTGGCTCACCAGAAAGCGATATTAGCAAGCAGATATGGATACGGAGCTGCAATAGTGAATTTTGCATACAATAGTGACATCTAATGGTTCAAAGGAATACATGGGGGGAATAATGCTATTTTGGCTATGATCTAAAGGGTCAGAGGCATATCCTATTCCATGCTCTCACAGCAATTGTTTAAAAATCAGTTTGGGAATTCAAAATAAAGCCAGTGTTGAAGGAAAATCAAAAGCAAGTTGCAGGGCTAGGGAGCTATGAAGCTCACTGAGAGAGGGCCAATCTTCCTCTCTGTCTAACCTACTCACAGGGTTGTTGTGAGGATAACCTGGGGGGAAACAAACCCTGAATATGCTTCACTAAGCTCTATGGAGGCAGGGTAACCACTCTATGTCCAAGGAGATAAGGTGGGGTGTACATCTTTTAAATAAATAAAAGAAAATATATAATATGGGCATGAACCAATAGAGCTGAAGCATTTACAAAGAAGTAATGAGAAGAGGTGTATATAAGTGGGATGCAAGAAGTGAGAGTTAATGCAGCTGTAGGAATGTGTTTTAACTGCTATTTGGCTGAGACCTTAAAGAACAGATTTTGTAATTTGACTTGGAGGCATTATTGAACAGAGGTAACAAAATCCTACTGAATTCTATGAGAGAATTACGCCTGTACTTGGATGGATTGTGCCCTGTGTGTGTGTGTCAGAAAAAGATACCCTTCGAAGTGTGTTTGGAATAAATCCCCTGAAATATTTTTTTAAAAAATCTGATACACAGTATTGTCATAGTTATGCTGATGTGCTGTTGGCATGATGCTGTTTCACATGGGATAGAAGAGCAACTTTCATGGTTAATTGTAAGAGCCTTTAAAGCCTGTTACTCGTGGGTGTTTTCCCTTGCTTTCACCATGCATGTCTATCGGGTTTTCTTTTTCGTTCTGTGCTGATTTTCCTCCCTTCAGTGCTCAGTTCGTTTTCTCATCACTGGCCCTTTTTGCACTCTCCTTTCAACATGTTCACCATGGTGTCCTCCAAATAACTCTGCACTAAAATCAAATTTAATCTTCTTTTTAATCTAGGCTTTTTTTCCCATTCTGCACTAAAATCGAGTTCAACCTTCTTTATATTCCATTATTCCCCCCCCCCCCATTCTGCATTTTGCTACCTCCCTTCAGTGGTCAGCCCGGTTTCAGCCTCCTGTTGCCTTGGGTTATTTGGATGCTGTTTTGCCATGGACTTAAATTGCCCAACTCGAACACTGAGAAAATCCAGAGTGGCAGGCAAATGCGGAAAGGACCTCTGTTTCCCTGGGTTTTCTGAGAGCACTTATGTGCCTTTTTTTTTCCGTTTCACTTCCAAGATGAAGATAATTCAAGAGTGTACAGATTCCCTCAGATTCCCCCTGCCCACTCCCCCACCCACTTTGAAGTCATTCCACCCACATCGAGGTCATTCCACCCACTCTGCACAGCCCACCATTCTCCCCCCTTCATCGTTGTACAAGCTCCACTGAATTTTTTTCCCTTGTTTTAATTTTTTTTTCTGGCAAGTGGTATGAAACTAGTGATATGAAACTATTGCTAGTCTCAGATCTCTGAATAGAAAAATTGAAACAACAGGGAAAAAACTTAAGTGGTGGGAGAGGCTGCAGTCCCCTGAAATTTTTTTGCTACACATGCTTCTCTGGCAGCTGCCTTTTTTTTTCACGACTTCATAAGTTTTTTTACCAACAAAATATCCATACATGATTTCCAAAAATTTAAGAATTTTAAATCATACTTATAACAAATCTATAATTAAGTAGAAATAAGGATGAGTCTAAATTTCTTGCTTATTAGCTAACCAGGTTAAAACTCTAGACCACCTTTTTCTATATGTTTCTTCTGTAGTACCTTTCCATACTGAATTCAGTCTGTCCATTACGCCATTTTTTATTATATCCTCTTGTGGGGATTATCTCTGATTTCCAGTTTTTGGTTAACAAAATCCTTGCTGTTGTCAGTATATAGGTTAATAGATAACCATCTGAACGTTTATAGGCCTCTGGAGCCATATTTAACAAAAATATTTCTGGTGTGATTGATAAATTAATATTAAGTATTTCTAATATAATCTTATGCACTTTATTCTAATATTCTCTGGCAGCTGTCTGAGCAGCCTCTTTCCCAAGCTCTGAAAGGGTGGGAGGGTGGGAGAGAAAGACTGGCATTGAGTTGTGTGCCACTGATCAAGCCCAGCAGCAGTCGCTGCAGCCACAGCCAATTCTCAGCTGGTGTTTGTGTGCACGCACATGCAGAACGGGCCAGCCAAGTTGTTCAGCATGCATTCTCTTCCTCCCATCTCAGCATCCCCTTGGCTCCCCTATTCATTCCAATCCCCCATCTGTCTCCAGGGTCTAGTGGATGTGTTTCACCATTTTGGGCATGAATCACCCTTGAAATGTCTGCAGTTGGTTTGGCGCTGGAGTGGGGGATCTCTTCTCCTCTCCCTTCCTTTTCTCCAGCCTCCTGCTCATGAGTGTGTGTCAATCTGGCAGTACTGTGCACCAGTGTTCCCTCTAAGCTGAGTTAGTGTGAGCTAGCTCACAGTATTTTAGCCTCCAACTCACACATTTTTGTCTTAGTTCAGAAAGGATGGCTCCAGAGCAAACTAATTTATGCAGGAGCCAAATTGCTGACTCACAACTTTGATGACAGTAGCTCAGACAGTAGAATTTTTGCTCACAGGACTCCATAGCTGTTATGTTCTGGCCAAGGAACTGCACACGCTGTTGGCCAAACACATGGCCAGGCAAAGCCATTGAGCTTCGCTTCCAGACACAAAAGATCCCCCGGATCCTAAAAGGGACCAAGGCTTGGCTCCTAAGCATGTGTGGGGTTGACACGCTTTGCTTAGTGCAGAGCCTTGCCTCGCCAAAAATGCTCAATGAGTTTTCCTATGCGGAACTCATTCGAGCATTAAATGGCTACTTCATGCCAAAACCATCTAAGATGGAGAGGCACATGGACTTTTGTGTGTGCTTGCAGAAGTCCGGAGAAGTGGCTGCAGACTTCTTGGAGGACCTACGCCGCATAGTGGTAGGGTGCAAGTTCCCATTGGTCGAGGACACCCTTTTGACCCAATTTGTCTGGGGTTTCCGGGAGCCGAAGCTCTGCCGCAAACTGGTGGCTGTCGAGGACCTCAAACTCGAGTCCACATTCACAATCACCACCACATTTGAAAATGCCCAGAAGGACCTCCATGGATCCACCACATACCACAAGGCAATCATTGTTAGCTCCTTAACTTCAGACGAGGACATTCTCCAGGTACAATGACCTGATTGCTGTCATTCATCCTGGCCTGCCACCACACACAGATAGATTGACCCACGCCCCAACACTGTGCATGAGCTGCAGCAACAACCATGAGCATAGGAGCTGTTGGTTCCAAGAGGCGACCTGCAGGTCCTGTGGCAAGACAGGACACATTGCCCAGGTATGTCACTTCAAAATCCCCTTCCGCACTCAAGCAGTGCACCTAGAAGCAGCTAACCTGCATTCCACTTCAGCCTTCCACCACCAGGTAATGCACTTGCCCTGGGATACCCCTAACAAAATCCATTAAACTGTACGGGTGGAATGGTCCCCCTGCAAAATGGAACTGGACACAGGGTCTTCGTTCTCGATCATTTTGGTGGACACTTTGCATAAGCTTTTTTCCACAGGGGGGACCCCCATTACAGAAACCCAGGAGACTCATGCTATGAGATTTCCAAAAGAATTCGATAACGATCAAGAGGTGGGGCAAGTTCTGGGTCCAATACAAAGACTTTGATGGACACTTGGACCTACTGGTGGTGGAGGGCAAGCTGGCCAGCCTACTCAGACTCTCCTGGTTCAGACCTTTGGGGCAGGGGGTGACCAGGGTTAACAAAGTGCGGGAAGGGGATTTTGATGCCATTTGTAACAAATTCCCTGCCATATTCGATGGCACACTCAGGTGTTACATGGGATTGAAAGTCACCCTAGACCTCGACCCCCAGGTCTGACCTATTCACATGACTGTGCAGTGGCCCCCATTAGCACTCCGCTCCACAATTGACACAGAGCTGGACCGCTTGGTGGCCCAGGGGGTACTGGAGCCCGTGCCTCACGCCAAGTGGGAGACCCCGATTGTCACTCCGATGAAACCCAATGGAGAAGTCTGCATCTGTGCGGACTATAAGTGTACCCTTAACAAGGCTCTCCAGGACCATGCGTACCTGGTACCTGTTGTGAGCCATGTCTTAGCGGCACTGGCAGGGGCAAAGGTTTTCAGCAAGCTGGATCTGGCACAGGCTTACCAGCAAGTGCCAGTAGATGAGCCCACAGCAGAGGCCCAAACAATAGTCACCCATAGAGGAGCATTCCAGGTGAAGCATCTGCAATTTGGGGTTAGTGTTGCCCCAGGAATATTCCAAAACCTGATGGACTGTTTACTTAAAGGAATCCTGGGGATCCAGCCTTTCTTTGATGCTGTTTTAATCATGGCCCCGGACCCAATGACCTTCACCTCCTAGCTGAGAGCGATCCTGCAACACTTTGACAAGGCTGGCCTGAAGGTGAAGTGGGAGAAATGCTCACTGGGCATCTCGTTAGTGGAGTTCCTCAGTTTCCGGTGTGATGCATAGGGCATCCACCCTACTCCAGGCAAGATCTGTGCCATCACCGAGGCCCACCCCTTACCATCATCTAAGATGGAACTCCAAGCTTTCCTTGACCTGCTCAATTTCTATCATGCCTTCCTTCTCCACAAGGCTGCAGTAGCTGAGCCCCTACACTGCCTCCTGGACAAACACACACCCCGGGTCTGGGACACCCCGTCACACAGTAGCTTTCCAGGCAGTAAAAACTTGCTGACCTCCAATGCGGTGTTGGCAAATTTTGACCAGACCCTCCCTGTGGTCTTAGTGTGTGACGCCTCTCCATATGGGGTGGGGGTGGTCCTGGTTGATGGATGGCAGGGAGGTCCCTGTTGCATATTATTCACACACATTGTCTGCAGTGGAGCACATAAATGGATAAAGAGGCCCTAGCTATTGTGGCTGGAACAAAAAAGTTCCATGATTATCTATACGGGTGACTGTTTACCATCCTGATGGACCACAAGCTACTCCTTGGTCTCCTGGCCCCAGACAGGCAGACACCACAGATGCTGTCACCCAGAGTACTCCGCTGGTCCATCTTCCTGGCGGGCTACAATTACTCACTGGTCCCCCGTCCCAGCAAGGCCATAGGCCACACCGACACCCTCAGCTGTCTCCTGTTGCCGGACTGTGACTCTGACCCCACCCACCATATTGTGCTGTTGGAAGACCTCCCTGACTGGCCAGTGCAGGTAGCAGAGGTGGCCCGCCATATGGCCCATGATTGCATCCTCACCCAGGTCCTGGACTGGGTGGGGAGGTGGTGGCCTGCCATAGCGTGGCCAGACTTTGCCACATTCTCATCCAGGAAAGACAAACTGTCAGTGCACAAGGGGTGCCTTCTGTGGGGGAGTAGAGTTATCGTGCCCCCCCCAACTGCACAAAAGGGTCCTATCAGCACTAAATGAGATGCACCCAGGAATTGTCAGAATGAAAGTGTTGGCTCGAAGCTACATCTGGTGGCCAGGGTTGGACCAGGAGATCAAAGCCACAGTCTAAAGGTGCCGCAAATGCCAGGAATCCTGGCTAGTGCCACTGAGTGCCCCACATGACCCTGGGAGTCCACCCACAAAGCACGGGCACAGCTCCACATAGATTTTGCCGGGCCATTCCAGGGATAGGTCTTTTTTTTAATCTTGGTGGACGCCTACACCAAATGGCTCGAGGTGGTTCCCGTGGGCTCCAGCTCATCACAAGCAGCTATCTGGGCCATGGGGAAGATCTTTAGTACACACGGAGTCCCCGACACCCTAGTCTTGGACAACGGCACCACCTTCACATCCGCGGAGTTCACGGAGTTTGTCCAGTAATACAGGATCCAGCACGCCACTCAGCACCATTTAATCCCGCCACCAACAGTCAGGCAGGACGGATGGTCCACACAACCAAGGAAGCCCTATGCCACCTGGAGAAAGGTGATTGGCACCTCAAGCTGGCCGTCTTCCTATATGGCCAGTGCATGACTCCCCACACTGCAACAGGCCACAGCCTGGTGGAATTCCTGATGGGCCGGTGACTCACCACCCGCTTGGACCACCTACATCTGGACCGGGCCCCAGAACACAGTACCAATCCTGAGTTGTGACCAGCTCCAAGAGGGTTCTTTCCAGGAGATCCCATCTTCGCCTGGAACTTTGCGAAAGAGCCTCAGTGGGTCCCGGGCCGGGTCCTATGAGGTCTCCAGGGAGGAGGGCCAAGTGTGGCGGTGGCACATCAACCACCTCCAGAGGTGAGTGATTCCAGATGACCCGAAGGAGTCAACTGATGAGTATGGGGGTGACAGGGAGGCCCCACCAGATGCAAGCAGAGAACCTGACACAGCCACACCAACCCAGGATGGCACACCTCTGGAGGAAACAGCCGTGCTCCCCCAAGACATTCCTCCCACAGCCCCAGAACCATGAACGGGCATCAAAGACACTCCCCAGACACAACCAGAGAGACCAGTTCCAGCCCATGAGTCGGCTGCCCCAGCTCCTGGGTTACGCAGGTCAACCCAAGAGCAAAAGCAACCCGCCTACCTCAGGGACTACGTGTACCAGGGATCTTTGGAACTATGGGGGGAGGGGTGTTATGTTCTGGCTGAGGAACCGCACATGCGGTTGGCCAAACACGTGGCCAGGTGAAGCCATTGAGCTTCACTTTCAGAGACAATAGATCCCCCGGATCCTGAAAGGGACCAATGAGCAAGTCTGCATCCTGATCCTGGGATAGACAAATAGGGTGCAGGGACACGGTAAATAGCAAATCACAGGTGTTGGCTGTGTGCATGGGTGCGGTCGAGAACAGGGATAAAAAGCGGACCTGCAAGTCCAGCTAACCAGTCTTGTTCTGACCTCTTAATAAAGTGTGAGCTGTTTTCACTCGACGTGTTTCCGACCTCAGTACTTTTCAGTAGCTTAGAGGGAACATTGCTGTGCACTCTCTTGTCTTTGGTGGGTTTAAATTAACATTTTATCGCTAGTCTTGTATTGCTTATTTAAAAAAATTAAACTATGGGGAAATAATTCAAAATGACACTTTTATGGCAGTGAAAGGGGGATGACCAAGGGAGGTGACTCTTTTCCATTTTTCACAGTGGCTGATAACACAGCAGAGAATCCCCTAGAGCTGGTCAATATGAAAACTGGGGCTTTGCAGCTGCTCTAGTCAGTTTCAAAAGTAGTTTTGTCAGTTTTAAGATGATTCCTTTTTATTTTGCCTGTATTACTTTGTCCTGCCTTTCATTCAAGGAACTGAACCAGGAGGATTTAAAAGGAAGGTGCTTACTTGATACTACTGTGAGGCTGTGATAGGGCATTGTGTAAATTTTTAAAAACGGATGCCACCACCACTCCAAGCACCCCAATTAAGAAAATTGCATTTTTGGGTTGCAGCTGCAGAATAAATACACTGGATAAAAAAAGAAGGTGTGTAAGGCAGGCACAGAATCTGAAGTCAGGCTTAAAGGCTTGACTGCTTGGAAAATCTGCAGTAAGCTGTGTGTGTGTGTGTGTGTAATAGGCCAAAGAGAGATGCTGTGCATTCACTAGGTAGCTACATTAAGCAGAGTTTCTTTTATCTGAGGCTTACTGCACACAGTGAAAACTATAGCTACCCACATTCCCTTTGGGAGTTGCTTTATCCTAAAATTCATGGTTGAAAGGATAAGAGAATGCAGAGGATGCCATGTGACTCTAGAAAAAATATTGCAGTCAGCACATTTAATACAGTATTGTGTGACCCTGTTCACAAATGCTGACTGTGGATCCTAACTGCCCATCACCTACAAAAATAACTTCAGTCCCTCTGTTTGTTTAACAATCGAATCTTGCTAAGTGCATATGTTAATTGCAATCTGAATGCAAAACTATTTGTGCAAACAGGAAACACCAGTGGAGGTAATTCTGCCAGAAAAAAAAATGTTCCCTGCTTGAGGTCAGAGTGCCTGTTTTGAACAATAAATCAGCCAAAGAAAAGTTCTACAGTCTGTCAGTTGGCAACTGTAGAACTCACTGAAAATGAAATTGGCAAAGACAAGTACAGAATTTTTCCAGTATAGATTCACATCATGTCTGTTTTTAGATCTCATATTGTATGGATACTTTCAACAATTTATTGTAGTTACTGTTTCTCAGAAGTCATAACACTCAGCTATAAAAACTCTTCCACATGTACTATTAATTTGGTAATTAATTAAAAGAATATGTCAAATATTCCTGCCTACTGGTAGGTAATTAATTAAAGTAGATAATTTAAATTACCTAATTAAATTACCTAATTAATTAAAAGTACTCCTGTCTACTGCGGTTCTGTTTTACTTATCTGAAGTAGTTGCTTAGCTGCTCATGCCACAGCAGTCTTGTTCCATCTACACTGCATCCCAAGTTCCTTCCAGGCCCAATTCAATGTGCTGGTATCAACCTTTAAAGTCCTATATGGCTTGAGACCAGCATATCTAAAGGACCACCTACTCCCATTTGAATCTACCCGATTGCTATAATCTTCTTCCAAGTCCCTGATTTGGGGGGGCCCTCCATCTGAGACTCGATGGGTGGTGGGCAACTTGAGAAAGGGTCTTCTCAGTCATGGCATCAATGTTATGGAATTCCCTCCACAGGGAGATTCAACTGCCCCCTTCTATCACTGCATTTTGCCACCAGGTGAAGATTTTTTGGTTTTGTCTGGTGTTCCCTGATTCTTGTTGAACCTCCTTCCCATTCTTGTATCTATGTTTTAATGGTTTCTAGTTGTGCTGTGTATATGTGTGTGTGTTTTAACCTGTTTAAATGCTTTTTGTGGCCCACTCTCTTGGGGACCCTAAGTTGGGTGCAAAGGTGGCCTAAAACTGCTTTAAATAAAATAATTATAAAAATATGCTGTGAGTTCAAGTGTAACAATGATGGGCAAGCTGAACAATCTCTGGAAAAGACTGTCTGAAAAAGTCTAACTCAGCTCCATGTTCTTGGAAAGTGTGTGCCATAAGCAGGAAATAATTAGAAAAAAATAGAATCATACAGTAAAGCCGTCCACAGCAAAGGACGGGAAATTAATTCAAGATGAGCTGGCAATTTTGCTGAAATGAATTGTGTTCATTTGGGTCAGTGTTCTGCTTCCATATTCCACAGGGGAGCCCCAGTGCTGGTGAGCCTTTGGGAAGCTGTGGCCAAGATTTGCTACCGATCATGAAAACAAAGTTCATTGGTACATGAATTTTAAAATGTTTTGCTTTGTGAGTTGGGGATAGTCTAGTTTAACCTTTTCACAGCATCACATTAACAATTAAAGACAATGATTAGCAGAGTAATAGAAAACCTGGAACAATACGCAGTAACTCAGAAAAACAACCATGATCAAAATGAGCTACCATTCTGAAAACTACAGTTCCTAAAAGCAGAATTTGTGAGACTGAATTGTTTTCACTGGTCTTATGAGAGTTAAACAGGATGGATCCAAGCTGAACCTCGCCAGGGAAAATATTTCATAACTGAATTCCAGGGAGATAATTCCTATATAGAAAGTAAAAGAGAGCCATTTTAAAACAATCTATTTTCTATTTGATACAGTTCTGCACAGGCAGCCATGTAAGTCTGTAGTAGTAAAATAATTTAAGTCTCACTGGACTCTTGTTCTCTTTGATCTTGATCTTTTATTCAGTCAGCAGACATGGGCACTACATAACCCTATTTTGTGGCCTTTGCAAAAAAAAAAGTTTTAAAACATATTTAGACTAAGAGATCTTTCTGTACTCAGCAAAGGTAAAGCAATTTTAAAATAGGGGCATCATTTAGTTAGCATGGTGGGAGAAAAACTCACTCTTCCAATTAAGATTTCAGATTTCTTGTGTGTTTTTTTCTCATGACCACCTATAGCTCTGGATATTCTGAGTTATAAAAAACTAGGAATAAGGCCAGTTGTAAAAATAATTACAATGGGATCTAGAAGGAGGCTCTGAGCGGGTGCCCCAGCCTTGGGCACTCAGCGTCAATTTACTGTGGTGACCTCAGCAGGGTATAATGACACAGAGTCCACCATTTTCTCCAGAGGAACTGATTTCTGCCATCTGGAGAACAGTTGTAATTCTGAGTGATATCTAGCCCTCACCTGGAGATTGGCAAGAATGGTTCCCCAGGAGGAAATGGCTGGTTTGGAGGGTGGAGTCTATGGTAGTATACCTGTCTGAGGTCCCACCCCTCCTCAACCACCTCACCTTCTCCAGGCTCCAACCCTCAAATCTCCAGGAATTTTCCAACCTGGAGTTGGCAACCCTATTTCCTTCCCAGCCAATTGTTGTTGTTAATTTAATTTATACCCTGCCCTCCCTGCCGAGGCAGGCTCAGGGCAGCTCACATAAAATGCATGTATAAATACAATTAAAATCCATCATAAAAACAACCAAAAACCATCAACCTACATTTACCTGCCCCTCTGACTTCAGCTTTCCATCTCCCCCCACACACACACACACAGAGACACCTGCAGCCTCTACCTAGGAAAAGTACAGTCTTTCTCCACAGTGGAGACCCAAGCAGGAGGAAAGCAACCTCACCAGAGTATAATAACACAGAGTTCACCCTGCAAAGCAGCCATTTTCTCCAAGGGAACTGATCTCTGCCATCTGGAGAGCAGTTTTAATTCTGAGTGATCTCCAGCCCTCACCTGGAGATTGGCAGCAATGGTTCCCCAGGAGAAAATAACTGCTTTGGAGGGTGAACTCTATGGCATTCTGTGCAGCTGAGGCCTCTCCCCTCCCCAAACTCTGGCTTCCATAGACTCCACAAAATCTCCAGGAATTTCCCAGCCTAGAGCTGGTGACCCTAGTCAAGACTAACCCCAGTGAGTTCCCTACAAAGGCCAAAGTAGGCCCAAAAAGGGCCTCCTGCCTTTGCCTTTTTACTGACAGAACCAAGCTTGGTTGCCTAGCAACAGCCACCAAGGGGAAAGTTAACCCTGCACTAGGAGGAGAAGAGAATGGTTTGACAGCTGGTGGCCCACCTCAGTGGCCAGCCAGCTGCAGAAGAGACAAGCAGGAGAAGCATCTTTGTCATGAGAGACAGCAATTTTGGCAGTTTATTCTGACAGAGAAGAGTGCCCAAGTTGGCACTGGGCAGCCATTGGCCCAGCACCCAGTCAATGGCACATGAGTACTCTTGATTGGTGGTTGATGGGCCAATGGCTGATGGCTGATGGAGTGCACAGGACAGCCAATGGGAGAGCTGGAAGTGCCAATACACCAGGGCTTTTATATATATCAGATAACCAGGTAAACACTCTTAAAATATATTTATTTGCATCATTTAATCTTCAATATATTCTCCAGCAAGGCTTAGAACCTTGCTGTGATCTTGTCACGTAGCTACCATGGCTGATTAATACCTCTGTCATCCATGAAATTGTCTAATAAAGTGTTCAGCCCTTTCGGCTACTTGCTGTCATAATACCAGTTGGGAATAAGGTCCAGTTTGTATAGTACATTAGCAGCATCAAAGTTAGCACTACCATTAGAGAGGGTGAGACAGCTCACCACTGGTAGCTTAGAATCAAATAGTCGATCGGTCAGGGTTTTTTATATATATATAAACTACTGGAGAGAGAGAGCACCTTTTGGATTTTCTGCCAACAAACTATCTCAAGCTATTGCTTAGTGGTGCGACTACCACCATGATCCCACCAATCTAAATGATAAGCTGCTTGTATGAAGGGTTTGGGACAATTAATGGTCTGGCCAAGACAGTTTACTAGAAAAACCGTTGGTACGGATGATCCAGATAAATATGTTAAAATGTGTTTAGGCATTGGTAGTGGTAGCATCATAGTAACTACTTTCCTATAAGCTTGGAGAGACACAACACAATGTTGAAAAGGGCCCAGTGTATTTAGGTATCATTTGATTTTATGCAGTCAAATAATGGGGTGAAAAAGAGGTAAAGTATATTAACATTCTTGGTACAAGCATGCAGCATTACTAATCTGAATATGGCTTCTGTTCCAAGCAGTTATTCAGGTTACAGTATATTTGTGTCTCCCATGATATTCTGTTAGCATGAAGTGCTCTTTCCAAGCACATTTTCATTGTTTTGACACTTGTCTTTCAAAATTGTGAACAATATTAACAATGTTAAGAGCAACTCACTGTCAAACACACACAATCCCCATGGATTTATTTATTTCTAGACTTGCTGGTTTGTTCTTCGCTTACTAAACTGTTCCAAAACTCCAAATCCAGAGATGTTATACTGTCAGCCCCAGTCTGTTAACTTCCCTGCAGTTCTCCTGACTTTAATGGGTTTGGTAGCCTGCCATTTCAGAGTTCATGATGAGAGCACAGAATTCCTCAGAAGCACAAACTCTGCTGCTAAGTAAGTTTAGTATATACACGGCATGTCATCTGAAAAAGCCCCTTTGGGACCGAATATCGCAAGATTGCGTGTTCTTCTTAAAATAACCCTTTGAATTGGTAACTGTGTGCTTAATTCAGTGCACATTGTGATCCTGACATCTATGCATACCTATTCACACTGTTCCTATGGTTACAACAGTGTTCTTTGGAATAGCCATGATTTGGAGAATTAAAGAAATTGTGTTTATAACCACATATGCATGCATTTCTGCTTCACAGACTTGTACCTCCATGCATAAGTTAGTAAGCCTATGAACATCCACATGTAGGAAATTCAGGGTCACTACTGCATATGTGAACCATCTTTTTATGCCCTGTTCTAATGCAGTGATGCTTCTAAATGAAGCATATGTCACATTCTGTCTTCCCTAGTATTACCATAACAAAGATTGTCTGGCAAATCAATGCATGTGTTGCTGCTGTGTATTTTTTGCAACATTTCTTTAGAAATGAGAACATATCTCCAGAGAAGTGGCACAGAAAATCTCTTAAAAACCAATACTGAATCTAACTGCAGTAAATATAATTAGCATAAACATCTGAATAATGTTTTCAAATAAGAAGGGATTGGATTTATACCCTGCCCTTTACTACCTGAAGGAGTCTCAGAGTGTCTTACGATCTCCTAGCCCTTCCCCTCCCCACAACAGACACCCCGTGAGGTGGGGGGTGGGGCTGAGAGAGCTCTTTCAAGAACTGCTCATAAGAGAACAGCTCTGAAACAAATTGTAGCTGATCCAAGGTCACACCAGCAGCTGTATTTGGAGGAGTGGGGAATCAAGCCTGGTTCTCCCAGATTAGAGTCCATGCTCCTCACTATTATACACCAAACTGGCTGAAGAGTCCTGCAGAACTCAAAAGTTTGCACACTGCTTTTATGTCATTTACTACAAGCCAGTGTTAACCACACATCACAATACGGCAAAGCTGACTTGAAAGAGTGGACTTTGTTAATAATATTCTATATGCCACCAGCGACTTGACTCCCTCCCCATTCAAAAGAGCAGCTTGAAATGGGATGAACATTTTACTATCACTCATTTGGACCACTACAATGCTGGTGACACCCTCAAATCCCTACCCAAACACTGATATCACATAGCCCTGGTTCCCACTGAAGGAGGGATCTTCGCCAGGACTGAACCTCTTCAGGCCAGGGATGCTCAGTTATCCACTGTTTCAGTTTATATGTCTCACTTGTAGGTAGCGATCACAGGAAGTGAACATTTGATGGATTGTTCATCAGACCCTGAATGGTTCAAAAGTCTTCAGTTCTAGGCAAATGACAACTGCATGTGTGCAATTGCTCAAAGCTCTCCCCCCTCTCCCCTGCCACCATGTCTGATGCCACCCCTGCTTCCAGTGTGAAAGGACACATTTTTAAAGGGATAAAATTACATTTTATATTTTATGTTAGGACTCATTTGTTGTCTCTATGTGCCTTATTATGACAGCTTAATTTATTGAATAACAGCTGCTGAGTTTTCTGGATGTAGACTAATATGTACATGCAGGTTCACACATGTTCTCATGACAGTTACAGTTTATTTTCCCCCTCACTCTCCCACTGCATCCATAAAAATAACCTGTATTTTAAATCCATAAAAATAACCTGTATTAGCTGTATTCACAGCTAATAGGGTTATGAGTCTCCAGGTGGAACCTGGAGTTCTGAAATTACAAATGATCTCCAGGCTACAGTTCCCCTGGAGGAAATGGCAGCTTCAGAAGGTGGATTCTACCACGTCACATCCCCGCTGAGCTCCCTCTCCTCTCTAAACTCTGTCTTCCCCAAGAACTGCCCCTCATATCTCCAAGAATTTCCCATAGCTACTGAAAGGGATGCATCTCAGGGCTTGTGGCAATTTGCTTGTTGCAGTTTGGCATTCCTGGAACATGACCCCTGTATTAACAAAGTAGCTGACCTGACCCAGTCTGGGATAAATCTGAGCAAAAGGGGGGCAACTTGGTGAGTGCTCGGTGACTGAAAAGTAGGTCACTTTAATGACTGAGCCCATGACTCTAGGGGTCAGGAAGGAAATGTGGGAACATTGTCAAGCTTCCCTTGGGTGGACTTGAATTTAAGAGTCAGGTCGTGAGATGAGTGCATTGGTCTAACTATCTCACTATTCAAATCCCCCAGATAGTCATTAAGTTTGTTGAGCAACTCTAATGCCCAACATGTTTTGCCTGGTCAATGGTAGGAAGATACGGAACAAAACATCGGTAGTTATTGAACAGCCTTTAATCTTTTTTTCCAACTAGCAACATTGATTGCAGGTTAAAAAAAAAAAAAAAGCAAGCATGCTTTGTAGAAATTAGGATCATTCTTGTAAAACCTGGATATTTTAAGCAAATAATTTTAGAACATGAGGAACAAAGTGCCTGTAAGCATAAAAAAAATTACTTGAGTAAGATATGTTCAAATGACTCAAATAAAATTCAGGGGTGAAAGAAGCAAAACTCCAGAGGCTTCAGGCGGCTCAGCCTGGCCAGAATCCTTCCTTATGCCAGATTTGCAAGGGCAGCCACAACAATGAGCTCTTTAATCACTGAATTGGATGACAGTCTATAAGCTCCTTGACACATCGTGTTCCCTTTGACATCATTTCTTCTTAAATCGCTGCAATGTTGTGAATGGTCTCTGGCTGAACATTAATTGCAAGCAAACTGTCACGCTGGTTGGCAGGGGCGGATGTGGCCGGGAGTACGGTGGTCCAGCTGCTCCGGGGTTTTATGATCCCCATAAGGGAGGGATGAGTACAGCTCTTTTTACAAGGAAGTGGTGTTTATACATGCTTCAGAATTCCTCTGCTGGCAAATAAATCTTAGCCAAATAATGTAAAAAAATTAAGCTTATACAAGTCTTTTGGGAGAGCTCAGACAAGGTGCAAACAGTAAGTAAAAATGACAGAAGATCCTGGCTGATAAGTATCATAAAGCCAAATTCCAGGAGACTCCATGTATTTAGTTACTCCAGCAAGAAAATAAATATGGCAGGGGTGTTTTTTCAGAATGGGTGGGTGGTGATCTAACTTTTCCAGGGAAACAAGTATCTGCTTTATCAGACATTTGAAGGAGAGAAAAATCAAGAGACATAAGACTGTATTACAGCAGAAGCTTGTGTGAGTCAGAGCTCACTTCATTGTGTGCACTGTGTACATTCATTAGGCTGACATGTTTCTCTTGACAGCAGAACGTCAATGGGAGAGAGATGTTACAAAGAAAGGCTGGAGTAAGACAAGACCCAGTCTCCTGCTCTGTTTCATCACTGCAGACTAACATGGTGACTTGTCTGGAATCTTTGCAGTGGAGTGCCCTTCTTACTGAAACAAAGTAGATGAGGGTTTTCCTTATCACCAGTCCATTCCTACATTCTTATTGTGGAAGGGGAACTAAAGACAGGATCTGAAGCCAGGCTGCCAGCACTGGAATAAGAACCCACCTGCATTTCCTTGCTGCAGTGCAACAAGGCAGCACCAGCTCCTACGCAAGGGCAGCAGCAACTGCTGGGACTAGTGCACCAGATATATACAGCTGCACTGCACAATGGATGTTTCAGGTGGCAGATAAGGGCAGAAGAGGAGACTCAGCTACCAAAGGCTTTTTGTACTCTATACTATCAGGCCATGCCAAGGTCTACTGAGAGCCATCACAGGCTCTTGGGAAAGAGGTTTTTGGTGTATCCCCCATCACAGTATTCAGATCCACCCATAACATTCTGGGGAAACAAATTACAACTTGCCCTGCTCTGTGGGACAATACAGCTCCTACTAGCAGTGACTCTCCAGGGTTTCAGGCAGAGTCCTCGAGCATGCATTTTGTTCTAGCAACCACTACCTAAGTCCAGAAGAGCCTGCAAGTTTATCTAGGGTGGAGACCACTTCCAAACTGCACGTAGGGCTGCTCATTTCTTTTAACTACCACACTGTACCGGTTACTAAATATAGGGCAAATCCTTCCATCACATTCTGCTTGACCCTGAAAGGTTATCAGTAGATTGAACCAGAGATATAATTGACTTTAGAATTATGGGAAGGGGATACAAATAAGAGAAAAAATAAACAGGAGTCTAGAGGCATTTTAAAGACTAGCCAGATTTTATTCCAGGATAAGGCTATACAGACTAGACCCTTTCTTTTTGGAGGCAGTGCAGTGGCTTCTGAGCAGATCCTTTATGGAAGAGATAAGAAAAAAACAAGTCCAAGGGGGCATGAACTACTGGAAATACAGGGTGCAACAGAATTATGTAAAACTCAAATCTAATCAAGAAAATATGTAGGCCATTCATGGGTTTTGATAAACTATTTAACACCAGCTGTGAGAGGAAGGAATCAGTGAATAAACCACAATTGCAGCAAAAGCCCAAAAGACTCAAGGTTTCAGAAGTGGAGCTTCCCTCAAGTGAAAATGGTGAAATGCCAGAAAAGATACCTTGTATTCTGCTTGACAGAAAGATGAAAACCAAGAAAACGGGTTCATGTTTCCTTCCTTTTTGTCATAATAAAAAGAAAGAGAAGAAAATAAAATTGGTCTATTTGCTTTGGGGTTTTTTTTTTAATGAATTTGACACACCAAAGATTTCTGAATATGGCTGTTAGCTACTGATTAAATCAGGTGGGGGCTAGCAGACTGTGTCCAGAAAAGAGGGGTGGTTGCCCCTACCTTGAAGCAGGTAGTGGTGCATCCAGTCTTCCAGTGAAACCTACTCTGGACCCAGGACAGTTGAATAATGAACACCGAGTCTCAAATGTACCATCCTTGAGCAAAGTAACTGAACAAGTGGTGGCTGGTCAGCTTCAGGGATTCCTGAAAGCAGATTGGTTGGATCCATTCCAGTTTGATTTCAGGCCTGGTCATGGGATTGAAAAGGTCTTGGTCACCCTGGTGGATGACATGGCTGGGAGATGGACAGGGGGAGTATGACCTTGTTAATTCTCCTAAACCTCTCAGTGGCTTTGAATACCATTGATCATGGTATCCTACTGGATTGTGTTTTGGGACTGGGAGGCACTGTTCTGTGGTAGTTCTGGTCCTACCTCTAGAGTAGGTTTCTGAGTGTGGTGTTGGGAGACTGCTGCTCTATTTCTTGGCCTCTGGCCTACCAGATTCCCCAAGGTTCCAACTTGTCCTGCGTGCTTTTCAACATCTCTGTAAAACTGCTGGGAGAGGTCATTTGGAGATCTGGGCTGAGCTGCCACCAAGATGCAGAGGACACTCAGCTCTCTCTCACACCACCAACAGATCCCAGTGAGGCTGTGGAAACCATGAACAGGTGCCTGGAGGCAGCTTTGGAATGGATGAGGGCTAACAAGCTGAAACTTAATCCCAACAAAATGGAAATGCTACAGGAAGGGGGGAGAGAGACCCAGGAAATGAGCTATCCCCTGTTCTGCATAGAGTTGTACCCCCTAAAGGAGTAGGTTTGTAGCTTAGAATTGCTGCTGGACCTGGGCCTCCTGTTGGAGAAACAGGTGGCAGCAGTGGCCAAAGGTGCTTTTCAGAAGCTTTGACTCACAAGCCAGCTGCAGTCCTTCCTGGTTAGAAAAGATCTTGCCATGGTGGTGCATATCCTGGTGACATGTAAATTAGATTATTGCCATGTTCTCTATGTGGCTATGCCCTTGAAGACTGTCCATTGGTACACATGTGGCCAAAATACTGGCTAGAGTGGGTCAAGAAGCCATATCACTGCAGTCTAGGTCCACCTCTGCTGGCTCCCGATTTGCTTCAAGGCCCCAATTCGGGGTGTTGTTATTGATCTTTAAAGCCCTATCTCACTTGGGGCCAGCATACCTTAAGGACTACATATTTCCATTTGAGCCTACCCAAACACTCCAGTCATCTTCAAAGGCCCTGCTTCAGGTACCCCAGCCATCTGGGGTAACAACCCAAGAAAAGGCATTCTCAGTCATGGCGCTGAAACTTTGGAGCTCCCTCCACAGGGAGAATCATCTGGTCTCCCTCTATCAGTGTCTTCCAGAAGCATTATTTTGTTTGGTGGTCCGTGACTAACTCTTATTAGCCCTCCTTCCTCTTTGTGTATACATCCTCATATGTTTTATTTGTTTAGAATATTTTATACATGTGTATCTGAAACACTGTTTTAGTGTTTGCAATTTTCTAATTGTTTGGGGACCCTGAGCTAGGTGGAAAGACTATGTAGAAATGTTTTGAGTAAAATAATACATACGTACATACATACAGGTTTGGGAATTTTGTGGGTTTTTACATTTTAAATCCATACTTTAGCATTTCACGGTTTCCTTTAGGTATCAATATCTATAAATAATTTTAACCTAATACTTTTAATTATAAATAAAATGTGACTGCAAATTGCACAGCAATACTTTAAGTTTTTATTTTCCTTTGCAAAAATAAGGGCTTTTTCAATAACAAATCACAGGTGGTCTGACATAGACTCAAAGTATAGAATGTAAATCTTGTCATCTACAGCCACCTTGTGGCGGAGAAAAGAACATGCATAGTATTTCAGAATATTTGATTACTCTGCACTTCCAGATTGGCTGTTCATGGTTTGAATAAATATGTTGCATTTGAGGTTACGACAACTAAAACAGAAGTCCTTTCTGTGGTTTTAAATCTGTGATGGCTTAATGCCATATACAAATCACCATATAATACTGAAGAACTTCCACGTCTGAACCAGCCCATGAACGTAACTACAAATTAAGTCTTATATGCTCCATTACAAGCACTTAAATCTAGGAGTGTAGCTTCTAGATTCAGTTGCTTTCAACAGAAGTAACTTTTCCTCAGGAAGATCAAACTTAATTAGGTTTATGAAAGAATATGTATTCATGATACCAAAGAAAGCTTTGAAAACTATTCTAGTGTTTGCCTGGGCAGCTTTGGAAGTGAAACAAACAAAAGGCTTTGTTGTTTTTATGCAATTCACTCTCATACAGAGATTTTGGCTTTACTGATTACCTAGTACTTGGGAAACAGAAGCCTTTCATGTCTTTTCTCCCCATAAACAGCCTATCACATTTAGGTTCAGTTCAGCTCTAGGGTTGCCAGTCCCCAGGAGGGGCCTGGAGATCTCCTGCTTTTACAACTGATCCCCAGCCGACAGAGCTCAGTTTCCCCGGAGAAAATGGCTGCTTTGAAGGGTGGACTTTATGGTATTGTACCATGCCCAAACCTCCCAAACCCCGCCCTCTCCTGGATCCACCCCCAAAGCCTCCAGGTATTTTCCAACCCAGACTTGGCATCCCTATTCAGCTCCCACTTGAGATCAGGGCCCTGCGGGACTTATTACAGTTCTGCAGGGCCTGTAAGAAGAAACTGTTCCACCAGGTCTTTGGTTGAGGCGATGGACATCCAATTGTGTGGCCTCCTATGCAAAGCAGCCTTATTATATTTGCCCATGATTACCATCTATCCAGCTGCTGGGGCTAATATAGGAATGCATGTCGCCATTTTAGTGAACCTCATTTTAATTTAAATCTGTTTTAAATTGAATGTTTTAGTATCTCACAATGAACTGAAATGTTGATGAAATTTTGATGTTACCAGCCCTGAGCCCACTTGTGGGAAGGGTGGGATACAAATGCAATAAATAAATAAATAGGAAGACCCAACATGAGATGGATTGACTCAATAAAGGAAGCCATGGCCCTCAGTTTGTAAGACCTGAGTAAGACTGTTAATGATAGGACATTCTGGAGGACATAAGGTTTCCATAAGTCGGAAGCAACTTAACCGCACTTAAAACACATACAATGCAGCCTAAAATCATATTAGCCATTTTTTACGACCACATCATACTACTGGCTCATATTAAGCTTATGGTTCACTAGAACTCCCAGATCCTTTCCAGAGGTGGTACAACTCAGCCAGATTTCACTTAGCCATCTCCCCCCACCCCCAAAAAAAGCCATTTATATTTTCAAGATGGAAGATTTGTTCTCATTTTCAGTTTCCATTAACCAAAGACAATTCCCTAAAAACATATATTGGCTTTTGTGACCTATTCTCAAAATTAAAAACCTAGATTTTGAAGACACGGGTTTCCATGTGCAAATTTGGGAGATTTTGCCTCCAATTAACTTGATTTCTATTAAATGCTATCAAATATAGCTTGCTACTCTTAGCATGTCAAAAATGAACTGCCACACAGTTTAGGTGACATGTTTTTAAGTAGACAGGAAGTTATGCACTGCATGTTTACCAAATTTCAGCTTTTTATGGGTTGGATACAATCAGTTCTTCTGCTAGTAAAAAAAGAAAGGATAGGTCTCCTTTTACCACCAAAAGGCTATGCTGGTGATCTACATGGACAAAGGCTATATGGAATGGGGACTGTGGCACTGAAGGGAATTAGGTGACATTGAGTGAAAAATTGGCAGGCTCCCAACTTATGTGTTGTGGTAATACCATAACTATTTCTATATCTCCTTGAATGAATCAATGAGCCCAATGCCACCATGTGCATAACACCCCTCATATGTGTTTCACAGTTTCCCTCAACATAATCACTTGTTTTTCCTTCAGTGTTTTTTTTTAAACTTAGACTCAGTTCAGACATCACATGAAGCCATGGTTTAATTAATCAGCTTATAGTTTATGTGATTATCTGAATGGAAGCCACTCAGCTAACTATGGTTAGTTAAAGTCCATCCAATCAGGATCCGTAGATGGTTTATTAACCACAATCGGTGTGATGGTGCCACTTGATATACGATCCTAGCTTCCAGTGCCATCTGATTTCAGTAGTTTTAGAAGGGTATAACGCTGTTTAGGTGACACCACTAAACCTGGTTTAATTCTAGCTTGTACCCCAGGCACACTCTCCCAAGCTACGGAGAGACAACAATGCAGAAGGAAAGCAGGATTGTTTGGGAGCTGAGTCCTGGTTTAGCAAACTAAGCATATGTAAAATAAGTCATGGTTTCATGTGATGTCTGATCTGAACCTCAGCATTGCAGCTGTTTATATAAAGCATAAAGATTGGTCATAAAACAAATAATATTTGTTTCATTTGTGTCTTTGCTTCTTCACTTTTTTTAAAGTTCAGGGTAGGCAAAAATATTTTAATTATTCTTCTGCCTTTTTATTTCTGTTGCACTTGACTTGCCTGTGCGTGGACTGAGACACATAAATCAGATTCTGATGGTACATTTACTCTAATGTCATTCCTCAAATTGGACTGTACTATGAAGTGGACCCATCAACAGTTCAGCTGGGGGGGGGGGGGTTGTAACCCATAATTGAGCTTAGTTAATTAGTGGCTACAAGTCATTCTGATACATAGGCCACCCAAAAACTCTTACACTAACATGACTTCTGTTCTGTGGAGGCTAATTGCTGACCTCTTTTCTTTTTGACGACTAGGTTGTTGAACAAAATAAGATTTATAGATACAGCCTCAGACTACAAGGGATGGAGAGGCTTGAGATGTTGGTGTAATAAATTCAAGATATCTTGGGGGAGGGAGGACTTGTTGCTTTCCAGAAAAACACACAGAGGCAGAATATTTTAAAGGGTTGATAATTATTACTACATTTATAGTACATGCAAACATGTTCATTTAAATTCACACCCAAAGCTCTTCCTATTTTAATTCCATTTGGCACATATGAAGTCACTACAGGGTCCCCAGTTTGCCACTTAATAAGAATTAGGGCATGCTTGTTGAATGGAAATGAATATTTCTTCTCATTAATCAAGTAGCAAAATGCAGAGATGTGTGGCTGTAGGCCAGGATCCAAAGTATCATGATGCTTGTTCCATAAGCCCAAAGGAGCTTCATGCTGGTTTTTTTCTCAGTCAGCTGACTGGCAAACTCTTTCTGAAACTCAGAGCAGTTTCAAGTTGTTGCTAATTGTGACAGCTTCCAGTTCCATCCTCCAGGTGCCACAGCCAGTACCTGATCCCATGAGGTATATGTAAATTCCTAGACCTTCCAGCCTGTGGATCCTCTATGGGAGAGAGGGGAAAGCTGTAAGAGTGGGGAACTGGGTCAAGTTGTCATTGGGGACTCAGGCAGATAAACAGAGAAGCGGGGAACAAACAGGGATAAGACTGGGCATCCTGTGTGAGCCAAGTCCCTCTGTCTATCTTAGGAATGCAGTAGGTTAAGGAAAATATCCAGCCCGCCTTAAAAGCACTGCACTGGCTGCCTATAGCATACCGAATAAGGTTCAAGGTGCTGGTGCTTACCTATAAAGCCCTATATGGCCCGGGACCTACTTACTTGAAGGACTGCCTCTCCCCATATATTCCCCAGAGAGCACTTCAGTCTGGATCCCAAAACCGCCTGATCATCCCAGGGCCGAAGGAGGCCCGCCCGGCAGTTACAAGGGCCAGGGCGTTCTCTGTGGCAGCCCCTTACTGGTGGAACGAGCTCCCAGATAACATCAAGGCCCTGGGGGACCTACAATTCCGCAGGGCCTGTAAGACAGAGCTCTTCCACCAGGCTTTCAAATAGGGGCTGCCTAACTTTTACATCTTGGCCCTGGCCCGATTTCCATCCGCCAGTGTCTGATCAGATATGATAGGAACATCTGGGTGCTACTCTGAACTGAAGATACGCCATCTATGTGTTTTTGATATGTTTTAATGTTCGCTTAAATATGTTTTAATTATTTTAAGAAATAATATTGTTGCCATACTGGCTTGTTGTTAGCCGCCCTGAGCCCGCCGTACGGTGAGGAGGGCGGGATATAAATCTCAACAAATAAATAAATAAGGATTGATGTGAGGATCAAGGGAGAATCCTGAGAAGCTAGCTAACGGCTACGATCACACACACTCAATAATCCACTTTCAGTGCACTTTCCAACTGGATTTTTACTGTGTGAATTGGATTTTTACTATGTAAATTCAGGATCTGAGTCAAGGGGTGGCCAAAGTAGGGAAGTGTTGGGACTGAATAGATAATGTCCACATTTTCAATATCACTTTTTAGCATGGTGAAGGCATTATAGAAAGGATCACAGATCCCAGAGTTTAGTGAACCTTTCACAGATAAAATGACTCCATCTCTCTCACTAGGATAAACTGTCAATTCTGTAAACTTGGGTATGCATGTGACAGTGTAATAATTCTTAAGAGAACTGCATCCCTGCTTAACTGTGGAAAATACTATACTTTTACAATGTTTTATTTGTCAGCCAAAATATGCTGCTTTAACTTTTCTACAGAAGAGACAATAAACTCTTTTTGTGTGTATGTGTGTGTTAAAATAAGGGGTCAGTGTGAGTCACAAGAAAAAGGGGGGGGGGTATCCATAGGTCTACACAGTAACTCCAGCAAGTTATCCAGCCTTCTTAATTTCTACATTTAGCTTTATGGACCACTTGCCAACACACATTTATTGTATGCAACCCTCCACTAGCTGGAAATAATGATGACCATAAATATTCCAAATGAGGTGTAATGATTTCATGTTTTGGTGTGTGTGTGTTTCTTTAAATGTTTAGTGTGACTGCAGTAATGTAAGAAGAATCATAGGGAGGAGATAAGTGTGATGTGATTGGCTGATGACTGAGAGTGTGGGAGGAGAGATGTCTATGAGGTGATTCTGTGTGTGAAGTTTGGAGAGAGAGCATGGTCTGTGTGTGACTATGGGAGTTTGAGTCTATTTTGTGTGAATAAGACAAACAGAATAGTCTGTGTGCCTGTGAGAGTTTAAGTCTATACTGTGTGAATAAAACAAGTAGTTTAGCCTGTGTGGCTATATATATGAGAGAGAGAGAGAGAGAGAGATTAGACTGTCTGGGCCTATCAGAGTGGAGTTTTGGAGTCTGAGAGACTGTGTGTGATGCCAAGCCTTGCCAGTTATATTTACAAGTTCCTTTCTTCAGCAGCGGTTCAAAATAACCAGAAACCTATTTTGTTCTTTTATAAATAAATCATTATTTGTTTAAACTTATCCCAGAAATCAGAACAGTACTTCCGCTGGGCCACATAGTCCTCTGAAGTGCCCAGACACTGGGTTATTCTACCAAATTAGAGAGAGTTGGAATTTTTAATCCCTAGTGGCAGCAGAAATCTACCAGGTTCAGGTACACAGAGTGTGTTTTAAAGGAGAATCAGTCTCCCCAATAGCAAGCAGGTCACATGAGGACTCATCATAGACTTATACAGGGACATTACAATATTGGCTGTTTGATTTCAGTCCTTTTCCTAATAATCACCAGCACAGAATTTGCCTTTTTCTCTGCTGAGGCACACTGGCTTGACATTTTTCATTGAGCTAACCACTACAACCCCAAGCTCTCTTTCCCTCTCAGTCTCAACAACCTCAGAGCCCACTAGTGTGTACTTAAATTTGGGTTTTTTAATTCCATTATGCATCATCTTACACTTACCTTTATTGAACCTCATTTGCCACATGGTTGCCCATTCATCCAAGTTGCAGATATCTTCCTGGAGCTCTTCACAGACAGCCTTGGCTTTCATCATCCTGAATAATTTTGTGTCATCTGCAAACCTGGCCACTACCCTGCTCACTCTCGTTTCCAGATAATTCATAGCACCAGCCCCAATATTGATCCTTGTGATCCCACTGCTTACTTTCCTCCATTTACTCCTACTCTCTGCTTCCTTTCTTTAGCCTATTTTGAATCCATAAATTACACATCCTCTTATCCCATAACTGCTAAGCTAACTCAGGAGTCTTTGTGAGGTACAATGTCAAAAGCCTTTTGAAAGTTCAAGTATATAATATCTACTGGGTACCACTCCAGTTGCACAGTCATTTATGATTTCTAGAGCATGATTCAAGCACATGTTTACCCAGTCAATGTGAGGGTAGTTGAAGTCTCCTAATAACATTCTCTGCTTCAGTCACCTCCATTATTTCCTTCTCCATCTCAAAATCAGCCTCAAGGGTTTGATCAGGCAGGCCTCACTTTAAAGTAACCCTTAGTATCGCCACTCATAATGATTCTGTAAGGGAGTTTGTTTCCGTTATGTTTCTAGCTAATCCTTACATGTTCCACTGACTTTCATTTATCTGAATAAACATCATTGGATTTGCCCACCAAGATGGTGATGGTGATGGTGATGGTGATGGTGATGGTGATGGTGATGGTGATGGTGATGAGCCCATTGATAGAGTTACATATTTCTGAACCTCCACTTTTCCAGAGCAGAGAGCAGGACTTCCAGACAGTGGTGAGCATATGTTCACTGATAAACCAACCACTGATGGCACTGCAGGGGGAGTATCTGGGCTCTACTGCTTTAGACTATGGGGGTTACATAGTTACATTTCCTTATATACCAAAAATCCCCTTCATATGGGGAAAAAAAGATACTGAGCAAAAAAGTTCAAGCCCTGACTTTTGTGTAACATTCTAGCTTTGTCTGGGTAGGAATTTCCTCCCCCCTCCAAGGCAAAGCATTCCTTCAGAAGGATCTCCACTTCAGACTGGGAGAGTCTGTCAAGCTTGTCATGGAGAAGGACTCTGGCTTCATCTTCTACTCAACATGTTTGTTCCATGTGTTTAGAATTTTTTTCTTCATTTTGAAATGGTACAGTCCAGATACAGATTCACCTCCTCAGTGAGAACAAAGAACATTTCCCAGACTGGGCTCCAGTTTCACAGATCCACAAAGAGGCATGCATTTTGTACAGAGCCTAATTTCCTGTGGGTGTTGTCCCCTTGTCACATCCCTTTTTCCAGAAAATAGTTCAAGCAGTGCTGGTCTTGCCACACAGTGCTCATTAAGCTCTATATTATAAGCACCAACCAACTGGAATCTCATCAAGATGTCTGATCTTTCTCTGACATTTATTACTGCCTTACTTGGCGTCAATGCAAAGCATTTGACTGTGCAATGCCTACAGGCTTATGCAAGGTTTAGTTACCCAAAAGGCATTTCAGCTCAGCTGAAAATATTGAGAATGTGATTTTTTAAAACTGCCACTGGTCCAGAAGTTGCATAAAGAAGCAAAGTCTTCTGTTCATATTTCAAAAAGCCACCAAGGTTACCAGTCAGCAATGGTTTACGAGGTTTGCACTGCACTAGGTTTAAAGTACAAAAAACAAATACTGGTCCTGAAAGTAGGCTAGTTTGATAGAATGGGGGAGCCAATGTGGAGGCTAGATATGCCTCATGACCTTGCTTGTCTCACTTTAGTCCTAGTTTTTTCCCTGGAAGAAAAGACAGCCAGGAAGGGCAAGCCACACCAAGGCAGAAGAGTCTCCTACCTCTGGAAGTAAGGGCCTCCACCCACCCTTATGCTCAAGTTTGTCTCTGCCACAGCTGGGGCTCTAGGCTGCTTCTTATGGAGCAAGATGGAGCATCATCAGGTCAGGTTGTTGCAGCACAAAAGAGCAGATCTATTCCCAGCCTTGCCTATGCATATAGTCTGGAGATCCATGGACCCTCCCTCTAGTGATCATTAAAGCTATCATACAGATGGGCACTTTAACTAGGTATTAAATAAAGGGTTCATTTGCCAAGAGATCAACAGTCTTTCCTAATACCAGATACTGGACCTTCCAGTTAAAAGCCCTGCTGTAGCTAGCTGCTGTTTAACACCTGTGAATTGTGTTTAATTACTCCCAGCATGAGTGTTGCATTCATGAATGGAGGAGAAAGCACTGTAAAAGCAAGAGATTGTGACTTTTTAGATCTGATTAGATGACTTTACTATCATAAACCAAGTCTGTGTAATTTCATCTGTGTATTTCAGTGTCAGATTGTAAAAAGAAAAATCTATCACTGGCCGTGGTTAGATAATTCCTAAGAGCACAATTCTGAGATAATGAAATCATAATGAATGTTTTTAAGACAAAGAAGATGATGAAGATAGATGTTAGCTTAAATAGTACATTGAGCAAGTGATTGCCATACAAATCCAGTGAAAATGTCAATTCTTATTGCTTTCAGTCTGTGAAACAAAGTTATGTGGCTCTTCCATGTATTTCCCATCCATGAAAGGATTATGGATTAGGATGAAGGACGCAGATGGTAGTACTCTTTCTACTACTCAGCCGGACACATTTGGTCTCACAGAATAAGAAAACTTCCTGCGATGAGTTACTCTCACTCCCCTTTGTATTGTGCTGTGCCATTAATCTGATTTATTTGATGAGGCATTAGAGAACAATCAGACAATCCCACAGAATCTTCAAACTTCAAACAAATATTTTGAGGAAGCAAAACAATATGTGTTGACTTGGGCACATGGCGACTGATGGAATAGATGGTCTTATATGGCTGAGGAAACATGTATCGCCTAGAGAATCTTCAAAAGGTTCATGGTGGTGAACTGTGACTTCCACTCATATCTGAGATATAAGAAAGTGTTCTGACAAGCTGCTACCAAGACCACATACCAAGCATATAAATTATCACTGTGCCCCAATAACAAAAGGAAAAAAGGGCTATAGCTCTGCCACAGTGATAATTACTGACCCACATAGTCAACAAGATAACCACAATGGTTGAGTAAAGGTAAAGTTTTCCCTTGCTCGAAAGCCAGTCAAATCTGACTCTAGGGGGTGATCCTCATCTCTGTTTCCAAGCCAAAAAGCCAGTGCTGTCCAAAGACTTTTTCCATGGTCATGTGGCCATTGTGACTAAACACCGAGGCCCATGGAACACTGTTACCTTCCCACCGAAGTGGTACCTATTTATCTACTTGCAATTTCTTGCTTTTGAACTGCTAGGTTGGCAGGAGCTGGGGCCAGAGAAAGGAGCTCACTCCATCACACGGCACTCAGGTCTTGAACTGCTGAGCTACCGACCTTCCAGTCTGCAACTCAGCATCTTAACCTCTGAGCCAGCACAGCCCTGATGGTTGAGTACAGGTGAGTTATAATGCTAGATTTCTATCCACGCACACTTCTGTACTGTATTCAACTGCATCATGGAATGCTGCCCATCTTCAAAGCAGAGCAACACTGAGATATAGTCCTATTTTGCCTACTCCAACTCCCATCCCATCAAACTGCAAAAATGAACATGTGGGAAGAAAAAAACTTTGATGATAACACGGACTGAAATGGACACCATATCAATGCAGTGTTTAAACACTGGTTGGCTGATTTGTGTAACGTTCATTTATGAGATTGACAAGCAGCAAGAAAAAGTGTGGGGGTGGACTAGGACTGCCATTGTCCTGCAGGAGGATGCCTATACATGAAACACGGATGAGTGCACTGTGCAGTAATGTTTTAATATGCAAAAAGTAACCCAACAAAACAGGCTCAGAATGCTCTTGAACAAACAGCCTGTTGAAAAAATCAGCTGCCTGATAACAATACGCGAAAAGGATGTCAACCCAGAGGGCAGGAGTTCTAGTCCTCCTGAAGATTCAGCTGAGTTTTAAGTCTTTCACTGGTCACAAAATTAAGTGTAATATTGAAATTTTCATAAAAGTTTCCTAAAACTTTGAATTTTTCATAAAAAAATATTCACCATATTAATTTTAAAAGAAGTTACAGTGAATCTGCAAACTCTGTGAATGTTAACAGTTCACGGCAAAATAAGTGAATAATGGAAAACTGAAACATTTCAAATATAGGACTTCAAGAACAGTTGCATGAAATTAATTTAAGATGGTTAACATTCACATGTGAATGTCAATGTACATCAGCTTTCACTGTTTAATTATGAAGTGTTCTCCTACAGCTATGATAAATGGAGAAATATTTCACCCCAGAGTAAAAACCATTTCAGTAACTTTTTTTCAGTTATTTTGATCAATACGGCATACAGTATATTATTCACAAACACCATCAACAGGTAATATTTTAAAGCACAGCTGTTATATTTAGCACATATTATTTTTTTCTTTATCCTGTCTTAGAAAGATAACTGTCACATGTTGTTTTTCTGCAGACTCAAGTAAGATAGGGAAAAAATGTCATGACACAACTAGGTGTTAAATGTTACTGTGCATTTTCATTGAGTAGCCCAGCATACACAATGCTGCACTTGTTCCCAGAATAGATCTTTATCTTTTTTTTTCTTTTTCTTTCTAAAGAAATATTTGTGTTGTAGTATTATTTCCTTGGCATTTGCAACACAAGGAAAACACTCACTATAGTAATTTGTCATTACAATTCAGCACTGTCAAAAACTATTGGACTTGTTGGGTTTTTTCTTGGAGACCTTTTTAGACCTACTTGTCTAATCTGCTCCAGCCAGACTTGGACAAATGGTTTTTGTTGCTCATTAACACTTACCAACCCAACCCTGGAAACATGGTAACTGTAGAAGGTGAGGGCCTGTGTGCAGAAATCAAACAAGGTCTATGTTCAGATTTTTTTTCATTACTTCTAAAGGTATGCCACAGAACAATTACAGATATTTGAGAGAAGGACCTCTAACATCAGGGAGGCAACCAGAATCCAAGATTTGACAGTGCTGATTTTCTGTGGGTTCTGCAGCACTAACCTACTGTGCATGAGATTCCCTACCTTTGGCATTTTGTTGAAAGCATAGACTACACATCATACAAAGCTTTACTGTCTCCCATTCATTGGAGTGGAACTTAAACGTGTTAAACTTCAGCTGGATCATGCCCTACATCAATCATGCCGAGTTGAAGTGAATCTGGTTACTTGTTCATCCACTCAGGGGACTTAAGGAGGGGGAACTTCCAGACAGCCCTCCTTCTTTAAGCCTATTGCAGTCAATGGCTTTAGGAGAGTGAAACAGTACTAAGGGTAGCACTGTTGGTCTGTTGCAGAGAAAACAAAGGAATCTTGTGGAATGTTAAAGACTGACATGTTTTTATTCTAACATAAACCTTCCTAAACTGGAGCCCACTTCCTCAGTTGCAACTTTCCTCTCCCTGAGCATGTTTGGCTTTGATGTCTGGTTCCTATTACCCACCTAGTCGGCCTCTTTTTTACAAATCACAAGCAAGAATTGTGTCATGGCATAGCTCCTTGCTTTAAATATATATATAGAGAGATTTGTTTTCCTGATTTCTGTTGTTCCTGAATTTATATAATCATGCACAGCAAAGGCCATAATCCAAAGAGCTTTATAGATGGGTCGATGCCTTTTTTTTTTCTTTCCTTGTTTCTTTTTTTCCCTTCAATTTCTTGTCTTTCTTTCTTTTTTGCTCAGATAGCAGGCTGGGACCTCCACAGCAAGATCTAGAGCCTGAGCACCTTATTTCTCTGGAACGAGGTCCCTGGGAGGTATGGAAAGCTCCTACCGTGTCATCGTTCTGGCAACTGTTATGCATTTTCTTTCTGATACCATTTCAGAATGTAATGTTAAACTGAAAGGCTGTTGGCTGTGTTCAGCATAGTGGAGGGAAGATATAAACGACATAAGTAAATAAATAACCATCCATGGAAAGACATCCCTAATTAATTAGCTCCAACCCCCTTAAGTGGCATTTGTTTCAATTAGACTTATGACAGTACTATAGTTTGGGGAACAAATTGTTACTACAGAGTAAAATATAGCCTCCAGAATTAGGCACAATCCCATATGAACCACATGGTTTAGGTGTTTTTAGGCAGTGAAAATCATATCATAAGGCAGGGGGAGGCATGCTGCATATATGCAGTTTCAGAAAAGTTTGTAGTAGGTAAGACGTTCATAGAATGTTATCCTAACATGTTGTAAAAAAGCTACAGCTGGGATAATTACTAATGGAAGATTGGCAATATATTTGAAAAGGCCAGGCAAGTATTATGAAACAACATTAAGCCTGAAAGACCCAGGAGTTTTTTTTTTTTTTTTACAAAACTAAAAGAAATTATAAAAGAATTTGTGACAGTGTCAGGTTAGAGAATTAGTGGACCAAAACATAGATTTGTATTTTTGTCTTAAGCAAAGCAGAATAACAAAAATGAGATCTTACAACTGCCCAAGGTAAACTATGTGAGGATGATAATTTGATATTTGGGAATGCAGCTGTCAGCTATAAAAAAAAATCTTTACAGACATTTTTTTCACTCATGGGTCAGATTCCAAAGGAAATGGGGCATTAGGGGAAATGGGTGTATCCTGTTTTAGGAAAATATTTATTATAATGTGTGCAGCTTTTATTTCTGTTTCAGAATTCACCTGTTAGAATACAGGGAAATAATGAAAAATGACAAAAAAATTATTCAAGAATTTTGTTCAGAGGGCAGTGCAAAGGTACAGTTTTTTTAAAAAATGGACATGGGAGGGTCAGCCTTTTGGAAATAGACTGCAGCACAGTATAGACAATATACTGTGACTCAGATCCAAGCTATTGTGGAGTGGTTAACAAAGAGTAAAAATGTCACATTTATAGCACTGGAGCAAGAAAGAAGCCCCTGGGGTCTCTTACATGAGCAAATATGAAGATTAGAAAAGGGAGATAAATGTAAGAACATGATAGTACAGGTTTTCATAAACACATGGAATACATAAAAGAGTGCAATTTAGTCCTTGAGTGTCACCATGGGAATCATTTTATCCTGAATCTTCAGGGCAGATACAGAGAGGATATTAGCAGAAGGGACAGTCAGCAGGGTTGACAGAGCGGTCCTCCGCTGTGGTTAATGGGCTTGGAAAGGCTGTGGCTCTGTTTAGGATTGCACTGAGAGGCGACAACTCTGCAATCCTAAAAACCCTCAACTGGGAATAAGCCCCGCTGAATAAAATGGATTTTTGTATGAGATAGCCATGCACAGGATTGCAACGCTAGTTAAAGGAAATGGGATTGTACCATATATAGGTACTACAGTCAGGAACAGGCAAAAGGACTCCCTGAATTTAATTACTCTCAGCTTAGGAAATGGGTTGAAAATAAACCAAGAGGAGACTGATCTGAGAAGCTGGTATGTAATGATAGAAGACAAGGGAAGTCTACTGACTGGTAAAGTGACCAAAAGGTATAAATGGTGCTGGTGGTCAATGACAAAGCTGCTCGAGGACTGAGGAGTCAGCCTGTCCTGGAGGGGGCCGTACTTCTCCTGCAGTAACAGGTTTGTAGCTTGGGGGTACTGCTGGTCCTGGTCTATAGCTCGAGGCCTAGATCTCTGCTGTTATGCCAGCTACAGCCTTTCCTCAAAAAGTGCGATATGGACATGGTGATTCATGGTCTGATTACATCCAGGGATGTATTTTATGAGGGGCTGCCTTTGGAAACAGTCTGGAAACTTGAGTTCATCTGAAATGCAATAGCCACACTATTGACAGGGGCAAGATATAGTGATTGTTATCACCTCAGTGCTGAAAGATCTGTATTGCTTACCCTTTTCTTTCCAGGCACAATTCAAAGTTCTAGCTTTTACCCTGAAAGTCCTAAAGCTAGGGGCTAGGATGCATGAAGGGTCTCCTTCTTCTATATTGTCCAGTCTGCCAGTTACAATTTGCCTCATAAGTCCTGGTATCTGTGCACCTGCCTTCAGAGATGAGGCAAGTGGCAAGCAGAGGGGGTTCAACACCCCATCTCCAGACCTGGAAACTAGGGACTTCACACCCTACAAACTTTTCTTGGGTTTTGTTGTTTTATATATACTTTTATTTTTATAATTAAGGATATTAGAGACCTCTTACTTTTCTAATCCTCAATGAAGACAATACCTGGATTTAGGGTGCCACCTATTATATTATAGGGGGAATAATAAGTTTGAAGAAATCACACAGTATGCTTGAAGGAAACAAACTGAGAAACAGATCTATCTCACTAGTATGTGTGGTTTGATTGATTCTTTGTTTTCCTTTTTTCCAACCCTCTCAGTATTACAGTAAGTCTAACAATTACAAAGAGTTTCTTGTTTGACTGGTTCAGACTTACAACATGGAACAGAAAGGCTTTTAACATTTTTGATAGAAACAGCACCCAAAGCTTCATAACACAGAACAGATAGGCCCTTTTTAACTGTTTTTGGCAAGGATAGCACCCAAATCTTACCTATCTTTGAAATCCCTGAAACTCCTAATGGACTCCCTGCCCACCCAGCAGACCTTTTAACCTTTCCCCCACCAAAATCCAACAACCCTTAATTCTGTCAGCATTAAAGAGCCAGCATTAAACTGCCAAACTCCCCCCCCCCCCCAATTCTAATCCACTGTTTGACAGTAATTGGCTGAGGATCCTAGAAGGTGGAACTTGAAACCATCCATCACACAAGAGATGGGTTTTTCAGTGGTGGCACCTTGTTTATGGAATGCCGTTCCCCTGGAGACTCCCTTGGCACCTCTGTTACTTTATTTTAGGTGCCAACCCAAGACTTTTCTGTTCACCCAGGCTTGTAATGAAGGGTTGATCTTTTAACACTAGTTTAATCTGGAAACTATTATTTTTAAGATGTCAGCAGTCTGTTTTTATGGCCTATGCTTTTATGCTGGGCTGGGGTTTTAATGCTGGATTTTAACTAATATTTTGTGGAGTTCTTATTTTGTAAGCCGTCTGAGGCAGGTTCCTGGAGGGGCAGCATTACATTTTCTTCATAAATAAATGGTTTTTGCACTACATGGGACAATAATTTGCAGGACAGTATTCAAAAGCGTTTTGGGGAACACTATTCAAGAGTGGGTATATTGTCTTTAAAAAGGAATGAAACTGACTCCTTGTATCATTCTGATGGGAAAGTATAACAAAACATGTTCATAATTTATTTGACATGGCAGAGACTAAGAAAGATAAGTGCAAATTTTAGCCCTTGTTATTGATGTGGAGAAAGTAGATCTTATATATACATAGTGGATGTGCTTGAACATGTAAATGTTTTAGCAAAGAACACCAAATAAGATCAAAGTCTGTGAGCCTGCTGTGCGGGGAGAGCGGCCTAGAAATTGAATTAATTGATTGATTGATTGATTGATTGATTAAATAAATAAATAAATAAATGTCATTGAGGCAACTGCATTCCTGTTCGATTCATTGGGAATACAAGTGGTTTAAACAGGACTTAAAAGTACTGAACTTTAGCCCAGCACACTGCAGTCCTATAAAGCTGTATGTGCTTCTAGGGGAAAACCACAAACATTTCAGTTTCCGAAAACAGCTGCCCACACAGCTATCCATGTAGGCTAATACTGATTTAAAATCCTCTTCAAAAGATTTAAAATCCTCTTCAAGAGCATAGACTTTCCAGTTTCCTGGAGGGGGGGCTGGGGCTGGGCCAGAGACATCACAGGCCATTGTCATTGTCTACGGAGGTGGAGCCATGTGGGATTTAGGGAGGGGCTCCACAGAGGTTCTAAATGTGCAGAGTGGAATGACTCTCTAGCGCACAGAGGTGTCGAACTCATTTGTTACGAGGGCTGGATCTGACAGAAATGTCACTTTGTTGGGCCGGGCCATGCGTGCCATAAAATGTAACACAAAGTACCCGAGATATAAACTTTATAAAGATGATTTCAGATGCTGAATGGCAATAGCCATCTTGATCAGATTGGGTGTGATATGTAGAGGGGTAGTAGAGATATCAGCACTGGTAATGAGGTAGGAAACCTAGGTCCAAGGGCGTAGACTTCCCTCTTTCTGGGGGGGGGGGTTGCCTGGGGCTGGGCTGCCAACTCCCTCTCTCTCCCTCCTCCCTGCTGGCAGGGCAGCCATTGGGTGCTGCCCAAGCCATGACTGCTGCGCTCTGGGGTGAGTGGCCTGCCTGCTGCTGGGGCTGAGCGGCGGGAGGCCTGTGATGGGTCCCTGGGTGGGTGGGCAGGCGGTGATAAAGTCACTGGTGGTGGCACTGAGCAATTCAGTGTGGTCTGCAGCATAGGCGTCAACTACTGGGGGGCTCAAGGGCTCGCGCCACCCCCAAAATTTCGCGGGGGGGGGGGCTCAGCCACCCCCGGGAAAATGGAGCACCCAGGCCGGCTGGCTGGCCGGCTGCCGCCGCCACCGCCTCTCCCCCTGCTCTGTTCCTCCCTCCCTCCGTCCAGGAACCAGCTGAGCAAATGCCCAGCGTGCTGGACAGAGGAACGGAGGCAGGAGCAGGCGGGGGGAGGCGGCGGGGCAGGCGCGGGCCCTGGGGGATCCCAAACAAGACTCCGGTGGCTGCTGTGCCCCCCCCCCCGATAGTCCACTTGCCGGGCCCTTTCCAACTGGCTTTAACTGTGTGAATGGGCAAAATCCAGTCGGAAAGGGCACTGGAAGTGGATGATTGGGGGGGGGGGTTGACTGCAGCCTCCTCTGTAGGAAAGACATCCTTTTCTGAGCAAAGGGCGGGCGGAGTAGGGCGGGCGGAGTAGGGCGGGCGAACCGGGAGCAACCCCCGGTGGGTGGGTTTCACTTTGGCCGTAAACGCCATTGGGAGGGGAGCCCTGAGCTTGAACACAAGCCAGTTGTGGGAGGCTTACTCCCGAGGAAACGTTTGGCCAAGATCCGGGCTGCAGAGGGGAGGTGGTTAGGGGCCGCAGCTGGAGCCTGCTGCGATCCCGCTTGGCCAACTCTTAGGCTGGCGCTTCTTCCCGGCTCCGAGGCGTGGCTGGTCGCCTTTTTTCTTTGGGGTTACAATCCGGCAGTTCCTTTTTTTCTGTGCCGTCCAACTGGACCACCCTCTGGATCTGTATGGCTTTTCCCCCAGGGCCGGCCCGAGTCGGGAGGGGGGCGGCGGCCTTCCTCTGGCTTCTTTGCATTATATGACACCCCCCCCTCCAAATGGCCTCGAGAGAAGGCCAAAGCCGGATCCCACCCCTCAAACCAGTTTGAACTGTTCGAGCTCTCGCGGGTTTCCTCGGAAGCAAGCCTTACGTGGAGGCCCCTGGCCCGTTGGCCTTTGTGGCTCCGCGGCGTCCTGGAGGAGTCAGGATCCTCCGGGTGGGCGAGAGGCCAGCCGGGAAACCCGGGCGGGTCCCGCCGGGCTGCCGCCTTGTTTGCCTGCCCGCCGGCTGCTGCCGCCTCCCCCCCGGGACTGACCTGCTGCTGCCGCTGCCTCCCCCCCGGGACCAGGCCGCCTGGGCCGCCGCCTCCCCCCCGGGACTGACCTGCTGCTGCCGCTGCCTCCCCCCCGGGACCAGGCCGCCTCCTCCCCCCCCACCCCCCGGGACTGACCTGGCCCCACAGAGGCAGGAGTGGCCAGGCTAGGCCAGTCCGGGGGGGGGGGGGTGGCGGGGACATGGTCTCAGCGCGCGCGCTTTGCGCGCGCCCACAAGAGCCCCCCCCCCCCCGGATTTTAAAAGTCGACGCCTCTGGTCGGCAGCCTTCTGGCGGTGCCTGTCTGGCCCAGAGGAGCAGTGGGCCCTGGAGCTGCTGAGCTACAGGTTGGTGGGCTGCATGGCGGCTCTGGTGCTGGGGCACACCGTCCGCATATTGTACAGGTGCTACTTGGCTGAGCTCCTTACCTGCCTTGCCTCCACCCTGGGCCAGAAACGTGTCTCCTCCCCTACCTGGTGGGCCCCCTAAGTGTCAAGGAAGGCAGAGCTCATGAGCCAGAGGAAGGAATGCCTAGCACTCCTGGGACCCCCCCCCTCCCCTCCCACACACCTGTAGGTGTAGTGGGTGAGGAAGACCCAGGAGGAGGTGGACTCTTGTTCCCTTTCAGTAACAAGGAATGCAAGCTGTACTGTTAGGTTTCTTCCCCTCCCCCATCTGTTAGAAATGGAAAAGGGGATCCATATTGCTCTGCCCCTTCAAACCACACACTTATTCCCTCTTCAGGGGTTTTCAGAAAGATACATACTCTTTTCCAATCTCATTTCAGTGCCAGTTCCTGTCCTCAAACTCACTGAGAGACCCAACACTCTCATTTTTGGCAGAATGACACCCCTCCCCTCCTCCACCTGGCTGTTGTGCATCCTACATCTACCAGCAACCAGGCAGGCAGGTAGAAGCCTTCATGTAGAAGCCAGCTCCTTTCCTCCCCCCCCCCCCAAAAAAAAACTCAAAACAAACTCAAGGGGCTTTTTCTGCACCGGGACTCAAAGGCAAAAGCCGGTTCAAGGCTCCATGTGGGCATGCCGGCTCCCCCCCCCCATCCTCCTGCATGGCTGCTCAGCCCACCCCCACCCCTGAAAACATCCCCCCACCTTCTCTGCCCCAGCCAGCTCCAGTCCTCCTCCTTACTTTGGCTTTCTCTGCAGTCTACATGTGTGGGAAAGCAGCGAAGCCAAAGCCACGTGCAGCCTCCAGGTTCCAGCTCCTCCAGGCTGAACTGAGGGCTGCTGGGAGTTGGGGGTGGGGCTTAGCTTACAGGAAGCAAGCCCCTGCCCTGCCTGACTTCCCTCCCAGTCCCAATCCATCTGACAGAAAGCGAAGAGAAAAAACCCTCTGCTTTCAACATGGGGGGCGTGCCCCGGGGGGGATGTGCAAGGCTCTGGTTGCCTCCAGGGGAGGCTCAGCGCCTCCTGGAAAAGTTTGGGGGGGCTCCAGCTCCCCAGCCCCCCTGAATTTGATGCCTATGATCCTCTTGCCTATTCAGCCATACAGACACCTACAGTGGAAATTTCAGAACAGTCTCTGTCTGAATTTATATTCCTCAAGTGCCAAGTGCCCAACTACACATTAAACAGGAGAAATGGTGTAGCTGAGTTGGTGATAAATTAGTGCACAGAAGTATGTGTGTGTGTGCGTGTAGGGGGTAATCTCCTCCTCCTTCTCCTATGCCATTTTCCAAATCACATTCCCTTCCCTTCCCCTCCCCTCCCTAGCTGCTGTTTGCAGGGACCTGTACATCACCTCCTAAGATGGTAGCCGCAAGGAATGATGTAGAACATTTCCACTGTGGTTACTGTAGGTCTGATTGGGAAAGCAGCTCTCTGGAAAAGAAACACTGTACTATACTGAGTATCAGCAAAATCAAAGGACTATCAAGCGGCAAGACAACATACGGACAGTACCCAGTGGGGTCTTGGGTGGCAGTTTCTCTCTCACCTTCTTCCAAGGCAAGGACACTGTCTGCAGTAGCTGCCCTCCCCAAAACTTTTAAGTCTCCAGTACAGTATCACTTCAGTGAAAAGCCAATAGTTGCGTTTAGATTCCAACAAACTGGATCTATTTTTTTAAATCAAAATTTCATCAGGGACTAGGCAGATGTGTCAGCCATCATCACCTGCAGGTTTTCATTTCAACCACCGTGAGCAACAGGGTTTTCAAAGCAAGGTGCTTTTTTAAGTGCATTGAAATCTTGAGCTGGCAGAAGTTTGCTGTGCATTCAGGCGGATTTTAAGCATATTTCCTAAGAACTGTTCAAGGGCTAGACAATCTTCAAATGGAACAGGTATCCAGGCAGTCTCCTCATGTTACAGATGGAAAAATACGGCAGACAGGCTGTTGACATTAATCCACGGCATACTCAAGCCAGGGTCTTGGCAGAGATTGGGATATAGGGATCAGAACAGAAGCGGGGCTGGGATGTCACAGAGGCTGCCCCATAGCACAGAATCAAGTTAATCATACCTTTGCCATTCCCAGCAGTTGCTTCCTGATCTGACCTCATTTTAAAACATCCAGCAATGAGAGCTCCAGAAACCTCCCTGGGAATTAGTTTCATTGCAGAGGAATGCTTAAAGCACATTTTTCTCTGCCACTGAGATTAATCTGCTTTGCTGCCATTTAAACCCCACTCTCTCTGGTTCCTGCATTCAGTGTCCAAGGCAAAGAGCTGAGGTCTCTCCTCTCCAGAACAGCTTGAGGAAGCTCAAGCTCTCCTTAGCCCCCAGGACTCAAGTGAGCAAGGATGGCCAGATGTCTGGAATGCGTGTGATGCAGCAACCTTGCAGAAAATGTATCTTGTATCTTTTCCGTGCATGGATGGGAGAATGCTGGGGAATTCTGTGGACTCCACCCTGAGCTCTCAAGAGGGAAGGGGGAAGGGAAGTAAAATATGTAACACATTTGCAAATAATGGCAGCGGGGCCCGTGTTCCCTCTAACCTGAGTTAGTGCGAGCTAGCTCACAGTTTTTCAGCCTCCGGCTCACACATTTTTGTCTTAGCTCAGCAGCCAAATCACTTGCTCTCAACTTTAATGCTAGTTAGCTCACAAAGTAGAATTTTTACTCATGAGACTCACAGCTTAGAGGGAACATTGGCAGCAGCTTGTTATTTTTTAAAGTCAGTAAGGAAACCCCAAGGCCAGGGCTTTGCAACAGGGTTCGAGTAACTAAAGGTGAAAGATCCACACACTATTTGGGGTATCTGTGACAGAAAGTTGTGCATTTAGGCTCACCCTAGGGCTAGATTTCCTATGACTCTACTGCTTAGTTGGTCCCCCCCTTTTTCAATGAACACAATGCCCCTGGTCTCCTGTTGTGCGCCAGCGGCTTCTAGTATTGGGCCCTGGAGACTGATGGATGTGAAACCAGGGGACAGGAGGAGTGTGCGAGCGAGGGGTCTGGGGGTTTAAAATCAGCATGCGCAATATGAGCCATGACACATCTAATTTTTGACATCATTTATACACCGTCCTTTCTCCCCAGTGGGGACCCAAAATAGCTTTCATTGCTTGTCTCCATTTTATCCTCACAGCAACCCTGCGAGGTAGGTTAGGCTGAGAGTATGTGACTGTCCCATGGTCACCCAGTGACCTTCCATGGCAGAGTGGCAATCACAGATCGTCATCCAACTCTTGGATAAGACTCCTGAAGCCAGAAACCATCACAGGACAGGTCAGTGGGACTTGAAGTTACTGCTAACTAACAGTATATTGGTTCCCCAAATTCTGTAACTCAGTCCTAGACTTACCCCAAATGCCCTTTGACTGGTTTCAAAAGTGCAGCAAGATCCGGTTTCTTGCCAAACAAGTGCACGCAGGGTTGTAGACTGGCACTGGGATCTCCTGCTCAGAAGTAAGCCCATTGATTCTAATGGAACTTTCTGCCAGGGAGCATGCAGGTGACTGGTGCCTAAGAAGGATTTTGTTTTGAGATGAGTCCCTTCCCGGTGCCTCTGTGGTCAGCATAGAGAGGATCGAAGTTCTTTGTAGACAGGTCCCTGGCTCTTTTTTATAGCCTGCGTGGTGGGGGAAAGATGGGAGGCCCCTTGGTGCCTTAGAAGTGTGAATGTTGCTCTGGAAGCGACTGGAAGAAAAACCTCATGTAAATTCCTGCCGGTGTGAATTCCGGATCAAAGTTAGGAAAAGGGGCTTTGAGCCTCCCATGTGAAAACATACAGGAAATACAAGCACCGCTGAAGTCGAAAGCCCCGTCTCGCCGATGGCGTTCTCAGGTTGGTTCTACACCCAGATCAAATGACTCGGAGGAGGGGACTCCTCCTCAGATTTCAAGTAAGCATGCAACACACGACCCTAGGCATTTACGCGTAAGTAGACCACCCCACTGTCTCCTGACCTCGACAGCTCAAGGCTAGCCTTATCTCGTCAGATCTCGGAAGCGAAGTAGGATCGCCCCTCGTTAGTATTTGGATGGGAGACCTCCAAGGCAGTCCAGGGTCGACGGGCAAAACGCCTCCGACAGTCCCTTGCCTTGAAAACCTTCCCGGGCCCGCCGTTAAGTCGTGACCGGGGGGGGGGGGGATCCCAGGGTGCCCAGCCAGGTCTGTTCCCCTTGGGGCTGGCAGCCCCAGGCCGAAAGGATACAGAATCACCCTCAGGGAGAAAGCTGCCGGGTACCGTCGATTCCCCCCCCCCCCCCCGGTCTCCCGGGAACCAGCACGCCAAGGGCGCGGCATGGCTCGTCTTCTTCCGAATTGGGTGAAGAAGACAGTTTTTCTGGACCGGGAAGAAAAGGGGCCTCTGCTGCTCCCTGGCGCGCGGTCCTTTGCTAACTTTCGGCCAGGCAGGGATGCCGAGGGATTTGGAAACGGGGGTCGTTTTTGCACCTCTGGTTTGAGTCGATATTTCCAGCAGGTCGCTTCGGCGGTCGCAGTCACATCCCTCCCCCCTCCCCTTCCCGGGACCCGCATGGCTGTCAAATTCTCACCCACCCGGACTTGGAAATCAAAGTGGCATCCGCCAGGAGTGAAAGGGAAACGCCCTACAGAAAAGGCAAAGGTTTCTGACAGCTTCTCCCGCTGACTGCCGCAGAACCCGGCTGCCCAAAGCAGCAGTCCCCGGGGGGGATTCGGCAGTGCTTCCTTCTTCTGAATAAACTGACCCAGGATTTGCGCGGCGGGCTCTCAGCTGCGCCTGGAGTTTCAGAGGAGCCCGCCCCGACCAGCCAGATTGCCTCAGATCTCGGAAGCTAAGCAGTATTCGGATGGGAGACCTCCAAGGATCGTGGCCACCGCCCTCTGAGGGTCTCTGGCCTTCGGGGTCGCCATCAGTCCGCAGGGACTTGACGGCCTTTCCCACCACCAACCCAGCAGCTGCAAGAGCCCTGCTGGAAATGCCTCGGGTTGGAGTCGGGGGTCCCGTCCTTCCCGCCCCCCCCCCCGGTCTTTTCACGCCATCCGCTGAAGGCGTGAGCGCTGGCCGGCACCCCTTCGCTTCGCCCGAGCCCGGGCCAAGTCAGACCTGGTTCCAGGGATTCCTAAGGCTGCGGCGCGACGGAGGGACTCGAGCGAGAGGCCTCGTTGGCGGCATCAAGGTCGCCTGGCGGACGCCTGCTGCCCGAACCTTTTGCTGCCACCGGGGCCCGAGTGACGTTGCGGCCCGATCCCTCAGCACGGCTGGGACACAGCGCGACTCAAGGCCGAAACTTACATTAACCCTCCCCCTCCCCCCCCCCCCCCATCTTACGTCTGACACTAGTTCGTTTTACATTCAAACGTGCGGCCTCGGAAACTCGCCTTCAGGCGTCCCGGGCCGAGGAGCACTGCGCCGGAGAAAGAGGGGCTTCGGCCCGCAGTTTTCGGAGCCGCCAGGGGGCGCTGTTCGGCCAGCCGTGGGGCGGTGCTGCTGCAGTCTGAGCAGAGGCCCCCCTTCGGCAGGCAATCCGCGCCTTCGCCCAAGGGCCTTTGCCCCCCCCCCCCCCATTTGTCGCATCCTCTAACGGGAAGAAAGCCCCGCAGGACTCAGGCGCTGGCAGAGGACTGTGTGAGGTGCGCGTGACCCTGTCTGGGGAATGACTCTCGGGGATCCGGGCTTCCCATCTGCATGGGCTTCTCCCTTCGTTGTTTCAGCAAACCCACCGTGGAACAGCAATTCTCCTCTGCCTTGCATGCCGCTTTCACTTTCTTTGATCGTCGGGTTTTATGGTACCTTCTGAATGGATTTTTGGTCGTTTTATGGCCCTTCTGGGGTGACTTTGCAGTCAGAACGGTGTTGGCCCGGGGTATTTGAATGGGGTTTTGAGCTGCACCTTTTCCTCAGTGCTGAGAAAATGAGGAGCGCATGCCAGATGCAGAACCAGCCATAGGTTTCCGTGGGGGTCTGGAAGCCCCGCCAAGGGCCTGGGCGCCCGGGGAAGCAGACGCCGTCTCCCAGGAGAGATCCCGCCTCCCCCCCCCCCCCCCGCCCTGCGGGGAGGCCTTTCCGGCCCCAGGCCCGGTCAGGAGGGGAAACGCCGCGTTTCAGAGGGGAAGCCAAGCAGGGCCAGTCCTGGTCAGTAGCGGAGGGTGGGGGGCGACGCGGATGCCGACGGGGACGGGACTGCAAAGCTCGGCAATGGCAAACCGTCTCTGAACGTCTCTTGCCCTGAAAACCGGACGCCGGGGTCACCCTAAGTGGCCTGCGACCAACGTCTCCTCTAAGCTGTGGAGTCTTGTGAGCAAAAATTGTAAGTTCGTGAGCTCCCGGCGTTAAAGTTGTGAGCGAGCGAGCGATTTGGCTGCCGCATTAATTAGCCTGCTCTGGAGCCATCCTTCCTGAGCCAAGTCGAGAATGTGTGAGCTGCCGTGGGCTAGCTCACACTAACTCAGCGTAGAGGGACCGCTGCCTGCGACCTAAGGGCACCACGGATGATTCCGATCAATGCTCCCGCTAAGCTGTGGCATCTTGTGAGCAAAAATTCTACTTTGTGAGCGACAGGCATTAACTCGGCTGAGAGGGGACACTGATTCCGAGCCTTCCCCTGGGCACGGGACTTCCCCTTCCTCCAGCAGGGCCCGATGGGCCTTCTCGGGTGAGGGGATATAAGGAACATTCCGCTTTCAACAGCAGATCCTGCCGGAAAACCCAAAGCCCTTACCAAAAGTTTTCTGGGAGGCATATAACAGGCAGTGTTCCCGCTAAGCCGAGTTAGTGTGAGCTAACTCACAGTTTTTTAGCCTCCAGCTCATACATTTTCGTCTTAGCTCAGGAAGGAGCAAACTAATCTATGCAGTAGCTAAATCGCTCGCTCACAACTTTAATGCCAGTAGCTCACAAAATAGAATTCTTCCTCAGAAGACTCCACATCTTAGAGGGAGCACTGGTAACAGGCGCTTGTTTTGTGGGAGGACTGAGTGGAGAACGGGGCAGGGGGGGGAGCAATATCCAGGAGGAAGGAAAGCTTCACCTTGGAAGACGCCGGATGGAGCGGCACTGAAGGGGAAAGGCATCCGTCTCGCGAAAAAACAGACCCAGACTGACAGTGATGCAGCGCGTGTCCCCCCTGTACAAACGGCAGAACATCGTTCCAAATTTAAGATGCAACAGCAAGACCACGCCCCGGAAGAAACTAACACGGCTGCCACGCTAGAGCAACAGGCGCTTCAGCCGGCCCGGTTCGGGGCGGGGGGGGGGGAATCCCCCATTCCTGTGTCTTTACTCCCTGGTAGCGGGATGGCACTGGGTGTTTACGTCTAGTGATGGAGTCCTGCCTAGAAAGCACATAAGCAGTCTCTGGCGGGATGGGAAACAAGCCACTCTTTTTGCATTCCTTGCGCCGCCCGCCCCCATCCCCATGTGCATGGCAGCATAAACACTAGATTAGGACGCCGTCCACAGAAGAGTGCGCATTTCACCGCCAGGTGGCGCTGTTTCCCTGCGCCCGGGCTGGAGGGGCTGGTGGTCTCTTGCATTTTTGCAATCTTTGCTCCCGTAGCAGAGCTAAGGCGATCTGGCCCAGAAGCCGAAACGGGCGGGAGGGGAGATGCTGCTCCGAATCAGCTGTCGAAGGAGACCTGTCTCGTTTGGGACCTGAAAGACGTGACTCGGGCTGAGAAGCTAGAGGTGGGCGCCTTCCCGCCTCCAAACAGCAGGATTAAGACGACAGCATTCCAGTCCGCTCTCGTCTCGGGCTCCATTCTTAGCAGGGACGGCGGGGGTTAAAGTTTGGATTCCCTCGAGGCGCTGGGTAAATCACCAGATCGGGGCGCGGGGCGGTGGCGGTAATTGGAGTTCAGCTGTATTTGCGAGCTCGGAAGCTAACTGCAAAAGCCAACCTACCAGTCCACGCTTGGAATCAAATTGCCCCATGACAATAGTCTCGTTGGGACCTTTTCAAACCAGACGCTTCCTACCCTTTGGCTACGCCGTCCCGCCTTTCAAATGCTAATGCGGAGTGGTCTAAACTCCCAGGCACTGCGCAAGGCAGGCGGCTTCCCATGCTGTTCCGGGATGGGAATGCAGCAAAACCGGAATCGAAGGGAGCCTGCGGCAAGTCGGGAAACCCCTTTGGGCCGCCTAGCCGACCGAATCCCGATCCGGTTCAGCTACAGCCTTTGCCTTTTCGATGGAAACGTGTGAAATAAATGTTATATTTCCCTGGGCCTGGCTTCGCTGCCGCAGGTGTCCTGGGCAGGAAGGTAAGGCTGCAACCTTAAAAACGCGTTCCTGGGAGTAAGCCTCCTTGAATACAAGGGGATTTACTTCCAAGTAGGCGTGCTTGCGATTGCTCGCTAACGCCCGCTGAACTCCACGGAAACTATTTCTAGGTGAAGTGAGAGATGGGATCGAGGCCCTCTTTACTTCCCTAGAACTTACACCTGCCCACAAGCACACATTTTTTGCGCTGGCCTCCGTGTGGTGCCGTAGAGAGCAAGAGACCACGTGTAGGCGACACCTCGAGGGCCAGATGGGAAGTCCGGGGGAGCAACGCCCCCCCCCCCGCTCGCTCTCCAGAAGGACGCCGGCAGGCTCAGTGGGGTTCTCCCCCTCCCCTCTATCACCTTTACGCCGAAGGGGGTGGCACCAGTCCACACACGAGCAGCAGCACCACGTTTACACGGTGGGGGCGGGGGGCTGCACAATCCGTGGCGTCTGACGGGCTGACTTCGCGCAGGCGTCAGGCTTGGCTGCACGGAACTCCCTCGGGGGCCCTTCCGCAGCAGACGGCGCAGGAAAAGTTTGCTCTCGGCGGCGGCCCGAAGACACTTCCTGAAGTAGTGCCCCTCAGATCAGAGGAGCTGCCGCCCCCTCCGGGGAAATGGATCCGGGGAGGAAGAGACGCTGCAAAGAGGCCAAAAAAAATCCCCCCGAGAAACTGGGGGGGGGGGGGGGGCTCCAAGCCCATCCAGGGCAGACCTCTTTCTGGCTTGGGATATAGATCTAGATAGATGCGTCGGTAAACCCGGGCGCGAAAGTATAAAGCTACCGTTCAACTCCTAGTCTGCCCTCCCCGCCGGCCAGGGAGAAAGAAGCGGGGGGAGAGAGAGAGAGAGAGAGACTGGGTTGAAGGAAGCAGGCCAGCCGCCTGCCCCCCAGCCTCCGCCCCCTGCCCGGGCCTGGGCTTCTTTCGATAGCGAACAACCTTCCCACCTCCGATGTTTCTCATCCCTCCCCCGCCCCGGTTGTTGTTTTTACAGCTCTGAAAAAGGGATCCAAGCTTGGTTGGTGGCTGATCCTAAAGGAAGGCGCCAGGGCCGCTGGGTGTATTTCCCAAGGGGGTCCGGTCAGATCCCCCTCCCAAAGACGGCATGGGAAGTCTGGCGCCGGGGCTGGCGGTGGCCAGAAGGCTGAGGGTGGCAGCCCTGGAGATGGCCTTCGCGGGCTACTGCGGGGAAGGAGGCGGCCCAGAAAGGCACCAGGCCCTTTCTCCGGCGTTTGGATCGCTGCTGCTCAAATCGCCCGAAAACCCGCGCAAGTGGCCCCGCGGGCCCGGCACAGCCCTGCCCAAGCCCCGCGGGCCACCTCCGCCCGGCCTTTTCTCCGGCCCAAGCAACAGGCCGGTCCCGCTTCTGGCCCAGTCCCAAGCGCCAGGGCCCAGCGGGAGAGGGGACCCGGGAGTTTCCGGCGAGACACCCAGCCCGAGGCCACTTCCTCGATCCCCAGCGACTTCAGGGGGCCAAGGAGCAAGCCGAGGAGGGCTCAAGGGAGGCCGAACTGACCCCAGGGTCAGCCCGCCCGCCCTCCGGCGCCAACCCGGATCCTTCCCACTTCGGATCGCCTCGCTGCAGTTCCCCCGGCCGGAGGAGCACCTCGCGAGCAGCCTCGCGCGCGCTCCCCTGGCCTCGGAGAGAGTTCTCCCCAACCAGGCCTGGCTCGCTTGCCAGAAGCGCCGCCGGGTCGCTTCGTAGCCCTGGCCACACCCGCGCCCAGAGGAGTGGGCCGCCTGCCCGGAGCCCGCAGGTGGGGGAGGTCGCGCGGTCCCGGGGGCGGGCATGCCCGCGTCGAAGGGTCTCGGAGGGGCAGGATCCCGCCGTGTTACTCCTCGAGACGAGGGGGAGGGGAGGGGAGAGGAGGGAGACTTCCCCCAGCGAGTGCCCTGTTGGGCTGCTCGCTGACCGTCGCCAGCCAGTCCTCTCTCTCCCGCGCTCGACCCAACAAGTGTCCGAGAAGAGCCGGGGCGCCGGCTAGGGACGGGGGACAGGGGGGCTTTCAGTCGTCTGGCGGCCTGGAGCTTCGCCCGCAAGGAGGACTCGGAGGCCAGAGTGCAGCCCGCAGCTCGGAAGGGGATCAGACCCGGGCGGGGGGACAACAGCGAGGGCACACTAACAGCAGCGCCGCCGCCCCTCCCAAGACGGGCTTTCCCTGGCACTCTGGTTTGTCACCAGTCAATACCCCCGGTCCTCACAGGAAACCCGCGTCTTCGGGATTTAGGCAGCACCTTCGGTGGGAAGTGGTTACTCTGGACTCGAGCAGAAGCGCTGCTAGGGTCCGGGAGGAATTCCCGTTTACCGCCGCAGTAAGGCGTTCCTCCTGCGCCCCGGATCGTGCCCTGACACTCGGGGACAATCGCCGCGAGAGATCTCTAGAGGGACTCGTCCCCCGCACTTCAGGGCTGGGGCTGATGTAGCGTGCCACTCTGGAGAAGGCGGCCCCCCCTCCCATTGTCCGGGCACTTCATTGTTCATTGACAGAGTTTTTCAAGCGGACTTCCTTCCCAGAACTTCAGTCCTAAACGCCAGGCCTGGGGGAAGGACGGGCTGGGAGGGAGGGAGAGAGAGAGAGAGAGAGAGAGAGAGAGACTGGCTGCCGCACAAGCTGGCAGCCAGGGGCCAAGATATTTGAACAATAACAGTATCGCTCCTTCTCGCTGCACAAGATCGCGTTTGAAACGAGAGGTCCTTTTCAACTCCATTAGTCCTTTCGGGTTCCTCTACAAGGAAGCACAAGAGGGATCGGCCGCATTAAAAAAAAGAAATATGCAGAGACAGCCACTTAATACTTTCACAATACTTTTTTTCAAATCGCACATGTTGTGGACTCTTCTGGTTATGAGCCACAGAAGGGAATACCCTGACGGGACATTTCAGCAACTAGCACATTCGTGAAGTATAATTTCAACGCGGAAGCGCTCTTCCTCGTTTTGCTTGTCTTACATGTAATTACAGTCCTTTTCTGCAACGATTGCGTTTTTCTACCTCATGTAGAGAATTTTCTTGATATCCCGAGCCCTAAACTTATTTGCCTCTGCCCATTTGATTGAGATGCCCAAAAGAAATGTTTCTAAGCAGTACACTGGCGAGGGGGGTGTTAGAGACTGAGGGAGGAATCTCATGGGAATTTAAAGATGCCACCCTTTACCTGTAAAAAAAAAATTAACTAACCTAACAACACATATTTTATCTGGCTTTTATTAATACCTTTTAAAATCTTACAGATAAAAATCAATTACATTTCATGCATTTAAAATGCAAATTTAAAGTGTTCCAGCGAAAGGCTTATTTTTTCATTTCAATGTGAAATATCCAAAATTATTTCAACATTACAATGAGACTATTTAGTTTGCAGGAGCTGCAAACTATTCGTGTACCATCAGGAGGGTTTTAGTTAACATTCACCATTCTTATTTTCAGGAAATACACATAGGCCATTATTAGTCAGTTTCACTTGGACAGTTTATTTAATACATGGGTCCGGATGAGCCCACTGCTTTGAAATATAGGAGAACTCTCACTTAAACTATACCTGAACTGCCAGCAAATGCAAATAAGTACATGCTCCATTAAATTAAATGTCATTCAACATTTATCAAATATTGTTTGCTTAATTACAGTCTTATGCCTATCTAAATTAATATTCAAGCAAAACTATATCCTGAAGTGCAATTTGCTTTACACTTCAAGGAACAAGTTAAAAATGCAGTTAATTAGGACTGCAACAATAACGCTTTAATATTTTCTTGTGACCGAAAAGGAAAAAAAAATAGAAGGGGAAAAAAAAGCTCATGTGTACCTCAATATATTTTCAAATATTTACTGGGCGTAATATACAAGAAAAATACTATACAAAATCGTCTCCTGGACAACTGCGTCTCACACCGACGCACTGGTGGAGTTAGATTTAATCGTTAGCTATTTTACAACGATTTCCGTTGTACAAACCATTCGGTTCAGAAGGTTTTTTTTACAAATATTGGTCCCTATTCTCCCCCCCCCCCCTTTTCTTTTTGGCATTCAAACTACAGTCTCGCTGGAAGGGGAAAAAAAACACAAGGGTTCTTCCTTAATTCCTGTAATGAGAAAAACAACGCTACAGGTCCTAATTTCAACCCTGAGCTCTTCTATTAATGGAACTCTGCAAGTGTTCTGGTGGACGTGTAACATTTTGAAACTGGGGAGAAACTTTAGGAAAATAAACTTTACTCGGCTTTCAGCTCGGTTATCTCCCCCCCCCCCCGTGCCTTTTTCAGAGAGGAAAATAACCTGGGGAAGACCTGAAATCAAAAGCATTAAGGGCACGACCCAGGCAAAGGCAAAGGTGAAATCCACTTGATTTTAGAGTTAAGCATAGGCATAGCACTTCCACTGAAACCACTGGGATGTACACGTCCTTAACTTTGGCCGGCTCGCCCTCCATGTTTCGAATAGAAGAAATCTATGTACGCATTTAGGGGGGGAGGTTGGGGCTTACCGAAGTAATTACACTCCCCCCCCCGGAGCTTTTTTTTGGAATACGGGAAGTTTAGTGTGATTTACACGGCGATCAATTAAGAAAGAGAAGCTGGGTTCAACAGATTTATAACTCAATCCATGATTCATTTAAACTAAGTGGGACTGACACCGATATAGTTTGACTGAATAGGACCTGTGCAGCCCAACACCATGCATGTTTACGCGAAAGTTTAAACCACTGGTTTACTCCCAAGTAAGGGTGCACAGGATTAAGGCAACCGAACTCACGGCGACTTACTTATTAGTAAACAGCACAGAATCAAGCAGCAAGGATGAAAATTTAAGGGCATTCTCTTAGATTAAATAAAGAGTAAATGTTTTAAGGATCGGCTGCCAATCTGCCGAAATCCAAGAGCTTTTCTTATTTCACTCTTACTTGGCTTCAAAAGACTTGACATGTCAAATACAGTTTAACCACCAACCTTCCCAGTGCCTTAGATCACGGTCTCAAATTGCTTCGGGCCACCTTTCTAAGCAGTTACTGGGAAGATTTGTTTTTGAATGCCCACTTTATTCCAATTAAAATGTTCCAAACGAGAATGCTCTGGCATAACCCATGGGGAAACAAGAGCTATTAGCGATCACACCCATACATGCGCATACACACCCCCACAATGTTTCAGGCGTCGCCCTTTTACTTCAGAGTAATCCCACCAACTTCTACGGCACCGTTCTCGAGGAAGCCTGTACGGAGGGGCTGTAGTTTCAAAGCAATGCCGGAACAGAAGTGTCAACTGTGGCGTGGTTTCCTTGGGAATCAGAAAAAGCAGCCTCCCCTCTTTATTTTGTTCAAAGTGCTTTCAGCGGGAGCTCTGGGGTCCTTTCCGGATTCGAAGCGTCTCCAGGAGTCACTTTTGGCTGGGCAGCGATCTGGATCTCTCTCCCGGGATCCCCCTCGAGCGGGGAAGCGGGGGGTGGCTACTCTGGCGCAAGCAGCTGCTTTGGGAGTCCCGGCTTCCTCGGAGTGCCTCCTCCCGGCCCGGCCCGGCCACGTGCTGCATGCAGGGCAGGCGAAGCGCCGCGCCAGGAGTCCGTGCCCGCTGGCCGAGGCGCCTCACTTCGCCGGGGCGGCGGAGGCTCCCCTCTCTCTCAGGCTGCCAGGCGACCTCCGCCCCAGGAGTCCCCCCCTGCCCTCCCCTCCCCTCCTTGCCCGCCTTCATTCCAGGCCGTTCCTGTGGCCGGGCTCGGGGGCTTGGAGCAGCTCCGGGGAGTGGCAGGGCGGGCTGCCGGGCGCGCTGTGCTCGCTGTCGGTGTCGCTGCCCTTCTTGCCGCCGCCCGCCCCGCCGCCGCCGCCGCCGCCCGCCCCGCCGCCGCTGTGGGTCTTGACGTGCTTGCTGAGGTGGTCGCTGCGCATGAAGCGCTTGTTGCAGACGGGGCAGGCGAAGCGCTTCTCGCCCGTGTGCGTGCGCAGGTGGCGCTGCAGCTCGTCCGAGCGGGTGAAGCGCTTGCCGCAGAAGAGCCAGTTGCAGACGAAGGGCCGCTCGCCCGTGTGCCAGCGCAGGTGCGCCTTGAGGTGCGACGTCTTGCCGTACACCTTCCCGCAGCCGGGGATGTGGCAGCTGTGCAGGCCCTTCCGCCGCAGGCTGGCCCCCGCCGGCCCCAGCCGTTCGGCCTCCTGGCAGTTGGGGCAGTCGCAGGTGGCGCGGCCCGAGTAGCGGCGGGCCGACGAGCGCGGCGAGCCGCCCAGCGGCGCCGAGGGCCCGCCGCCCAGCATGGAGCCGCCGGCGCCGGCCGCCAGCGGCGAGGGCGCCGAGTCCGGGTAGGAGCCCGGCAGCACGGGCTTAAATCCGTCCATGAGGTGCTGGCCAGCCGGGCTGAGGAGGTGCGAGGAGGCGGCGCCGCTGCTGAAGGCCGAGTGCCCCGCCAGGCCCGAGTAATCCGAGTTGTAGGCGCCCAGCGGCGAGTGCAGGGAGCCGGCCTGCAGGCCGCCGGCCGCCGCCGGGTGGACGCCGTTGGGGTTCTGCACGTCGAGCCAGCCGGCACCCACGTCCCACCAGCTGGAGGCGCCCGCCTCGCCTGGGTGCGAGGGCTTGAACCACGACTCGTAGGGGTGCGCCATGCCCACCCGCGGGTAGATGCCCTGCAGGCCGTCCACCGACGTGTGCACCTTGGAGATGAAGACGGGCTGGTGGGCCTCCTGCGCCCCGCCGCCCCCGCCGCCGCCGCCGCCGCCCGAGCCCGACGGCCCGGGCGCCTGGAAGACCGAGTAGTCGTTGGCGAAGGGCGAGCCGGCCGCCGCACCGCTCGACGTCAGCGAGAAGGCGCTCGAGCCCGGCGAGCCGCCGCAGCTGAACGAGTCCGAGACCAGGGCGGCCGCTGCTGCCGCCGCCGCCGCCGCTGCCGCCGCGTGAGCCGAGGAGCCGTTGCGGGCCGCGGCCGAGACGCCGACGCCGGCCAGGCCGGAGCCCACCACGTTGCAGCTGCCCGACGACGAGGAGCGTTTCCAGGGGTGGAAGCCTTTGGCGAAGGACGAGGCGCTGTCCGACAGGGCCGACGGCGACGGGCTGGGGCTGCCGATCTTGTTGCAGGTGGCGGCGAGCATGGCCAGGGGAGTGGAGCCCAAGCGAGGTTCTTCCTGCAGCGAGAGGGGAGAAGGGCCGGCCAGGCGGCCGTCAGCCTCGGCCGGGAAAGAGCCACCCCGCCGCCCCCGCGCGCCTGGACAGCGCTCCCCCGCCGCCGCCGCCGCCGCCGCCCAGGGCCGGCAGCTGCCTTCCCGAGCGCACACAGGGGCGTCTGGACGCCTCCGCGCGGCTCCCGCCAGGACGTGGAGCCGTGGCTGACTCGGCGCTCAAAACGCGCCGGACCGCCTCCTGCCGCTGCAGCGCCCGCTCGCCTGGAGCTCTGCCCGGGTCTGGAGACGCCTGGCTTCTGGAGCCCCGAGCCGGAGGCGCTGGACTGCCAGCAGAGAACCCTCCTCTCTCCCCCCGCCCCGAGAAATTGCCGGCCGGTTCCTTTCACTCAGCCCGCACAGACCCACACGGGGACCGGATCCCACCTTAACAGTCTTATTTTCCCCCCCAAAGGCTTCTTTCCCACCCTGCCCCGAAAAATGAATATTTCTCGCATATCTAGGAACCGAGAAAGAGAAATGTTCGACATACCTGCAGGGAATGACAGGCTCAGAGAACTACCGGAGGGGAAATCAACAACAACAAGCTCGGTTGCAAATTAAAAAAAAAAAAAAATCTCCCCGGGAAAGAGAAGACCGAAAGAAGCAGCTGCTTTCCCCCTTCCAGCGGATCACCGAGAGCCCAGTTCTCCGGGGATCCAGAAACAGCTCTGCCTAAGCTCTGGAGGTTGTCCCTACTGATGCCCTTAAAACCTTTTCCTGCACGCGGACAAAAGTGACTGCCCTCTTCGTCTTCCCCCTCCCCTCCCCCTCTTCCCCCTCTTTCTTTTCTCTCGAACTGACTAGGACTTAAGAGAGAAAGGCAAAAATAAAAGCCTCAGTAGGGGAGACTGATAGCCCCCGGTCAAGAGAGGGGCTACTTTAACCCTTCTCCGATCGCCAATAAAAAAAGGGGGGGGGACCCAATTAGAACAGCAAGAGGGCGAAAAAGAATCCTCAGACTCACCCCTAGAAGTGAAGTTGCCATCCCACAAAGTGCCCTCCTCTCAGAGGATCTTTTTTATATTGATAAATCAGAGGCAGTGTTTTTTTAGAGGTGTGCAATACAATGATCAGTTCCGCCCATTCCACCACAATTGTAGCTCCCTCTCAGGCTTTGAAGTGCCGCTGAGCCCGCGCCAGCCAATCTGCGCCTCCGTCGACCGCTCAGATGCGTTGCTGCGTGAGGTCATCAACACCGCCAAGCGCCTTCCGCCGCCGCCGCCGCCGCTCCTCTTGGCAGAGAGGGGGAGAGAGAGAGAATGCAAACAGATCGAGGCTTTGCAAAGGCAAGGGAGGGTGGGCAAATGCACAGACGCTGCCTCAAGCGTTCCTCTCCTGCCCTCTTCCTACGTCCATTTTTAAGGCTGTGCACCGATCCCTTTTCTCTCTCCCCCCCCCCCCTCCGGATGTCAATTCAGTTCGACGCTTGAGAGAGCCTGTTAATCCCCATGAGGGGCTCCCCCCCCCCCCCCGCCCCAGCTCCGGTGTTAGGAAAATATACAGAAATCTGACGCGGTGCGTGTTTTAGGAGTTGTGAATTTAGTTTCAACGTGGATCGTTGTAGACTCTTCCCACATGCATCATCTCTCTCTCTCTCTCTCTTCCCGGCTAAGTACTTTGGGTGGCTCGGAAAACCCCGCTTCGGCAGAGGGAGGAACGTTCTTCTCGATCCACCCCCCCCCCCCTTCCCTTATGTAAGGGAGTGCTGTTGGGTAAAACGGCAGCGGGGAAGGAGGTGCGGTGGGATTAATGAAGTTTTCGGTATTCCATCCAGTTGCATATTCGGATCTTTTCAAAACAGGCGATGCAAATATTCCTGTCGGAATCCCTCACTGCTCTTCGTCTTTAAATCCCCATACTCCCCGCCCGCCGAGTATGAGTGTTTGTCTTTCGAGTTTGGGGGTAGAGCTGCTTCCCCCCCCCCTTCCCCCTTTTTTATTACAAACTGAGAGAGAGGCGCGGCTGACGAGCAAGAGAGCTGCAGGTTTAGCAGGCACCTTCCCTTGTCGTCGTCCTCCCCCCCCCCCCCCCGGGTTTCTGTTTCTACTTTGAAAGAGTGACCCTAGCGTCTGTCGCCGGGTTAAAAAGAGGTCTTTTCCCACACGACCTTAGGACCCTGTTCGTGTGAACTCTCTGCGCTATCCCAGATATTGATCTCAGCCCCAGAAAGCAGAGCTGCGTTTTGTTTTGACTGGACTGTAGTTTGTTTGGGCTGCATCTTCGGCGCCTTCTCCAAATGCTCGGAGCACATCAGAGCCACAGAAATAACACTTGGTGCCCGAGCTACTAACGTCAGTGAAAATCCTAGGTAGCAAATTCGGCGTGGGCGTTATCTTTTGAAATCTTCCCCCCCCCTTCAAAATGCCGTGAAGTTATTGACTGCACATCATATCTATTGATTAAGGGGGTAACGTGCATTATCATACTTTAAAGTAAGGAGTGAAGTAAATTAATGAACTGCTTTCTTTCTCTGAAGGCTGATGGTTACCATAAATGTCGTGTTTCTCTCTGCGAGCTGCTCTGAATGATTTTAGCCTGTTGAGAAGGCGTGACAGGCCAGCCCAGAAGGAGGAAGGGGTGGGGGAAGGAGGGAACTCCGTTTAACAAATAAAAAAGAATTAACTTCATTGCTTTGGTCTCCTTCTATAATGATATTCATTTTAAAGACCTAATGCACACTTGTTTAAATTTCGGATTTAAACTGAATCAATACTTTCTCTGACAAAAAAAGAGGGGTGGGTGCGTGTGAAAGAGAGCGCGTTTTAGGGAATAGCCCCTCACGTCTGAATGAATAGCGATTAGCTTTATCTGTGGTCTTTATCCTCCTGCATCAGAAGTGTAACTGTTTTTTTTTTGGTTTAAGTATAGATCCATGCTGGGATCCAGGCACAAATACGAACTGAAACAAAACAAGGATGTGCTGCAGTCCTCTTGGCATCAGAATTATGGTGTTTATTGTCACGCTGTCTCTGATACTTTTGCAGTGAAAAAATTTGTGCCAGTTTCCTTTTTTGTTTTAATTTACAGAGGGAAAAAAGTCGGAGAATTTTTTTAAAAGAACAAAAGTCCTTTTCTTCCTTGTCAGATTTCATCATTTCTGCCCAAATTATAATATGAATTTTATTAACTTGGATTTTTACACACACACACACACACACATATAGATGTATTTGCTAGCTTTAAAGGAAACATTCTTTCGGATTGCAACAAAATGAAGTGGCAAAGCCAAAGATGCACTTATTTACAAGAACTTATCAAAGGTTTCTGCCTGCGGTAAACACTGGATCGAAAAGAGGTACGCACACACACACATATATTTCCATGTGCACATATATGCATTTCACTTTAGGTGACTCTGTTCTTGTTGCTATCACGGAAAAGTTAGCGGAGGAATGGGCCGCCCTGAGCTCGCGGGAACTGGGGCTTATTTATTCGTCAGCGCAGGCAGGCCCCTCTGCCCTTTTCGCCTCGGGTGTCAATAGCTCGGCGTTTTACACTCAAGCCACCTTATTGACTGCTGCTTCTCAGAGTGGTTTTCCATCAAGAAAACATCCAGGTGTAAGGCAGGAAGAGGTAGGAAACTAGGAAGGACACCCCCGCCGGAAATTAATTGAAATCCCCCCCCCATGCGGAGTTAAATACAGTGGGGGGGTTGTCTAGATAGATGTCTCTGCGTTTTCTTCCGAACCTGTAGCATCCACTCTCGATAAAAGTGACGATCTATTAGCATTCTGTATGCATCTGCAGCATAAATTTCATTTGAATTTCAAATTTAATAAACCAGGAGGTTTTTAATCATCCCTGGTTTTATTTGTTTGATATTAACATGCTTATTGACCGGGTCTGTTGACCAGTTTGATCATTACAGGACAGCAAAAAGTTAATTAAAACGACCACAGCTCCTTAATCATATCATCTGTCTCATCCATGTCGCTCCCTTTATTACAGTATATGATGGATAGTCTCCCAGATTAATTTCTCTGTTTCTTCGATTTGGACAACAGCTTTGGGGACCTAATTTACATCCTGGGAACAACCTGCACAAGTCTACTGGCTATAGCCCGGGGGTGGCTTGGGGGGCCGTTAGCGGCTTGAGCGGCGCGGCTTGTAACCCGCTTGGCAGAACAATGGGCCGGAGCAGGAAAGAAAGAGATGCCGCCGAAGGGGACCTTGGAGGCAGCATCCCGCGCTGGGGCAAACGGGGAGGGGGTGGCGAGAGCCCGCTCCTTGGACTATCCCCCCCCCGCCCCCCCCCGCAAAATAACCCTGAAGTGTTTGAGAATGTTTCAGGAGCAAGACGTTCCCTGTACAATGGTGGGGGGAGGGAGTCGATTAGAAATCAAACAGCCTAAATTGCAACCACTGACCCGGGAGTCAGCCTGACTGACCTCAATGGGAATTTACACCTTAGTAAACGTGAGGCTGCGCATCCACCTTTTCGGACGTGGCCTACGAGCAGCCGCCGGGAAGGGCTGGGCGAGGAGAGCAAGAGGCGTTCCGTGGGGGAAGAGAAGGCGTCGGTGGGGCAGGGTCAAAGGGCGCGGGGTTTCGGATCGAGGCGCAGCTTGCTCTCGGGCCGGCAAGAGGTTCTTTTAAGGAGTCCCGCGGAGTTACAGGCACGGTTTCGTGGGGGTGGGGAGGGAGGAGAGCAGATTGAAACATCTTGAGTTTCTGATCCAAATAGAGCTCTGATCCCGGCTGCACGGAAAATCTGGAGTCATTTAAAAACAAACAACCCCCCCCCCCAGCCGTTTTCTTTCACCTGGAAATAGCCTAATGAGCGAGGGAGATGAAAGGTGTCAACAAACACTCAGAGCAACCGAGCAAAGCAAAGGCCAGTTTGTTAGCCGGGGGGGGGGGGCGCGCGAAGGAGACACAGATCCCCCCCCCCGAATATTTAACACCGTTGATCAATCAAAACATTCCCCCTCTGCTGCGCCTGGATTCCAGCGAGAGTTAGGCAGGAGCTCTAGTCTCTTGCAAGGAACCCAAACCCACAAGCGCGCAACTTGGGCTGGCCAGCGACGCCGTGGCTGAATCGCCTTCTCCCACCTTCCTTTTGCTACGGACAGACCCCTTCGTGTTTCTTCCCGCACTCCGTTGTCTCCACTAACCAAATGGCCCGGGGCTAACCGTAGCAGAGCTCTTGGGGTAGTATGTGCTTCTACAACCCTAATATGTGCATGCACAACAATGCTTTTATATATATATAAAACTGATGTGTCGGTCGCCCGCTTCAGTTTGTTTACCTGCACACCCCACTGCTCTCCCCTCCCTCCCTCCCTCCCTCCTTCCCGTCCGTCCAAGTTCTGTAGAAGTTCCAGTCCCGCGCCTTTTCCAGTTTCCAGAGCTCCGGCGGCATGAAAAGTCCCCGTTGGCTGGTTAGTTTCAGCGAGCTTTGCTGTTCGACGACTTGGAGAAACACAAGAGAGGAATGTGGGTGGGCGTGGCTGGGGACAAGAGGGTCACTCGCAGGGGAGGTGATGGTCTTTTAAAAATCTGGTGTACCTTTGGGTTCCTCTTTGTTTTGCGTTGGGCGCCTGTGAAATAAATACACGGTGTGGTTAACCTTATTAGGGTGAGCATAAACCTGAACTGTCCAGTGACCCTCTCACCTTGTTTTCACGCCGGCGTCTGCGGTGTTACTGAGGACGCGCTCCTGGAAGGGAAGGCCCAATGCAAGGCCGCAGAGGGGGTCGGAATCCAGGCTTTGGCGCACGCCGGCCACTGGCTTGGGGTGGGGGGGGAGGAAAGGTCCGCGGGCTGCCTTCGATGGATACCCTCCCCCGGACTGGATCAATTAACGCGGCTTTCTGTTGTCTCTTCCTTTTATATCTCACTTTTTTACCGCAGAGTTCCGTCCTTTAAAAAATAATAATAATAATAAAGGGGGGGGATACCCTTATACTAAATCCGTCTCCTCAGCTGTATTGATTTTCTTTACCGACGTGGCTCTTGCTGTAGGAGGTCAGGCTCCCGGATTACCCGGCCTCTCCCACCGCAGACGGATTATCCGGCATTCTACTCCAGACGGCTGACAGTTGCAATCGTACTTTCTCGAAGATAAATGTTACTTTGGGAACTGCGTTTAATTACAAACAATCTAGACGCTGCGCGCGGGCTTTGCCGAGGTGGCGGCGTTGTGTTTTGTGTTGTTGCTGGAAACACCCCAGTGTTTGAATCCGGGGAGGCGTTGAACAACCGGAGCGCTGGAGGTGCGGGGCGGGGGACCAAAAATACAGTCAAACGTTTGGGGGGGGGGGCCGACACCTGCGGCGTGACCTCGCCCCTCCGGTGTGACCTCCGCGCCCAGAGTGCGAATGTGGTCTAATTGTGCGCCAAAAAATACATTAAAAGACCGCTGGGCAAGTCAGCAAGAGGAGTCACGCTCTATAAGATTACATAAAAGCAGGAACATGAAACATTTCCGGGGACAGTGGGGGGAGGAGGGGAGGGAAGCGCTGCGTTCTGCCAAGCCTGACTGAAGCCACAACCTGCGGAGAGATCTTGAGGATCGGGGACTGAGAGAGAGATGCTCCAGCCTGAAGCCGGACTCCTCTGCAGTTCTGAGCTGCCGGCAAGTCCGGAGAGCTGAGCTGAGCGATTCGTTTACTGTCCTTGTCGGGATATAAAGGCCACCTCGTTTGGTGCCCCCCCCCTCCGGGTTTCTCACCTCACCCTCCCGGGTGTGTGTTTGTGTGCGCAGGGGAAAGTGGCCATCAGGTTATTCTCTTAGCCTGACCTGGCTTGGAGGGAGATGAGCAGCGCTGAACAGATGTCCCCATTTAAGCCATTCTTTTCCCACATGCTTGGTGGAGATTGCCGGCTCTTAGGAAGCTCGCTTCAAACCTGGCCCATTATGGGCAAGTTATTCTGGACCACTGAGCACGAACAAAATGGGCTTCAGATCGCGTGCTTTAGAATAATTCCAGGCCAGGAAAAGCCAAAGTAAAAAACAAAAAACAAAAAAACCACCACCAAACCGGAGAGGGCTCGGATGGCATCAGAAAAACTTATTCAAAGGCTCTCTCTCCCCCACCCCCTTCCACGACCATCCTCATCCTCCCCCCCCCCCCATCTCATCCTTTTACAAATATGGTATAATTTACAGAGCAATTTAATAATCCGAGGGGCACTGGAAAAAAAAACATAAAATAAAAAAGCCCTTTTGCGTTGTAAACCTCTTCTAATTACCTGCCAGAGCAATTAGCTGACTATCACGAAGAAATTAGATCGCTCAATGTAGCATAAATAATGCGAATAATTTTGTAAGGCGAATGGAAAGCGAGACCTGGCGTTTCTTTATAAGGAAATAACACCTCGTCCTCAACCAGCCCTCCATGAGCACGTATTAATGTCTAGGCATGTATGGCAAAGAATCCGGACACGAACCCGCTGGCTCCGAGTCAGCCTCTCTCTCTCTCCTCTCTCTCCATTTACACGGGGGAAGCGGGGAGAGCGGGAGAGGCAAGTCGGCTTCCAGCCGTTTAGATTCAGAGGCTTCCAGATCACAGTAATTAACACAGAGCGACTTCAATAGGAAAACCTGTTTTCCAGATGATTTTTACAATGCGGCTTTATGTCTCATTTGGCAGTTTTCGAGGGCTGGAGTCGGTTTCTGGCCGCTTTTCTCTCCTCTCATCTGTTGAGCGTGTTTTGCCCAAACCCAAACTTAAGCGCAGCGGGGGGGGGGGGGGGGGGGCTGGGATGGGTAGTTCTCGTTCCGGGAAGGGAATCCTAAATCCCGAGAAGTCGCATTCCCGACCGAGGGCTAGTCCCGCTCCTCAGGAATCCAGCTATGGGCGATTTTGCCGGGGCAGGTGGAGTGGGAGTTCGCACCTGGCATCGGCTTCATTGACTTGGCTGTCCCACACAGGGCGGTAAGAAGTCATTGCACATTCATTCATTCGCTCTCTTTCGCTCTCTCTCTCTCTCTCTCTCACACACACACACACAGAGGCACAGACAGACAAATGCACCCAACTCATTTTGCCCAAATGCCGTCAGTAAACCAGGTACAACACTACCCCTCCTCTTGTGGAAAAGGCAGGGCTTCCTTCCGATGCTGGCCAGGTTGGGTCCGTTGCATCCTCAGGAAGGAAGGGAGGAAGGAAGGAAGGAAGGAAGGCAGGCAGGCAGGCTTCTGCAGCAGAAGGAGATTTGGCCTCTAGACATCTCCTTTCACCGAGAGGCACTCAGAGCTCAGGACAGGATTCAGCCCGTTAAGTTGCCCCCGCCCCCGGCGTGGTGTGTTTCTGCCACTTCTTAGCTAGGGTGCCACAGGGTGACCCCTGCCGCCCCTCGAGGGCGTCTTCGCTGAGACACAGCGACTCTGCCAGAGATGAAGTGTGTTAGGGATCACCTTGAAAAGAAAAAGGGGGTGCGTTCAAAAGGGGGGAGTCGGTTCATGGCCTCTTTGGGGCAACTGGAGCCAGGGGTGCCCTGTGGCCGTGTCAGAAGCGGGATGCTGAAGCGGTTGAATGAACATCACTTTTTCTCCGGGGCTAATGTGAACCAGCCATTGTTATGCGCGTTTCCTTCAAGACTTTGCCTGAAGCTCATGACTGCTCTTTCTGGGAGGTGCGCAGGAAGGAAAATACTTTTGCTGCTGCGGTTCCGGGGGAATACCTGTTCAGTCTGAGTATTTTGACTCTGCGGTACTACAAGCTCCACCTGTTCCCGACAGCGAGACCTTTTTCTCTTTTTTTAAACGGTCGTCCCATGTCCCAGTGGTTCCAGTTTCGGGCTTTCGAGTTACACAGAAGAGGCCGAAGAATTTCGGGTCCCCTTCTGCTCACGGGGGACCGGGCCAGTTTTAAGGCGAGAAGCCGCCGCGATTAGCCGGGCTACAAACGGCTCGAGGGTGCGTCTTGCGATCTCTGCCGTGCCGGCCTCGCCAGTTGGATGCCCCGGCCCCCCTTTCCCCCCTGCTGGCACCGGCGCCGTCCAAGAGGAGTAAACGCTTCACCGGCCTGACTTCTCTGTTCATTAGGAAGGGCCTTGTAGATCCAGGAAATAAAATGACTGCGGACAGTCGAAGGCCAAATTCTGCCGACCCTAATGGAGCGGAACCGGTCTTGAATGCGGTGGATGCAGCGCGCGGGGCGGGGCGGGGGGCCGTTTTGCTCGATTAAAGACCACCGCATGTGTGCTACTGAGATTCAGGGATTAACCCAATGAGATTAGACAGAAATCAGTCTGAACCCTTTCGCTGCCAGTTGTGTAATTCGGAGTCACTCCCCCACAGTCGGCTTCAGTGCCATTCCGGTCCGCCCTTAGTATTTATTGGCAAGTAGCCTCACAGCGAGAGGGACACTTCGAAATCCGACACTGATTTTATTACAGGAATTCATGGTTGCCAAACAGTTGGCTTCCAACAACCAGTTTGGTCGGAAAAGTGGCTTTTCACCGTTCTTATTTCAGTTAGTCGACTTCCACTCGAGGAAACCGGATGCCCCCGGGAAGCCCACAAGAGGCCCTGAAGGCCCACTGCCCCCCCCCCCCCCCCAAGCGCAGGCTCCCTTGGTTCCGGAGAGGCACTGACAGATTGGTTCGAACAGATAAAAGGAAGTACTTCTTCACCCAAAGAGTGATTAACTCGTGGAATTCACTGCCACAGGAGGTGGTGGCAGCTACAAGCATGGACGGCTTCAAGAGGGAATTAGATAAACATATGGAGCAGAGGTCCATCAGTGGCTATTATCAGTTTGGGGCAAGTGATGCTCTGTATTCTTGGTGCTTGACCGGGGAGGGGGGGACCACAGTGGGAGGGCTTCTGGTGTCCTTCCCCCACTGCTGGACCTCCTGAGGGCACCTGGTGTTTTTGGCCACTGTGTGACAGAGTGTTAGACTGGATAGGCCACTGGCCTGATCCAACATTGGCTTCTCTTATGTTCTTATGATTAACGGCTGGCTTTTATATGCTCAAAGGGAGAGTGCTGGCTGGGGTTTGGGGGAAGTTGTATCTGGGTCGCAGCACCTTTCGGAGCATCTCCAAACCTGTTTTGCACCCGCCACCATCTAATCCAATTAAACCAGCCAGCCACCCTCCTCTGTGCCAAGTTCAAATTCTACAAACTGCAGGCTGGGCGCTTATCCAGCCCTGAAATCTCCTCCTCGCCCTCTACCCTGAGGAAGAACTCTGGGGAACGGAAACCTCTTTCACTGATTTGGCTGGTCCTAATGGCAACTAAGCCTTGACCTGGCTAGGCTGATCTCCTCAGGCCTCGGCAGCTAAGCAGGGTCGGCGCTGGGGAGTATTTGGATGGGAGACGACCAAGTAATACCAGGGGCACGGTGCCAAACCACCTCTGAACGTTTCTTGCGCTGCAAACCGCCTGCGGGGTCGCCATAAATCAGCTGCACCTCGAAAGAAAGACAAAACATTAACACAATAGGACAAGGCTGATGACGGTGGGAAGGGCTTTCCGTCTACTACCCAGAGTCCGAAAGAGTTTGGCCTTCCAAAGGAAGAAGTCCATCCCTTCTATAGAGGGGGAAAAACTCATTAACCTCTTCCGTGCTGTCCTATTTAGCACCGGCTTCCGAAACCCCCGGCGCAGCTTGTTTCTCTGAAGGGCTCTGGGATTTATGATGCAGGCTGAGATGATTTCCACAAGGAGCCTCGACAATTATATAGAGGTTAACAATGTAGCGCTAAAGAGAGTTACGCCCTTCCAAGTCCATTGACTTTAATAGGTTTAGACCGATGTAACTTCATTCAGGCTCGCACGCTAGGCCTGTGGACGGCTGTGAACCAGGAGACCGAAGTGAAACCCCTCACCCCGCCGGGAGAGCCCTCTCTTCGGCCTTTTGATGACCGACCTGCCCACATCCCTCACTTCCATTTCCCTGGGGTCACTACCTAGTCTGGAGGAATCGCGTTGCCCCGGGTGAGAGGATGGGCCTTAAGGAGATTTATGCTGCGCGGGCTGCAGTCCTGAGAATACCTTCCCGGGAGTAAGACCCACTGAATAAGATGGGGTTTGCTTCTGAGTAGACCTGTTTAGGTTTGCTCCCATAAAGTGGAAGAAAGAATAGTGGATGGGGGGGGCAATTTCCCTCTACCGGGGCCATTGGTCTTTCCTAACCCCTCCCCCTTTATCCAAACTGCTTGCTTTTGGGGACCTGCAGCATTAAAAAAAATTTGGGGGGGGAGAGAGGGCGGACCTAACAAGGCCTCTTCGGCTGGGCTCCTCCACTGCCCAAATCTCCCCCCCCCCCCCCCCGCTTCGGAGCTCCAGCAACTCCGGCCGACGCCCGGTTTTGAAAAGAATGGCTGAAAGGGGCACAAGAACTTTGCGCGGAAAGCACCATCCCTGTCGGGGGGGGGGGGGGGGGAGAGAATGCCTAAGAACGCACTTAGGGAGCAAACCTAAACGGGGCTACTCGAAAGGAAGTCTCCTGTTATTCAGTGGGTTTACTCCCAGGAAAGCGTCCTCGGGATGGCAGCCTTAATGACAGGTGGCCCCGAGGCCAAGAGTGGCGGGGGCGGGGGGAGTACTCCGGCCTGGGCTGCCCCCTCCCCCGACGGGCGAGAGGCCTCCAGTGCCCCCCCCCCCGCCCCCCCGCCCCGTCTTTCCGAGAGGCCCCAACTCCAGGCCCGGGTGCGGTTCACAACCCCCTTGGCTGCCCGGGGTGAAAACTGCCTTTGTATCGAGCCGGGATTTCCATAGCGGGATCCAGCCTATTATCTCATTTAAAAGTTCACTGCTCCTTTTCATTGGGTGTGTTCATTCACGTCAAAGCCGGCAGCCCACACAGAGGAGGCGAGAACGGCCCGAGGACCACCAATCTACCCGCCTGTCAATCCTGGCAGGGGAGCCTGAAATGTGCTAAGTGGGCCCAGCCGGCCGTGGCCGCCCTTTGGCTTCGGCGACCGGCCAGGCGAGCTCGTTCAGGCAGGCAGGCAGGCAGGCAAGCAGTCCCCCCCTCCCCCCGCCACAGGGCGGGAGCGCGGAAGCTTGCGAGTTCCACAGAAGCCTTCCTTAGGCTGGAGCCTCTCCCACCCCACCCAGGCCTCTCTGCACTGGAGAATGAATGAGGTTTCGCGGTGACTACAGAACAGCACCTAGCAGCACCTTGGCTGATGTCGCACATATTAAACAATCCACCTTCAGTTCACTTTCCAACTAGATTTTGCGGTTCACACAGTAGTTGGAAAGTGCATTGAAAGTGGATTATTTAGTGTGTGTGACCGCATCCCTTGTCAAGGCAGTGAAATGTTAGAGGCCGTTGACTGGCGGTCACACACCGGCGACTCGCGCTTGATCTGGCCGTTCATAACCATCACGGGTTAAAGGGGCTGAACAGAACCCGATCTCCACTTCTAGAGGGCAGAAAGCAGAGAAGATTGTTATTATTCCTCCCTCCTTCCCTTCACCGCCTCCGAATCTCGTTCTGGGAGATCTTTGCAGGATGCGACCTTTAACAAGTGAAACCGAATTTGTAGGATTTAACATCCATTCAATTTCACACCCAAAACCGTCCACGTTCATTCTCTGACTGAGCAGTGCTCTGGCCTCCGAGTCCAGGCCAGTCTCATTCTCCTCGTACGAGGCCGGGGGGGGGGGGGGGATAGGAGAGCGAGCGAGGGGTTCCCCAAGGGCGCCTCCAGAGCTCACGTGAGGGTTCTTCTCCGTAACACTTTACAGGATGCCAAGAGCGCAGCCTTCATTTTCTATTTGCCTGCCTCATCCTCCCTTTGAAGGTCAGACTTGTTGCCAAATGTTAGCCGGCAGGCTCAGGCTCCAGAATAATTTCCAGTTTTGTTCTTTTTTTTCCCCCTTCCAAAAAACTGAAGGGCTTGTTCTCAGGGCAAGGTTCCTCATGTGAATCCTAAAAGCGGATGATCTCGGAACCCCCGTGCAAAATGGCAAGGAAAGGCGGGTGCCCATATCAAAGCCGGAGAAGCGCGGCAGACTCCGGCCAGAACGCCCTGAGGACCCTCCCACCTCTGTTTTTAGAGTCAAGTTTCTAAAAATTCTGATTGGCGCGGTGCTTAAAGGGGAGAAGGCGCCGAGTCTGCCTCACACCTCTGCCCTGGAAGCTGTTTGCACCCATCCCCAATGCGCCAGTAACCAGGGAAGGATACTCTCTGCACATGATCCGGGAACATGCTTAAAGCTTTCCGCAGGGGCAAAAAAAGAATCGTGAACTGATTCCTAATGTGGATTTAAACCATGCTTTTGGCAGGTATCCCTCACTGGCTCTTTTCGCACAGGGACTTTGCTCTCTCTGGGGTCAGCTCCCGAAGAAAGACTTTGCGTTTGAGTGCCCTCGCAGAATTTGCCAACCAACCCCCCCCCCCCCCAACTCTGCGGTACTTATTCCGCGGTAGTTACTCCGTTTGCAGGAATGAGGAAACCCAGAGATCAGATCACCCTCGCCTGATTCTGGAATCTCCCTGGTTATTACTGTAATTTATAAATAATTGTTTGGCAAGACCAGTCCTATAGTTTTGGTAGATTGGCAGCTGATAAGCAAAGTGGAGGAGGTTTTTTGGAGGGTTTTTTTTTTAACAGCTCGCTCTGACTTGGGGGAAAATCCAGGGTATACTCCAAGATGCAGCCATTTACTTATTTGCTTTATTTATACCCCGCCTTTCTCCCCAACGGGGACCCAAAGCAGCTCACGCCTCTCCTCCATTTTATTCCTCACAACAACCCTGTGAGCTGGCAGGGGTGCCAACTGTGGTTACTGGACCCGGGCTGAGAGTGTGTGACCGGCCCACAATACCTAGCAAACTTCCACGGCACAAGTGGGGAATCGAGCTTGGTCTAACCACCGCACCTCACACGTGCCTAGGCTACCGCGCACAGGAAGAGAGAGAGAGAGAAAGAGATGCACATCCGTTTGTACGAAAGAGCCAAGGCGTGTTCACTTTAAAAATAAATGTGGAGACTAGTACCTGGGTAAGTGCGGGATTTGAATCTCCTTTCCAGCCTTACCTATGCTAAATGTGAAATAAGAATCACTCCGCAAACCATACAAAGACCGGTCACACACGCTAAATAATCTACTTTCAAAGCACTTTCCAACTGGATTTTACCAGTTCACACAGTAAAAATCCAGTTGGAAAGTGCACTGCACGTGGATGATTTATTGTGTGTGACCGCCGCTCAAGTGCACACTGCACTATGCTTGCACCCGCGTTCATTGTAACACGTGGCCAGGTTTATTTTGAAAGCCAGTGGTGGGAAGTCCCTGTATGTATGAGTTGCAGGAGCGCCTACTTGAGAGGAGACCCAGCAGATCCTCCTGATTTACTCCCAGCCAGGGCTGCCAACTTCGAAGACCAACTCAGTGCACGGAAGGGCGGACGCGTGGAACACCCGTCCGCTCAGCCCGGCATGCTGCGGCCCTGTCTGCTAGGCGAGGGAAGCGGGCCGTCCCGTTGACATTGACAAGCACGCTGCCTGGCCTCGGCCGGCCTGGCTCTGGCTGTTTCCCCGTCTTAGCGTAGCCGCAGCGCCGCCTCCGTCCCTCCCTCCCAGCCCAGGCTCAGCCGCCCTGTCCCGCCCACGGCGCTGACATCCCTGCGCGGCCGCAGCACCGACTCACGCCCCCCCGGGACGGAGACGCCCCCCCCCCCGCCGGTCACACGCGTCCCTCCCGCCGGCCCTTGTCCGCCTCGCCTCCAGGCAGCGTCTCCCAGTCAATCAGCGCTGCCCCGAGCCCGAACAGTGACAGGCGGGGAGGACCCGACACAAAAAGGCGCAGGCGAGCTCCGCCCGCCGCATCCCACCCAGCCCGGCCCCTCTCCGCCCTCGTTCCTCCTCCGCCCGCCCCATCCCCGCCCTCTCGGCTCGGACACCACCCTCCTGGAGCCCGGCGGGGGCGAGAAGGAGGAAGGGGGCGCGTCGGCGAGGCTGCGGATGCCGGGGTCCGGAGGGGAGGGGAGGGGGGGGAAGGCGCGCGCCGGCCGAACCCTCCCCCCCCCAAAAAAAGCTGCTCCCCACGCGCTTTCTCCAGCCCGGCAGCGCAAGGCGGGAGGCTGCGAGGCAGATCACTGCGGCCTGAAACGCCGGCCGGGACTTCCGCGCCCTGGGGGCAGATTGGCAGAGGGGTGGGGACGTCCCGCCTTCGCAATAACGGCGCTGGCGGCACCCTTCGTGTGCCGCGAGGCTTTAGCTGAGCTGAGACTGAGCTGCGCTCGGGAAAGAGCTGGCAGTGTGGCTGCGTGTGCGTGTGCGTGTGGGGGGGTGCCTTTCATCTAGGGAAATAGTTGCAAAAGTGTCAAACCACATCATCATCATCATCATCATCTTATGATTTAATCAGGCAGATTCTCTGTATAGATTCTCTGTACTGTCTGCTGGGGCCTTTCATATCATGCAATATAATATGCAAAGCAGATGCTCTATGCCCGGTCCCTCTCCTGCATTAGGGTACCGGTCTAAACAGAGACCATCCGGAACCAATGGGTTTAGAAAGGCCTAATTCTGTTTGGAATTGCATTATTAACAAACATTATTAAATGATTTAACAAAACAAACAAATAGGGCAGCGCAGAGCCTCTGATCAGCCTGCCTGTGGGTCCAGGACAGCCCATTTTAGATCCCTACTCAGCACCTTGGGCTGGTCCCTGCCTCCCAGAGTTGTGAGGAAAAAATGGTGGAGGGGAGAATGATGTACACCACCCACCCCAGGATCTTTGAAGGAAAGGTGAGGGAATCAATGAAATTAACATCATTTTTTCAGTACAGATTTTTTTAAAATAGCCCTTTGCTACTATCACCTGGCGATCCTAAAGCAGTTCCCCGGGAAATCAGTTCCATTGAAACTTAGTGGGGCTTATTTGCACAGGTGCTGGAAGCCTTCCAAGTCAGTGGAGTTAAAATCAGTCTGTCAAGAAATCTCAGGGGTGGAAACACTTGCATAATGAATTGAAGAAGTGTAAGAGCCCATGTTGGCCTTGCTCGCACTGGGAAGCAGTTCAGGGTAACAGTACAGCCCTACCAGCATATTCCTGGGAGTGCACCCCAAGGAATCGATTTGTGTAAGATTTGGAGGATAGAATCGGAGACCCCCTAAACTGCAAGTTCAGGACCCTTTGGAGACCACAGGTAGGTGAAACGGAACTCACCTGTGCCCTTTCTTTACACCCCTGATCTGGATTCAGGAACAGGATTAAACTCCAGCACAGTCCTGATGTGACAAAGAGGCTGCTTCATTGTGTTGCAAATCTCTCATTCCGCAGGGCCCCCCCCCCCCCATCCACACTCTATTCAGGAGAGTTGCCTGTGGTTACTGGACCTGAAGTTCAGTGGGGGCGTGCTGCGCACAACAGGCTCAATTAAAAAACAACAGGGTGGGGGTCTCCGTAGTGGGACTGAGAAACAAAGGATGACTAGCCAAAATAGGCATGACTCCTTTTAGATTCTGTGGTCTGAACCTGTGAAAAAGTTTCCATAAAACTGCTGTTTTGTTTAATGAGAATCTAAACATCCCTTCAATCAGGCTACTTCTGGAAAACCCATTGGCCACATCCTTAGCAGGGCCACTGAATGTGTGTGTGGGGGTGTGTGTGTGTGGGGGGGGGTAAGAATCCTGAGAGTTCTGGATCCCTGGAGGCACAGGGAGCCCCAAGAAAACCATGTCCTTTGCTTCTCTATGATGGTGGGGTGGAGCTGGCGAATGTGAGGGGCAATGAAGAGAACTTTGAGTGTGTGTGTGGGGAGTGAGAATAGTAGCCGTCCTCAGGCCTGGAATTAATTTTCATGAAACAGCAGTGGGTGTATAGAGCCAGAATTCAGTTGGTTTAAACTAGAGCATCCCCAGTTCTGTGGGTTTCCCTTACACCCCAAATTTCAGACAGGTTGTTGCAGAAGGAAGCTCCTTTGAAATGGCAGGGATGAAATGTGCTTGGGGCCTATTGCCCGCTCCATGCTCCCCCCCCCTCCACTGGTTTATTCACACTTATTGAAAATATGAGGCAAAGTTGCATTTTCCTTCCAAAGCCTGGCAGCCTGATCCCCTAGACATCCTAGTGAACTCAACAGAAGGACACCTTGTGCACAGAATGGCAGAATAAAACAGATTCAGTGTCACAACCAGGAATGAATTAAACAATGGCCGGTATCATTCACTCCCCCCCCCCAAAATCAGGCAACAGAATGCCTGTTTTTTAAAAAACAAAACCTCCCAAAGTTATTTTTATTTGTTTGTTTTTAACTCTTAAAAAGCCAGTGTTAGTGCTCGGCTTTTCAATCATTCTCATTTGGGGGGGAGAGAAACAAAACAAAAAGTTCACGGCACCCCAGCTCCTCTTGACTGCAGGAAATGCCTGGAGTGAAACAAATTCTTAAATAGGGGAGCCCTGTTGGCAGCCTTTTAGGTGTGAAATTGCTTTGGCTTTATGGGCCTCACTCAGGGTCCAGTGCAGCTGAAGAAAAGGCTCCTCTGGACTTCAAAGGGCCCTTTACTAAGCCCCTCTAGTCCCCAGCCAACGAAACAATTTGGAAACACTTACTGCTCACTAGCGCAGTCAGTCGCTATCAGTGGGATTACTTGGGAGTATGTGGCTTTGGGAATGGCAGCTGTCTTTTGCAATGGTCATAAAGTCCATCATAAAAGCAACAACATCCACCTAACTAAAATGACATCTCAGCCTTTCTCAGTAGCCATCCTCTTTAAAAAAGGTAGCTCAACCTTGGCTTTTCCTGAATTCACATTCGTATCAAAGACATGAATTACATTCCTCATGACTCATGGTTAGGTGAATATCGTTGCCTTTATGCTAAAATTTCTTCCCTTTGCAGAATACAAATGGCATCTCCAAAGGTGTTTATCCCCAGGCATTTCCAAACTGCTTCCTTTAACTGAGCCAGAAGGGTTGGCAAAAGGAAAAATAAAATTTTCCTGCTTTGGAAATACATGGACTATTCATATTGGCTGTATTTGAAGATTTAATCTTCAGTGTCTGGATGAAAAGTCACAGACCAGTTGGCAGAACATTTGATTAAAGGTAAGGACGTCACAGTGAATTATTAAGCTAAGTTACGTTGTTCTTCAACGGATTTAGAAGGGTAGAACTCTATGTGTGTACTGTAAGACCCATTGATTTCAATACAGCTTGATTCAAAATCAACTTGATTCAAAACTTTTGACTGTTTCTATACAATGATTTTAATGTTTTCAATGATTCAGTGCCATTGTTCACCAACTTGGGGATCCTATTTAGGTAGGGAAGCAGCAATTAAATATATTCAGATCTGGACTTGATGGTCAGTAGCATGAGTTTTGATGTGTGCTGATTCATGGCCTAATGCTCACGAACATCAAATTTGGTTATAAGCCTAGGTTTGGGTTATACCATTTCAGACTTTACATGATGGAAAACTTACACGATGGAGAACTAGCCTGGTCTCTCAGACTAGAATCTCAGGAGAAGGTTATGACAAGACTCTTGTGCCCAATATACTAGTTTTCCCAGGGAAGGATTTTTTTGTTTGTTTGTATAGGAGAACATTAGGTCACAAGGAGCCTCATCTCTAGGCTGAGGAAGCACAGTCCAGACACAAATTTACCACTTCACCTGCTGTTTGTGAAAACAGCAAGTAGTTCATGCTGCTATACTACACAGATCTGCTCCCTGTGTTGAAATGCATTGGACAATCTATGTGCATAGGAGCAGAGTGGGACTGTGAAGTAGTGTACATGCCTACTCATCTGGATAGTTCTTGCAGCCCTGTTTTCTTTTTATTAAGCCATATTCCATTCACTGTTCTCTTTTGATCACATGTTCACAAGATGAAGAAAGGTACATGAGAAGAACAGGTTGCAGTCAGCTTCTTATTAGGATGCATATTCCATGGAAAACAATGCTCGGTGTTTTTAGAATCCAGGTGGCACAACTCCTTTTCCTGGACCTTTGTGCTGCTGTATCTCCCGATAATGCTGTCCTAAGTGATGCTGTAACTTTACTTCAGTGATGCTGTAACTTTATGTGTGGCACAGTTCCATGCTCCTCATGTACTTGCTAGTGTAGCATGCTCTAGGATAAAACTATTTCCATTATCTTCTTTTTTTATATTGAAATGAAGGAGTCATTTTAAAAAATGTCCATCTCCGATTATAAAGTTTAAAATGTTTTCTTTAAACCACCTACTGTGGAATCATGGAAGAGATCCCAGTCCTGTTTGGTAGATTGGTGGTGACTGCAAATTAGCTAGTTTGCATATCTATAAAACAGCTTGATGCCCACATTTAGAAACCTAATTCACCCAGTGGTATATACATGGAAACACTTCTTAAAATGTTGATTAAGTCAGTCTGCTGTGGGGTTTTGTGTGGCTGCTGTGTTGTTCACCAGATGACCTCATGTTACCGAAGTAATATAGAATGTAGAGTTCACCTCTGGGAGCAAAAACTAAACTAAACTAAACACAAATAATAAAAACGGCAGTTACCCATAAGTAGCACCATTGATTTCAGTGAGGTTTCTGGTGAGCAAGTAATTCCATGATGACAGGCACATTTGCCTACTTCCTAATACTGCTCCATGCTTTACGATGGCTAGAGAAGCAGCTGGCTTTTTATACAAGTAAATTGGGTTCTGAGGCTGTCAATCTTCTTTGTGTGACAGAGAGGAGTTTCTGCCTGCTTTGAAAGGGTGGCTCTGCATCTGTCATTCCATTCACTAATGTGGCCCAATATAAGGGAGACTACAGCTGGCTGCTCCTTTCAGAGGTCTGGGGGACAGAGAAGATTTTGGGAGCATAGCTTTTTTTTTTTTTTTTGGTCAGCGGCAGACATGTCCTTCCCCCTACAGTAGACAAGCCACTCCAAGCCTTTCCATGTAAATGGGATTGTTTCCTTTTTGCTTCAGTTTGCAGTTGGAGAGATATCCGGAACACCACTTCTACTCTCGCTTCCCTCCCCCCAGGCCTAATTAACCTGGTGTGAATTTTCATGCACTAATAAAACCAAATTAATCAACTTAAGCATTACACGCCAATAAATTATTTATCAATTACAGGTCTGTATACAGAGTAAAATGGGCTGCGGTGGCTTAGTGGTTAAGACGCTGAACTGCAGACCGGAAGATCGGTAGCTCAGCGGTTCAAGACCCTAGTGCCACATGACGGAGTGAGCTCCCATCTCAGGTCCCAGCTCCTGCCAACCTAGCTGCTCGAAAGCAAGAAATTGCAAGTAGATAAATAGATACCGCTTCGGTGGGAAGGTAACAGCGTTCCATGCACCTCAGCATTCAGTCAGGCCAGCAACATGACCATGGAAAAAGTCTTCAGACAGCACTGGCTCTTCAGCTGTCAGTTAACTGCCATTAATTCTTTTCAATAACTGTATGACTGCTACAAAGTGTATTTACATGATCTCTGAAAAGGTTATCGGCTTTCATGTGTTTTACCCTCATGATTGGAGACAGGTCCCGCCCGGGAGTTCTCAACGGAGCCATGACTCCCTCCTCTGGAATGTGTGCTCTACTCCGCTCGTTTGCTTGCTTGCTTGGTTGCTTCGCTTGCGCATGCCCGGCTAAGTTACTTGCTTCTCCCCTGTTATCTCTTTGCCCTGTCCTTGAACAGGAGTGCTAGCGGTTATGTGTGAGCCAAACTCACTGGTATTTGTATTCTTCTTATCCATGTCTTTGGAACTGAACTTTAGAGACGTTCAACATCATTATTCTCTGGGAACTCCTTTTCCCGTGTTTTCTATGGGAACTTCTGGCCAGTATATTTGAGCGCCTAAAAGCCTGCCTAGTGATTGGTAGAATATCCTTGAGCCATATTTCATATCCCGTATATCAATGCCTGTAATCCCTAAACCCAGTATTACTAACAGTGGAAGTGTTTGACTCCAGTGATCTTCTCTACAAATAAAGGACTTACTGCTTAAGGAGACCTGTTGTGGACTATATCTTTTGGGACATTCTCACAGACTGTTAGTAATCCCTTTCTGGAAAACAGTCCATCACCCCACTATGGATAGCAATGGCGCTGAGATCCCTGTTACCGACTTAGAAGTTCCGGTTACCTCCGAAGAGGCGCTGGTGCAGCTGCCCAGCACCAGCGTGGTAAACGTTCAGCCCAGTTGGAGCGGAGGGACCTAATCCTGGGCCCAGTTTGGGACATCGGCTGCGGAAACCTGGTCCCCAAGGTGGGAGCGGGGGACCAGGTCATCGATCGTTCGAGGTGCAGAGCGGAGTGCCATGGAGGCTTCCCAAGCAGCAGAGATGTGGACACAGATGGATCGTCGGGTTTTTAAAAAAAATTTATTGATTTTATCAACTATTTCTACATACTACAATTCTAATTTCTAAGCTAAATTTCCTTATACAGAAAATGCTGTGAAAAATATTCATTTTTATCAGATTAATAAACTTGAAAAACACAAATACTCTTGGTTTAACTGCTTACTTATGATACTGCTTCTTCCAGTTTGACACGATCCAGCAGCAGCTCCAGCGGGAGATGCCGGTGTTTGGAAACGGAGATGAGCACCACCCCCTAGAGTTGGATTCGACTGGCTCATTTACTTGAAGAAGTGTAAAATGTTATCTGTAATCTCAAGAGTTAGAGCAAAGAAGAAGGAAATATAGTCATTTGGGTTATCCCACATCTCTGAATTTCAATGCAAATATATTTTTTAAAAAAATACCAGGGAGTGCATAGTAGGCTGCAATTCCTTCCAAACTTTGGAAGCAGGCTGTATGGGAATCTATGGGTTTGATTCGTGTTTGTGTGTGTGTGTGTGTGGGGGGGTGTCTAAACAACCAGCTTCTGATTCATAAGCCTTTAGTTTACAGGAACAGCAATATCAAAGGGTAAACATTTTCCTGGACTGTTCCAGTGACATATTAGAATGCTCCTGCACAAAAATCTGTCCCTGCACACAATACAACTAAGGTGCAGTGTTTTCTCTAAGCTGAGTTAGTGTGATCTAGCTCACAGTTTTTAGCCTCCAGCTCACACATTTTTGTCTTAGCTCAGGAAGGATGGCTCCAGAGCAAACTAATTTATGCAGTAGCCATATTGCTCACTCACAACTTTAATGCCAGTAGCTCACAAAGTAGAACTTGTGCTCACAAGACTCCACAGCTTAGAGGGAGCATTGTTAAGGTGTAAGGAAAAGCCTACTGCATTTTTATATGCACAGAAGGCCTTAGAGAACCAAGACATGGAGCCTCAACCTGGAGAGCAGCTGTCCAGGAAAAATTCTTCCGTTTGTATGGATTGCATAAACTGGGCCCAAGTTAGAAGAATTCATCAACATTTAACAGTCTTAAGACAATAATGGAAGTCAAATTGTGATAGGTAAAGGTAAAGGTTTCTCTTGCTTGAAAAGCCAGTCGAATATGACTCTAGGGATGTGGTGCTCATCTTGGTTTCCAAGCTGAAGAAGCAGCGCTGTCCAAAGATGTTTCCGTGGTCATGTGGCCAGCATGACTAGATGCCGAGGTGCACGGAACGCTGTTACCTTCCCACCGAAGTGGTACCTATTTATCTACTTGCAATTTCTTGCTTTTGAACTGCTAGGCTGGCAGGAGCTGGGGCCAGAGACGGAAGCTCACTCTGTCATGTAGCAACCTTCTGGTCTGCAGTTCAGCGTCTTAACCACTTGAGCCCACAAACTGTGATACACGACTAGTTTTTGCCATACTGTGAGATCAAACATTTTATCAGTTCAGTTCCCTGTATTATTCACCTGGCTTTGAAGTACGGCATGTTAAAATCATATGTGTTTTCTTTTTATTATTCTGGAGTGGTTGGGACTTTTCAGTCACACATGAATGGGCCTTCCCTTCCTTTTTGCATAGTCTATTGGTATTTGTAGTGTACAAAAATCAGAATTGCTTTTTTACTTGACCTTCCTTCCCATACAGGCTGGGTTTCAGAGAGAAGAAAAAACGTATGGATAGGAAATGTGTAAAGAACAATGAAGAAATGCTCAAAAACAGAAGAAAATGGGAAGAATACCAGCAGCAGGAGACCAGAGCACACATGCTGGGGAAATCTCGTTGTGGATCTCTTCCTCCAGTGTGTCCCACTGTTTTCCACCCCAGTTGGATCCCAGACATTCTGTAAGATCCCAGTAAGAAGGCAGGTATCTCCATGATTGGCAGACGTCTGAGAGTATTCCAGGCAGCCACAAAGGCACATCAGGTATGAAGTGGAGAATCTGCAGGGTCCATCAGTCACAACTTTAAAATCATGCTTGTATCAGAGCACTCTGAACAAATGGGACACACTGGAGAGGTATTCCTTGACCAGGGCTGAAGAGGGTAGAGAGCTAGGGATACAAGATTCCAGGGCCCAGGTTACCCTGGAAGTGTAAGGCAAAGTGCAATTGTGTGTAGTAGAAGCTTACTTCTTCTGATCAAGCATCTTACATGCAAGGGTGTAGCCAGAACATTTTGGGAGGTGGGGCGTTGGGAAATCAGGTGGGGCAAGGGACGGGGGGGGGGGAGTGATCCCATCAGCAGGCAGGCAGGTGAAGAAGAGAAGGGCCTTTCCTTACCTGCCAGCCACACTCGTTTGCCTTGGCCACTACAGGAGAAGTTGAGCAGCAGAGAGGGCATACTTGCTGAGTATTAGTTGCACGGCTGGCTCCACTTCTCCTGTAGTGGCCAAAGCAAATGAATGCGGCTGGCAGGTAAGAGCAGGCGTTGTGGGGCATGGGCCATGAGTGAGGGGGCACCACCCCTAAATGCTCCACTGTGGCTACAGGACTGCTTACATGTGTTCTTCTCAATGCCAGGGCTGCCCAGAGGGATTATTTGTATGTGGGGAAGGAGGTTCTCAGCCCTGGTGCCAGCCTGCATTCACAAGCCCATCATCACCTAAGTTTAGAACAGCAGCTCTGGCTGAGAAAGATAAGAGAATTTCTTTCATAGGCTCCTTCCAAATGCATCCTGTAACATATACAGTTATCTTTCCAGCCACAATCATAACTTACTGTGACTCCATCTGCAGAATCTGGATCACCTGGGAATGTTTCTCCCGGAGCGCAACCCGCAGAAGCTAATCAGTGCCTGTCATTTAATTTCCTTACTTTTACTAGTAGCTGTAAAAGTGACATCAGTTGTCGATATAAGAGGCAAATGATGAATCTCTGCAAGGAGATCTTTGGTTTGCCTGTTGTTGTTTTTCCTGCAGACACTGGGAAAAAATGATACATCTTAAAATGAACTATTTTAAATTAACTATTTAAAATGAACTAAAATGTTTCCCAGCATTTTAAAAACAGATGTGGATATGCTGTTATTTAATTTCTTTCTGCTGATGAAAATTTAAAGGATAATTTCTACTTCTCTCCACCAAGAAGTCATCCCTTTTCAGAACTGTTCTAAAACCTTTGACTTGAATTATATGCTATTAGCCTCAAACCCCAATTAAACAAAATGAATTGGGTTTCATCCCAGATTATCCTGTACAGAATGCCTTTTGCACACCTCTGCACTCTATGGGCATGACGTTTTTTCCTCTGACTAAAAACCCTACACAAAATAAGTCCTACAAGCCCTAGTTAATTAGGAGGTGAGCTTTCAGCTGCTCTTCTTCCCTGGGGGGAACATGATCACCAAAGCTTCAAACAATTAATTAGCAAGCTCTGAGTTGGATCCAGCCAGGTTTTTTCCCTACTCAATCTCCCCTGATCAAGTTGTTTGCATCCAGGCCTGTGTGGTCACAACCCAAAGCAGTTGTACCTGCAACA